>CM062818.1:348426166-349092833 GCA_031772625.1 Pinus tabuliformis | reverse complement strand
GTAAAACTTTCTCTACTTAGAATGAAAGATCTGTTTTTTCCGTCTGAAAGAAAAAATAAAAGAAAAAGAAAAGGCAACATTTTTGTGAAAATATATCAATTCTCTGAAGCAATTCCAAAAATTATAAGACATTTTCGGACCAAAAAAAATGTCAATTCTCCCCCTTCATTATATTTGAAGGCTTTCTCCACATTCTCCAAAAATTATAAGACATTTTCGGACCAAAAAAAATGTCAATTCTCCCCCTTAATTATATTTGAAGGCTTTCTCCACATTGTAGGATATTTTCAGGGAAAAGATGTCAAGTATCAAGCAAATTAGATGGTTGAGGGTTCTTTTGCTTATTAGATGAAATTTTAATTTTAATTTTTTTAATTTCAATAATATTTGTTTTGAAATAAATTTTACCGTCAAAACCATTATTAGATTAGATTCAAGGGCTTTGATTAAGCAAATAGGAGTTGCCTCATTTAAAAGAAATTTGTAAAATACAAAATAAAAATAAAAAACGATAATGGAAGTTTTTCATTGAGGTGTGCACAATGGAAGGTTTCCACGGAGGTGTGCATACTTTTGATGATTATAAAATACTTCTATTCCAATTTACTTATTGTTATATGTTTAGATGTTATAATTTAATGGGAGTGAATTCTATTTAAATGTGTTTATTGTTATATGTTTAGATGTTATAATTTAATAGGAGTGAATTCTATTTAAATGGGTTAATTGTTAAGGTGGATTATGAAATATTTGTTGTTGAAATTTTTAATGAAAACATTGTATTGGTTATTAGTAAGTTCAAAGTATTATATAATGTATAATGTTAGATAAAGTATTAGATTAAATAATAATAATTAAATATAATGTTAAACAATTAAAAAGTAAAAAAATTAGAAATCTATTCAATTCAATTGGCTAGGTTGTAATTTTATTTTTATTAATGAAAATTAGATTTATTTTTTTCAAATATGTATATCATATTAAAATAGTTTTATAGTTTTAAGTAATAATGGTTCATAATTGGACAAAATCGATTGGGAATGATGGCGGGCCTTCGAGCACCTAGGGTTTCAGAACAAACTCGCTATGCTGCCGCCGTCCCCAGAGATCAGCCAGGCCCCGGATCTGCTTGGCATCTGGTTGATGGGATCTCAAAAATCGAGTCATCGTTTTGGTCCTCCCTGGATTTCACTGCAGGAAAGAATACACATGGATCGGATCAAAGACGCCAACGGCAGAAGGAAACATCTCCCTTCATGGAGCAGGCCGATATTCTAATGGTGGATCTGGGTTTTTTTCCTCAAAACCCTGGGTTTTTCGCTTCAACACAACTCGATTATATACAGATTTGGGTATCTGAGCTAGCACGCGTGGGGGATCCAGACCGGCAAGGCAGAGAAGTCTGCGCATGGTGGAAAGCGAGGTGGCTGACGTCTCCTCTGCACCATTCCATTCCTCGACTTGATGGAGCTGAGCAGCCCCTTCCGCGTCCCGTTTCAGTCAAGATTCTTGTGGGCGATGTCATTTGGCTCCGATTCCATTTCAGGGACGGAAAATCACTGGGGTTAGGGCCGATTTATGCAGGTATAGATCGTTGGCTGTTCACCAGGCCAATCGATCCATTGTTGTCTTTTGCACGCAAAGAGGGGGGACTGCATGTTGCAGATCCAACCCAGTTCAAAAATGCATGGCACAAATTCCACAGATCCAGGCCGGATCTAATAGATTGGAGCAAGATTCAAGACAATACGGAATCCAGCCAACAGATCGGAGGGGATAAGTATCGAATGATCAGAGGGCACGCTTTTCTCGTCACACAGAAGGTAGATCGACCCAATAAGAGGCAAGATCTGGAAGAAGGCACACAGCTTGACCATCTGGCAACCAGCATAGACACTGGTTCAGGCAGAGCTCAGCCAGACCGCAGAAAACAGGTAACCAAAAATAGTTTCCAGATTTTTATTAAAACCCCTGAGAAGAAATCTCTCTTAGTATGGGTAAGTGGAAATAGCTCTGTTTCGCTGTTAAAGCAGCAAATTTGTGCTTTGACTGGCTATCCTGGCCAGATCCAGCACCTAGTCAGCGGAAGATGGTCTCTCCAGGGCCACAGAACCCTGGGGAGCTATGAGATCAGCCCAGGAGAAACCATTGCCGTGAATGTCAGGCTGAGAGGAGGGGCACCACTTCAGGGACAACCAAGTAGTTCAGGAGGGGAAAAGGGGAAAACAGTACCCCATCATAAACCTAAGGGAGCTCCATCATATAAAAACATTCTTCAAGGCAACAGAGAGTCAGGACCCCCCCAGATCAAGGTGGATATACACCTCGGCCATACATAGTAGAACAGCTAGGGAAAACTCCAGCCCTTAATCTTGATTTCACAGGGATGGATGACTATGTTAAGTCATATGAATCGCATGCCCTAATATGTTGATTCAACAGTTTCTGGCCAACACCAACGAATCTATTCCACTGGATCTTCAAAAATTGGACCATGGAATGCGATATACACCTGTGCTCCAAAGGGTTCTTCATAGTCAGATTTGCATCCATGGAAGTCAGAGATACAATCATCAATGTCGGGCCTTGGTTCTGGGGAACGACGGGGCTGTTTATAACCCCATGGTTTACAGACTTCGATCCAAACAAAATGACAGTCACCAAAGTGCCAGTATGGGTTCGTCTTCACAACCTCCCCCTGCATTTCTGGAGCGAACGAGTCTTGGAAGGAATTGGGAACAGTATCGGGAAATACATCAAAACAGATATGGAAAGGATTGATGAAAGGATCTTCACTTTCGCACGAATCTGTGTGGAAGTGGACTTAAGTAAAGGGTTGCCTGACAATATAAGGCTGATATACAAACAACAAATTTGGTTGCAATCACTAGACTATGAAAATACTGCCTTTAGATGTAGGCTCTGCAGACAAACAGGACACCTGCAAAGCACATGTCCAGAAGCCAAAAAAGTGAACAACAAAAGAAAGCAGAAAGGGAAGCAGAAGAAAGGTTGGTTCTTTTCCCCTCCGGTCTCAGATGATGAAGAATCAGAAGCTGAAGAGGAAGACACTTCCACAGAGAAAGTCGAGGCTCCCCAGGAAACGGGGAACCAGAAGGAAACCACAACAGATACCAAGGTTGCACAGCTTCACCCAAATCAGGCAGAGAAGACAAATGATGAACAGAACATGGGAGGGATAAAGCGGCACCACAAATCAGACACATCAGACTCAGACAAGGAATTAGGCATGCAGGAAGCAGAAACACAGTTAGTTATTGCCTCGATCGAGCCCACTCAAGGAGTATGGCGCAAGGTCGAAAAGAAAAAAGGAAGAAAAACCTGAAGCGTGAGTCTTACTCACAAATGTAATTCAGTTTTTTCTTGCTCTCACTTCTTTTCCTCTCTCTCTCCCTCTTTTCTCTCTCTCTCTCTCTCTCTCCTTTTCTCATCATTTTTGCACGTTAGTCCTGTAACGTTGCAGAGGGTGCCAAGGCACCCGAGCCCACCGGGCAGCTATGGAAATGCATCATGCATCTGCAATTGTAACTTTTCATTTTTTAAATAAAAGGTTACAGATTTTTTCTGCGGAAAAAAAATAATGGTTCATAATTGTAATCATGATATTTCAAAATATATATCTATACTTTTGTAGATCGAAAATTTCTATTAATTCAACAAATAGTTACATCGTGAAAAGCTTAGCTTCAAAACTTCATCGGGCTCATTCCTACTAGATTTGTTGGCCAGGTGGTATAACAAAAAGACAAAAACAAAAACAAAAGGAAACTAGAGGACAATACATAGGTTGCCCAAAGTAACCAAAAGTGCCAAAGTATCAAAATACAACCAACTATCATCCTCAATAAGCTATATTGCCTGGAGATGGGCCATCGAACCATTGCCATGTTGTGGATGAAAGGTCTCATGAACATGTGCTTCCATGTGGGCCATTTTTCCTTCAAGGTGGTCCAACCTCTCTTGTAGCCTCTTCTGTTCTCGACGAAGAGAAACCAAATGATCCATCATATGCCATTGATTGTGCTAGAGGTCGTTCATAAAAGCTATGACCTCATTTCAATCATCATGACGGTCACGTGCCAATTTCTCCATCAATGTTGTAACCTAGTTTATCTGTGCTTCTAAGGAATCAAAGGGTGGAGGTAAGACCACTTGCCCAAGCAAGATGGCACGTTGTTGCTCCACCTCTTCTCCATAATCTTGTTGCTCCACTCAATGTGTTATACCCTGGTTGCGAGGACCAGCTCCTCTCCAATCTCTTTTGTGTTGGCATTGCATAAATCTCCCACTGATCCCTGCATGCATCCCACTCCAAGAGCCCAACCCCAATGCCCCATAGTCAAAGGAAGGAGCTTCCAAAAGACCCAGGACTCCTCGTTGGATAACGAGCCAACTCTAATAGAGGACTGCCAAACTTTAAAAATTCTCCTGGTGAGAGGTCGAGCACCTTCCGACTACCCAACTGAGTCGGGCCCACAACCCCTCTCAATAGAGGAAACCCACCACCACCAGTGCCAAAAGCCTGAACTACTATCGACCCCCCCACTCTGCACAAGACTTCCTAGCCTTACCCTTGAAAATGAAGTCTTGTGACCTTCGTGAGCTACAAACATGCCACCCTACTGGCCTACCAAATGTAAAAGGATACACAAGGCGAGGGCAAAAGCCACAATTGGGTAACGACCAACCTCAACAACCACCCCAGACAACCCCCATCATACACTAAAAACTTTTACAAAGACACAACCATGCCAATGCAGAACTGAAAAGTGAAAGAAACAAGAAAGATTTGCTTGAACCCAGGGAAGAGAGGAAACCTTAGTAGCTGGCGCAAAAGCGACTCAGTCCATAACGTGATGCCTACTCTGCAAATCTAGAACGGTCAGGACCACCTAACATGAATCAGGGTCCCAAACGATTACACCCGGAACCAACTCTTTGGATGGATTGAACACATTATCACATGAATAACTACTCATTGTTGCACCCACAATACAAAGGGTAGGGTATGGCTGAGATGGATATCCATCTTGCACTCCATGGAAGAAATCCCCACCAACGAATCTTTGCCCATTCCCAGAAACCAAGCATCACAACCTACATCAAAGCAAGCAACACAAATAACCAACGTTTGTTCATGAAACTTCTTATTTTGTGCACCCATACTAGCTTCTTCAAAATGCCTCCACTTTCAGTCACTGCATGAGAGGGGATTAGATGTCCGTTCGTGAGCCTTGTCCTGTCATTTCTCGCTCCCATTGGGGAAATTTAAAACACAAAATTAATAATCACATAAAAACTTTAAAAAATTAATGAATAAACATATAAATATATAATTGATAAACATATAAAAACTTAGTAAATTTAATTAATAAACATATAATTAAAAATATATATGTTTATTATGTCAAGGATCCCTATTCTACAAAGTGGGGATCTTATTCGAATGCACTTAGATGCATATGTAAGTTTTTTGGTTTAGGAAAAAAAACACAAATTTCACATTAAATAAAAAATTTTAATATAAACTCAATTAAAATTAAATAGACTTGTAAGATATATTTAGTGTTGGTCAAATTATATCCACTTTTAGAAAAATAGCATATTAAACAACATCATTCAATATATGGTGAGAAAATTATAATCCATGGAAATAAGTTTATTGAGTTTAAAAATAATAATTTTGAGTTTTGTTGGATATCCTATGTCCAATTCTAGAAAAATGAGCATATTAAACAACATTATTTGATGTAAAGTGAGAAAATTACAATCTCTTTCAGGTAGTTATTTTTTATTTAAATAAAAAGATTCTTAAACAATTAATGTACTAAAAATAATTTTTTGTCTTGGAATGAATATAATTCATTTAAAACTAGCACAACCACATTAGAAAATGTGGTTGATATATATCAAGTACATTAATATCAATATTAACATTAGTTAATAATAACTATCATTATTAATATTACTATATTAATATTATTATTAATATTAACTATTAATTACGTTGAGGAATTTTCATTCTTTAAAATATGAGAAATTATGACTCACTAAACTTTAATGATTGAAATTCTATTAATTGACCATAATAGTTATGAATTCTTTGTAAACCCTAGACCACAATCAACACAAATGACAATTATCCAGTGTTTGTTGAGAGTTGATCTCAATGCCTTAATGCAAACGAAGTCCAAGTATCTTATATTCTTATCACATAAATAACCAGTGCGTCATTTAAACCAAAACAGAAAGCATATTAAGTATTGTATTTAAATTGAATTCATAAATAATTAATATATATGTCAAATAAACCTTGTTATGAGGAGGATTTAAGTTTTATCAAATGTGTACCTTGATATGAACATTCCATACACACCACAATTACACACTCCACAGTTGGTGCTTTTAGTTCTAGCTATACCAATTACACACTCCACAGTTAGAGCTTTCAGTTCTAGCTATACAAAGTTCCTACAACTTATATCGCTATCAAATAAATACAATAGATGCAATGCTTCATTTGAACCAAAACAAGAAACATTATAAGTATTTTATTTAAATTGAATTAACAACTCATTAATATCTATGTCATAACAATCTTGTTCAGAGGTGGATTCTCACATCATCCCTTAAAGAAGAGAACACAATGATGGCATGTCATGTCCAGCTCCACTGTGACCTTTGACATCCTTCCCTTCCTCTCAAGCCTTATCTTTCACTATGTAATTATAGCTTGAAACTGCACTACACATTATATTACAGCAGGAGGGCGTTTTGAACCCTAAAAGTCCAGTGATTACTTTAAATTGAAATAGGAAGAAAATTAAATATTCAGTTTAATTGAATTGCTAAACCATCTAGGCATATGAAAATTCAAACTACAATACACACATATTACAACAGAAGAAATGGGGGTGCTCTAAATCGAAACCATAAGTAAAATGAATATTTTGTTTAATCGAATTCCTAAACCATCAGTGCATGTGCAAAATCAACCTGCTTAGAGATAAATTCCACATTGATCATGTAGGAAACTTGGTAATCCGAGCACTTCTAAAACCTAAAATCCAAACCTAAATTAATTAGTTGGTAATCAAATTAAACCCTAAAATGCTTAGTGCACTTGAACATTAAATTGAAACCTAGTAATCAATGGACTTGATCATTAAATTAGATTGAGGCATGATTATTCATGCATCAGACATTAAATTGAAACCTGTAAATCCACACACTGAGTAAATGAATTGGAAAACCTTGTAAACCGAACAATGGAAATAAAATCAAAGTATAATGGGAGTAATTAGACATGAGATGAAATTCCTTAATGTGAATTCCAATATAGACCACACTTATCAGTGTAATAATTTATGGTTTTGAACCCATGACCTCTTAAGATGAAAAACATGCTCTTAACCATTAGGCCCACTCAAGCTATATAAAAAATACATCTACAACTTAAGTTTATTTATAGTTTTAAACATAAAGTAATCAAGGTAACTTTTCGAGGTCCCTAGAGCATTTTAATTAAATATTAATAACTTCGACATGACAAATAATTTATTTTATGTGATATTAACACTCTTTTCAATTTTTGTGGGTTTGCACATTCATCTTGTACCTCTTTGTAAATTTGTATACAAACAACTTTCTTGAAACATTTGGAAGAGATGCGTGGGTAGACAACATTATTCTCAATTGAAAGGTATTCTAGTTTTGTTTGAAGTCATTGTGAAAGCAGGAGCACATATTATTTGATCATAACAATAAACTAGTTTTATTTCTTGGCTAATTGAAAACACATAATGCAGTGAATGGAAATTGGCCTCGTTGGAAATATATGTACCATGGATCCCAATTTCCTTAGCAATGATGCCTATACAACTCATTTTTTTCGTAGAACTCTATTTGCTTTGGATACATAAATTTGGTTCTTAACAAGAGACATGTCTAAATGTTTCAGATCATTATCAACCAACTTCTTTGATAAAGCATTATATAGCATAAATTAAGGAGTTCATTGATTATGATGAACAAGAATTCATATCCCTTGATTGAAAAAAATGTCTCCTTGTTTTCATCCTTGTATTGGCAATGAAGACAAAACAAATTCAATTTCTTCCATAGGCCCTTCAAGTACTTTTCTATATAATGTTTCCCATTCTCTCCTCAATAATGGAAATCGAACAACTCTTGATAGTGAAAACTCAATTCATTCAACAAATTCTCCATGTCTCTTGTGCTCAAGATGTTGGTGTATTCAGGTATAGCTTTAAGACCTAGAGTTAGGGTTTGGGTTTTGTTCTCAAGAATTATGGACACATATGTTGCCTCAACTCAACCTAGGAGACAACATTTCTAATGGCGAAGGGATGGTAGGTGTATGGATTGACAATGTCGTGTTTGGTTTCCCAAATCCTCTCAAGTGTCATGCGATTATAAAGCATTTGAAGAGGTTCATCTTTTAGAGGTGGTCAAATTGGATCATAAGTGAATCATTGAACCAACATATCAACATAGCCATTAGGAACACCATTTGAGAATACAAGGATCATTCATTTTTAGAACACAAGAGCTCTATTTCACATGTCCTCCCAAGCCTCAAATAGCATAAAGTGCAAGTAATTCTAGTGTTGAGACTAGGAAAGAACTTGTTCATATTGATAACACATTGAGAGTAGAATTTGTTTGCTTAGATGGACCTAAAGTATCATGGAGCCTAGTAAAATTCTATTTAAATTGAAAAGACAATATTTTTGACAAATTTTAGTGTAAAACACTCATTGACATACCTCATAAAATTCATCATGTTACCATGTGGTATTTCTCTAACACTAACCATTATTGTCTAGCTTATATTTTTTACCTTTATGTCACGTGAGCTTGAAATATCATGAAACTCGTTAAATTTGAGCATTAGATCCATCAAAAACATTTGTGAAGCTTTGAAAAACAATAAAGTCCTTCAATTTTGTTAATATAAACATTAAAAAAATTAATTATTTTATTAGTTTAATGGATAGACAACATTAAAGACGCTAATGAACAATCGCCGCGGTCCTCGCTGACGTGTTGGTTGTCGGAATAGCGATCGTAACAGAGGAGGCGAGTTCGACTCTCGGCACGAGAGGAAGAAGATGAGGAGAAAAGGCGGTACTATACAGTACCCCAACCTTTTGTGTACTGTTTTTCCAAGAAAAATACGTCATTTTTGCAAAATTTTAAGGCGTTTTCCGGGAACAAATATCATTTCTTCAAATTCAGTGGACAATTGCTTTTCAGGGACATTGAATTTTAAGGCTCTTTCAAGAAAGATATGTCATTTTTTCAATATCAATTCTTCAAATTCAGTGGACAATTGCTTTTCAGGGACATTGAATCTTAAGGCTTTTTCAAGAAAAATATGTCATTTTTTCAAAAATATTAAGGTGTTTACCGGTTACAAATATCAATTCTTCAAACTCAGTGAACAATTGATTTTTTTGAGCGAAAACTGTCATTTTTCCCAATTTTTAGGTTTTTTTTTTTCTCCGGGAACCGTTATCAATTGTTCAAATTCATTGAAAAACTGTCTAATAGACGACATTGATTTTTGAGATTTTTCCATGGAAAATGTGTATTTTTTCAAATTTCTAAGTTTTTTTTCAAGGGATAGATACCAATTCTTCAAATTCAGTAAAAAAATTGTCTACTACACGACATTGAATTTAGGGCTTTTTCAGGGAAAATATGTCATTTTTCCAAAAAATTTAGGTTTTTCCAGGGAACGCATACCAATTCTTCAAATTCAGTGGAAAATTGTCTCCATATTTTAAGGTTTCTTCAAGAAAAATATGTCAATTGTCTACAGGACATTGAATTTTAAGGATTTTTCAGGGAAAAGATATAAATTCTCCAAATTGTAAGGCATTTTTAGTGAAAAAATGTCAATTTTCCGAAGCAATTTAGAGACTTGTAAGGCATTTTCAGAGAAAAAATGTCAATCCTCCAAATTCTGAGGCATTTTCAGTGAAAAATGTCAATTGTCCGTTTTGTCTATACATGACATTGAATTTCTCCAAATTGTAAGGCATTTTTAGTGAAAAAATGTCAGTTTTCCCAAGCAATTTAGAGACTTGTAAGGCATTTTCAGGGAAAAGATGTCAATCCTCCAAATTTTGAGCATTTTCAGTGAAAAATGTCAATTTTTCATTTTGTCTATACTTTTTTTTTTTTTTTTTTCAGAGGGAAAAAACTTCATGATTTATATTAAGAGGATATAAAAGTCGAGATACAAGAGTAGACATAAAGCCTTAGGAGCAGATATACAGAAACCTGATACTGTCATGGGATCAGAACCGCATGGATCTGTAAGAAAGATCGAATACATTGAGCGCATAGCGCCACAAAATCTCCAGGGGAGGAATCCAGCAAAGGCAAGATATAAAAAAATCTGGGTTCAACAAAAATGCCACGAGGGAAAGAAACATAAGATGCCAAGACAGAAATTAATCCACAGGAGGCATATATCCCGAGATTTTGATCAAGATGGATTCAAGAGGCAAACAGGAATTCTGGAAGGTGTGTTCATTCCTCCACTTCCAAAGGAACCAGCAAGCAATAATGAAAAGAGAACGCCAGGAGGGGCATTGCGCGCTCCACCACAAGAAACCATCCTGAACAGAAGGAAAAACCCGGTGAGAAAAACCATAATTTAATGACAGATCATACCAAATTGAGGAGGTTGCACCGCATTGGAAGAACATATGGAGATTGGATTCAGCATCGTTGCGACACATTTGACATCGACCCGGACCCTGCCAGCCTTTTCTTTGGAGAACCTCCCAAGAGAGATTTCTGTTTGAGAAGAGAAGCCAAGAGAAAAGAATCATCTTAAGCGGACAGGAGGCTTTCCAAAAATTAGGAGGAAAGGAGGGCGAGGGAGGCGGACGGCCAAGAGAGAGGGCGGCATATAAATCTTTAACAGTAGTTAAATGGGCGGGTTTCTCAAGGGACCAAATGAGTTCGTCAGCAGAACCCGATTGCAAGCTTCCTTTACTTGAGAAACTGTTGACAGCCGAATCCCATAAGGGGCGAAGAGGGAGGGGAATGGATAAATCATCTGCATTCTTCCAAACTGGGGTCTGAGAGATCCAAGAATGAATAAGCTTATTCCATGTAAAAAGACCTTTTGAAAGAAAGAAGAGGAGCAAGTCTGGAGGGATCAACGATTCCAGCTTATGCAGCGTTGGGTCAAGGCCAATGAAAACACAGGAACCGGAAGAAAGAGTCCATTTTAAGTTCTCCAAGAAGAAGGATTGAAACTTTCTGAAGCTTTTCCATATGGAGCAACCTGACCTGATTCCCAACGATTTCCTTCTGAACCAGTAGACCATACTCCGCCCTTTGAGATATTTTTGGTTTATGATGTTGCTCCACAGGCTTTTGCCATAAATACCTCTAATAAGAGATTTGCATAGGAGAGCTTTTCCAAAGGAATTCATATGCAGAAGGCCCCAGCCACCTTTCTTCTTTGGCCTTGTAATTAAATCCATCTTTGCTAAGTGAATCTTGGACTGATGAGAACGACTGCCCCATAAGAAATTTGCTGCCAAAGAAGTAATCTTTTTTGAGATAGATAAAGGAAGAAGGAAGAGATGGGCCCAATAAACCGCCATTTGAGAGAGAACAGCTTGCACCAAAATTAGTCTGCCCGCCAGGGAAAGGAAATGCATCTCCCATCTAGAGATTTTGTTGTAAAAACGATCAATCAACCACTGCCAGTCCCGGATCATTGAATTTCTCCAAATTGTAAGGCATTTTTAGTGAAAAAATGTCAATTTTCCGAAGCAATTTAGAGACTTGCAAGGCATTTTCAGGGAAAAGATGTCAATCCTCCAAATTCTGAGGCATTTTCAGTGAAAAATGTCAATTTTCCATTTTGTCTATACATGACATTGAATTTTTAAGGACTTTTTCAGGTAAAAGATATCACTCTTCCAAAATTTTAAGGCTTTTTCAAGGAAAAGTGATCAATCTACAAAAATTTGAAGGCCTTTTCAGGGAAGAGATGTCGATTCTCCAAATTGTAAGGCATTGTTAGTGAAAATTTGTCTACGGGACACTGAATTTTAAGGGGTTTTCAGGAAAAAGCTGTCAAATCTTCAATCGTAAGGTATTTTCAGTGAAAAAATGTCAATTTTTGGACGCAATTCGGATAATTGTCAGGCATTTTCAGTGAAAAAATGTCAATTTTTGGACGCAATTCGGATAATTGTAAGGCATTTTCAGGGAAAAGATATCAATTCTCCGAAGCAATTCAATTTGAAGGCTTTCTCCAAATTGTAAGGCATTGTTAGTGAAAATTTGTCTACGGGACACTGAATTTTACGGGGTTTTCAGGAAAAAGCTGTCAAATCTTGAATCGTAAGGCATTTTCAGTGAAAAAATGTCAATTTTTGGACGCAATTCCGTTAATTGTAAGGCATTTTCAGGGAAAAGATATCAATTCTCCGAAGCAATTCAATTCGAAGGCTTTCTCCAAATTGTAAGGCATGGTTAGTGAAAATTTGTCTACGGGACACTGAATTTTAAGGGGTTTTCAGGAAAAAGCTGTCAAATCTGGAATCGTAAGGCATTTTCAGTGAAAAAATGTCAATTTTTGGACGCAATTCGGATAATTGTAAGGCATTTTTAGGGAAAAGATATCAATTCTCCGAAGCAATTCAATTCGAAGGCTGTCTCCAAATTCTAAGGCATTTTTAGTGAAAAAATATCAATTTTCTGAATTGAAATTGTTCAAGAAACTTGATTTTAAGGCTTTTTCAGGAAAAAGATGTCAATTCTCCAAATTGTAAGGCATTTTCAGTGAAAACTGTCAATTTTCCGTGGCAATTCTGAGAATTGTAAGGTCTTTTCAGGGAAAAGATGTCGATTTTCTGCAGCAATTTAATTTGAAGGCTTTTTTATCAGAGGAAAAAAAACCAGCATATTTTTATATTTAGAGAATATAAAAGGACATATAACAGAACATAAGGCAAAAAGGGAGAGCTATGACAAAACTCCCGACAGTTTTGCAGAGGATGACCATTGGCCAGAAGCCAAAATGTCCAAAGATTTGATCCTGAAAGCCTCTAACAGATCCAGCTAAATAACATATGACCCAAGATAACGAAGAATGCAGCAGATTACAGAACTTTGGAAAAAGGAGACAGCCTCCTAAAAGGAGAAGGAAACAAAGGGATCATTAACCAACAGCCAAAAGCAATGGATAAACACATAGACTGATGCCATCATAGCAGAAAACACCATCATGGAGTCATGGATCTGAAGAGTCGGCATTTTCCAGGAAAAGATATCAATTATCCAAATTGTAACGCATTTCAGTGAAGAAATGTCAATTTTCCGAAGCCATTTGGAGAATTGTAAGGCATTTTCAGGGCAAAAGATGTCAATTCTCTGAAGCAATTCAATTTGAAGGCTTTCTCCAAATTGTAATGCATGTTCAGGGAATGAAAACAATTTCCGTCCATGGATGTCCTTGGTAAAAATTCAGCGTTTAGTGGCCTTACTATGAGAGCTGGAGGCAACGCTTTTCACAAGCTCTAAGCATTGGGAAATAGAGCGAGACCTCCCCAACCTCTGCTGATCATGATGGCTCCGACGAAGACTGTGGAGATGGATATAGAGCGTAAGGCAGATTGTTTTATCCAGGATTTCTCTATCCCTGGAGCTTAACTCTCCCTTCGCTTTTTCCAGTTTTTCTTTTTGTCATCTTTTTTGTTTTATCTCTAAGTGTATGATATGTTATATGAATATCCAGCTAACTCTAAAATCTTGGTCTCATATCAGAAATGATTCGCATGTAATGCTCATATGACTGGTATCTGTATTTTCTGCTGATGTTTGGAACAGCTCAGATGGCATCTTTTCCTACATGAGGGAGCTCATCCTTCAGTTTTTATGCTCAAATACAAGATCTCCCCGCTTCTTATGCGGAATTTTGTAATCTGGAACTTTTATATAGTCTCAATATAATACAATGATGCTTTTTCGTCCTGAAAAAAAATAGAGCGTAAGGCAGAGAGGAGTAGCCCAATCCATAGGTAGGCGGGGCTGAAGAGAAAATACTTCACCGAAGAAACTTGCGGAGAACCAGCGGGTGCGAGACGATGACGAGTCGCTAAGGTAGCAAATATTCAATTGGGTACACCAGAAGTTTGGTCAAGCGAAGTGGGCACTGCAGGTTATGATAAATGGTTCCGTATTTGAAGGTGTGAGACGATGAAGTGTGGCTAATGCAGCGGAAATTCGTTTGTTACACTGTACTTGAACTTTTAGGTTTGACCGGTGGCTTGTGGCTTGAGGCTTAAGGAGCTCTGACCAAGAGGCATCTAAGCGGTCGATCATCTAAGCCGTCAAAGTCACTCGGGGATGGCACCAGCCTCAACCACATCAGCGTTTAGCTAACTGGATTTTTTTCAGCATGTCTCCTCCCCTAGCACAAGCATAAGTACCTCCTGTGAGGTTTGATTCTGCGTCATCTCATTGACAAGGTCTATCCTCAACTGGTTGTGTTAGTGGGACTTGATGGGATTTGTTTCAATTAGATAGTAAAGAACTATACTAATTTCTTTGGTGTGAGAGTGGATGTCATTTCCATCATCTTTTATGATCCCTATTTCTTTATATGATTTCCATATTCTTTCTATAGACTATTTTTGTTTCATGGACGTTAAAATATTATTTATTCATTCATATGATTTCTATATTTAATTTTGGGTAGGTGGGCGCTGGGTCTTTTTGGTGGGTGTTGGGTGTTGATTTACAAAGAGATCTATGTATTTTTATTATTATTGGGGAGGTTTCTTTGATATCTGATGCCCCAACATTGGATTAGATGGGTCTTTAGATTGCATTCCACTTGTGCTCCAATGCTCTTGAGGTTAATTTTATGATTATGTTTTTTATTGATATTTCTTCGACATATATCAACTGTTGTGGTCTTAACATGTTCTTTTTGGGCAAATTAAGACTATTATACACATCTAATTTCTCTTGTTTTCATGAATTTGCTTGTTGGTGCCGAGTTCTATCGGCCTAGGTTATGTGGCTGAGCGGTATTGTGAAGCGTTTTTGGGAGCTTTTTTCAAATTTCTGGGGTTGATGGACTTTTAATGCGCTAAGCGAGGATTTCGCTCTGGAGGGAGGGAAGGGTAGCGCCGCTCTACAAACAAATTGGTTTTTTCGGATGTGGCATTGTCATATTTTTTCCACGTTCTCTCTATCCTAATTCCCCCTTCAATGGTTGAGCCATTATTCCTAACTTTTACTATTTTTTACATTATAGATTCTCTTGGCTCTTCTTCATATTTGATCACCATAAGGTAGACGTTTCTTTTTTATGGGGTTTTGGGATCTGATTGAGGATGAGTGTTTCCCTGCATCGAACGCTGGCATGGATCCTCATGGGCACGTATCCCTAAATCTAGAGGAACTAATACATGCCACCATGGCTACTAAGATATCGTACAATCACATATCAAAGGGAGATCAAATAAAAGACACTTCCGTTGTACACCCTTCAGGTTTTTTGGATCATTCTTCTCAACTGTTTGCTTTAGTGCTAAATGTCTGTGGTACACAGGGGGACCCTATAGAGTCCCAACTCTTTGGACGTTTCCACGACATGTGAAACCTATTAAAGTATCTCTTGATATTAACGAACTATGCTTCAATTATGATATATTCTGGGATCATGTTGCGGGTGTATAGAAAAGGGTGCTCATTGGTCGTTGGGAGTTTGCTCAGATGGATGGGCCTCAAATGCAAAGTTGGGTGGATAAGTTTTGGAAGTTGGTTTTCTGGGGAATTTGGCAAGCCAGGAACACCTTCATTTTCGAGTAGGTATAGGATGACATTTGGAGGACTAACATTAGGATCACTGCATACTACATGGAATTCTACTCTTCCTCTTCCAAGCGCCCCAAACATATCCATCCTCCTAAATATTTATTGTCTACCTTTCCTATGGGATTTTTCGATGGAGCATCCTCCTTTGGTTTATGTGGTTGTGGAATGGCAATACAATTAGGTCCAAAGATATTGTTCATATTTCATTGGTCCTGTGGATCATACGCCAATACTAGGAAGAAACTCCTTGCTCTTTGGGAAGTCTTGTAGTGTGCTCTTTGGCTTGGCATTAGATCAATGGTTGTCTTTGGTGATTCCAAAACTATCATCAAATGGGCCAATGGAAATTATACACTAGAATCTCCTTCACTCTCAAACTGGAAGCAAAGAGTTCATGCTCTTATTAATGTCTTATGTAGATTGTCCACTTCCCACATCTTCAGGATTTAGAATGGTGAGGCCGACACACTTTCCAAGTCCGGTTCTAGTGTTGCTCCTGGTAAGATTCACTTCCAATCCATTTTCCATGGTGTTCCACTAGAATCTAGACACATCAACATTTGAGAACTTCTTCTGGTCATACCAACTTTTGAGATCTTATTCAGGGTACTCCAATTTTTTAGAACTTTTTTATTATTAGTATTTGTATTGACTACTCTATCTATGGGATTGTCTGGATGATCTCCTATGTTTCTCTTTTAGATTGTATCAACATCATTCTATTTCTTCTTTTATACCACTTTTGTAAGGATGCAAGACAATGGCAGATGACACTGGAATGACCTTTGTTGGGTGTGTGTTATATTCTTTCCACGACTAGTCACACACGCAGGGGGGTCACAGGAGGGGCGATAACCCACCCTATTCATTGTGTTGGGCATAGTAGGCGGGTCACAAGGGGGGTTTACAGGGGGGCAGTAGTCCCCCTGCACTGGGTCTGGGAGAACGGCATGAGATTTTTTTTCCTATATATATGCAGACCCAAGGATGGGGGGTGGACCGAAAGATGGTGGGCAAACCTACCGATGGTTTTGTGCATGGGTTTTGTACATGGTTCTGGACATAATGGTTTTCTTCCCAAGGTATTTTGTAGATCCAGTCAAGGGAACTACGGTTATGTTCTAATCTAGGGTTAATGAATTGGGGTTTATAAATGCTTCGACATGTATATATATGTATTATAACATTGAAAAGAACAATAATAAAAAATCAATCTGGTAGTCTCGGTTTTGTGAACCAGGGGAAAATATTTGTGTATTTATTTTATGTTCTTGCCATTGTATATTTTATGTTTTAAGAATTCGTTTGTAGGTAATTGTTGTACAGGGTTAAAACCTACATTTTGTGTCATAACTATTTCAACTTCAAGGGGACGCCTTTGCTGCTGACCCTCGGGACTATGGTAAACCTTGTTCCATGGGAGATCTGTGGGATCAATTCTTGTGGTGAAAGAAGATGTCAAGTAGTGGAAAGATAGAGATTGAGAAATTTAATGGTCAGAGTTTGGAGTTATGGAAGTTCAAGATGGAGGATCTGTTGGTTGATAATGGTCAATGAATCGTAGTAGATATGAGTACTAACCAACAACAATGTCATTAGAAGATTGGGAGAAGTTGGATCAAAAGGCAAAGAACACAATATAGTTGTGTGTCTCATATTCAGTATTGTTGAATGTATTAGGGGAAGCTATGATGAAGGATTTGTGGGTCAAATTAGGGACTTTGTACCAATCTAAGTCTTTGGTGAACAAATTGTTCTTGCAAAAAAAAATTATAACCTGAGGATCAAGAATAAAGACTCGGTGATAGAGAATCTAAACACCTTTAATACTGTGGTAATCCAGTTTTTCTCTGTTGATATACAAATTTCAGACGAATATAAGTGCATCGGTTCACTGTGTTCTCTACCAAATTCATGGGATAGTTTGGTTGTTGCAATAGGTAACAATACAATTATCTTGAAGTTTGATAAAATAGTATCATCTTTGTTGTTAGAGGAGATGAGACAGAAAAATATGGAAAGCTAGAATGGAGATGCCTTGTAGGTATGAAGATGGTCCCACAACAAAAATAAAATAAGTCCTCGAGTGAGAGATCTAAATCTAGAAGGAGATCTAAATCTTCAGGAAAACTTGTAAAGGTATGTTGGAAATGCAAAAAGGAAGGGCACTACAAAAAGGACTGTAGATCTAAAGCTCCTGAGAAAGGAAAAAGAACTGATGATGCTCCTTTTTCAGAAGCGAAAACTACCTCAGATGAAGGTGGGGATGTGTACTTGGTTTATTCTTCAAGTACACATATAGATCATGAGGCATGGTTGATTGACTCAGGTGTATCATTTCACTTCACTCCCCATAGGGAGTGGTTCTGCAAGTATGAGAAATATGATGGTGGTGATGTCTTCTTAGGGGATTATAGGAAGGCCATAATCATCAGACACGGAAAAGTCAAGCTGAAGTTGCAAGGTAGAAGGATTAGAACACTTCCTAGTGTTCTGCATATTATTGCATTGGAAAAAAAAATCTTATTTTTGTAAGCAAGATGGATGATGCAGGTGTCAAAACAATGTTCAAGAAAGATACATTCAAGATGGTTTGGGGAGCACTGGTATTCATGCGAGGAGTTTGGATTGGAACTATGTACAAGCTTCTGGTTAGCACTATTATTGATGGGTGCAACAGTTCTATGGTTCCAGAAAATGGAGCAGAAAACCTAGTGGTCTCTGGAGAAAATACCATATTATGGCCTCAAAGGCTTGGACATATTGAAGAGAAGAGATTTCGAATAATGCATGGTAATGGTATGGTATAAGGTATGTCTAATTTTTCTCTAGATTTCGATTTCTGTGAACATTGTGTATATGGAAAACAAAATCAGGTGAGTTTCCCCACTGGTGCTAAGAGAGCGAAAGGGATATTAGACCCTGTGCACAATGTTGTGTTTGCATCTATGTCAGTTCCATCACTGGGTAAGTCTATGTACTATGTCTCCTTTATAGATGATTTCTCAAATAATACATGGATATATTTCCTTAGGAAGAAATCTAAAGTCTTTGATGGAAAATTAGACACAAAAGAAAATCAAGGTGTTGAGTACAGATAATGGTGGAGAGTTCTACAAGAAGGAATTTGAAGAGTTTTGTAAGAAGTGTGGTATAGAATGACGTAAGACTACTCCATACACACCTTAGCAAAATGGAATTACAGAAAGAATGAACATGATGTTGATGGAAAAGGAAAGAAGCATGCTCAATGGTGTCTGGTTAGGACAAGAATTCTGGGTAGAGGCATGGGAGACTGCATGTTACCTAGTTAGCAAATCACTTTCATTAGTGGAGGATATGACTCCACATGAGATATGGACTGGTAAGAAAGCCTCTCTTTCACATCTGAGGGTATTTGGCTATGATGCATATATACATATTCCAAAGTAGAAAAGAACCAAGTTAGATAATAAATATGAAAGGTGCATCTTTATTGGGTATAAGGATGGTTTAAAAGGCTATAAGCTTTGGAAATCATAAACAAGGAAGGTTGTGTATAGTCGAGATGTGGTGTTTAGAGAAGTGAAATATTTTATTAAACATGAAGTCCTACCAAAGGAACTTGAGAAAATAGAGTTTGAGCTAAAGGAGGAAGAATCAAACTCTACAACAGAACAAGATTCAAAAGAGGAAGAGCCACACACTTCCGCTGTGAGAAGATCAATTCGAGAGAAGGAAACCTAAAATGTATAGTCCATTTGCTTTCTATTCAAATTTTGTTTTATCTATTACTGATGATTATCTCAGAACTCTCAGAGAGGCAGTAGATTCAAAAGATGGAAAACTCTGGAAAGAGGCCATGGCTGATGAAATGACTTCTTTGGACAAAAATGAGGCTTGAGATCTGCTGGAGTTGTTGGCTAGAAGGAAACCCATTGGAAGCAAATGGGCGTTTAAGAAGAAGATGAATGCATAAGGAAAGGCAGAGAAATACAAATCTCAGTTGGTAGAAAAAGGTTATTCCCATGTGTTAGGAATTGATTTTGGTGATATTTTTTCTTCTATTTCCAAGTTAGTGTCTATTAGATTACTTTTATATGTTGCTCCTGCTTTTGATTTTGAGGTAGAACAAATGAATGTGAAGATAATGTTTCTTCACGAGGATATGGAAGGAGAAATATACATAAAGCAACTCGAAGCCTTTGCGGTGAATGGTAAGAAAGCACTGGTATGCAGGTTAAAAAAGTCTTGGTATGGGTTAAAATAGTCACCAAAGATGCGTGGTATCAGAAATTTGATACATATATATGGGGACTTGGCTTCACCAAAAGCAAAGTGGATCACTGTGTGTATATTAAATATAATCATTGACCATGTTATTTATTTGGTCTTGTATGTGCATGATATGTTGCTAATTGGAAATGATAAGAAAATTATTTAGAATTTGAAGACCCATTTGTCTTCCATATTCGACATGAAGGATATTGGTGCTGCAAACTATATTTTGGGCATGGAAATTAAACGAAATCAGGAAAAGAGGAAGCTTTGGCTAAACCAGAGGAAGTTGAGGCACTACTGCAGAGGTTTAATAGGTAGGATAATAAACCGATCAAGGTTACTATTCTTGTAGGTGTAAATATATTTGCTGAACACTGTCCCAAGACACAAGAAGAGGAAGAGGACATGTCCTGTGTTCCATATGAAAGTGAAGTCAATAGCCTCATGTATGCAATGGTCTAAACTAGACCATACATTGCACATGCAGTGGGAGTATTGAGCAGGTTTATTTCAAAACTAGGGAATGAGCATTGGACAATAGCGAAGCAGATTTTCAGATATTTGCGTGGCATTAGTGATTATGGTCTATGCTACCAAGGAAGACCAGGATTGGACAAAGTTTTGGACATCCGTGACTTTGTTGATGAAGACTGGGCTGGAGATATGGATTGGAGAAGATCTACAAGTGGGTATGTGTTTAATCTATTTGGAGTAGTTAGATGGGTGAGCAAGAGACAATTTGTAGTGACACTTTCAACTATAGAGACAAAATAAATGGCAGACACTCCTGCAAGCAAGGAAACAATTTGGTTGTAAATATTTTGTTCAAGTATGGGGTTAGTACAACAAGCTATAAGGATAGACTGTGACAACCAAAGTGCAATTTTCTTGGCAAATAACCCTACTTATCATTCAAAGACAAAGCACATTGATGTTCAATATCAATTTTTGAGGGATATGGTTGAGGAAAAAAAGGTGTTTATGGTAAAGGTGGACATTTTAAAAAATGTTGCAGATGCATTGACGAAGTCTGTGAGCACTAAGAAGTTTTCTTGGTGTAGAGAAACAATGGGCGTTGCAAGGCTGGACCAATGACTAAGCTCTTCTGTGACCCCCTGTGTGGAAAATAAAACAACAAGTGGGAAAATGTTGGGTGTGTGTTATATTGTTTCCACGACTAGTCGCATACACGGGGGGTTCACAGGGGGGGCAATAGCCCCCTCATGTTGGGGGGTTTACAGGGGGGCAGTAGCCCCCCTGCATAGAGTGTAGGGAAATACCCTACGATTTTATTTTATTTCCCTATATATATATTTGGACCCAAGGATGGGGGGCAAACCCAAAGATGGTGGGAGATCTACCGATGGTTTTGTGCATGGGTTTTGCACATGGTTTTGAGCATGATGGTTTTTTGCCTAAGGTATTTTGTATATCCACTCAAGGGAACTACGGTTATGTTTTAATCCACGGATAATGGATTGGGGTTTATGAATGATTCGACACGTATATATATTTATTGTAACATTGAAAGGAAAAATAATTAAAAATCAATATGGTAGTCTCGGTTTTGGAAACGATGGGAAAATCTCTGTGTATTTGTTTTATGTTCTTGCCATTATATATTTTCTGTTTTAAGAATTCACTTGCAAGTGATTTTTGTACAGGGTTAAAACCTACAGCCTTTGCCTTTGCCTCTGTTTTCTAATCAGGATCAACATGTCACTTTTGAACTTTGTACTTTCTTAACTCACATTAATGAAAGCATTTTATTCTGTTGAAAAAAAAGGTTGTGGATGTTGGTTCTACCTTATAAACTGAAAGTTGGTGTGCTCATGAATAAGTGGTTCTCCATTCATTTCCTTCATTAGGAGGACATTTATCACATACTCCGATCTCCATGGGTATATGGCAATGGTTTTCTCAATCTAAACCATTGGTATGTGGGTTTCAACCCACTCTCTAAGGTTCCAAGCAGGCACATTTTTTAGATCAAAATGTTGGGTTTACACCTGGAATTATGGATGCAACAAGAAATTTTTGTGATTGACAATATATTGGGAAAATTTGTCTTCCTGGATGAAGTCGGATTATGCGTGATGGGAAATTAGGTTGCTTGGTTACTAGTGGAACTAAAGTTTTCAGGAGGGTTGGTTGTAGACCTAGATCTTTTGGGGCACATCCTCTTTTAGACAGAGGATCAACTATTGGGGCATACACTTTCAATATATGACATGCCATCGTTTTGCAAAATGTCCAAGGTGCTTTTAGGATACTAATAGAAATGGGTGGCGTGCGAGTTTGATGGTTCAAGAAAGAAAAATAATAGGTGATAAGGTGGCTTCGAGGTCTTGTCTAGATGTCGATGGGACAATCATATCTTCCTCAGGTACAAAAGAGACTTCCTCTCCCTCCTCCCCTTTTTCTAATTCTAGTGCTCTGTTGGGTCCTTTGTTTTGGAGACAAGGTTTTGTAATGTTTTGACGGTTAACCATATTTTGACCAAAGGTGATCGATGAGAAGTCATAGAGAAGGAAGCTGAGGAAGGATAAGGAACCCGCTGAAATTTGGCATCTACGGAAGATCAACCAGAGAACTCAGGGCACATGCAGTCACAATCAAGTTGGAATGTTCGTTGAAAAATGAAGGAGCAACCGCAATCAAGAAACAAAGGTAGCTGAAAAGGAAAGGGCAGAGTATCCTAGGAGGAGAAAAATAGTCCAAGCGATCAAATTGCTTAAAAGGACAAGGAAAAAGCTAGAAAAGAGAGAGAGGAAGTGTACTAAAATGTTTTTGCAGAGTCTATTGAGTCTACAACACTATGTATTTACCTGGTCATATATTAACTTCTGTTCCTAGTCTCTGTTCTGTCAAGGAGGCTTCTGAGCCAAGTGTATTGATGTAATGTTGGCCTAAACTAATGAAATAAGAGGTTGTAGGGATATTTTATAGTATTCTTGTGAAGGGTTTATGTGTCCGATTTTAGAATTTTATTATGAATGCATGTGTGTATTATATGTCCTTCTGAATACTTAAGCTATTATCTTTTGAATCGATTGCATGTTCGATGTCTTGGTTTTGAGTTTAACAAGTATTGGTAGTTTCTATATGATTTCTCTTGATGCCTCATTCCAATCCATTAACCAAATAAGGTTTTTGTGTGCCTCAGGTGAGATTCTTTATTCTTCTTGAGTAAGGTGAAAATGTCGGCATTATGCTAGACTATAACAGACCCTTTTTTGGCCTCTGTGCCTAAACCCAGGGTCTTAACTTGAACACCATTTTTCGCCAACAAATGGTTCCATTTCCAAGACCTAAAAAACTTCCAAAGTGGTCTGGAATATGGTGTCGAGGATATTTAAGAAGGATCTGGAAGATTGGTGGCATGGACAAACAAAGTGGTTTTCTCAACAAGTGCAACTCCATCATCGAAGTGCGAAGCGGTTGAAGGAAGAAATTTTGTACACGGAGCCTACAAGCGATCAATACGAGATCTTCTGTGCAAGTTTTGTAGAAATTAATGTGTAGATTCAAAACTTCTCATGAAATTTACTAAATTTCAAGACTTGAAGCTACTCTACTCAGCTGCAGAAATTAATTCACCATCTAAAACAAGAATCATTGGCATACAAAAGGAAACATCACACATACAAAGAGATTTATTTAGAGGAAAGAAACTTCTCAAAACTCCTTACTGTCTGTATTGCATTAATTAGAGAATAAATAAGAAATACAATGTTTGCTAAAGGAAAAGCACACCCTACAACTATATAGACTATCTCTCTTCCCGATTGACTGAACCTGGCCCAACACTTAGCCAATTTGAATCCTTCCCTTATTTCCTTGCATCGTTCCCTTGGGAAATTTCCCCTATTATTTAGGAATTTCATACAAAGTAATTACACAATTACCATAGGCCAATCCTCTGACTGCATGCACCACCTGTACAACTTGGATTTGTTTACAACTGATAATACTTTTCCCTTGAACTCCAATCTCAACTGGGTAACTAAAATTCTATACATGCAATAATTATTTTGGGTTGATTGATCAGTTAACTAGTTGATCACTTAGTGTGGTTAAAGTTACACACCCATGTTGGCTTGAGGGGGCATGACCCAGGTTCAGCGTTAATTAGCCAAACAAATCCCTACACTACTTGCCCTTTTGGCATCAGCGCGCGGAGCGCAGACCGAAGTCTCACCCGAAGCAGTATGGGGGGATGCTGGAACCAAGTTTCTGTAGCCTGAAATGGTTGTGATGTCGTTTGAATCCTTATATCCCTGCCTTCACGCAGGTCGCTATGCTTTAGGGCTTCCAAGACTAGCCTTCTAATCCATCCTTCAATACCTCCATGAAAGGGTACAATCAACCTTCGCGCAACCCTAATCTACTGCTTAGTACTTTCACGCTACTAGAGTAGCTTGCCATACAAATTCCCCAATTAATCTAAGTGATATGCTTATCTTATCAAACAATTATAGTTAACACCACGTAACCAGATATTCATAATTGCGTTCAATTATTCAATGTAATTGCAGTCATTTGCGCATCATATAAACATAATAAAGGAAATTCATACATAACATATCAAGATGCATTAACAGAACAAAGACACAGAAATTGTAGAATATCTCTCTTTATTAATATCTTCGAAGTGTTTACAGACTTTTTCCACCCTGCGCACACAACTACAGGGATACGTGCACTCAGCTGCAGACTTCTACCCTAGGCCTCTACGCACTCAGCTACAGAGCCTCTACCTACGCTACGACCCAAGACTTAGACTTATTATTCAGAGCTATCACTCTATTACATGATCTCCCATTGTATATCTCCTTTAACTACTTAGATTTTAGCTCTTTTTATACAATCCCATGGTCCGTGGACCATGGGTAGGTCTCTTACAACCGAATTTACTTTACAAAACTAAGGGTGGACTACCCTTTATGACACATAACACCTTCGTGCTCCACGACCACAAAATGCGAAGTCTTTACAATTATATTACAAAAATTGACTTAAACATGGGCTTTTAGCCCCAAAACTGCTCTCGGGGGATCCTGCTCCCAACAAGCCCCCAACACAAACATCATGACTCTCCCTCAAGTCACTCGGTATGCACAAATATCTTTGCGTTATGCCCGTCCAGCTCGACCCAGATGACCGCAACTTCAGACGTGCATTGAGCTGCTCCCTGCTTTGTATCTTAAACTCTCTTCTCAGTTATTGTTCCTGCACTGTCAGCCTGAAGCTTTTGTTGTGTCACTTACAGAGTTGTAAGCTTGCCTTCAATGTTTCTTGTGGCTGCGTAAGCTTCCTCCAGCCAGGGCTTTTATCACGCCTTCAACAATGCTTCCTTATGCAGTGTTGCGTCCACCTGTTCCTTCAGCTGCTTGGCTTCCTGCAGCTTGGCTAACCTCTGTTCCAGCGCGACGATTCGCGTTGTGCCCCTAACTTCGTCACAACATTGTTGGAGTTCATGTGCTTCCATCTCTAGCCTCTGGATGTTTGGGTCATCCTGCAAGCTTGTCAAGACCTCAAACGATTGCTCGAACAACTGTGTGCAGTCTGCTACTGCACTCTCCACTGCCGCGACTGCTTCTGTGACAGTGGTCATCTGTTGTTCCTTTACCTCTAGTGGTGTTGAAGGCTGGGCCCTCAACTGGAGCTCTGTAATTTGTAGGTTCAGCTCCAACTAAACCCGCGCCATCTCTGTCCGAGTGTCGTGCACCCTTATGGCCAATTTGCAGATGCAGACCTCGACTGGCTCCTCCTCTGAAATGGCCAACTCTGGGACCATTCTGCATGCCTCCTCCATGACCTACATGATCTTCTTGCTCTGGTTGGTCGCTTCGGCCTTAGCGGTGATGGAAGCATTTCTCTGTAGGGCCATTTGTTCATTGTTTATCCTCTGTTTGTTGATCACCTGGAGGGCATAGTGCTCATGGGCCCTCAGCTCTAATTACTCCATCTTGCAAGAGGCGAAGTGCTTTGCACAGAGCGCTGTCAGGTTCAGTCTAGCTCCCTTCAAGGTGCTGACAATGGGCCTGTCAACCTCATTTTCTATGGTCAGTGTTCCATCTAGCAGCATTATTGAATTGGAAGTCTTCGTGCGCAGCATATCGGTAGCCTCTAATGTAATGTCCCACTTAAATCTTATCCTACAAATTTTGTTAATATTTACATTATCTGAAAATATTGAGAAATATTGGTCTAATATAAATTTATGATTTCCATTATTCAAATTCCCCACTTACCTTCTCAAATTGAATATTATGTAGGATATGGTCTCCTTCCATTACTTCAAAATATATGTATTCATTTCACATTCCCCAATGTACCCTCACATTTACTTGGGAGAAGACATAGTCCTCTCCATCTTATCATCAATATATATTTATTCATTTCACATTCCCCAATGTACCCTCACATTTACTAAGGAGAAGACATGGTCCTCTCCATGTAAGTACATTTCACATTCCCCAATGTACCCTCACATTTACTTGGGAGAAGACATAGTCCTCTCCATCTTATCATCAATATATATTTATTCATTTCACATTCCCCAATGTACCCTCACATTTACTAAGGAGAAGACATGGTCCTCTCCATGTAATTACACTTCACATTCCCAAATGTACTTTTCAGATTTACTTAGGAGAAGACATGATCCTTTCCCATTAAATTCTCAATTTTATATTCATGTCATAATTCCAAATGTACTCCTAGCTTACTTGGGAGAAGAGAAGTCAACTAAGGATGGATGAGAAGTTAATGACATTAATGAGAGGTGGTTGAGGAAAGAGGGTATAAAAAGGGAAGGGGGAAGGAAGAAAAGGGGGGTTGGAGTCTTTCTTAGGATTGTGGGGGTTGGTTGTGATTGTTTGGCCTTGTTATGATTTTGGGAGACCTTGGAAACCTGTGGAGGTTTCTTGGGTTTGAGAGGAGGAAAGTATCATTATCTAGTTTTGCACATTCTTCTTGAGGATACACTATACCTGGTTGGACTTGGGCACGGAGGGCTAGGGAACATGTGGAGGTTTCCTGGGCTAGGAATTTATTTCCTAGTTGGCTGGGAGGTAAATCCGGTTGGGTTGGTGATAAGGAGCATTCAGCTGGAGCTATAAGACAAAGGTATCATCATCAACCACCGGAACAGGTATTTTTCCATGGACTACTCTTGTTAAGTTGATATCAATGGAATGCTCACCTTAATTTATGTTGCTTATGATAAAATGATAAGATGTTAAATGTTTAAAGCTATGTAAGAAGGTCAGTAAGCTCATTTTATTACTTTTAAATCAGTAGGAAAATAGATCTGTTAGTGTATAATAGATTGAGGCTCTAATAATAGGAATCAGGCCCTTACACATGGTATCAGAGCTTTGGTTCAAAATCTGGACCCAAAGCCCACTAAATAGCTATTCCATAATCAAATTTCTTATTAAATAGTTGAAAATCCAGAAAATTAGAATGTCAAAATGTTTCAACAGCAGTCCAATGGCTTAGTGCCTAGGGATATGACAGAGCTAGTGTTTTGCTTCAACTTAAATGCGCCTGTAAAATTCCTGACAGAATAAATAATATTATAGAAAAAAAAAAATCTGGACCGAGCTCCTAGATGAAGAAGCTTGCAGTTCTGGGGACTTTTGCAAACAGTGATTAGGCTGCAGTCTTGTGGATCAAGATAAAGATCATATAAAACCCTATTTTAGAAAACCGAGGGGCCAGTTCTAGAGCCCAAAGATGATCGAATATCCTGGTAAGGAGAGTGCAGTTCTGGACACAATAGATGAGGTCTGTGTTTACCCTTGAAGAGAATCAAAGCCTCTGAGCTACCTCAATCCGAAGCTCAGAATTTTGTGCACATTTATGTGTGACCAAACTCCAGGGCATTGACAAAGTTAACGAAGGGTCTCATCATCTAAGAAAGTTTTCCAGCATTTAAGAGATCTGAATTCTGAACCACCTATGAGATCCGAAGCATCATATACATCAGTGGATAATCGATTTTATGGTTTCACATAGCAAATATAGAGTAGCTCTTCTGTTAAAGTCAAATTACAGTCACTCAAGAGCGGTCATCAAATTACAGTCACCTTATTTAAGGTATATTTTGCAGTCTTGTATAATGCCATAAAAGACGAGAACTTGTGGCAAAGTATCACAGTTCTGAGGCTATATATATACATATATATACCTGCAAGTTTGATCAAAGAAATAGAGACCGTACGTGTTTAAGTGTAAAACTGAACGCATTAGAGCTTTCGACTTCGATCCCAATTTTGTACTTATGTCAGTCCTGTTTTGCTTTGACCCATGTTCACTGTAAAGTTTGGAAGCAAATCAGTTACCAGTATCTTTAGTTAACACTCTAATATGAAGCAAATCAGTTACCAGTATCCAGAAAGGATTTGAAGGTAAGTGGTTTTGATATTGGAGGTGGTTGACATCCGCAGAGGGCGATTTGCATCAACAGATATACCCTCAAACGCAATGACAATGATGGCCCCTCCTCCTTTAGATCAGGAAGAGGACGAAATGCTGGTCCCGCATCCCGAGTTCAATGACGGGGCTCAGCCCATGGAAGGGCAAGGAGAGACGGTTAGTACCGCGGAGAATCAACCTCCGGACGATCCTCCTTCCTCTCGATTTACCTGGGCTGTCGATAATTTTTCGAGGTTAAATGTGAAGAAGCATTACTCAGAAGTTTTCACCGTGGGAGGTTACAAATGGCGGGTGCTAATATTTCCGAAGGGAAACAATGTGGATCACTTATCGATGTACTTGGATGTGGCGGATTCTGCTACATTGCCTTATGGTTGGAGCAGATATGCGCAGTTTAGCTTGGCGGTTGTTAATCAGATTAGCCCTAAGTATTCCATCCGGAAAGATACACAACATCAGTTCAATGCCCGAGAGAGTGACTGGGGTTTCACATCGTTTATGCCGCTTGGAGATGTGTATGATCATTCAAAAGGTTATCTGGTGAATGATACTCTCATAATAGAAGCGGACGTTGTTGTTCGCAGAGTAATTGATTATTGGTCCTATGACTCAAAGAAAGAAACAGGTTATGTTGGGCTCAAGAATCAAGGAGCAACATGCTACATGAACTCACTTCTTCAGACATTATATCACATTCCTTACTTCAGAAAGGCCGTGTATCATATGCCCACAACTGAAAATGACATGCCATCTAGCAGCATTCCATTGGCTTTACAGAGTTTGTTTTATAAGCTCCAGTATAGTGACACCAGTGTTGCGACAAAGGAGTTAACGAAATCTTTTGGGTGGGACACATATGATTCTTTTATGCAACATGATGTTCAGGAGTTGAACAGAGTGTTATCTGAGAAGTTAGAAGACAAAATGAAGGGGACAGTTGTTGAGGGCACAATACAGCAACTGTTTGAGGGCCATCATATGAATTATATTGAATGCATAAATGTAGATTACAAGTCAACAAGGAAAGAGTCATTTTATGATCTGCAGCTTGATGTCAAAGGTTGTCGAGATGTCTATGCTTCATTTGATAAATATGTTGAAGTGGAACGCCTTGAAGGGGATAATAAATATCATGCTGAGCAATATGCTCTACAGGATGCAAAGAAGGGTGTTCTTTTCATTGATTTTCCTCCTGTACTACAACTTCAACTGAAGCGCTTTGAATATGACTTCATGCGAGACACAATGGTTAAGTGAACATGTAACTAAACTGTGAGGAAGTATTGTGTGTGGGCGTGGCTACCAGGTATGTTGCAAGCTTTGATGGAGTATTTTCTAAGCATATATGAATATAAATCACAGTTCTTCTTAGCATCCTCGTTGACTCCAGTCATTGCAGCATTTTGAAACATGCCACTCTGAATAAATTGACTTTTCAAAAAAAAAAAAACCAGAACACTAGCTTAATTGTCGGTATGTCTATATAGTATAGTTGTATATCCAATATTTACATCTGGCAAGAAACATAAGTTGTTTCAAACTATTTCCTATCTTACTATGGTTATCATATCACCAGGGACACGCTAATATCTTTACCTGTGTCTCGCTATATTTCTTTTGTGGGTAGTGACGATCATAACATTGTCAAATAAAAAGATGGAAATTCCAATTTGACTTCCATTCTTGGCCAGCAATATTAGATGAATCAGCAACTGGACCGGTCTCATACTTGTGTGATATGGGGTCTATTCCTACCCTACTACTACCACTATAACAGTGACCATTATAACTGCTGGGTGAACAGGGCCACCCCCAGCAGGTGTTCACAGGTAAATAATAGGGGATTTGAACATAAGACCTTTGTATTCACATTTACTTTACATTTTACAAGCTTGGTAAGTGAACAACTAACAGTGTTTACGAATGAAGAATTCCAAGAGTGAACCTTTTCTTTTGTCTAAGCCATCCTTGACCTTGTTGGTTCAATTAATATTTCATGGTTTGCTTTTCTGTACCAATTTCTAGTTGTATTGGTATCAACTTAATTTCATCCATAATAGTGCCTTAGGTACGCATGTAGTTGAGATTGTGAGTGATCGAACAATAATCATGCCCTTAAAGTATAACATGAAGAACTACAACCAACAGTTAATATATCTCCCCTACAGATATAATGTGGTTGGAGGGATCTTCTTTAGGTTTACCATTAGTTTTAGGAATGACTAAGGGTAGATTAGTTGGCATATTGGCCAATTTGGATAATTATGGATAGGAACATTAATATTATTTGAGGAGATTCAAACCTGCCATATATGTAGAAGGCACTGGTTGGCATTATATCCTGTATTATATCTAGCATTGGTTCTAGCCATGATAATGACTAGTGTGGAATTTAGATTAGAGAAGGATGAATTAGATGAACTAGAACTAGTTCCAAAACTAGATGAACCAACTATCCTGGAGGGGGATGAGGATTCATAATTCAATGAAGATGAACTTCCCAAACCCAAGATGCAGGTAGTGAAGGCTCGAGCGAGGAGTAAATCAAACTCAACAAGTACACATAAAGAATCCAATAATTAAAAAAAGAAAAAGTTCAAAGGCCTTGTAGCCTTGTAGCCACCCACTTATTACTGTCATGTGATTATAACAATCCAAGTATTAATGAAGTTATTTTCAACTAAAAAATTGGAGGCCATATACTATATGCACTGTTAAAGCATGCACAACACAGCTCAACATGATCTTTGACCATTCCTGATCTCTTTGTTTTGCCAAGCGTTCAATTTATAAATGAGATTGAAAAAATTTCTCATAATCTCCTCTCAATTTGACTTGAGGTTTATTTAATTTGGTAATCCAAGTTACATGTTCGATTATACAGATGTGAAAGTCACAGAGCCAAGTTGGAGGCTATTTCTGTTGGATTTGATCTGGTATTATACTATTTTATACAATCGATATCTTACTAGCTTGGCATATTATGAAAGAAACCAAGCAGAACGCCTATTTTACATCCGGAACAGTAACAAATATCATGACCCAAACAATGGTTTAGATATGTAATCATTCCACTCATCGGGCATCCTTTCTCGATACTTCAGCAGCTTGTAAGTTGCATATGTTAAAGGTATACCCCACGCATCATGATCTTTAGGTGCCTACATGGTCACTTACATCCCGTTAGAAACCTTTTCTGCCATGCATCAAAACTAACTGCAAAATGCTTCTAAGAAATAACAACCAAATAGTTCAACAGAAAGGGAATCTTAAAAACCTTAGGAGTCCTAATCAGTTTCATTTCTGCCTCCTCCAGGGTTTTGCGGCCTTTCTTTGAATTGCATTCGTTGCAAGCAGTAACCTGGTCAATAGATAAGCAGGAGTCCAGGCAGAATTAAACATAACTAGAAATACAAATATGATAAGCATGAATCCAGGCACACTAACTTCAATTGATAGCCGAAATATAAATGTAATTGTTCAATTCAGTCAATAAAACTTGCCGTAACATCAATGAAACTCATCTGAAAAACATTCAAATGATATACTTTCTTCAATAATTACTTTGTTGGTGACAATCTTGAAAGCAGTAACCCAATATTTAACTCGCATATACCTCTATTATTTAAAAATAGCCTGGCTCAAAATCACCATCAAACCAAGCAATTTATAAAGTATGAAGCAGTCAAACCAGATTATTTTTTTTTAAGTTCAACCATTTGTTATGTTTATGAAGCTAAGCAAGTAGTGACCTTTCTTGCTAATACAGCTGTAGTTGTTTTAGCACTGTACAAAACCAAAATGCTTAACAGATGGGGGATAGAGAAAATTATGGGTATGCTCTACGTGAATGACCAAATAATTTTCCATAAGTTTATCACTTAAAGATGGATTAATATGCCTGCTGCAGATTGAAATTCCTGTCCAGACTATCAGTTCAAAAGCTTTTCCATTTTATAATTTATATAACAAACCAAGCATATAGAAATATCAGCTGTTCTATGCTTTCGACCTATCTATTGCAACCCAGGTTATTTCTTGTATATTATATCAAAAAGTAAGTGTACAAATATACTATTGTAGCTGCTTGCCTTCTCAAACTATTGGTTTAGTGCATATGTTTCAGCATACAATTACATACCTTTTACAATTATTATCTTTTGATGCAAACAGCGAATGAAACAATCAAATATGATTGAAAATGCAAAAATGTCATTTGTGTTGAACCAGAACCTCACGTGTACTTTCATGAAATCCATTTGAAAAGTTACAACATAAATGTTTTAACTTTTAACTTTTTAGTGGTCATTGTTGTTTTCAAAGTTCCTACATTTTAACTATTAGGAATAAAATATAAATATAATAATAATAAGAAATAGTTAATTAAATAGTAATTAGTTAATCAATAGGCATGTCCCTAAGGACATGATCATTCATGAAAGCATACCTGCCTAGTTATATAAAGCAAAGTTTCATTTGTAATTCAATAATCGCACTTGTATTCAAATATACTTTTATAATATATTATTGTCCTATCATGGATGTTTATATATTTCAGACCTTCTGAAGTAGTCTACTGCGTATATGAACTTTGTTCGTTTCAGAGGTGATGTGCGTACAAGAAAAATGATAAATAAAAACTAAATATTTTAAAACAACGGGCAAAGTATATAAAGGAGTGCTGGCAGACAATACAAAGGTTGCAGTAAAACGATTGACTGACTATCATAGCCCTGGTGGGGAGCAAGCATTTCTATGGGAGGTTGAGATGATCAGTGTGGCAATCCACCGCAACCTTCTGCGCTTGATAGGATTTTGTGTTGCACCATTAGAGCGGCTTCTAGTCTATCCATATATGCAAAAAACTTAGTGTTGCATACAGGCTAAGGGAGCTCAAACCTACAGAAAAGCCATTAGACTGACCTGCTCGGAAAAATGTAGCCTTAGGTGCAGCCCGTGGTTTGGAGTACCTTCGTGAGCACTGCAATCCTAAAATCATTCATCGGGATGTGAAAGCTGCTAATGTCTTGCTAGATGAAGACTTCGAAGCTGTTGTTGGTGATTTTGGGCTAGCGAAATTGGTTGATGCTAGGAAAACTCATGTTACAACTCAAGTCCGTGGAACCGTGGGTCACATTGCTCCTGAATACTTATCAACTGGAAGATCCTCAGAGAGGATAGATGTGTTTGGTTATGGTATTACTCTTTTGGAGCTTGTCACTGGACAACGTGCTATAGATTTTTCACGTCTTGAGGAAGAGGATGACGTTCTATTATTGGATCATATTAAGAAGTTACAAAGAGAGAAAAGATTAGATGCTATTGTAGATGCAAACCTAAAGCAGAACAATGGCGTTAAAGAAGTTGAGGCAATGATTCAGGTAGCATTGTTGTGCACACAGACCTCACCGGAAGATCGACCCAAAATGACAAAAGTTGTGCGCATGTTGGAAGGAGAGGGTTTGGATGAACATTGGGAAGAGTGGCAGCAGGTTGAAGTCATTCGTCGACAAGAATATGAACTAATGCCTCGAAGGTTTGAGTGGGCTGAGGATTCTGTATATAACCAGGATGCAATCGAACTCTCTGGTGGAAGATGATCAACATGGGCTTTGTTGTCTCATATTTTTGTAGCTTGGAACATTTTATAGTTTTCTTCAAATATATCATTTTTGGAACTGTAAAAGTGGTTTTTAAGGTCGTAAGATTTTATTTACCTATTCTTCCACTTTTGTAAGCAAGGTGTGACTGCTTGTTCAACGATACTCAAATGCATTTTGAATCCCTGCTTCACCAGTAGGAAATATCCAATCATGCTGTTGTCCATTTGCAATCGTGTACATTAGATATTCACCTAGGTATCCTTGAACATCTGAATACCAGGAAAACCCTGACTTTCATTAACCAGGAGAGATTTGGATTATGGTGAGGAAATTATATCCAACAATATTATAGTGTTTGTATTTATCATGGAATACTAATCTCCAAAGCTGGTTGTTTGAATTGGAATAATTCCTTGATGTAATGTGAAAAGATAAAATTAAATGTTTTTCCTTTCTAAAGGATCTCATTGTTTTGGGTGAGTGTCACTTCCAACGACCAGTTTACCCTGGTTGAGTTCAAATTTATTGGCTTAATTTTCAAGAATGAAATGAAAATCATCCCACTCACTGGCTGTTCAGCTAAGTACTAATGGAAGCAAAGCATTGTTATGCAGCATAGGAAGTATGAACGGAATGATGAGAATAATTCCAAACAACCCATGCCCTTATACAATATTATAAAGGCACCTACCACACTGGAGAGGGGTGCTCTTGCCACATGGCAGCCTATAGCCGTTTTCCCTTGTACAACATTTTGAGAATTATGCAAAGAGACAAAGTTGACCGTAGAAGATATGACAAGAATATGATGCTTTGGGAAAGCTTTTAAGAAAAGCCCCTGAATAGGAGGCTCACACAAGAAAGAGTATCCGAGGGCATCAAGATGATGCAGTTTTTGTTTGTATTTGGACACAAATTGTTGCTTGATGTACAATTCTTAGCTCTTTTTTTTGAGGCCTTAGTCACATGAACATAAATAAAGAGAGGATTCAAAGAGGGCAGTGTCCAAAATATAATGAAAACTGACTGTTTTTTTTGTTTGTGGGATTTGAATGCCTATGCTGGTTCTCCTAATCAAAATGCCTAACCAATTGACTAGTCTGTTTTTTTTAAATAATAAATATGCAATCTTCATTTATTTTTCATGTGGTACATGTTACAAGGGTGTCATTTATAGTTTGAACAAAACAACATTGATTCTTGGACCTTAGTTTGATCAAATGAAATTTTAACCTTATGAAATTAAGTGTCATCTCTTGTCAGTGGCATTTATGTACTGCGGTATCTTAGTGATATTGTATAAGTTATGTGTTGTGGCCATGCATCATATTATGGTGAAGATTTTATAAATTCATCTTCTCTTCTCCACAAACATTAATATGCATAAAATGCATAGATTTGTTGGATGGTGAATATTGTGGAATCATATTGATCTTATTCCAAAAATCCGTTTATGTTTAGTTTATGCTAATGTCTTCTTGGTTCTTGCATTAAAATAACCATGTAACCTCTTAGTTGTTTGGAAACATGGCTTATTATTATATAAATATAAACACAAAAATTTCAAAATCAACTCTACTTTAAAAACATCTTTAATATAGGCAATTATTCCATTTGTTTAATTATTTCTCATTTGACAGCTCATATTGTGAGCTGCATTATATATCATGAAATTGTTTTAGTACTAGTAAACAATGATTAAAAAAAAAAAATTTGAACCTTTGATATGTAAGGGACATTTCTCTCAAAATTACAAAAAAAAATTATGAAAATCATGCTAGAAACAATTTCTGAAGTTTTGAGTCTTTTATTTTCAAGATTAACTAATTGGTTTGGAAGATGAAAAACCAACAAATTGGAAGAGTGGGACTTTTATATTCACTAAGGTATCAAAGAAATTATATGCATGAAACTTATACTAGCACCTTCTAGTGGAAATTGATAGTGCACGAATCCGTTGCTTGCCATTATTTTGGTTTTGGTACCACCTTATAGCATATCCGGGTTCAAATGCTATTTTCCATGACGAACAGTTAAATCTGTTTCAACTCTAATTGTTATTAAGGGGTTCCACAAGGATGTCACATGAGCGTTTATGATGCCCATTTTAACATAGATAGCCACCTATGTTAAGGTTCTATTTTGTAGTTCCATGTTATTTATGAACATTATATACATTTGGTTGGACACGTGAAAATCAATTGATGGATTTGGTATTGATGATGGACATGTTGGATGTATGACCAAATGTATGACTTACTTGGTTACAATTTATCTAGTGCATGACTTGTCAAAGTTATTGTTGCATCGTATAGGCTTATATAGATATGATTTATCTAATCAATGACTTAGTGAAATTATGATTTATCTGATGTAAGATTTATTTCCAGTATGAACAACAAAAATTGACACGTGGAAACTGGGCTTAATAAACATGATGTTTAAGATCATGTATCTATATCTATTTTGTGGTTGTATATATGCATGGATGAGAACTAAACTACAGGTTGGAAAGAACCGTATGATAACCAAGATCTACTATTCCATTGGGGAAGGTCGAGACGACCAATGAGGAAAGGTACGATGTACATTGTTCTATTACATTTGGTATCTACTTGATATGCACTCCTATGACATGAGTAAAATGAAAATGACAGGTGGCAAGACGACCTGACTGGATTATTCGATGACAAGTCCAACCAGCGCTGTAGTGTGGTCCGTGCTCTGAAGGAGGGGTGGAGGTGTTTCCCACAGTGTATCCTCCGAAACCTGGAATCGTGGGGAGGACAGCTGAACGCTCCCCTAGACGTGTGATGACGATTGCCAGATTCCTGTTGGGGAAAGTTGGGTCGAGGCATTCGACGCTTCCACCATGTCGGTTTTATCAGTGGTCAGTATGGCCTTTGCCACTGATAAGGCAGTAGAGGACGGATAGGGCGGGAGCGGAAGTAGGCCAGGGTGGATAGGAAGATATAGATCAGTTGGAGACTCTTGATGGGAAGTAATGTCATTGTCTGACTTATCGAATTTTAATGCTATAACTCTCTCTGGTTTGCTATGCTTTCAAACTCCTTGTATCTTTTCATTCTAACTTCGGGACGAAGTTTTCTGAAGGAGGGGTGTATGTAATGCCCCACTTAAATCTTATCCTACAATTTTTTTTAATATTTACATTATCTGAAAATATTGAGAAATATTGGTCTAATATAAATTTATGATTTCCATTATTCAAATTCCCCACTTACCTTCTCAAATTGAATATTATGTAGGATATGGTCTCCTTCCATTATTTCAAAATATATGTATTCATTTCACATTCCCCAATGTACCCTCACATTTACTTGGGAGAAGACATAGTCCTCTCCATCTTATCATCAATATATATTTATTCATTTCACATTCCCCAATGTACCCTCACATTTACTAAGGAGAAGACATGGTCCTCTCCATGTAAGTACATTTCACATTCCCCAATGTACCCTCACATTTACTTGGGAGAAGACATAGTCCTCTCCATCTTATCATCAATATATATTTATTCATTTCACATTCCCCAATGTACCCTCACATTTACTAAGGAGAAGACATGGTCCTCTCCATGTAATTACACTTCACATTCCCAAATGTACTTTTCAGATTTACTTGGGAGAAGACATGATCCTTTCCCATTAAATTCTCAATTTTATATTCATGTCACAATTCCAAATGTACTCCTAGCTTACTTGGGAGAAGAGAAGTCAACTAAGGATGGATGAGAAGTTAATGACATTAATGAGAGGTGGTTGAGGAAAGAGGGTATAAAAAGGGAAGGGGGAAGGAAGAAAAGGGGGGGTTGGAGTCTTGCTTAGGATTGTGGGGGTTGGTTGTGATTGTTTGGCCTTGTTATGATTTTGGGAGACCTTGGAAACCTGTGGAGGTTTCTTGGGTTTGAGAGGAGGAAAGTATCATTATCTAGTTTTGCACATTCTTCTTGAGGACACACTATATCTGGTTGGACTTGGGCACGGAGGGCTAGGGAACCTGTGGAGGTTTCCTGGGCTAGGAATTTATTTCCTAGTTGGCTGGGAGGTAAATCCGGTTGGGTCGGTGATAAGGAGCGTTCAGCTGGAGCTATAAGACAAAGGTATCATCATCAACCACCGGAACAGGTATTTTTCCATGGACTACTCTTGTTAAGTTGATATCAATGGAATGCTCACCTTAATTTATGTTGCTTATGATAAAATGATAAGATGTTAAATGTTTAAAGCTATGTAAGAAGGTCAGTAAGCTCATTTTATTACTTTTAAATCAGCAGGAAAATAGATCTGTTAGTGTATAATAGATTGAGGCTCTAATAATAGGAATCAGGCCCTTACATCTAACGTGTCGATAGCCAAGCCGGTAGACATCGTACCAGCTTGCGATGCGCGGGTCTTCAACTCTTGCAACTTGGTCTGGATAGCCCCTAGTATGATCTGTTGCTGCTTTTCAAATTGCTGCAGGGCCTTCGCGGTGACATATTTGACTATGTCACCGATGTCATATAAGTCGCCCTCCATCAATGTGATAAGGTCCACCGAGGTCTTGGTCACCTTGGATTTCTTTCTGGACCCTCCCTTCTCCAGCTCGCTTGGGCGCTTAATGCGGGCATACATCTCGTGAGGGTCCACACTGTGCTGCTTTGTGTCCTCCTCTTCGATCTGAGGAAAAAGGCGACCGCGCGCCTTTGTCAGAGCCCCACTCTGTGCCACTTGTCTATTTTCCTGCCTCCTCTCTTGTTTGTTCCGCTTGGGCCTTCTCAGCGACCTCCTTTTTCCTCTTTTCGACTAGGTGTGCCATCTTCAGCTTGGCCTCCTCCTTCTTCTTCTTTGTAGCGGACTTGTTTCCACCCACCGCCAAGTCCGTGGTAGTGCGCCACTCCGCCGGCCATTTATCAAGCACCGCATCAATGGCGTCATTTATGGCCAGGTACGACAAGTCATACCACTTCTGCACAAGGTCCTTTTGTGCCTTGATAGATACGCGATGGAAATCAGCTTTGAACTCAGCATAGCTCTGCACATTAGCGTATACCATGGGCAACAATTGCGGCTTGTGATTGATGGCCATCTTGATATTCATTTCCATCAAGATCCAGAAGATCTGTTGTCCCGAACTCGCTCTGCATCCTTGGTCGTCCATAGTGAAGCGTACTTCGCTGCTTTAGGAAGGTCTGATGCGACCGAAGAGAACTGTCTCTACTCTGGTAGCTCCCACACTACCAACACAATCAACAGCAAGATCCACACTTAGTGGAAGGTCTTACTTTGCTCTTGCGCTTCACTGTAGTTTGCTAAAAACTCTTTGCAAAGGTAGTCCGACTAGTTAAATTGGACTCCTTTCGCACACTGCTGTGCGAGTGCGAAAACAAGCACTGGCACCTTGTTGGTGCAAAACTTCCGCATTACCTTCCCTGCAAGGATCTGCGTTTCTACCTTCACAGCGGGATCGCAGATGCTAGAGATAGTGTACCTACGTGGATTCTTTACCAACTAGAATTTCTCCTTCATTGACTCTGCAAGCTCCTACTCTCCACCCTTGCCGCCAAAGATCATAGCTGGATTTTCACCTATATGCAGCGAGCACGTTATTCAGTGGATTAACATATTTGTGATGGGTATTGGCTCCTCTAGCCATAGGCACCCATCATGCACCAAGCACAACAAATGCTTGATGACCAAAACTATCACAGGGGTGTGGTTATAGTGTGACACCCAGAGCAGATTCAACAATCTTGCCTTCTTTACCCCCTTGAGCCACCTCCACGGCTCCAACATGATCATTCTCGTGTGTGTGTCTAAGATGCGATGCATCAGTTGCTCGGTTTCCAGGTGCAGGAACTTCTCGTGGTCCGCCAAGTCCCAGTGTTCAATATTAACACTCGAGCCAAGTGCAGACCGGCGAAAGTAATTTCATCTAGTAGCAGAGGGGTTTGCAGGGGAGTCTTACTCTCATCAATGTCTTTGGGGACCTTGGACTTAGGCTTGCACGGAGGGACATACTCCGACAACCATGTAATAGGGTTCGCACCCTGGGTTTCAACCTCCTATACTTCAACCCCAACATCCTCATCGTCCATCAGGATGTCTTTGATGTCCTCCTCCTCTACCTCTAGGTTTATGGCCTTGTGCTTCTCATGTGTAGTGGGCTTTGGTGGGTTCGTCCTTGGTGACACATGCACCGGTATGGCAGGCTACTTGCCCTTCTTGTCCTTTGCTGTCTCCTTGGTTAGGGTTGGCTTCAGTCTCGGTGTTCTCGATGATTAGGGACCTTCGCCAATACTTCGGCCACTTCCGGGGCAACTACTTCTGGAGCAACTACTTTGGCCTCCATATTGATTTCCTGCACATTCTCCTTGGCTGCCACTTCTTCGGTGTTCATAGCTTCTGCACGTGTCGACATGACGTTATTCACTAGTTCCTGTGTCTCCTTTGACAATTGTTCAAATGCCGGACTCACTACCAAATCTTGAAAGAATTCAAAGTTCATGTGCACCTGAGAGCACAACAATTCAATTCTCAAAATGACAAGTGTTTTTCGCTGGACAACTACTTGTAATTTATAGGGCATTTTGAATTCAAATTCGACCGTTCCCCCCAAAATCGGTTTATTAATGCCGGATTGGTGGTATATTTTCGAGGATCTAAGCCATAAATTTCGTCTTAAATGTCGGTCGTCCGCTCCATTTGGCCTCCCTTTTGCCGCCTTGTCATGAACAGTGATCGTCACGGTCACTTTCCGACTGACCTGCGCAATTTCTCCCTGGGTAGCGCAACTCCCTCTGCGCTGCTGCAGACCCGGTGACACTTGCTTCGCACCATTTGCCAATCGCGCAGCTCCCCAATCTGGGCAGTGTAGTTTATAGTCTCGCGCCTCCTTTCAGCTGCCTGGACCGCAAAGATTGTGCTACCTTCATTTTGTCACATGACCGGACTGTCAGTGTATGGCTTCAAGCGACTACAATTCAACTTTCCTAGGAAGGGTTTGCCATTCAATTTGACCAGATGTACCACTCCTCCTTCGGTAATCTCCTTAATAACATAAGGCCCTAACCAGTGCATCCTGAACTTCCTTGCAAATTTATCAAACTTACTATCATATAGAAAAACCATGTAATTTACCTTAAATGTGCGTAGCTTGATGTGGCGATCATGCCATGCCTTTTCACGCTACTTTTGGACTTGCTGGTAAGCTCCAACCAAAAATATTTCTTCCTCCAGTTCATCCAGTTGTACGAGCCTCTCCTCCAGGGCTCCGCGATCCATCATCTCTATGAGCGCTGCTATGCGCAAGCTAGGCATAATATACTCCATAGGCATTACCGCTTCAACACCATAGACAAGCCTAAAAGGGGTTTATCCAGTCAACTTCTTGCATGTCGTTCGATAAGCCCATAATACTGCAGGTATGCGTAGGTCCCAATCACTTCGCTAAGCATTACAAACCTTGGTCAGCATGTTTTAGAGCACTTTGTTGAATGCTTCCACCGTCTCATTAGCCTGCAGGTGATAAGGCATACTCTTCTAGTGGTATACTTGAAATTCCTCCGTCAGTGCATTAATCGTCTCATTCAGGAAGTGCGTACCACGATCACTCATCAAGATCTTCGGACATCCAAATCGCGTCAGTACATGCTCAAATAGGAACTTCACGACAGTTGCACTCGTGCAATCCTTCACCGGCTGTGCTTCTACCTAACGAGTCAAATACTCCGTTGCAGTGATAATGTACCTTACTCCCGTCTTTCCTTGCGGCTGAATAGGTTGCACAAAATATATCGCCCAATTCTCGAAGAGTTGTAACGTCATTTGTGGATTCAAAGGCATTTCATCCCTCCGCAATGGCCTACCAGTCCTTTGACACACATTGCATGCCTTGCAATATGCTTTTGAGTCCGGACGAAGGGCTGGCCACCACAACCTTGCACGTAGAATCTTCTGCACAGTTTCTCTCCCTGCATAATGGTCATCCATGACACCCCCATGAGCATCCGCGAGGATTCTGCTTCTTTCAAAATCAGGTACATATTGTCGTAATATATCATCAATCCCCATCTTGTACAGATGCCTAGCAATGACAGAGAAATCTGTCACACGCACCACTAATTCCTTCTTTTGTTGGACAGTGTATCCTTTCGGAGCAGTTCTTGTTGTTAGGAAGTGTATTATATCCTCGAAATGACCATCCGTGACACATACTACAAATAGTTGTGCGTCAGGCAATCCTTCTTCCAAGTTATTAGATTCCTCCCTTGTTTCGATGTGCGATAGATGGTTTGGTCCCGCGTTCAATCATCCAAGGTTCACAATCACTTTAAAATCATACTCCTAGAACAATAAGAGCCACCTACAAATTATCCCCCCCAACACAGGCTTACTGAACAGGTACTTCAGTGCAGAGTGGTCCATATACATCTTGAAATGGCCTCCCAGCAAGTAGTGCCTATACTTCTAGAGTGTGTACACCATAGCTAGCCCTTCGCGCTCAGTGGTGGAATAGTTCTTCTCCGCTTTGGCCAACTGCACATGCAGATCATCCTGCCCATCATATTGTTTGTCAGTCGCATCTTAGGCTTCCCAAATCATGTTCTCATCAGCCTCCTACATTCACGTCAATCAGCAAAGCTTCCCTTATGCGTACCCCACCATTTTGCGGGCGTAGCGCACAGTGCCCAGTCCAATGCCTGGAAGCGCTGATTTTCTGGTACCTCCCTTTCAAATGCATCCAAATAGATATCTACCTCATTTAGACCATCATAAGTAGGCAAATTTCTTACCTCTAACGACACACAGCACAGCGATTGGGTCATCATGTTGCAATTTAGCGTAGTTACTTCATGTAACCGATTCTGCCAGTGTTCTATTTCTTCATCGGAGTCTGAAGTGCAGGAACTTTCACGATCCCATGTAATCCGTCCATTCGCAGTGGGATTGACCCAATCTTGGTCTCGGGTTGTTATCTTATAGATACAATCTAGGTCGTCATCACTCTCATAATTGCGGACTGGTTCAGTGTGTACTATTACGCGTAGCGATTTCTTCTCAAAAATCATCTTTTGCTTCTTCAGATTAATTACCCCATTCATATCAGTAGCCCAGTGAATTCCTAGGAGCGCTGGATAGGGATTGTTGTCATCCACTATCTATATTACTTCAAAATCAGCTAGCACACTTGCTCCCTCAATATCCACGGTCACCCCCTGCAGCTGCCCCATGGGATGATCATCTACTGATTCACCATCCTTAGCTGAATCGGAGACCACTGCAACGCAAGTCTCCCCATTCGTTCCCAAGTCTGCTTCGGTAGGACATTCATGTCTGACCCCAGGTCCAAAATAACCTGATCCATTTCATACTCTCCTATCTGTGCGGTTAGTCTCATCTCTCGTCCCACCCTTGTTTTATGCTTGCCAATCTTTAGTACTACGTGCGGCTTACTTGGCACGGTTCCAGCGCATCTATTGATGAGTTCTTATAACTCTTTCATAGCCTTACTATCGTGCAGTAACTTCATACAGGTTTCCAAGAAAGTTGTGAGCAGAGGGGTCCATCTCCTATTCAAGCTTATCCTTGCTTCATGAGGTGGAGGCCTCAGCGAAGCTCTTCTTAGCTTCCATGAAGGTTTCATGTGCATGCTCCAAATTGAACTCAACTTCCTTCACCAGAGCTTTCCGAACCCATGTATTGTCTTCTGGTTGTTTCCCCTTGTCATTTCTTGTTGAGATTCCACTTCTGAGTACTATATTAACATTTGGATCTTCCTTGCATGGCTTAAACCTCATCATGTGCAGGTTCCAAGTCAGCGGAGGTTGTAGCGCCCCTTTGTCATGTATTCTAGCTATCAGCATAGGACAGTCTTTTGTTTCATGATCAAACAAGGTGCAATACTTGCATGACAAATGCATTGAATTAGTGCAATCGCAGGCATAGTGTCCTACTCCTCCGCAATTGTAGCAAATCAAATGTCTTCGACCTCTGCCAGGTCCTCCTCCGCCTCAGCCTCGTTCACGCCCCTGAAATCCTATCCGTGCCATCCTTGCACTCTGGTCAAGGGGCCACGTTTTGGCTTGAACCCTATAAGCAGGAGTTCTATCCATCATCAATTCATAGCTCCTGCAAGTACGCTCATCATGCCCTACCGACCTACAAAAGTTGTAGAATAGTTATAGCGGTGCCTGTACAAACTTTTGTAGCAAGTGACAGTGATTCATGGCATGTTTTCCAGCTACTTAATAGATAGCGCACCATAATGTAGTCCCCGCGCTAGGTCCTACTTGAGCTTTTGGCCTTAAAGGCATTGGTCCTCCTCCTGCAATATAATTTTCAAAGACCAGGCAATGGTCTTTGTCATGACTTTGACTCTTGCATTTCAAGCACCATACCTCCTCGCACACCTCTGGTCGAACCATCCTATCCTGCTTCAAACTTTGCATCTCAAGGCACAGATTCTTCAGTTGCACATGGATCTGCTAAACTCCTAGATTTGGATCTTGCATCGGAGTTTCATGTAGTCTCATGGAAATCTCCAAGGCCTCTGCCTGAGTTGTTATCTTCTACTACGACAACGCACTCCTTAAGTGTGGTAGTAGCGAAGCTACAAACCACTCGCGATGTTGTCCATTTGTAAAATTCATGTTGGCTTCGCAGATTGTACACTTCAACCTCTGATCTAGCTCCCAAGGCGTCTCACCTAGTTTCATCGCAATCTCTTTGAATCCCACAATTGACTACACCTCAGATTTAGGCCTACTGAATTCCTATTCAGGGTTGCCTAGATGTCTGCCACTCCAGCATTCGGGTTATCGTTAGAGTACTTAATATACCAGGTTAGCACGCAATCTTGCAAATAACCAACCAATGTTGCCTTCTTTATATGATCATTTGTAACACCTTGAGCTTCCCATACAACACTCACAACGAACTAGACTTGATGAGGGTCCTCATTTCCAAAGCCTTTGAACATAGGCAGCTTCACTAGATTTTCCATATTGAACTGCGGTGGGGGTGGAGGTGGTACGGGTGAAGTTGGAGGTGATGGTGGTGAAGTTGGAGGTGGTGTGGGCAGAGGTGGTATTTGCGGGAATCCTTGTCATATTAACTGAATAGCACTTCGCTGAGAAACCTTCGCTATCCCTTCTTCGTCACCTCCTAGAGGTGAAAGCAACGAACTATAATCTGGACCCTTTTTTCCATCGTTCCTATAAGTTTTTTCGCTTCACATAGTCCCAAACATCAAGGTAGCCGCATAACCCATTTTTTGAACAATAGCATTTTAATCTAGGTATTCAAAGATTTTACGTATTTACCTCATGGTCCTTTGAAAAAACGCTGTTCCGCCTCATTGTAGCTGACTGAAGTGTCGACTGCGAATTCAGTCATAAATCCTCCAATGATCAACAATGCGGGTGATCTTATCCTCCGATGTTTCCAACCTTCGCACTAGCTCCAGGGTCCACACAATAAGATCTTCAAGTTTCCACCTTCCTTGGCTATCTGCTAGCTTTGCGATCCACTCGTATAGCTCAATAGGGAAGGAGAAAAAAAAATATTTTGTGGATTGTATACAGGGATCTGTCCAACCACTGTTCATTTGTCAATCATGGGTTTCTGTTCTCCTATGCTGCCAATTCGTGGATCTTTCTATCCAACCAGTCTCCAATCTCCTTCTTAGATGGATTCTAGTGATACGACATCACACATCTTTTATGCAGATTCCGGTCCCTGCAATAGAACCATTTTTGGGCTTGAGGGGGCCTGACCTAGGTTCAGTGTTAATTAGCCAAACAAATCCCTACACTACTGACACTTTCGGGATCAGCCTTTGAAGCGCGGACTGAAGTCTCACCCGAAGTAGTATGGGGGGATGCTGGAACCAAGTTTCTGCACCTTGAGATGGTTTTGATGCCGTTTGAATCCTTTTATCATTGCCTTTGCGCAGGTCACTTCGCTCTAGGGTTTGCAAGACTAGCCTTCTAATCCAGCCTTAAATACCTCTGCGAAAGGGTACAATCAACCTTCGCGCAGCCCTAATCCGCTGCTTAGGTACTTTCGCGCTGCTAGAGAAGCATGCCATACAAATTCGCCAATTAATCTAAGTGATATGATTATCTTATCAAATATTTATAGTTAACACCACGTAACCAGATATTCATAATTGCGTTCAATTATTCAATGTAATTGCATTCATTTGTGCATCATATAATCATAATAAAGGAAATTCATACATAATATATCAAGATGAAATAACAGAACAAAGACACAGAAATTGTAGAATATCTCTCTTTATTAATATCTTCCAAGTGTTTATAGACTCTGTCCACCTTGTGCACACAACTGCAGGGGTCTGCGCACTGAGCTGCGGACTTCTGCCCTAGGCTTCTGCGCACTCAGCTATAGAGCCTCTACTTACGCTACGACCCAAGACTTAGAATTCTTCTTCAGAGATATCACTCTATTACATGATCTCCCATTATATATCTCCTTTAACTACTCAAAGCTTAGCTCTTTTTATACAATCCCATGGTCCGTGGACCATGGGTAGGTCTCTTACAACCGACTTTACTTTACAAAACTAAGGGTGAACTACCCTTTATGACACATAACACCTTCATGCTCAGAGACCAAAAAATGCAGAGTCTTTACAATTATATTACAAAAATTGACTTAAACATGGGCTTTTAGCCTTAGATCTGTCATTGGGATATGCTGCTCCCAACAACCCACAACTTGATCTCCACTTGTTCTTCTGACAATTAGTACTAGTTAAATAGGTAATAACTCAATTTAATTGAAATAGATTGCTACAAATTAGAAATCAATCATGTAGAACTAAACTTAAGTGTCTCCAAATTGAATTTACTAAGCTAACTGAGTGGCAAGAGCCATGTCACCTCATCTAACTACCTCCAAGTATTCTCTTGAGATTGAAATTCAAATTTTAATCTAGTTTGACCAAAGCAAAGTCAAAACTAGATTTTCTTGCTGCATTTTCAACACTCCCTCTCAGCAAGAAAGGGATTATCAGATACCCCAATTCTCCTTCTATGGAACTTGAATTTTCCTCTTGACAAATCCTCTGTCAAAATATATGCATCTTGTTACTTTGTCGGAATGTACTGCAACAACATAATCCACCTTTGTACACAATCTTGTAGATGGTGTTATCGGATGTCAAAATGCTTGGATCAATCATGAAATATTGGATTCTCAGAGAGTTTGATACAACTCTGATTGTCATAGTAAATCAATGTAGGATCCATTTTCTGACCAAATAACCCAACAAGAATCTTTCTTAACTAGATAACCACACAAGCTTCTCGACTGTTAGCCATGTACTCTACTTCTGCTGAGCTGAGTGCCACAGATATCTGCTTCCTGTTGTACCAAGAAATTGTCGTTGAAACAACACTAAAAATTCCTCCTGAAGTGATCTCCCAGTCTGATGGATTCCCCGCCCAATCTACATCTGTGAAGCCTTGCAACTTCACTCCCTCTGCCTATCTGTACCAAGATCAAACTGAGTAGTGCCTATGAGGTATCTCAACACATGCTTTGTTGCCTTCCAATATAGTTTGGTTGGCTTACCCATCGCTTAACTAAGATGGTTAACTACATAACACATGTTTGGTCGTGTGTTCATTAAATACATGAGTGAACCCACAAGATGCCTGAAAATGGTAGCATCCACTACTTCACCTGAAGTAGCATCCTCCTTCCTCCAATTTCCTACTAGAGGCGTCTCCATGCATTTGCATTTGTCCATGTAGAACCTCTGAATTATCTCATTGGCATACTTTCCCTGAGAGACAAACAATTCCCCATCACCTTACTATACTTCCAATCCACGAAAGTAGTGCATGAGGCCCATGTCCTTCATCTTGAACTCTCTTGAAAGGTCCTCCTTGCAAGATCTGATCAACTACTCATTACAAGTAAGGATCAAGTCATGACATATAAAACAATAATCAATAATTTACCTTCTACCACAATGTGATAAAGGTTTTCATCTTCTTCACTTTTTGTGAATCCAAAAATGGTGAGATAACTATCGATCCTGGTATACCAAGCACAAGGTGCTTGCTTGAGTCCATACAACACTTGCTTGATTCTACACACGTGTTACTGTCTATCAAAGGTATCAAACACCTATGGCTACTCAATATACACCTACTCCTTAATAAGTCCATTGAGGAATGATGTCTTCACATCCATCTAGTGGATCTTCCACCCCATCTATGGTGATAGTGCTAGAATTGACCTGATGGATGATTAGCTTGCTATTGGAGCAAAGGTCTTCTCATAGTCAATTCCCTCCACTTGAGAGAACCCCTTGGCCGCAAATCTAGCCTTGTGTTTCTCTATGCTCTCTTCTGCTGCATGCTTTACCTTGTAAATTCATTTCGAACCAAACACTAATTTGTTTGTTGGTCTTGGGACCACTTCCCAAACACTGTTTCTGACGATGGAATCATATTCCTCTACCATAACATCAATCCATACTGGTTTCTCTACAAATTCCTTGAATGAGGATGGCTCTATCTCTACCATATCACTCATTAGAGCCATGTAGTCAGTGTACCGATCTAGTAACCTCCTCTACATACACTGTTATGTGGGTGCTCCCACATTCTCTCTAGTATCTTGCAATAATTTGTCAGCTTCCCTAGTTTTCTTCCTTCCATCTCTAGACGTCTCTGCTTGAGTGGATGTCTCCACCCTTTGCTCGTCTGCTTGTGGCTACTCCACAACTTCCTGAGGTTCTTCCTTTGGAGCCAAAATCTCCTATTTGGCTACAATTGAAGCTCACTCTTAAGAGAACACTTAATTTCCTTCTCCTCGTCAAACTTCACATTTTGTCTGACCATTGTCATCCTAAGGGATGACAAGTACACCCGATAGTTGTGAGGTGTTTCTATGTACCCACAAATATTCCCAACTCTGTTGTCGGCTCTAGATTTTTCCTTACTTCATTGGAAACTGTTAATGGTGTTGGACCCACCAACATTCGAGGGGATCTCCCCGGCAAGAAGTCCCAACTAGACCTCAGAATGTTTGGAGTAGGAGTCCCAACAATGGGTGGTAATGTAGTGCCTTGACTGCGGTAGCACGCAGAGATAAGTATGATGAATTTGGTCGAAAGAAAGTGTGTGACCTTGTAGCGAGTCAAGTGAGATGCATGGGGGTTCTAACACATGGAGGGGAAAATGAAGTGTATCCCTTAGAAGCCTGTAATAGTACGTAGCCTAAAAGGAACACATGAGCGGAATGACATCACAATATGCAATGTAGAATAGTCCACGAAACAAAGTGATGGGTTAATCCAACAACACGCATTCAACTAGATTCATACAATTTCAAACGAAATAGTTCATAACAAAATGCGAAAGTTAAACAACATACTTTGCGAAAGCAATCATAATAGTCCAACTATAATAACAACATATGCATGAAAACACGCGGCCTCAGTTATATTATTAAGTGAAAGTTCCATCCATACATACACTATTGACAGCCACTAACCCCAAAAGTATAACATTATAGTCATGAACACTTGCTCATCCAAATAAGTATACTCACTCTACGTTGTGGAGAAGCCAAGGCTCATCACAATACTCCCAAGCCTTCTCTAAGCCTAATCCTAGCCAAAATCATGGCTCCCAAAAGCCCGTTCCATGAGTTATGAGGTTCTATTTATAACAAAGGGTGGGGTGACCCTTGACATTCCCCTTTGAATCTTTGACTAACCTCATGACTCTTCAACTTCTTTACACATTACTCATTACATTACATAGTGACTGTTCACATTCCACTAATGACACTTGGAATTTCAATTACAACATATTTACAAATAATATACATTTTCCACATATACTCATGTGAGACAAAATAGGCTGGTACAACCTAACAAGACAAAATAATATGACTCAGAAGTGTGTGGAAAGACCAACTCGACAACATCCACTTGATGACTATTGGTGATGTATTAATACCAAGATTGGTACTATGTTATAGTCTCCCCATACTGCTTGATAGTTTATTTCTGGAAGAAGAATATTGCCTCCATAGATTACAGGTATATGGTCGTGGAACCTTTTTCAAACTCATCCTGAAGCATGTGCAACATGGTCCTGACTACGAAAGGACCATCGATGTACTTCTGCATGTTTTCTACGCTCATCTCCAAGTCATCATTGGTGGCCTCTCGCCTTAGTTGTTCCATGTACCTGTCAATGTCTAGTCGGACTTGGTTCTTCTCCCTCGCTATGGTGAGGAAACCGATTGAGAGGATCTTGTGTTTCCTTGCCATCACATCCAAACTCTTGAACAACTATGCATATGAAGCCTCCATGCTACTGATGAAGGGGGAAAGTTGCTCATAGTTATGGATTTGCATCTAGATCTTTTCTTTGTCTAGATCTACCTGCGACTTCATCATCTTGGGTAAGTGAAGTAGGGCTCATTTGTATCTCATTGTCCATTACTGCACATGGTAAATAGTAGTGTGTATGTCTATGAGAGTTTGGACAATATTTCTACTCCACTACTGAAAACCAAATAGATGGACAACCGCATTATGTGCGGTGATAAATCCGTCATAGAGTTTCTGCATGGTGACCTCAAGAGTTATTACTTCAACAAGAATCTCTTTCCTCATTTTTTCCGTTGTGGATCTTGCATATTGTTCTTCTTTCTACCTAGACACTTGCCATTTCTTAGCCATCTGTTCATTCTCTGCTAACACGAACTTGACATTTGATCTTGTGGCTCTTGCATAAGCCAGAGTGGCATCGACCATGGTGACTAAATGATTCTTGACATCTTGCACTCTCACCATTTCCTTCATAAATTTAGCTGATGCATGATCATACAAGAAATGCTTTCTCTGTGCCTATACAATCCTCTGCTACAACTCATCAAATGACAGATTGTACACATCCATCACTGGATCATCATCAAGGAGAACACCCTATCCTTGCTCGCTCAGAACTGGTTCTCATACTAGAGGTGGTGGAGATTGAGGGCCGACCTCGTATGCTTTAGGCATGAGGTTGGTGTCTTGGTCTTGTGGTTGTTTTCCAAACTCCATGTCCTTTGCTTCAACCATTTATTTAATCTATTGAGCAAGCTTCTGATCCTGCATCTGCTCACCCTCTTCTTCATTTGCTGGTTGTTCTGACTCCTCAACCTGCATGGGTGAAATTTTATCTATGATCGCACCTTGCCCTTCCTCCTGTTCTTGTTTCGAGTTCTCTTCCCTCTCTCTCCTTCTTAGCTCCTACTCTTCTCTCAACCTCTTCTCCATTTCCTACAACTTTCTTTCTGCTTCCTCCAACCTTTGCTTCTCTCGCTTCCTTCGCTCTGATCTCTTTATGTGTTGTTACCTCTTTACCTCCACTGTCAAAGTTGCTTTCTTAATGAGAGGATATTCTTTGAACTTGTAGCTTTTCTCAGCCTTTGGATTCTCAACAATATTCCTTTTACCCTTATTTGCACTGGTTTGTTGCTTATTGTTGTTGTTGTTGTTGCTTCCATCAGTGATGTTTCTTCCATTAGTGATGTTTCCTACAAAGAAACTTTCCATTCTGTGGTTAAGCTAACTGGTTCATTGAGCTTTGAGTGGTTGTAACAATACCTCCAAGGGTCCTCCTCTGCCCAATGACATGCCCCGTGGATCCATGGATTATACACTCTCATGTAGTGGTTCTTGAAATTCTCATGGGGATATTACAGATTGTAATCTCTGGTGCCGAACTCATACTTCAATATCTCCTTGGCCTCGACATCCGCATATTTCAAGCACTTAATCTCGTACAAGCCAATTCAGAAAGGAAGAGAAGGCCATGGTGTTGTCTTCCTCCTATGCAGCCTTGTTGATAACCCTATGGATATTCGATATGCGACCTCTTGTATGACCAATTTGTCTGTGGAAAACCTTGGTATAACATGCAGAGGCTTCTCTTTGCCACTGAGTGAGGCATAATAATATGCAATGTTAAGTAATGTCTCCATCGCCTCTTGGGATATGCAAGGTGGATCTTGCTCAAATATAAACTTGTACACCAGGGCGATGAAATCATTAGGGGAGTTTTGAGGTCTAAATTGGGCCTCCTAAGGAAATTATATAATAATAGTGGAAATAGTATAATAAGATTAGATTACATCATCAAAATTTAGAGGGAGAAAATAAAACACTATTTTTTCAACTCGTATTTTCAACTTATCTCCCTATGGGTTTACTAAAATTTCAAACAACAACACTCAGATGAAAAATTTGATTCCTCATCCAAGGATTATCCATGTTGCATACTTTCGATGGACCCTACTACACGAAAAATGAGAAACACATGAAAAACGTGATTGCAATAACGTTTTTTCATGCATTTCACATTTTTCGTGTAGCAGGGTCCATTGAAAGTATGAAATATGGATACTCCTTAGATGATGAATCAAACTTTGCATCCAACGAGTATTCCTAATCGAAATTTGAGTAAAAACTTAGGGATATAATTTGAAAATATGAGTTGAAAAAGTAGTTTTATTATTTTATTATTTTTTAATCTTTTTATTCTTTTACTCAAAAAATGGTGAATCATCCCCATGGTTGACATAATTATCTTGAATCTTGTTGGTTCTTATAAAGTTTATTTTGGTTGTACATTTTTCTTAGGACGCCCATTTTAGACCTCAAAATTTCCCTAATGGGTCAACTAGCCTCGCCATAAATCCTCCATAGTTGCATTCAGAAAACAACTTCCAATAAATATTGTTGGCATGCTCCTGAGGTGTCCATATCCAACCCATGCCAAGAAAATGATGTTGGGAACAAATTGCATCAATTAAATACTTGGACATGTAGAATCTTGCTTGCTCATCCTTGGGTGGATTCCGGGCGTTAGTCACATGGACTTTCAACTAATGAGCCAATAGATCTGACCAGTTGAATGGTTTTCCATCATTCACCAATTGTTCCAACACAACCACCTAATTCTGTGGAAACGTTTCCATGATCTCTTGACCGTATAATCGACATGCAAATATGATCAAGAACTGGTAGGCCTTTCTAAGTGACTTCGTCTTGTAAACATGATTGGGCGTGGATCTAAAATTTTATGGCTCCTTCACCCAACACTTTATAATATCCCTGGTGTTAGATAATTTTGGGTAGCATAGAAAATTTGATCCATGCGGTTCACCGGCTAAGATAAGTGATACATCTGATGAGAATTCTCTGTCTTAAAGGTAGCAAGATGTGTTCTACTGACACTGCTCAATGTCATAGTCTCAGGATCTATGTGTGAGACAATCTACTGGATGATGTATGCACATAGGAATGCGGGGTACCTACATGCAACCTTATGTAAGCATAACCGGTGGATATTGACATACACCTGTCGATCTTCTAGATCTTCCTTTGAAGTCTCCTACAAAGATATGTTTGATTTCCTACCATGTTATCTTCATTCCCTTCTCAATGAACAACTGAGTGTCTAGATAGACTGGTAAAATCACTAACACCTTCTCAACTGCATCTCCAGTGCTACTTTCAACAGCATCCCTTGATGCAACTCTCTTACAGGCCATGTTACTTGTAACTGTTGGAGAGTTTCTCAATAACTATTGTACCTAGAGACAAAGAGGACACTCATGGCATGAAAATATTAGCATGAAACTAAAAGTACTTCAAGGACAAACCAACAAAAAACTGGGCAACTGCCAAGAAGAATTGTGCAATACTAGCTCTTAGAGGTGACTAACCACCAGTTGGTTCTGTACATTGCACAGTCCCAACTGCCAGTGGGGAGGTGACGTTGACTAGAACTATGCAATGCACAGTTCAATCAGGCTCAATCCAACTAGGACTGCGCATTACAAAATCCCAATGACCAAGGCTCTGGACTCGCTCCTGTAATTGCGCAGTGTCTAGTTGGAGCCAGGACTTGGCATCTTCTATGCAATTCCTAAAGCCAAGGTAGAGCCTTGAAATCTAAAAATGTGTAGTGCATGCCAGGGAAGAGCTAGATCTGGGCCAAGGAAGCCCAGATCTGTCTAATGGCAACATGAAAATGAGCAGATTTGAAAGTAGAAGTGAAGGTGGGTGCAGATCTGAGTGAATGATGATGCATGCAAACAAAACAAGTGCAGGAATCAATCAAACTGAAGAACAATGAAGCATGTGGAGAGAGTTGCCGCAATGGTGACCGTTAGTGAAAAAAATGGGTTATGCATGCGACACTTGGGAAAGGAAATGAAAAACTTAAAACAACACTTCTACAAGCTAAAAAAATAAAAACGTCATCGATAGTTCAATAAAATGGGTAAAACAACACTCTCACAAGCCAAGCACACAAAAGTGACAGAAAAAACAGCAAAAGGCTAGAAAAACAAGACCTACCTGAAAAATTTGCAATGACTGTGCCAAAGGTTCTTAGATCTCCTCAAGAATGCCATAACTCTAAGATTCAATGTGAAAATGAGCTCTGGAGGTGTCCATTAAATAGATTTGGTCGATTTAGGGTTTATGACACGAAGGCCAAAAATCTAGTAAAAAGTGACACATGGCAGTAGTTTCCAAAAATAACTCGTGTAACTCTGACTGCTAAAAATATATCCCTACTTTTTAGGGATGATTTTTCACTTTTCACTTTTTTCTTTTTTAGGAGAAATCTGCCATGCATGCACAAAAATATTGTGCAATTCCCAGGGGAATTGGACAACTCACTAGCTCATGCATTGGGTAGATGCTGAGGGAAAGCTTCTACGCAATTCCTGGGGTGAGTTGCTCAGGATGACTCTCATAATCTACATAGTTTCCCAGTTGAAGGCAAGCTTTCAGTTGGCTCTGCGTAGTTTTGGAGTTGAAGGCTCACTGCGGGCTTGGACTACACAATTCTTGGACTGAAGGTCGGTTGCCCTCAAGGATTGCACAATTCACTAAGCCAAGCCTGGAACCAGGTTTAAACAAAGTGAAGATAACGGCTGCGTGTTAGAACATGGGCCTACTCATGTGAAGTGGTATTTCCAATGTAGCCACCAACACATTGGTTGACTCATGTGAGTGATGGCATGACTCGCAAGAAAGATATTCAAGTTAACCAATAAACAAGAAAGATAAAACAATGAAAACTAGAACATTCAGAGTTTGAATGCATCTACAAAAAAGAAAAGATTGAAAGCGCATGAAAGGCACCCTACAGATGTATCATAGTGTTGTGTCACATTACATGCGGATGACAAAGATGTACACTCTTTCGAATGTGACACACGAGCAAACATGAAAAAGGAGGAAAAATTTTCGTTTCACCACAGTGCTTGCTATGTATGGCTCCTCCAATGCATGAGCGAAAGGATCGTGTGATTCCGGTGGAGGATGCGAAAACTGTAAACTAGATTGATTTTCAATGTGAACAAGAGAATGATGAGGAGCCTTGGGTGATTCAACATATTTCTGATCGGAGGTGGAACTTTCATCAAGGCTATGAGAACCTAACATAACCATCATCTCGGGCTGAAGTGCCTCGACAACTTGATGGGTTTCCACTTCATCAGAAGATGGATCATCAAAGACCGATGTTTTAGAAAGATCAATAGTAGGTGAATCAGAAACGTGATAAAATGAATGAGTGAAAAGATAATGACAACCATGATCAAAAAATTTGAGATGGACATCGACATCCTCATGGTCTAACGAATCATATATAGGGGTTTATGAGAAACAAAAAAATTCACCCTGTTGACACCTAATCCTCAACGGATGGGTGAACTGGAACGTGAACAGTCATCAAGAAGATGAACTGTTCCGTCTCCTTCTTGTATATAATCAATAGTTCTCTAATGAAATTACATATCAGTTTTTCTTCCGCTCATTCTGGAGTTACCCTGGCCTGACATGGTATCAGAGCCAAGTGCCAGATTCCTTGTAACTCCCTTATCTCTGTCCTGAGCGCTCCTATGTCCTGAGCGCTGCTCTGTCATGAGCGCTCCATCTGTCCATAACGCCTCTGCCTGGAATGTTTGTCTGACCTCTGCCTGGAACGTTTATCTGGCCTGACACCTTCTACCAATCCGCTCTGCGCCTTGGCTCTGGTCTTCACACTCGTAGGTTTTTGTGTATGATTTGCCTTTGCATTTGTGGTCATAGTCTCCGCGTCCATGAAGCATTCAAGAACCAGTTTCGATAAACTGTAACCCTGAGCTTGTGATCGACTGTATCGCTTTCTGCAACGTCGCCTACCTGGAAGTTGTGGAGAATTACGTTGTGGACCGAGCTTATCACAATGCTCTTTCATTTATGGTCATAGATCTTGCGGCGTCCGTGGAAGGTTAGGATCGAGCTTGGAGCGACCGACTACTGGAGGGTAACATTGGTCTCGACATCTTCAGCCTCTAGTTCCACTGTACACCTGTTGTTCACCATATCACTCAGAACTCGTAATTGGGTTGGTCAGGGACCTCAATGTGACTCTATATACCGCAATCTATTTCAATTTTGGCTGCATATTTGAATGTTTGGAATATTCGTAGCACTGATGTCGCATGTGTCGATGTTATTGTAGTGGTTTGATGACAAATGGGTGTGCAGGCGGTTCGGCTATAAAATAGTGGGGTTTAGGCTTGTTTTTGGAGCCAACGACCTGTGCTCAATGCCATCACCTGGAAGAATGGTTATTGAGGCTGCTGCTGCGCATCGTTGATACAGTGTTGTTCTTCGCGTGACAGACCCCAAGCCTTGGGCGCAAGGTATTGTTATTATTAATCACGCCAAAGGAAGATGAAAGACAGTCCATTGCGCTCCCTCCGAGCTCCAAACGACAGCACCTCCTAAAGGTGAAATTGTGCAGAACTATTAGCACCGTCCGAGTGTTTGAGAAAGAGAAAGCCCGTGCTCCTGGCAGTTCGAGAAAGATAAAGCCCGTGCTCTTGGGTAATCATTGAGGTATCGAGTTTAGCAAAAAAAAAAATATTTCACTGTTGAATCCTGTATATATATATATATTTGTGCGTTGTGGTTATATTAACCAGTATATATATATATCTATATATATATATATCTATATATATATACATATATATATATATATATATATATATATATATATATATATATATATATATATATATATTATGGTCTTCAAACTGAGTTTGTAGATATGAAATATAGTGGATATTGTTATCTCAAAATCAGACCCTGATAGGCTGCTGGTCAGGTTGACTCTAAGTAACTATTTCAAACCTACTTTAGGCTGAGGCTTAGCCTCCTCAACCTGAGAGGGCTCTCTCTGGGTATAATAATGATTTTGATTTAAAATAAGATGGCTAACTCTTGTAGAACAACTGTGACAAATATGAATGCTGGAAATACATTAAACAAGTATCCATTGGGCCTATGGAGTCAACAACACCTCAAAATAACAAAAATCTTGACCTTACATGGAAGTCAGGGCATTCAGCATTTGAATATTCAGAACCTACACTCATATGGAACCACACAGTTTACAGATGCATACAGGAAATCAGAGCACATTCAGTGAATTCTGAGTGATTATACATCCATACCACTGTAAACAAAACTAAGAAAAGGAAAACATCACACATTCTGAATATAGGAAATCCTTCATGAATCCTGAGAAGTAAAATCAAAATTATATTACTAAAAGTGAGTCTTTACATAAGCCAAATAATATGCTCTGTTATAAAGTTTTCCAACCCTCATTACATTGTTGTTTCAGCTATATATAGAATTCTTATTCTAACTGTTCGAGATTCCTCCTCCAGCATGAGGGGAATTCGATAACTACCTCTAATGACACCTATCAACTATTTAACTAACTAATAAATACAATAAAGTGCTGACTGGAGTTTTCTAAGAGTTCTAAATTAACTATGACTCTAACTCCATATTACATGCTTGATGGCTTTAATTACAATGAACTTCGTTCTTTGACATCTGCTCCCCTTTAGTTTGGCTGTAATGGGTGTTTAATGCTCCATGTTGACCTTGGATGTTGAATCTTCTTAACTGCCCAGAAATATTAGGAGACTATCCTTGCTTCTCGGCTTCAGTTTTTCCCCAAAATATTCGAATGCAAAGAAGCATGTCCTTTATCTTCTAATCACCCAAAATGTAGAAGACTGCCACGTCCTTGATGCGTTGGAAGTTTTTTCCCATATACATGTGTGCTGACACAAAAACTTTTTTAATGCTGATAGGAAAGTCTTCAAAATTTGGTTCACTGATCGTTAATTATGCAGCTTCAGCAGTTTCAATACTAAACTCTGACTGTCTTGAGCTTTATTTTCTCAACAGCCACTCATTGAACGGATCACATCTTGAAGTGCTGTCATTACATCTGGATCACTGAATGCAGCCATCAGCTCTGGATCATTCAAGATGTTGCTCATATCAACATCACCAGGCATTCCACCTGCAGGCATACCACCTGGGAAGCCACCAGGCATCCCACCTGAGCAGCCACCAGGCATCCCCACATGGTTTACACGTAGAGGTTTTCTCTTGCTTTTTTGCTTTTTCATATGCCGCCTGAGCTTCAGCACGTCTGCGTTGCCTTTCACGCTCTTTCTTTCTCTCATCCTTTTCCCTACGTAGACGCTCATACTTCCTATGATGATCTTCAATTTTATGCACATTTGGTTCAACCTTCTTTAGAACAGCTGATATTTCCTCATCATAATCCAGCCTTGAAGCAAGGTGCAGGTCCTTGGCAGCCTCTTCCCAGTGACCAAGCATTGCTCTTGCCATGCCTCGCCATTTGTAACCTTTTGCAGAGTCTGGATTTATCTTGATAGCAGCATTAGCATCCCGAATGGCAGCATTAGGTTTCTTCATCTTCACAAACACACTAGCTCTAGTAGCATAAATGATCGCGGATGTGGGATTGCATTCAATAGCCTCTGTGAGATGATTTACAACCTCATCCAAATCACCATCTGCCATTGCTTCCATTGCTTTTGACTTTGCCATTTGGGCTTCATCTCGTTTTTCGTCAGTTACTTCAATAGATGGATCTCCCATTTTTTGAGGAGGATCGTTATCTGGCTCAATGACTCCTTCATTATCTAGTTCCACGTCAGATTCAACTATCTCCTCATCACTGGCAGTTTCCTCAGGCACTTTCCGGGCAGTGTTTGAAGGGCCAAACTGTTCTTCAAGTTCTGGCATGTCATCATCGCTCTCATCCACAAAACTATCTTTAGCTTCTGTCTTCTTTGCCGATTCACCCTTGCCGTATGCAGAATCTGGTAATTTGGCGCCGAGCTTTTCAAGATAGTCCCTGAAAAATTTCAGAGCTGGGTCCTGAAGAACGGCGGGATTGCTGTCGCATTGTTTGATAAAGAGCTTCGGTTGATTTACTTTGCTGGCGTCCATGACGCATTCATTTCCAAAGCGCCTAAATCCTCCCTCAGTCGATGAAAAAAAACCAAACCATGCATGCATTTAAACTAAACTATCATCAGAACTTGGGAGAAAACGACGAACTGAAAGAACCTGAGCTTCGGTATTGTTTATTTGATAAATGCCATTCGTCCAAGATGCAAAATTAATTAGCTACTCTTAACAGGGCAACTAACCTGCTCCCAGACCAAATTAAAGACTCTGAACCAAGATACCATTCATTTTCCAGCAAACTTGCCCATCATCTTAGCAATGACAGGTGCAATCTTTGGATTTGCCTGATACTTTGCCAAGTTTGCAGGATTCTTCATTAAAGGCCAAAGAGTTAACTTCACTCTGATGAGCTACAACTGATTGTTGAGGCTTGTTAGGTGCAGGTGTACGCACGTCCCATATGAGCAAATGAAAATCATCTCCAACAGAGCCAAAAAGATATCCGTGCTTCGAATGTCCTGTAACATCCTCAACTTTCCCCTCATGAACCTTCAATATTTAATTGGCTTCAAGCACTTTCTTTCCAAATGCAGCGTTTATATCCCACAAGCATATTTGTGTATCGTTTGAACCACTTAGTAGGTGACCTTCTTTGAGAGGGCTCCATGACAAACCATATTCAGGTCCTAATATAATCAGGGCAATCTTCCCTGTATTACCACTTGCATATAAAAGGAACAGAGGATCTTCTGCATCCGAAACCACTAGGTAGAAACATTAGAGATAGTCATCACCTGTTAAGTTGAATTAAAGATCCCCTCGGCCATCCATTAAATTCGGGGCCTTTTGTTGCTGCAAGATGGACATTTATAATGCTTAATGTGTTCGGCTATCGCAGGAGTAATCTTAAGACACTTGCCATGGAACCATTTCTCACACATATCACAACAGATCCAAAACTTCATCAGAGGCATAATTCTCACCACAAGCTCCACAAAGTGTGTCACCATGCTCATCGTCTTCCTCTTCATCCAACGTATCATCCTCATCTTTAGGTGGTGGTAACTTTGATGGCTTTGCTTGAGATTCAGATGCTCGGGGCTTTATACCAGACTTGTTCTTGCTGCTACTGTTGTTGGTTACAGTAGTTTTTTCTTTTGATTGCTTTTTTGCAGCTCCAGTAACAACCTCAAAAATAGTTGGAAGTTCATTGATCATGATAAAAAGTCTTTTCCTTTCATTCTTGTCGAACCCAAATCTTGCACCAAAGTAGAACGAAACAGCCAGCAGCCACGCATCACTATGAACAGCAACCAAAGATAACCAATCTTTTTCTTGCATTCCGTCCCGCGCAAGTTAATTCCCAGAGCTGGCTCCGGAAGCTCTGGTGGTACCTCTTCAGCTGGAAGATTAACTTCCCATGACTCATTTGGCAACCCATAAAGGCACAAGTTCTCTTTCTCCGGATCACATTGTTGGTAAAACTCTTCCACATCATTAGTGAGGGCCTTAATCATTCCGGCTCTTCGGCGCTTGAAATCCTTGAAGACTTCTTCCACCGTGCGCGGATTGTAAGGCCCCGACCCTCCTTTCATGGATATGATGTCTCTGTATATATTTTATTTGCCTACACTGGCTGTGAAATGCAGAAAAAGAAATAGAGCTGGTTATGAGTCCTCCGGCTCCTGGGCTTGTAATCTATTTGTTCAGATTGGTTGACGATACATAGCTAGAGCGAACGAAAGCAATGGACAATTCCCAAAAACAAATCCAATGTGTTGAACAGAAATTTCTGAATCATTCTGGCCAAGATCAGTAGTTGGCACAGGCTGCTGTTGATATAGGCTAGAAGTTGCAGTAATAGGAGCCCACTGAATAGAAGTAGATGTTATGGTAGCAACAGAAGAAGGTTGTATAGAATTTGAAACAGATGTGCCTGAATTTGCAAAAGATGGTGCAGAGTGGAGCTATGACTGCTGGACAGAGTTTGAGGAACCAACAGAAGGAACTTGAATAGTGCTTCCAAAAGAAGTTGTGACACCACTTAAGAGACTACTCTGCCTAGAGTTCATAGAATTCTGGTGAAGAAGTCCTGCTATGGTGCTTGTAGAGCTTGTATGGACCTAAAACTGACTTATGCGCTACGAAATCACCTAAAGAGCTTTGTAGCACATAATAACCTTTGAACAAAGCATCAAACTAATGTGAGCGGTTTTGAAATTAGAATTCTTAAGTGATAACAGATACAATATCCTCGGAGGGATTTGAAGAAACAGGATATAAAAGTATTTGAAATCTGTTGCCTTTTTTGAATACCACTTCACTGTATATCAGCAGAAGTTTTTTTTATCAACAGAAGTTTTTTTTTTATCAGCAGAGACATTTTTTTACAGAATGCATTCAATCATTTCTATGGTCGGAATAGTTCTCACTGGAAAGGAGAATTATTCTGAATGGTCTCGGATGGTAAAACACACCCTCATCTACAATGAGTTGTGGAAAGGAGTGTGTGTCGGAGAAGAAGACAAAGACCCTGTGCAGCCTACATCAGATAAAGAACTTATCATTTGGGAAAACAAGAACAGCAAAGCCTATGCATTGATTACAGCATCTGTAAATGAAGAAGTAAGTCGTCATATTTCATCCTATTCCACTGCCTTTGAAGCTTTACAAAAGCTGAAAGAACTCTATGATACACATTCTGCACTTGAAGTTGTTTAGCTCATGATTAAACTCTTCACTCTTGAACTGAAAAATAATGATCCTCTTGCTCTTGCATCTGAAATAAAGTCTATAATGCATGATATTAAATCCACTAAGGTTGAGCTGGATATCTCTCTTATTGCCTTTCTCAAAGCACTCTATCCTACCTACTCCAATTATCTTGAGTCATTACAAGCAAATGGAAATCTTAAAGATATAACCTTTGACTCTCTTGTGAAAAAGTTTGCTGAAAGAGAGAAAGCCTTTGGAAAGAAGACAGTCCCTGAATCTTCTGAAGAGACTGTTTGCCTTGCTCATAAAGAAAAGCATCCTGCTCAAGATTCTACAAGAGGAATAGGTGGACAAAGAGGAAGAGGAAGATACTTCAGAGGCAGAGGGGGCAGACATTCTCAAGCAGAAAAGGCAGATCTGCATTGCATTCGCTGCAAACGAAATGGATCACATGATGCTTCTACATGCAAGCTACCATGGGACAAAATTGAGCAGAGAAGAAATCAGCAGAAAGGTAAAACTGATGACACAGACAAAGGTAAAGCACCTGAATCCGCTCACTATATTGAGGCACAATGTAACATTGGAGTAAATGAAGATTTGTTTAATGCTTCACTTGCTTCTTCGAAAAATGATTGGTTGCTTGATTCAGGAGCAACCTGTCATATGACTCATAGGAAAGATTTTTTTGAAGATTTCACTGACAATGTTGATGGAGCAGTATACTTTGCAGATCAGTCAACAATCAAGCCATCAGGGCTTGGCACAATCAGGCTTAAACTGCCTGGTCTTCCAGACTTTCTTCTGGACCATGTTCTATATCTCCCACAGCTCAAGAGAAACTTGCTGTCCCTGGTCCACATCTGCCAGCAAGGTCACTCCATTCATATGTTTGATGGAAAGCTTGAGGTAAGAAAGGCATCTGACCACTCACTTGTCATGAGGGGTATAGAAGAAGAAAGACTTCTTAAACTGCAAGGAACTTCTGCTCATGCACAACATTTCTCATATATTTCTCATCATGAAGAAGGTACACTTCCATCAAGTTTATTATGGCATGCTAGATTTGGACATTTAAACTATGACAGTCTCCGCTTATTAAAGAAAAATGGTGTTGCTGGTTTGCCTACAATTCCTAGAAAACATAAGCAATGTGATGCTTGCATTCTAGGAAAGAATAGCAAATAGTCTTTTCATGATTCACATTCAAGAGCACATAGGAAGCTTGAACTCATTCATTCAGATTTATGTGGTCCAATGCCTGTTCCTTCTGCAAATGGAAATAAATATATCATGACATTTATTGATGATTACACCAGAATGTGTTGGGTTTATTTATTAAAGAACAAATCTGATGCTTTTCAAACATTCAAGAATTTTCATAAGTGGATTGAAAATGATGCACAATCTCATATTGGGTCTATTCGCACTGATAATGGAAAAGAATATACATCAAATGAATTTGAAAACTATCTTCGCCAACATGGGATCAAACATCAAACAACTGTACCTTATAATCCCCAACAGAATGGTGTAGCAGAAAGAATGAATAGAACAATTTTGAATATGGTACGATCCATGCTTTTCTTCAAAAATGTAAAGATAATGTTTTGGGCTGATGCTGTTCTATGTGATGCATATATAAAGAATAGATGTCCATCTAGTGCTATAAGAAACAAGACTCCTTATGAATTATGGTATGGACATGTTCCTTCGGTAAAACATCTCAGGATTTTTGGTTCCACCTGTTATGCTTTAATACCAAAGGTATATAGAAACAAACTTGGTGCTAGAAGTCGTAAGTGTATCTTCCTGGGGTACTCAAACACCTCTAAAGCATACCGTCTCTATGATGAAGTAAATAAAAAGTTTGTTGTATCTAGAGATGTCATTTTTATTGAATCATCCAAATCTGACAGTGTTGTTGAGTGGCAACTTGATCGCTTGGATAGATTCACAAAAATGAAATAATTTCAAGAGTTTGATAATCAGATTCCACATCTTGAAGGGGGGATTCCTATACTAGATCAACATGTGGAATCTTCTTCTGAAGAACAATCTCCCGTGCATGAAACTCCAACAACGGATGATGCTTTAAGTGATGTAATTGATAGAATTGGGAGACTCAATCTTGATTCAGTCCCAACTCAATCAACAGAGCAGCCTGGACCATCTCAGAAAGGTCCCCCAAAGTGGCTGACAAAGACACTTGAAAGTGTTCATCCTGATGAAATTGGAAAAATAGGAACCAGAAATACAAACCGACAAGATGGAGGTGATGTAGATAACTCTAATTCACCTGTTGATATGGATATTATTTATGATTGTGAATTGAACTTGTCTACAGATTTTGAACCAACTTCCTTCAAAGAAGCTGCTTCTCATGATGAATGGAAAGAAGCGATGCAGAAGGAGTATGATGCCCTCATAAAGAATGGCACTTGGAAGCTGGTTGATCCTCCATTTGGAACCAAACCAATTGGCTGCAAGTGGGTCTACAAGAACAAGTACAAAGCTGATGGCTCACTTGACAAGCACAAAGCTAGGCTTGTGGCAAAAGGTTTTGCACATAAGGAAGGGGTCGATTATGAGGAAACTTTTTCCCCCACAGCAAAATGGGCCACCATCAGGACACTCTTTGCATTAGCTGCTCAGAACGGTTGGAAAGTCCATCAAATGGATGTAAAAACTGCATTCTTGAATGGAGATCTAAAAGAGAATGTTTTTATGTCCCAGCCTGAAGGATTTGCTGTGAAAGGACATGAACACAAAGTATGCAAACTTGTGAAGTCCTTGTATGGCCTCAAACAAGCACCACGAGCCTAGTATGAAAAACTAACTGAGCATCTTCTGAAACTCAACTTCAAACATTTTGATCTTGATGATGCAACTTTATTTGTCAAGAAAGTTGGCAAAACAGTTGTATATCTTGTGGTATATGTAGATGATTTTTTAATGACAGGGAACAATGAAAGCTATATTGCATCCATAAAGAAAGAATTAGGAAAAAGTTTTGAAATGACTGATTTGAGCTATGTTCATTACTATCTTGGCATTGAAGTAACCCAACATCCAAAATCCATATTTCTTTCTCAAAAGAAATACATTGGAGATTTGTTAAACAGATTTGGAATGACAGAGTGCAATCCTCTTTCTACTCCAATGGAACAAAACTTGAAGCTCACTGTTGGGTCCCTATAATACTAGTGATTACCCCATTACTATTGTAGTTATACCCCTTATTTATATTGATGTACCCATGTAGTGCCCATATTGTTACTATTGTGCCACATAGAAGCCCACTATTGTTATTGTTGTGCCCTACAATATTATTGTTATGTAGGCTTTGATTGTATTGGGACCACTTAGACTCCTATATATAGAAAGGAGGTATTTTCATTTGTATCATCCAAGAATTGTTCATTTATGTAATGTAAAGGAGGTTGCGCCCTCGAAGAGGCTGAATTCTAAGGCGTGGATCTCTCTTTTCTATCTTTTTGTGAGCTGGTTTCATAACATTTGGTATCAGAGCTTTGGATTCTAGGGTTTCGCTGCTCCAAACAGGTCATCGTGGCATTTTTGCTATAACTTTTTTTTCTGTGACGTTTCAGAAGTCGCAAAAAAAACCCATTTGAGAAGACATCGCGCTGAACCTTGGGTCCGAATTTCAGAGCTTTTCGCGCAATATTTTCGGAGATATGATTTCAGGAAGTTGGTCTTTTTGAGACTCCTGAATTACATTCAAAACAGGTGACCTGGGGAAAATCGTCATAACTTTCTTTCTGAGCATCGGATTGAAATTTTGTAAGAAGGTACAGAAAGAGGACGGACTGTAGTTTCTTGTGGGTGTTTTTCAGATCCAAAGATCGAAACAGTGACTCGTGGCACGTCGTACAAGTTCGCTCTACTGAACCAGTCTAAAAGCAAGTCACTGTGGGAGATTTCACATAACTCTTCCTTGGAGAATCCAATTTGGCTCAGACTTGTGGCATTGGAAAGAGGACGTAGAAGGCTACTACAGGTAGCAATTTCAGAATTGGATGATCCGAAATTACAGAGATACATCAGATTCAATATCAGGCTTCTATAAAGTGAAAAAAGGTGTGTAGTTTTTTTTTTATTTTTGTGTAAGCTTGGTTTAACAAAATTCAAAGGGCATAGTAAAGCATTATTATCGGTAACTGATGCCCCGAGGAAAGAAAATGCAAACACCTAGTAAGGAACCTGAAAGCTCTAGCATGACTCATGAAGAAGAGGAAGAAATGCTACATGATATATCAAAATTACAAGAACAAGTGCAACAAATGTCACGCTCACAAAAGCTAACAGAAGCTAAGATAAGTGGCGTGGAATCTAAGGTAAATGGTGTGGAATCTAAGATAAAGGGCATGGAAGCTAAGATGGAGGATTCGATGGCAAATTTGAAGATAGATTTGAATACAAACATGGAAGAATTGAAGAAGTTGCTACAAGAAAGGGTCACTAATGGTGAAAAGGTAGTAAAGGAAACTCATGATGAGAACAAAAGAAATGTTAATCATGATTCCATAGACTCTAATGTTGGATCGAAGACTCACCATGTTCCAAAAATCGATATGAGGAAGTTTGATGGCAAGGATCCCGCCACATGGATATTACAGATGGAGCAATTCTTCGATCTCAATAATGTGCAAAACACACAAAAGGTACGTATGGCAACTTTATATTTGGAACCAAATCAGTTTGTATGGTATCAATGGCTTTGTTCTCGTAAACAATTTATCACTTGGGCAATTTTTACGGAAGAATTGATAGCACATTATGAGGATACAAAAAGCAACACTTTTTTTAGCCAATTGATAAGTCTCAAACAAAAGGGTTCAATAATGGAGCACATTGAGGAGTTCCAAAAATTGAACATAAGGGTAAAAGATATTCCAGAGGAGCATAGGATTGATGTGTTCATAGGGTCTTTAAAGGATAATATCCAACATGATGTGCGCCTTTGGGAACCTGATTCATTAGAGAAGGCATTCAGGTTAGCAAGAAAAATGGAAAGCAAAATTATGGCAACTAGGAAGCATACCATTCACAACTATAAAGACGGAAGTGTTGTTGCCCATAGTCTTCCACAACCTACAAGGTTGACACCACAACAATTGGAAGAAAAAAGAGCAAAAGGGCTTTGTTACAATTGTGATAGCAAATACACAAAAGGTCATAAGTGTGCTGAGAAGAAATTATTCTACATAGATTGTGAAGAGGAAGAAGAAAAGGAGCAAGAAAGGTCAAAAGAAGAGGATATATTCCAGGAACAAAGCCTAGATGAAGAACAAATAAATCCGACCATATCTTGTAATGCATTGGCGGGAATTACCACTCCTCAAACCATCAAGATAGAAGGACAAATCAAGAAGAAAAAGGTAATAGTGTTGATTGATTCAGGAAGCACCCACAATTTTATTCATTGTAGGGTAGCAAAAGAATTGAATTGCTTCCTATATCCAGCACCAGAGTGTCAAGTGATGATTGCAAATGGAGGAACAATAAATTGTTCTGGAAAGTGCCATAATATCAAGCTATCCATGGGAGAATATGTATTGACTAGCCCAATGCTTTCCATTCCAATGGGAGGTGCTGATGTTGTACTAGGAGTCCAATGGCTACAATCCTTGGGTACAATAGCTTTTAATTTTCAAGAACTTTTCATGAAATTTTCTATGGAAGGAAAGGAAGTTGAATTAAGGGGTATTGCAGGGAAACCAGGAAAGATAATCAGCTCTAATGGAATGACAAAGCTTCTAAAAAAGGAGCAAAGAGGTGTAATTGCACAATTATGTTCGCTAGATGTTTCCACATTGGAATCATCTATTTCTCCAGATCTCCAAAAAGTCCTGGACAATCATTCCAAGGTATTTGAGACTCCCAAAGGTCTCCCACCTATGCGTGATCATGATCATGCTATTCATCTGATTCCAGGAAGTGTTCCTCCAAACATCAGGCCGTACAGATATCCCTATGTCCAAAAAAGTGAAATTGAACGTATGGTTGCAGAAATGCTAGAGGCTGGTATAATTCAACCGAGTCAAAGTTCTTTCTCAGCTCCAGTAGTATTGGTGCACAAGAAGGATGGATCATGGCGCATGTGTCCAGATTATAGGGAGCTCAACAAGCTCACTATTAAAGATAAGTTCCCCATTCCTGTTATTGATGAATTACTGGATGAATTGCATGGATCAATTTACTTCACCAAGTTGGATCTTCGTTCGGGATATCATCAAATCAGAATGAAGATTGAAGACATTCCGAAAACAACATTTAGAACTCATGAGGGTCATTATGAATTTTTGGTCATGCCTTTTGGCCTTACCAATGCACCTTCAACATTTCAAGGTTTGATGAATTCAATTTTCAAACCATTCCTTAGAAAATTTGTGTTAGTATTTTTTGATGATATACTAATCTACAGCAAGTCTTGGAAGGATCATGTTGAACATGTTGACAGGGTGCTACAACTATTGGAGGAGAAACAATTATATGCAAAAAGATCCAAATGTTTCTTTGGAGTCCAGGAGGTGGAATATTTGGGTCATATTGTATCTCATGAAGGAGTTAAGGTAGACCCTAGCAAAATTAAAGCCATTAAGGAATGGAAAATCCCCACATCCATAAAGCATCTGCGAGGATTTCTTGGGTTGACAGGGTATTATCGCAAGTTTGTTAAGAATTATGGGAGAATAGCAGCACCTCTAACAACATTATTGAAGAAAGATTCATTTTCATGGACTCGGAAGCAACAAAGGCCTTTGAACATCTTAAAGAGGCAATGTGCCAAGCACCGGTCTTAGCTACACCGGACTTCACAAAAACCTTTATTGTGGAATGTGATGCTTCAGGAAATGGAATTGGTGCTGTTCTAATGCAAGATGAAAGACCCATTGCTTTTGAAAGTCGTCCAATCAAGGGAAAGTTTTTAAGCAAAGCTATTTATGAGAAGGAAATGTTGGCAATACTCCATGCACTTAAGAAATGGCGACCCTACCTAATGGGAAGACACTTCAAGGTAAAAACGGATCATGATAGCCTTAAATACTTTTTAGAACAAAGATTATCCTCTGAAGAGCAACAAAAGTGGGTCACAAAGATGTTGGGTTATGACTTTGAAATCATCTACAAAAAAGGGAAGCAAAATGTGGTGGCAGATGCACTCTCAAGAAAGGATGAGGATGTGGAAGCATTGTTGTGTGCCATTTCTATTATCCAACCAGATTGGATAAACGAAGCAAGGGAGGAATGGAAGAATGACGAAGAAGTGTGGGCACTTATTCGAAAGCTACAACAAGATTCCAGTACTTCTGATACATTTAGCTGGAAAAATGATTCGTTATGGTACAAAGATCGCTTATACCTCTGTAAGAATTCCCAGCTAAAACAAAAGATTCTTATGGAATTGCACACTTCTCCCTTAGGAGGGCACTCAGGATTTTTAAAAACTTACCACAGGGTTAAGAAGGAATTTTTTTGGGATGGCCTTAAATCAGATATTCAAAAGTTTGTGGCGGAATGTTTGGTTTGCCAACAAAATAAAGTTGAAACAATTAAGACACGGGTCTATTACAACCTTTATCCATTCCAAGCCAACGTTGGGAGGAGGTTTCAATGGATTTTATCACAGGTTTACCCAAGTCTGAGGGAAAGAGTGTCATCATGGTGGTAGTTGACAGACTTACCAAGTATGCACACTTTTGTGCATTATCACATCCATTTAAAGCCAGTACAGTTTCTACTGCATTTATGGAAACAGTTCAAAAGCTACATGGAAACCCAAAGATTATTGTAAGTGACAGAGATCCCATTTTCACTGGAAATTTTTGGACAGAATTATTTTCTTGTCTTGGTACTCAGTTAGCTCATAGCTCATCTTATCATCCTCAATCTGATGGGCAAACTGAGATAGTAAACAAATGTTTGGAAGGATATCTTCGTTGCTTTGTATCTGATAAACAGACACAATGGGTCAAATGGTTGCCTCTGGCTGAATGGTGGTATAACACTTCCTTCCATACAGCAACAAAAATGACCCCATTTATGGCACTTTATGGGTATCAACCACCATCCATCACATCATATTTAAGAGAAAATTCTAAGGTTCAGGCAGTGGAACATCACATCGAACATCAACAACAAGTCCTCCAACTCTTAAAGGATAACCTCGTGTTGGCACAAAATAGAATGAAACAACAGGCAGATCAACATCGCAGTGAAAGAAGTTTTGATGTAGGTGATTGGGTATTCCTACGGCTACAACCATATAAGCAAATGTCCCTCAAGCAAGCTAAGAAGGATAATAAATTATCACCAAAGTATTATGGTCCGTACAAGGTGTTGCAAAAGATTGGTACTATGGCATACAAATTGGAGCTTCCTGCAGCTTCTCGATTGCACCCAGTTTTCCATGTTTCATGTTTAAAGAAGGTTATAGGCGACAAGCTCCCAGTTCAAACAATATTGCCAGAACTTGACGAGGAAGGAAAAATTATATTGGAACCGGAAGCAGTCATAGAAACAAGAACTCGACAGCTACGAAATCGATCAATTTCAGAGTATCTTATCAAGTGGAAGAACTTATCCGCTGAAGATTCCACATGGGAGGATGAGAATTTTATGCAGAAGTATCCAGAACTACTCAAGCGTTGAGGACAACACTTTTTTGAAGGAGAGGGGCATGTTGGGTCCCTATAATACTAGTGATTACCCCATTACTATTGTAGTTATACCCCTTATTTATATTGATGTACCCATGTAGTGCCCATATTGTTACTATTGTGCCACATAGAATCCCTCTATTGTTATTTTTGTGCCCTACAATATTATTGTTATGTAGGCTTTGATTGTATTGGGACCACTTAGACTCCTATATATAGAAAGGAGGTTTTTCATTTGTATCATCCAAGAATTGTTCATTTATGTAATGTAAAGGAGGTTGCGCCCTCGAAGAGGCTGAATTCTAAGGCGTGGATCTCTCTTTTCTATCTTTTTGTGAGCTGGTTTCATAACACTCACATCTATTGAAGGAAAGGAATTTGAGGATGCAACAAAGTATAGACAGCTTGTAGGAAGTCTCATCTACCTCACTACTACCAGACCATACATTTCATTTGCTGTTGGAATCCCCTCCAGGTTTATGCAAAAGCCTTGTGAGGGACATTGGTTTGCTGCAAAAAGAGTTCTAAGGTACTTGAAGGGAACTCAAGACCTTGGAATCAAGTATACACAGGTGGACGACTTCAACTTGATTGGATACTCTGATTCAGACTTCGATGGAGACAAAGAAACTGGGGTATCTACTTTAGGATATGCTATGAGTCTTGGATTAGGAGCTGTCTCCTGGAGATCACGCAAACAATCAGTACCAGTAGATTCCACAACAGAAGCAGAATACGTGGCAGCAGCTGAAGCAACGAAAGAAATTGTGTGGCTCAGGAAAATTCTTGAAGATTTGCAGGTAAAAAAAATACAATCAACTCCACTCATGATTGATAACACCTCTGCAATAAAGTTGGCCAAGAACCCAAAGTTCCATGATCGTACTAAGCACATCAATACTAAATATCATCTGATACGACATCATGTTGAGGCCAAAACAATCCATCTCCGTCATTGTTCCACAAACGAGCAAATTGCAGACATCTTCACCAAAGCGCTTGGAAGAGAAAAGCTTGAAAGATTCAGAACGATGCTTGGACTCACCATCATCCCTTCAGATTAAGGGGGGGAATGTTGACACCTAATCCTCAACGGATGGGTGAACTGGAACGTGAACAGTCATCAAGAAGATGAACTGTTCCGTCTCCTTCTTGTATATAATCAATAGTTCTCTAATGAAATTACATATCAGTTTTTCTTCCACTCATTCTGGAGTTACCCTGGCCTGACACACCCTTTAAATTTCCAGAAATGAAATATGAGAGGTCAAGTGGATTCGGGAAGAAATATTTGTCCTCTTCGCAGTCAAATGGCAGATTGACATCCTATGCATTCTGTGAATGATTGGAACTGGAAGCATCCGAGGATAAATTTTCACAAGAAAAATAAGAAATGGCAGAATCACAGAAGATGTCAGGATAATGTGGTTGAGGTGCGAACAAAAAGAGGTCATCCTTCACGACAGGTTATTCTTCACATTCCCACACATACTCATAAAAAATGATAGCGCAGGTTGGCTTCTCAACACCATATTTTTCCATAACTTGATCCTCGTGAACATCACATGGAATCTTGAATGAATGAACATAACACACCAAAATATGGAGGGCCAAAGGCAGCAATGGATGGAGGTCGAGGGAATGAAACCACGTGACAACCATCAGCCTTGAAGTCTAATTCTATGCAGAAATCTAGAGTAGGTGGGGTGGGAGGAGGTCACAGTTCAACATGTAGGTTCACAACTTCTCCCACCTCATCCTGTGGAGCTAGAGTTGTTTGATGAGAAGAGGACGAAGAGTCACTTGTGACAACAACCTTGTCCATCTCATATTTAGAAGCTCTAACACCAAGTTATGTTGGGAGGGGCTCGAAAGATTCTAATTCGTGTGGATTGTTCGAGATGTGAAGAATTTACTTAAACTGGTGAGAAATTCCCAATCAAATTCATCTTCCAGAAATTTAAAAGTGAGATGACCTAAGTGTTGATAAAATTTTGCAACATATTCATCAGGTGCTTTTCATAATTTTAAGATTTTGAAATTAAGTACTTTTCAATCATAAAAGAAGAAAGAATGACCTAACTCTCTAATCATGTGATTGAAAGAGTGTATAGAGGTTGGGAGAAATGTGAGACACCATTTCTTAACGCACCTTTCAAACATGTAAGCGAACAACCCACAGGAAATGTCGTCTAAGGGGACTTCATTCTTGTCATAGAAACCCAGAAAAGAAACTGTGTGAATTAAAAGGGGTTCTTTTCAGCCTTCACCATCATATTTGAATTATGACAAGTCATCAATAACATCCTCCAACACTTCGAAATCATGAGCATGATAAAAACATGTCAGTTTTGAGATTATGATGTAAGTCATGAATGTTGTGCAAAAAATGTAAACAGACTTTGAGGGCTCAACTTGTCATTTGGCCCTCCTTCTAGTGCCAGAAATGTTGACGGTTTTGGAACTGCCAACATTCAAGGGGATCTCCCTGGAAATATGTCCCAACTAGACCTCAAACCGTTTGGATTAGGAGTCCCATCAATGGGTGGTAATTTAGTTCCTTGACTACGGTAGCACGCAGAGATAAGTATGATGACTTTGGTCGGAAGCAAGTGTGTGACCTTGTAGCGAGTCAAGTGAGATGCATGGGGGTTCTAACACACAGAGGGGAAAAGGAAGTGTACCCTTAGAAGCTTGTAATAGGATGTAGCCTGAAAGGAACACACGAGCGGAATGACATCACAAGCTGCAATGCGGAATAGTCCACAAAACAAAGTGACGGGTTAATCCAACAACACACATTCAACCAGATTCATACAATTGCAAAAAAAATAGTTCATAAGAAAATGCATAAGTTAAATAACATATATTTCTACAGCAACTAGAATAATCCAACTACAATAATAGCATATGCATGAAAACGTGTTGGCTCAGTTATATTATTATTAAGTGAAAGTTCCATCCATACATACACCATTGACAACCACTAGCCCCAATAGTGGAATATTACAGCCATGAACACCTACTCCTCCAAAGAAGTATACTAGATCTGCACTGTGGAGAAGCCAAGCCTCGTCACAATACTCCCAAGCCTTCTCTAAGCCTAAGCCTAGCCAAAAGCTTGGCTCCCAAAATCCCATTCCATGATTTATGAGTTTTTATTTATAACAAAGGATGGAGTGACCCTTGACATTCCCCTTTGACTCTTTGACTACCCTCATGACTCTTCAACTTCTTTACAAATGACTCATTACATTACATAGTTATTGTTCACATTCCAATAATGACACTTGGAATTTCACTTACAACATATTTACAAATAATATACATTTTCCACATATACCCATCTAAGAAAAAATAGGTTAGAGATAGCCTAACAAGACAAAACACTATGACTTAGAATTCTAGGGAAAGACTAACTTGACAACATCCACTTGATGACTCTTGGTGACGTACTGATACCAAGCTTGGTATAGATCTACAATGTCCCCATACTTCTTGATAGTTTCTTTCTGGAAGCAGACTCTTGCCTCCATAAGTTGCGAGTATATGGTTGTGGAACTTTTGTCCAACTCGTCCTGAAGCATAAGCAACATGGTATTGACTACAACCGGACCACCTATGTACTCTTGCATGTTTTCTGGGCTCATCTCCAAGTCATCGCTGGTGGCCTCTTGCCTTAGCTGCTCCATGTACCTATCGATCTCTAGTCGGAGTTGGCTCTTCTCCCTGGCTACAGTGAGGGAACCGATTGATAGGATCCTGTGGGTCCTCACTATCACGTCCAAACTCTTGAACAACCATTCATATGAAGCCTGTATGTTACTAACGAATGAGGTGAGTTGTAGTTCTAGATCTAAATCCACATATTTGCTTTGTTTAGCTCTGCCCTTGACTTTATCTAAGAGTTTGGACAATCTTTCTGCTTTGCCCTAAAAACCAAATAGATGGAAAACTACCTTATGTACAGTGAAAAATCTATCATAGAGTTTCTGCATGGTGGCCTCAAGAGATATTATTTCAACAAGTATCATCTTCCTCATTTCTTCCATTACGAATCCTATGGATTATTCTACTTTCTGCCTAGCCACTTGCAAGTTCTTAGCCATCTACTCATTCTATGCTAACAAGAACTTAACATTTGATCTTGTGGCTCCTGCATAAGCCATAGTGGCATCGACCATGGCAGCTGGATGCTTCTTGAAATATGGCACTATCACCCTTTCCTTCATAAATGTAGGGGATACATGATCATCTGGGAAATGATTTCTCTACACCTGTACAATCCTCTGCTGCAACTCATCAAATGACATATTGTACACATCCATCATCAGGTCATCATCAAGGAGAACAACCTCTCCTTTCTTGTCGGGATTGGTTTTGATACTGGAGGTGGTGGAGACTGAGGGGCTCTCGGCATGAGGTCGGTGTCTTGATCTTGTGGCTCTTGTCCCAACTCCATGTCCATTGCTTCAACCATTTGCTCAATCTACTGAGAAAGCTTTTGATCCTCGATCTACTCACCCTATTCTTCATCTGCTAGTTGTTTTGACTCCTCAACCTATATGGGCGTGGTTTTCTCTATGATCACGCCTTGCCCTTCCTCCTATTCTTGTTTTTTATTCTCTTCCCTCTCTTTCCTTTTTATCTCCTTCTCTTCTCTCAGCTTATTGTCTGTTTCTTGCAACTTCTGCTTCCTCCAACCTTTTTTTCTCTCTCTTCCTTCGCTCTGCTCTCTTTATGCATTGTTGCCTCTTTACCTCTGCTACCAAAGCTGATTTCTCAATGAGAGGATCTTCTTTGAACTTATAACTTTGCTCAGCCTCTAGGTTCTTACCAATCTTCTTCTTACCCTTATCTTACATCAATTTGCTGCTTATATCTACTGTTGTTGTTGCTTCCTATGGCATCAAGAATGGGGAGTGACAAATTATTGTGTAACAGATGCCCCCTAAAGCATGAAGTTAGAGCTGAGAGAGATGGCTGAAATGATTTAAGACAGAGCGAAGACTTGGAATACCAGCATCGGAAGACCTGAAACTCAAAAATACATGTAACTGAAATCTGATAGTCATGCCTGATAAGCATGAGAGGCATATAACAATACATGAATCCATGGTATAGACGCAACTATCCATCAAGAAAAGGATCATGAGTATGGATCCTCGACATGGACACAACCATCCGACTGAAGGGATCATATGAAATAGATCCACGAAATGTGCACAACCATTTGCATAGAGAGGATAAAAATGAAAAGACCCATGGTATGGTCACAGCCATTCGACTAAGTAGGATAAAAATGATACCCACGACATGGCCACAGCCATCTGTCTAAAGAATCATGTATATAATCATGAATGAATCATCACTCCTCGCAACCTAGACTTTTGTGATCTAAGCCTAGGGTCTTGCGCTCCAACATGACCCGATCAAAGTACAAATTCTAACATGTGAATAGACGTGCTAAAATCGAACATGCTAGAAAATCACTTGATTAACGACCAATGATGTGAATCGTTAACAAGCGCGAGAGAAACCACCCATAATGTCAATGGCTCTCAAGGTAGTATTAGTACAATTCACAAAGTGTGAATAAGGAATTGAAGTTGAACACCTGTGAAATCACTCGATCGAGGGCCAATGATGAGAACCTGTCGTCGAGTGCGAAGAAATTTCCATTGAGGCATGCAAGCTCTAAGGTACTGGAAAGGAGTTTCTAGATCAACTTCCTGGATAATGAGCTGAAGTCGATAGGAAGCGATCCATTAAAGGAAGGTCATAATGGATCCTTCATCATTGGCACGAAATAGGAAACATAATTAATGAGAGTAATCCAAGAATGCAACAGATGATCAGAGAATGTACAGGCAATAAGACTTCTCTTGAACATGTGGATGACACAACTCCGGAGTTTGGCAGGATTTTACATCATAGGATCAAAGGTGATGGTGACGTGGTAGAGATCAGATGATAGATTAAAATGGATAACCGAAACCGAGGAAGGAAAGTGACAGAGTGAGGATGTCCCAAAACCTGACATGAACAACAAATGAGTGTTAATGTTCAAGAGCGACATGTTGCCTCAAGTGAAGAATACAACTGATGAATACTTCCAATTTTCCCCCACCATTTTTCATGAGTACCCTAGTTATTTTTTAAACACAAGCTTGAATGGGATAGCATATGCTTGTAATATAAGCCCATCCTTTGGATGGATCCTACCTAGTAAATTTTAACGAGCCGTAGGAAGGATAAGCTCAGTTTCATCATAATGACAAGTCCTATGTCATTTAATCTTTTAACGAGTCCGATAAAGGTGAAAATTAAAATCTTTTTCATGTTTAGAGAGTTTGAAAAAGACACGGAAAAGAAACATCCAAGGGTCCCTTTGCGTAAAGTTGTCTCTCGAACCCGGAAAGGTAGAAAACAATATTCAAGAGAACCTGTTGGTCATGTTTGACTAAGGTATACCTTTTTCGTAAATAGCTTCAGCTCACCCTCAAAAAGGAGTAAATGTATACTGGGTAAATGACATTTCGCGGCCTTTAACAAGTTCAAAAAGATAAGAGATCGAAAATCTTTTCATATTTTAAGAGTCAGAAAATAGCTCAAAGATGACTCCCTACTTTTATTTTCTTTAACGAGTCTAAAAGGGAAAAATACTTGGCAATCTTTTCATTTTTTACGAGTCAGAAAAGAGCTTAAAGGTGACTCGTCTTGGAGGAATGAGTGGTATAAAGGGTAGAAACTGGTTCCATTATGATGGAACTGCTCAAAAACTAAGAGGTTAAGAGGCTAGCTAGTAAAACCACTCATCGTTGCCGTTCCTCAAGAAAGGGTAAAACAACTAAGTGAAAGCGAATGATTGGCCAAAGAGATGGTGGCGATGGAATGGAGAAAAAACCAAGGTGCATTCGATGGGAGAGGCTAATAAAAATGGCAATCACAAGGGTTAAAATGGATATGGGTTCATTTTTATACAAGCCTGAACCACGGGGAACTATGCTTCGATTCGGTTTCATGTTTACACAAGCTTGAAACGAAAAACTATGCTTCGATTCGGTTTCATGTTTACACAAGCTTGAAACGAAAAACTATGCTTGGATTCGGTTTCATGTTTACACAAGCTTGAAATGAAAAACTATGCTTGGATGAAAAAATGGCATGCCCCCAGCATGATGAGAGTCGAGGCACATGCCCCCAAAACTTCATTTCATTCACCGAAGTAGACATTGGGTTGCTAAAAGGTGGATGGAATGAAGTTTCACTTTCGAGATCAAGGAAAGAATCGACTGGAATTTGATGAGATCATAATCAAATACTTGATTTGGCAAAGGGAGTTGTTTCAATTTTTAACAAGGTTGGCACAATAAAAGAACTATCCTTAAGACTCCTTGTTTCATTTTTTAAGGAGCTTGACACAAGACCAGGAACCATGCTCCAACACTTTGTTTCATTTTTTAATGAGGTTGACACAAGACCAGGAACTATCCTCATGACATCTGTTTCATTTTTTAACGAGGTTGATACAGGAACAAACTATCCTCAAAATTTGTTTCATTGTTTAACAAGGTTGATACAGGAACAAACTATCCTCGCACGTTGTTTGATTTTTTAATGAGGTTGACACAGAAAAATAACTATCCTCGTATGTTGTTTCATTTTTTAATGAGGTTGACACAGAAAAAGAACTATCCTCATACACTGTTTCATTTTTTAATGAGGTTGAAACAGAAAAAGAACTATCCTCGTAATAGCTGATCATGGACCATACGAGAACATGGCCCCCAAGAGGTCCTCACTGGATGGGAGAACTACGCTATGGGAGGAACACATGTCAACTGGTACAAATGACAGATCAGGTTCCAATGCCCCTAATACATAATGTACCATGCCATCTGCGTGATCATCAACAGATGTGGAGACAGAACGAGTAGCCACATAATTGACCTATGGCGGGGAGGGTACTGCTTGCAAACGAGAACTAATAGGGCATGACAATAGGATTAGAGCCATTTGGTGACTGACAAATGATAATTGATCAATGGTCGCTATTCTCCCTTCGTGTGGAAAAAAAACCACATGGAAGAACGAAGAAACAAGAGCTCCCATGACATAAACATAGTCACACCCAAGGAGAAGATGGAAGTCTAAGGGACATTGGACTACCATCATGTCTATATAGATGGTCTTTCCTCCCAAAGTAATAGGGAACTTTGGAAGGATCCCTAAAGGTTGACTGGTTCCTCCGTTGAAATCCAACAGATTCTGGGTGACAGGCACAAGCTGTGGGGATCCCAAATCTTGCCAAGTAGTAGAATACATGATGTTAATAGATGAGCCTTCATCTAATAGAGTGCCATGTACTACCATATTATAGGATTGTATCGTAATCTGGAAAGGCACATAAGATGGGAGGCAGAATGCATTCAATTGAATCCAATCAAAAGAAACAACAGAACTACTTGGTGGGGGTATCATAGGATTTCCCCCATGGTTTACAGGAATAAGAGAAGGAATCTCCTGAATAATTGGGATGGGAGGGACACTCTTCGATTCATGAGAATATGAGGTGATGAGGAGAACATGAGCAGTATCATCAGTACTCTCTTCGGGAACAGAGTGAACAATTGAAGGTGGAGCCAGGTTGACGCTCTTTTCGACCAATGGTTGGTCGGGAACAGACATAAGAGAGTCATGCTCAGGAAGAGTAGGATGAGCAAGAGATGAATCCAAGTCAATCTCTTTACCAACTAGGAGAGGGTTAGAAGAAAGTCTTTGATAACTAACATGAAGTTGGGGTTGAGAAACTGTAAGGTTTTCCAAAACTTTGGAAGCTTTATCCATAAGAGGACAAAGGTGAAGAAAATTCTCTCCTTCACATAGCCTACAGGGGAATTTAATTTTTCCCTTCTTCTTACCATCACTAGCCGAGGGTGTAGCATCGACACGATCTCTAGATGTCGATGGGGATGGTCGATCCAGATTTTGAGAGCATACCTCTAAGACTCTGGGAATACCAAGATAGTCTCGAAGGAGATGGTCACCCTTACATAACTTGCAAGGGAATTTTACCTTCCCTAAAGGATCGGAAAGTTTGTCGATGGGAAGTGCATTTGGAGAAATAGCTACACAGTTGACCTCTCACTTATTTGACTTCTTTTTCTTTGTCTTCTTCTTCTTCTTCTTAGCCTCCTGGTTACCGGATTTCAAACTTTCACTAGGGGAAGTAGAAGAGGAGGGTGAAGAAGGTGAGAGGTCAACCTTAGAATCAACATGGTGTTGTTCAGGTGAAGGAGATGGCTAGATAGAATTTGGGACACTCGAGACCACCGAGGTCGAAAATAACTAGATAGGTAAACCAATAGTTAACCCAGGAAGGGACAACGTTGCCATATAAGGAGCACCAACGTTTCCAAAAGAAGGAAAAGGACCAGGACTCCCATCGGAGGGGAATCCTTGACTGGTAAATTCCTGAAATGTTGCCATTGGAATTGACCATAAAGAATCACTACAGAAGAGAGCTTTAACCAAGAACATTTCGTGGGAAGTTAATTTTAAGACACTAAACAAAACTTTGCCTTTTCATGTTTTAAGAGTCAAGAAAAGGACGAAAGGTGACTCTAGTCGCTTTCAGATTTAACGAGCTCGAAAGGACAAGTGCTCGATGATCTTTTCAAATTTAAAGAGTCAGTAAAGATCAAAAATGACTACTCAGGGTACTCTAGGCATAAAGGATTACCAGGTAACTGTGAACTGCATAATACCTCCCGACGAACTTAAAGGTATGAGCAGACAATCTCCCCGAATGCTTTGTTTGATGTATCACGTTTACATGGCGACAGACTCGACTTCCTATGGATAAAGGATTGCAACCTATGGGGGTATCCCTTTATATACATGATGGTATGGGGAGCACAAGTATGTGATAGTTCTGTCTAATGCAAGATCATTGTGAACGACAACAACTAGGTTTAAAGATGTCGGAACACGTCTCTAGCTTAGAACATTAAATGTGAGCGTTAAGTTCAATGCTTCCTTAGGTTAATTCAATAAATTTTAATGGTTTATCTTGAATTAGGTGTCAATTTCAAGGCCCTATGACTATCATCTGAAAACTTCTATATGCAGCTATATGAGAAAAGAAATCTTTGTTTTCGATGAAAGTTTACAATAATTGAAGGATAGAGAACACACAATCAACGCAACAACCAAAGAATGAAATGTTTTACTAATACATGTCCTAAATGCACTTAATATTCCTTTAACAACAAAAAATGTCTATTTCATTTCTCATGCCTAGGACGATGCAATTCTAGCTTCTCCATAACGCTACTAATGAAATATTTTTACTTAAGTAAACTAGAATGATGTTCTTCTTTTCATAAAATGAAAAATGAATCTTTCAAATAAAGCACTTTAATGAAAATTTTCACAATTCCGAACAAACAAGCATCAACCAAATCCAAAGCATGATAAATGAAACTAAAAGCAACTTCTTCCCTGAATCGAACAAATCAAACACATAAATGCTTCAATTGATAAACCAAGCAATGTAATCTATGCTCGGAAAGAGAAAAGAGACACTCGAAATAAGAGAACAAACGGGACTCTTTCACTCATTCAATTGAAAATGAAGTAATGAAGATGTTGCGACTGAAATAATGATTAAATGAAGCAACAAATCAGAAACTTGACACAATGAGTAAATGAACAAATGAATGGTAATTGACCCAGATGCCCTAGGGTCATAGAAATCATCCAAAAAACTCAAAAAATCAAGCAATGAAAATTCAAGGCAATCAATCAATCAAACCCAACAAACAAAGCATCCTAGTCACTTCTGGGCAGAAAAAGGAGAGTTTGAGGGTCAAGACACAATGGCACTAGAATGGGAGAATCTCTGATTTTTCTTCACTCAGAAACCATCGTGACTGTCAGGCTAAAACCAAACCATATCCACCCCTTACTTAGAACCCATGAATTCAAACCACATCCACCTTGTGGCCATTACATTTCCACTCAATTTTTGGGTAAGGGGGGATCCACTTTTAAGGGTCCAAAAGAAGAAATTCTCCCTAACCCTCATGTTTCATCTGGTATTGTTGATTCTAGTACCATCATTCTTCCCCACCTTGAATAAACTCTAGAGTCCCATATCACTCCAGATTTCCTTGGCGATGATACACTTAATCATTCCTCCATTTTCAACCAATAACCTAATCCCTTAGACATTGTTGTTGGTCAACCACAATGTCATCTAGGTGAGCATCAATTAATTATATTCAAAGACACTCTTTGGTATGGTGACACCATGTATGCGAACCTAGAAATTTAGTCCATTTGAATCATATATGTAGTGCCAAACGAGATTGGTAATCCACCATTTCCTTTCTCCTATTGCATCTATACATTCTTCCCATAAGGAGACAACCATAAAAAACAAATGAAGACACCACCAATATCATGCATAACCACATTATGTATCAAAACATCCATAATTTTTTTTATTCTAAATACATCTAGCCTGTCCATAGCATGCTACAACCATACATACAAATATGGGGGGCACCTATGCCCCTACATCTACTCATCATCCTCTGGAGGATCTCGTGCCAGTAGGGTCGAATGCTCGAATCCCTTATTTGAGCACTTGGAACAAAATGGCGCTCCACAAACTCATCCAACTATGGGCATCATTCCCACCTCGTCATACCTAATAAGTCTCATCCATCATCATCTACTGGGGGGTAATATCTCATGCTTGGGGGCATCATGGCACCTTTATCCACCTTCTCAATTGATTAAAACAAGTCTCGTTCTAGACCCCAACTATCTAGGTATGGTTGATTATCCTTTAATTCCTTGGATAGTTTATCGTACTAGCCTCTCTAGTGAGCCATATGCACATCACATATTGTAGATGCTTGATACCATATTTTTAAATATTCTACTCTATGCGATACCACACTTACCACCCAATCCCCATGTTTGACTTTGTGGGTGGGAATGATCCTAGACCTTCTCTAGTAGTTCATTCATGTACTCCTTTCTTATTGCGATTCTTCACTAGGAACCATCCTTCCATGAAGCATTAAGGCCCTTTTAGAAAAGTATGGTTACCTACCTGAAAGTAGTAGATCCAAAATCTGATGGTTGGTTTGTCCACTACAATCTCACCATGATTTAGGGCCTCCTCCTCTCCTCTAAATTCTCCAATAGATCAATATGAAAATGATTTGTATTTGGGGGTAAGAAGCCCTTTTATAGGAAAAAACCTAGTTTTTCCATTGGCCATTATGAGTAAATTGTAGCTTGGTTTGACAAATTGTTAGCACCATTGGAAATATCCCAATTAACACTATAATGGGTCTCTCTTCATTTTAGTTAATTTGAAAGTTCTTCAGGAAACCATTTTTTCCATAAGGTCTCATTTTACCCCCTATTAAAATTGAATACCTTCATATGGGTCACTTTTACTCTAGCAAAACTTTTCCTTTACACTTGTTAACATAGGTGTTATTTTTTTCATGAGTAACCATTATTTACTTGTGTTTTTATGACCCCCTTGGGCCTCTCCCATGTGGCAACATCATAGAGTCACCCTTGTTCAAATCATCAAAGTTGAGTCACCCCTACATCCATGGAGCATGTCCAGAGTCACATTGAGTCATGTTATAGTACAACATCTTTCTTTGTGTCACAATCATCCAATTTTGTTCACATTTGGCCTCCAACTATTCTAATATGTCTTTGAAAAGCCTTTGTCTGAGTAATATATCACCCCCTCTGGAATCGAGTCAGTTTCTGCCAAGTCACCCATACATATTTTTCTCTAACAAGGGAAGTCATCAGTCCACCACTCCTATTATTCCTCCTTCATCATCCCTTGTGTCATTCTATCAATCACATTACTATATCCCTCATGCCTTTGTTGAGAAATCATCATTGCCTCAACTCTCGCGGGCCCTCTTCTATTGACTTCAACACATCTTTTCCAGGAGAGTGGTTTAGAGGGTGGTGTACCTTAGTTCTAACTTTCATCATTTTTCAGTACCTTAGATCAAGCAAAGGGAATAATCACTTCCCTTTGACTTGGTTGTTTCTTGTGTGCTCAACTCCACCTCATTATCGCACGATCAAGAATTGTACACTTAATGGTCTAGTGATCCAGCAGATTGTACCAGCGTTTCTCAGGTATGTGTGAGATGTTCCAGACCTCATGAGGGGGTGGCCTTTCAAGTAGCCCCCACATGCCTGGATCACAGGAGATTATGATCCAACCTCATATGTTGTTCTGTTGATTTGACTGGCTCTGTTTCCACCAATCACAGATCTCACAACATGCATATCTCCTTCAAATAGTGCATTTAGATCTTCTAAGCCATTTCTTGTTCAGTAATGCTTATTTGGTTGTGATCTTCCCCTCTTCTCAGCTTGGGGGGCATTATGTCTCATGTACTTAGATCAACATATGTTATTGTATCCAATATTGGCCTTTGTCTTCCATGCACTTAAGTATATGGGACTCATTGTATCATTGTATCATTTTCTGGCCCAGTAATGCCAAAATATTATGTATCATGTACTTTTTTTCTAAAACCCACATTGTTCGGCACATCATTATTATTTTTACTCAATTATGTCGACGAGTATGGGTATGCCTCCCCCGCCTCATTTGAGATTATGTACTCATCACTAAAAGGAGACTTCTATCAAAAAAGTAGGTCTCACCCCCTCCATTCTCAGTCCTTCCTTGCATTACTTCAATGCTCTCTCTCCCCCCCACACCCACCCCCCCCCCCCTGGTGTCTCGTATTTTGGTCATATGATTTGCTCCTAACACTCTTATGTTGGGAGGCAATCTCTTATTACCCAAAAAATGTGCACCTAGCCATTTCTTACTACGTTGATCGAAATACACCATGTAGGATGAGTTTTATCATGGTAAAACCCACTTTCACCATATGAATAATTTAGTGAACCATTTTGTTTAATTATTTCTCATTAAAATCCAAAAACCCTATGAAAATAATTAAATAAATCATTATTTATTTAATATTCTCTAGAAATAATTATTTGATGATTATTTATTATTACTTTTATCTTAATCACCAAGGAATAATTAAATAAATCATTATTTAGTTATTATTCCACAATTGTCCGCTATTTTCCTTATGAGATAATTGTTAAATCATTATTTAATAATTATTTCAAAATCATATTTGTCTTAATCCCCACAAAGTTATTAATAAATCATTTTCATTTGTTAATTACTTTAACCATTTTCTAAATAAATATATTTTACCATTTTCAATATCTTTTCCCTATCAAAAAATATAATAAAATATCCACAATCATTAGATTTTGATTTAGTTAGTGATAATTTATTATTTTCTAATTCTCAATCTATCTCAATATTTTTTTATTAATTGAGAGTTTTTTCTCCATTTTTCATTGTGGCCATTTTGATCGTCCCCATTATCATCTCATAGCAGGAGGAGTTCAAGCATCCTTTGTTTCTTTTTTCCCATTGCATACCACATATTGAGAGAGAGAAGCACATTGTTGAAGCATAAGGTCAAGAAGGACCCATCCCACAGAGGGGGATCTACAGACCCAATTTTGTAATCACTCCTCACCAGGTGTATTGTTCTTGATTAATAAAATTGATTATTCATATTCTCCATTGGGTTGTTGCACTTATATTTCTGTTGTTATATGTTTCTATTTGCGTGTCATAATTTTTTGCAGAGTTTTTCTAACATTTGTGTTGCAGATCTGAAGCATAGACACAACCATATTTTGTTGTTAAGGTTATAAGTCACCTATAACTTAAGTAAGGGATTTTGGTACACTTATCCAAAAACTTTACACTAACAATAGTGTGGCCATATTTCCCTTGTTTAAGTTTTGTTGCACCCAGGATTTGGGGATCCAGGGTTCCAATGGTGGCAAGGGACAATGTTAATATGTCAAGGTTGGATTACATTTGGGTCAAATCTCATTTAAGGTCCAATTAACCTCAAGCACGAATGGATTCAGAGACCCAGGGTGCTGAGGGTAGCAAGGGGTGGCACAAAGTTGAAATGATAGATGTAGTGTGGGTCATATATAACAGTGAAGTAAATAAAACATTCCATGGTGTGATGACTTGATGGACTCCTCATTGTGTTAACATGGCATGCAGTGCCACAAGGGTCAGACAGGGACCACGTGGTAGCACAATGATGATGTGGCCTAATATAATTGGCCAAAATTTTGATGGGCATAACTTTCAATCTGGTTGTCAAATTAAGGTGAAAATTATATTGTTGGAAACCTCTCGACGAGATGAACTTGGTGGTGGTGTTTTTTTTTTCATTTGAAGTCTTTGAGAAAAAAGAATTTGTGCCACCCAATTTTTAGAATAGACCTTGGATATCAGGTCAAAGCAAATAGTAACACCTCCCACAACCCAAGATAGAACAAGTGGGACCTGGGAGGGTGGGTTACAATAGACATTGAAATATTTATTTTATTAATATTTTAAATATTACATATCAACTCCCCTTTCAACATGGAAGAATCTCTCTCTCTATCTCCCTTATATATATATATATATATATATATATATATATATATATATATATATATATATATATATTCTAAATGCTACCTATCATTGGAAGGAAGTACACATAAGTCTATTTTTTTACTTCCAATTTCTCTAAATGCATGATTAAGAGTTTGTACATCTCTATAAACTTTAGTAGTCAATGAAAACAAAGAACACGTGTTTCTTCCTAAGACTATTATATTATTATAGTATATATAGTTGGTAATGAAATATTTTATTCATGACTAAAATTAAAATAAATTTTTATTAATTAATAATTTTTTAAATGTCATGTGTCAACTCCATATCAAGCAATAATGGAATCACACATCACCCTCATGCTGAGATCATTTTAAAAAGAATTTATTTATGACACATGAGGTGTAGACTAGGTTTAAATGGGGTTTAGTACCTGCCAGGTTACATGGTCAAACTTCATGGGGAGGGTTTGAGGATGGAAGCCATTTTGAGAGAATTAAACTTCCTAAGGGGAATTCAGGCTCAATCAAGCCTCACACAATCCTATTGATAAGCATCCCATTGTGGGTGGGTCGATCTTCTTCCATCCAATACCATAGTGAATCGATATCTCATTGGAGTAATCTAGGCGCCAGATAAACTAGTAATTTATGACTTAGAAAGAGCCAGGGAGATATACAAGGAATTCATGACTTAGCAAAAGCCGAGGGTGGGGGATCCTACTCCTTGAGCCTTATCACAATGGGCCAAATATAAACCCCCATGAGATCTGAAACTAGGTGGAGAGGATAAAATCCCATTGTGCCAACCACTTGGTCAACCTAAGAGGAGACATGTACACCTCCTTAGACTTCACAATCAAATAGTTTCCCATTGATGGGTCCCTTATCCTACAAACAAGGTGATCTCATACAACAATTTGGTGTCTAGCTTGGTAGTGACCTTAAAATTAGATTACTATTATTATTTAAAGTTGATATTGAAATATCTTATTTTCTATTAGAATTGAATTTTTTTTGTCAATTAATAATTTTTTAAATGTCACGTGTCAACTCCATGGTAAGCATTAATGTAACCACACATCACCCTCATACTGGATCATTATAAAAAAATGAAATAATATTTTTTTACTTTCAATTACATTCTTCATATATACTTTTTAAAATTTATAGTGGAAATTGAAATATCTTACTAATGGCCAAAATTGAAATAATTTTTTGGTTATTAATATCTTTTTAAACTCCATAGATATATTCCATATTGAACATATAAGGAATTACACATCTCCCTCATACTTGGGTATAGGAATTTTCTCTGGATCTATCTTGTGCCAAAATATTTCAAGGTACAAACCATTTTTAGAGTGAAAAATTGGAGGAAAGTATTATACCTCAAAAGATTTGATTCCTCCTAGCACATGATAGATCTAGAGTTAAGATGGATCTAAGATGGTATATGCGTGTCTATGTGTGTGCCACTTGACATCTCCATGTTGACCGCACAAAGAATTACACATATCCTTCATACTTAGCAACACACCATTGAAATGTTTTAATCATAATTACTTGTAATTACGTCTTTTTGTGTGTGTGTGCTCACAATACTTATAACTCCATATTAAGCACAAAGAAATTAAACTATAAAAGTTTTAACAATAAGAAATATCTACAAAGGATGAATTTTCTTATTTTCAATTACTCTATTGATAGGTAGATATTTTTTTTTCCTATTAACATTTTAAATGTTGTGTGTCATCTCCATGTTGAACATGAAAATAATTACACATCTCCCTCATAGTCAGTTATACAACTTTCTCTCTTTAACTATATATATATATATTAAGGCAGACATTGAAATATTTTATTTATGATTGACATTTAAAAAAACACTTTAAAAAAATAGATGTTTTTTTTCCTATTAACATATTAAATGTTAGGTGTCATCTCCATGTTGAACATGAAAATAATTACACATCTCCCTCATAGTCAGTTATACAACTTTCTCTCGTCAACCTTATATATATATATATATATATATATATATATATATATATATATATATATATATATATATATATATATATATATATATATATATCTTAAGGTAGACATTGAAATATTTTATTGATTGAGATTTAAAAAACATTTAAAAAATAATTGTGAGCAATATTTTTTTAAATGTCATGTGTTAGCGTCATGTTGAATAGAGAAGGAATTGCACATCTCCATTGTAAAAAAATTCTCTTTGCCCAATAAGAATATTTTTTGACTTCCAATTGCTTTATACAGGGAGAGATGGTCTTGAAATATTTTATTTATAATGAACGTTGAACATATTTTTTGTTTAATAATTTTTAAATTTTGTGTCAACTTCATGTCTAGAGTTGGTGGAACCATGCACCATTCTCATATTAGAATGTAACTAGAGAAACCATATAAATTAAATGGTCACTAAACTCTTATATGCATCTATAGTATGCATCAAGACACTTGCCTTATTGTACACCTTACATTGCCAATATTAAAAAATACCTAAATTATATTATTATTGTTGTTATTAATAAAACAATCAATATACGAGTTAAAAATATATACATTTAAAAAATCATGTAACAAGAAAAACTAGTAAAACAATAATAAGCAATAGTAGTTCAATGTCATAAATCAAAACTAAATGGAAACATCTAATACTAGTGCACATGAGATTTTTTTAATTAAATTGAAAAGAAAAAGGAGCATAACTACCTTTAAGATCAATCTCAACCCTCTATCCTTAACTACTACTGAAAATATTCCATTAAATCTTCACTATCCACTTAATAATCATTCATAATTAAAAAACCTTTATATAGATCTAGGTTAATATATGTGTGACAATTGTATGTTAGGTTTTTATATTAATATAATAAAAGTTGGGATTTGCTGCATATGTTTCATTTTGTATTTTGTCAAATATTTTATGGTTGTGTTTTGGGTTTTATTTGTTGGTGCATATTATCTTCATGATTTTTGTTTACAATTGTATGTTAGGTTTTTATATTAATATAATAAAAGCTGGGATTTGTTGCATATGTTTCATTTTGTATTTTGTCAAATATTTTATGGATCTAGGTTAATATATGTGTGACAATTGTATGTTAGGTTTTTATATTAATATAATAAAAGCTGGGATTTGTTGCATATGTTTCATTTTGTATTTTGTCAAATATTTTATGGTTGTGTTTTGGGTTTTATTTGTTGGTGCATATTATCTTCATGATTTTTGTTTAAAATTTAATGACATAAATTTTATTAAAAATGCCTCGTAATTTAACAAAGAAATCTATGTGGGATATTACACTGTAGCATGATTTTGGTTAACTATAGGTTAAAATCAAAATTTGCCATATTGAACTTGAAGAATAAAACATCCAAATTTGTGGGTTAAATTTCTTAATTTATTTGTCAAAAAATAATTGCTCAAGTGGTTCGAATTTCTATTTGTAGGGGTTATTCTTGGGTATGATACTCAATCTTTATAGGCCGAAATCTTCCTTCTAAAGTGGTTGAGTAACACATCTGTTATCACTCGGGTTGTTCCCAAAAGTTGTAAGAAAGGGAATACGGCCGAGGTAACCATAGACCAATCTTTTAGATACATAATCTAGCCAATCTGTATCCAGAGAGGGCTCTCTCTTTATGATTTAGCTTTGTTTTTAAAGGTGTTAGGCGAGTGAGATTCACTAGAACAGTGAGGTAAAACAGAAAAGTTCAGTCCATTGGGCATGATGGAGTCAAAAACACAGGCTTTCTAGATTCGGTCTCTTAACAGAGGATGGCTTCACAGAGCAAGGTAGTCAAACAGGGAACAATTAAAAGACTTGAAGCAGATGGAATGGGCTCAAATGGGTGAAGGGCAGTTAAGAATCCTTCAACATATTGAAAGAGGGAAAATTGATGATTACTGATAAAAAGCAGTTAAGAATTCTTTAACAAATAATCAACATGAAAGAATCAGGAAATGAGGGTAATTAAGAATTCACTGTTTATGCTAATTCTGAAGAAAACATAGAGAATAATAAAGACTGAACACAGAGTGTAGTCAAGCAAATTCTGAAATTAATCTTTTTCTTTATCATTCAGATTTATGAAACACAGATGATATAATAAACCAAGAAAACTGTAAAACACAATATATAGGGACTTATTGATCCGTAGGTTGATTCAAGAATTCTGTGACAAGTCCTCTGCTTCAAATCTTCATCTAGTAGGCTAGACAATAGTTGGTTCCAACAGCTTTGTATTCCAAAATATTCAGTATTATAGCACAGTTTAAGAAATCCACACACACCAACCTCCCCAATATTCTAATGGAGGGGGTATATATACAACAAAAATATGTACAAGGGACATCTCATCACAGCTGTGAGATAATATATAGTTTTAACCTAAAATAGTGTACAAGTAAGGCGGCTAGAGAAAGATAACTAATGTTGTGTTGGAGGCATGCCTTTAGGGTTCAGCTTGCAGCTGTCTTCTGAGGTAGCTCTGCGCCGACTGTCTATCTTAAATGGGCTCTTTAATTCTGATCTGCTGCTTTTAATTCTGCCCTGACACTCTTTAATGCTCGTCTGATACACTTTAATGCTTGAACTGATACTCTTTGACTTGCTTTGATGCTCTTTAATGCTGAACTGATCCCTGCTCACCGCTGTCTGGCAAAATAGAACTGCTACCGTGTCTTCTCACTACCTTTCCTTTGGCCATTCATGTTTCTGAAGGCCTCACTGGTTAGGGTAACAAAATATCCCTGTATATCTCTGTTTCTCTCTTCTGTGAGCTTGTAAGTCCCTCGATTTGCTTTCGACTGTGCTTTGAGGAGGAAGAAGCTGTAAAATGGCAAGTTGGTAGAGTCTGCGAGCTCGTCGATGTAGCTTTTCTGGTCCGGAGGTGGTCAGAAAACCAGAACTATGAACATCAGTCGATCTAATGCCTAGAGCGCTGCATGCTGGAAAATATAGCAAAAATGATGTTTTTACCCTTTAATTGACAAAAATGAATTTTGGCGGGAAATCATGATTTGATGGATGGGTGACGTCAGCGGGAGTACGGGGTTGATGATGTGGCGGTGTCATCAGCAAAGGACAGCTGACGTGAGCAGATGACATCAGCTAGGGGGTGGTAAGCGGTTTTGCCCGCACCACTTTCAGGGCTGGGCGGTTTTGGGTGGAGGGCTTGCGAACATGGCGGGAGCGTGACATGTGGACTTGTACAGGCGGCAAAACCACCAGCTCCCCGCGCGTTAATGTGCGGCGATGAAGGGTGGTGCGAAATGGATACCAACCATTGGATGTTGGAGTGGAGATCAGACGACAGACGCACTGTGGAGAAGGTGGAGGTTTAGTGCGCGGGACAGATATATTAAATCATGTTTTTAAATGTATCGGGGGCAATTTCATTGGTTCGGGGCTTGGTTTTAATTAACCCAGGTGGCTAATTAACCCATGACTGCGCGGTGGAGGCTATTAATAGGTTTCAGATAAACTATTAATCCCTTTCAAACAGTGATATATGGTTATAGTTTAACCGGGGCGGGGATATTTAATATTGCAGGGATTTTTCATATTTTACATAGTACAGGAATGGTAACAATGTAAAGGGATTTATATAATAATGGTTAATCGTTAATATGGCTTATGAAAAAATAAAAGCGCTAAGTAATAATGTTTGAAGTTTTTACATTAAAACTTTAGGCTAGAAGGGGGAAAAAGGGTTTATACAAGAGATGTGGCCAACTTCCTGAGTAAAATAGGGTTTTACTTAGGGAATGTTTATGGAATGAGATGAGTGATTTTAGTGATATTAAGAAGATCTTAATACCTTTGGGGAGTTAGTGAATGATTTGTGGAAGGAACATGAAGGGAAGTTAGTTATGAATCTGCCTCGCCTGAGCTGTATCAAAAATATCTGTCGTGGCACTTGTGATGGGAGTGAAATTTAAAACACATTTTTTGAAACATAATCCATCACAAGTCTCATTTTGCAACATCGATCTACCTACCCAGCCTACTTTGCCTAACATTTTTTCTTCTTTTTCTTTGGGTGCATTTAGACTAGAAAACCCTCATCAACTTTTCTTTTCTTTGCATGGTAAGCCTACCTAAGTCTGCACTTATTACTTCCAAGGGCTCAGATTAAATTGTTGAGCTCCTTTGCTTCTCTACCTAACTACTTATCTGCCAAGATTAAACAGTTTGGCAGATTTTATTCTCTATCTCTATAACAGGAAATTCAAACATGAACTAGCCAAGATTAAGCTGTTTGGCCATTCATCAATTGTGGCATAAAGTTCAACAAGCTGCACACAATGCTTTATTTACAGAAAATGAAACAGTAGTGGCATTTGGACTTGCACACTTTCCTGGTCTTTTTTTGGGAGGTTCATTTCTTTCATTTTTTCTTTTGACCATTTTATTCTTTTTACCCTTTGATTTTTCTTTTAGGGCATACCCTCTTTACATTTTTTTATTTTTTTATTTTTTGATAATATGGAAATCCTTTGCAACAAGAAAAGGAATGAACATATTACAGAGCTCAATCAGTCTATCATGAAATATGACACCTATTGGTATAGGAGTATAATAGTGGCTCCACTTGGGGATGGCTTTCCCTGGTGGAAAGTCAAGAACAGCAGGTCAGATGGTCTTCTGAATAAGTTTTACTGTGCTCTGAAATCTTCCTTTTCTGGTGCTTTATTTTATGTATGGCAACACACTTGTGAAGCTTAGGGCCTTCTCTTCGGGCTTTAACTGCAGAAAGTTGCTATCCAATCCAAACTGTGACAATATTAAGGATATAGTATGTATATGTTAGAGTCAAAATTCATCAGAAAATTGGATCAAAGTAATGTTTTAGCATTCGACCATTCACTGGTCCTTCTTCTATTTCTGTTCCATCCAGGCTCTTCAGAAAGCAAGTGTTGTTCCCTTGCAATGCATGGATGATATATGGCCCTTTCCATAGGAAGTCAAACTTCCCATGTTTCCCTTTGTCTTCTCTCCTGGAATCCCACCTTAGAACTTTGTCTCCAATGTAGAAGTCTTCTGCTTTGGTCCTTTTATCAAATATTTTCTTGAGTTTTTCTTGTAACATTTAGGATCTTTGATGCACTTCTTCTCTAGTCTGCTGCAAATGGATGGTCTGATTTATTCTCCTTTGAATGTCATTGGGTTCCACCTGAGCTTCTTGCATCAATTTCATCTCAGGAACTCCTAAAGATGAAGGAAACATCGCCTCCATGCCGTAAACTAGCTCATAAGGGCTAGTTCCAATAAATCTCTTTGTAGTAAGTCTGTCTGCCCATAGTGCATTTGTAAGTTTCGTGTGCCAGTTTTTCTTATTCTCTTCCAACAATTTCTTGATGATATTAATCAGGCCTTTATTGGAGGATTCAGCTATACCATTACCTTAAGGGTAATATGCTATGGAATGACCTAAAATGATATGGTATTTGTTACAGAAATTAATTAGTTTCTTGGACTTGAAGGCAGCAACATTATCGGTTATGATTTTTTCAGGACAGCCAATCTAGACAATATGTTGATTTCTAAGAATCCTATAATCACTGTATCATTGTCCTGTCTAGAAGGGATGGCTTCTATCCATTTGGTGAAATAGTCTATGGCAGTAAGAATCCATTTATGTTGGCCAGAAGAGGGAGGATGGATTTCTCCAATGAAGTCCAAACCCCATTGTTGAAATGGTTTTTCAGTGGAAATAGGTCTCAGGGGTAAGGGCAACAATTTCCTTTTGCCTTCAAAAATTTGGCATTTGTGTCAAGCAGTGACAAACCTTTTTACATCAGCGAACAAGGTTGGCCAGTAAAATCTAGCCCTCAGAATTTTGTCTGCATTTGATTTCCAGTAAAGGTGTCCACCACAGTCCCCTGCATGAAATTCTTTGAGAAATTTGTCAACTTCTTCTTTTATTAAACAATTCAATAAAATACATTCATGATTTTTCCAAAAAAGAGCATTATCTAAAATACAGAATTTTGAAGCTTTCATCTTTAAAAACCTTTTCTTTGTTCTAGATAACCCTATAGGAGCCTGCAGGTTTAATAATACATGAATTATATCAGCATACCAAGGTGATTCTAAGAAGGCCTGGCTGATTTGTGGAGTCACCATCTCCTGTTCGTTATCCAGTTCATTAATATCCAGGGCTTGAAAGTTTGTTTTAGTCATGAGTTTAGCTAGTCCCTGTCCTTTTATTAGCTTTGTAGGTTTTATTTCAATGTCATATTCCAATATTTTAGCTATCCATTTACCTCGTTTACCTTCAATTCCATCCTGAATCAGGATATATTTAACAACAACATTTGGTACATAAGCTATCACATGTGAGTACAGTATATAGACAATGAAGTCTTGAATAGCTTTCACAAGTGTCAAAGGCGCATCTCTAAGTGCTTTACTAAAAAAAGCTATGGGTTTTTCACATCCTTGGTCATCTTTCTGCAGTAAAACAGCTGCTATAGCGTGTTCTGATGCAAATGAGAAAATTATGAAGTCTCTATCAAACTTTGGACTTGTAAGGACTGGTGTTCTAGTTAAAGCCAACTTAATTTCTTCAAATGCTTGCTTGGCTTCTGCTATCCATTTAACCTATGAATCCTTCTTTAACATGTTGTTCAACAATCTAATTAATTCAGCCAAATTAGGTATGAATCTTTCAAGATGTTGATCTTCCCTAGGGAAGCTTGAAGTTCTTTGACATTTTTGGGGTGGGGGATTTGCAGAATAGCTTCAATTCTAGTAGGATCAATTCTGATGCCATCTTTGGAGATGATATGGCCTAAGAGTTTTCATTCTTCTAGACCAAACAAAGTTTTTTTAGGATTTAATGAAATACCATACTTTCTGCATTTTAAAAACACTTGTCTCAAATGATCTAAATGTTGCGGATTTGATCTAGAAAACACAGTGAGGTCATATAGATATACAACCAGAAAATCATGAATTTCTTTTGCAAAAGCTATGTCCATTGCTTGTTGAAAGGTTGCCCCTATATTCTTAAGTCCGAATGGCATTTTAACATACTTGAATGTACCCCATGGTGTTGTAAATGTTGTCTTTTCTTGTTCATCAGAATGAACTAGAATCTGATTAAAAACTGAAAACCCATCCAAAACTGAAATCCTAGAAGCACCTACTACTCTTTGTAAAATATGATCCATCTTGGGTAAAGGGTAGTTGTCCTTCAAAGAAACCTTGTTTACATTTCTTAGGTCAACACATAATCTGATTTCTCCTGTTTTCTTCCTTGTAGGCACTAAATTGGATACCCACTCTGAGAACCTGATTGGAGCAATTATCCCTACATCATACATTCATCTGATTTCTTTTCCACTTAAAGGAAGCAGCACAGGGTTGATTCTTCTGAGCTTTTGTTTGAATGGTTTTTTATTTTCCTTGAGGGGCATGGTATGTTGAATTACAGAAGTGTCATAAGATTTCAGGTCTTCATAGCTCCAAGCAAAGACATCTTGGAATTCTTTGATCAGTTCAACATACTTCAGTTTTTTATCAGGGGGCAAAGATTTGGATAATTTTACCATTTTTGGATTCTCTTTAGTTCCTATGTTGTAGTCTTCAATTTTTGCTTTTGGAGGTTCCATCTGAGGTTTCTTTGGAATATCGTTGAAATCAAAGAGATCTTAATCCTTTGGGAAAATGATTGTCTTTCAAATTGATAATTTCAGATTGTGCTTCAATAATCTCATTAACATCTGTTTCTTTGAGACCTTGTATTTCTTCTTTGGTGAATTTCGTTGGATGAAGCATTTGATTTGCATTTTATGCTGAAATGTCTGTTTCTATCTGATTTGCTGGATCAGATTCACTAACTGTATCTCCATCTATGATAGTGCTGGAAAAATCATCTTCTAGGGCTAAAAAACTGTTGATTTGATTATCACTATCAAACACTTGCCAGTTCTTTACATTATCAGGTATGGCTGGCTTGTGTCTAATTTCAGCTGTAAACTGATGATTTGTTTCCAATGGTAATTTACAGGTGTTTGAAAACATTTCTAAGCTATGAACTTGCAAGTTATGTTTTCTTGGGATTTTGGCAAGCTGAGTTCCATAAATGTGTTAAGGATCTCTAGAGTTGTTCCTCTGTACTCTCTCAATCTGGGATCATTTGTCAAGAACTTCCCTTTTATCTATTGAATGATTAAATTAGAATCTCATAGGACTGACACTCTAGTTGCTCCCAATTTCTTGACCAATTTAATACCTAACAACAAAGCTTCATATTCAGCCATATTATTGGTGCATCTAAAGTTTAATCTATAGGCATGGCCTTCAACATGATTGTTTTCAAGATTGTGCACCCAGATTCCTGCCCCTACTCCTAATTTGTTCACAGAACCATCAAATTCTAAGTACCAAATGATTTCATGTTTATAATTAGTATTTGGAGCTTCAGGGATCTGTTTAAGAGGGAGATTTAGTTTTTTAGTGTCTTCTGATTTCTCTGATTTTTCATGATTTTCAGAAATTTCTTGGATTCAGACCCTTGACCTTTTATTAGCAATTTTTTCCGTTTCATCTGCTAGAAGTTTTATCTCATGTGGGGGATGAATTTTAGCATTGTAAAGGATAAAAGAATCCATATCTGAATGTACTGAGTAGATAGGGAAATTTTGAGGTTTTCTCTTGACTACTCACTACATACTTCATTAAGGTTTCTCTGTATGGTCTCTTGGGTTGTCCAAACATTGAAATAGTAGCATAAGACATGTCTAACTGTAGAGATCCTTGAAGCTTTGCATCTCAAGATCTAGACAATAACATACCATACTTTGGAGGAATATCAGCTACTACTATGTCCATTAAGATGGTTTTGGCAGGATATTGGACTAGTGACACACATAAATCTTTGATTAAACCCAAACATTTGACCTGACTTGAATCAAAAGAGAAAAGGTCTTTATATGGCCTAGTGATGTCCAGGTCAAGCTTATCCATTACAGATTTGGGCATTAAGTTATGAGAAGCACCATAATCAAACATAGCATTATGGAGTATTTTATCATGTATGTTTAGACCTACATAGAAAGGAGGAACTTCTCCCTCTGCTGTTTTTCCATTTACTTCGGGGCCAAATATCAATTCAGGCTGGTCATCAAAAACATTTACTGAATCTTCGTTCACAGAAATTTTAAGTGATCTGCTGATTTGACTTCTGTAGACATCATGTTTAGCTAATTCTGATAATGGAACAACTATCTTTAGTTTGCCTACTTCTGTCTCAAGATTGAAAGGTTTTTCGGTCTGAGTTTTGTATCTTGGAAAGCTAAATTTTCTATGTTTTTCTCCTCTTCAAGGGTGGGATTATGGGCTGGATTTTTTTCCAAATCAAGTTCCAGAGGCTCTTCTTCTTTTCCTTTAGCATGAATAACAGTGGAAGTTTGTTTGTTAGGTGATTGAATGTCTGATATATCTTCAACGATTGGATTATTTGGGTTAGAATTTGTTTTTTTTAGAAAGAATATGTACAGGGGGATTATTGATCTTACCTTTGTTGGCCTGCTTGGTATATTTCTGTTTACTGGTTTCAGAGACATTTATCTTTATGCTCCTCAGATTTTGTTGTTTGTGGACTTCATAAATGGCTGTATCATATCCCTCCCTAAAGTCAAATGATTCACTTGACTGAGTTTGGAATTGTTTCGCAATGTGAGCTTCTTGATCTTCTTGGGTCAAGAAAACTTGTTGTTCATTGTTGAGTCCCATCAAATTAATTTGAGTGTCTTATGTTGGTTCATCAGAAGTTGAGGCTTCAGCATAATTTTCTTGAAATGGGGGCCTAATGTTTTGGTTAGGCGGTGTGTTTCCAGTGTTAGGATTTTGATTTTTCCTGAAATTTGGATTTCTCCCAGTATTGCTTGGTTGACCCTCCCAATGAGATTTTCTCTCAATTGTTTCCACTCTATCTCCAAGTCTGTCCATTCCTTTAATAATGGCATCTAATTTCTGTTCAAAGGTAGAAGGTTCTTCTTTGAAAGGTGTTCTCCTTTCAGCTCTGGCCCTATATCGTTTAGATATCAGGTTGGCCTCAACACTGACAGCTATACTCTGCATTTCTTCTAGGTTTCGAGGAGCTCTTTCCCGAAGTTGGTATGCCATATCAGAATCAAATGCGTCAGGGAATTTGATCAAGGCCAAATCTGGAGGAGGTCTAAGATTCTGAGGAATAACATTGTAGATATTGTTGAATCTGGTACAGTAATATTGGACAGTTTTTTGTGTGCCTTTTCTTAGATTTTCATATTCTGATAAAATGTGGAGAGGATCTTTTTTCTTTTCCCATCTGTTTAAGAAGGTCTGATAAAGAGCTTGTGGGTCATTGATACTACTTGAGGGAGGGCTCTAAACTAGATTCTAACATCTCCAGTTAAACTTTGAATAAAAACTTTCATTCTAACATCATCATCATCAATCTCATAGTTTTCAAAATAGTCGGTCATTTTCTTGGTATGTTGTTGAGCTGTGTAAGTACCAGTACCGTCAAAATAGGTGATTTTACTTTGATAGTCTTGGGGCATAGCCCCTGGATTGGCAGGTAAGTTTAGGGGAGTATATCGGTTTGCCATGGTTGCAGAAACAGATGTGAAAACTAGAGGAGTAGGGATAACAATGGGAATGTGTGTTGTAGATGGAGGAGTGGAAAGGGTAACTTGGAGTGCTGATGGTGAACTTGGAAAAGCTGTGGTGGTCACAAAAAGGTTTGGTGTTCTTTCAGAGGTAAGCTCAGATTGAATGGAGTTCTGCAAATGTTTTTCAAGGTGTGGAGTAACAGAATTTCCTTGGCTTTCTTGACTTCTAAGAATCCTAGGAATTAGATTAGGATTTTCAAACACAGGTGGGGGATTGGGATCAGGATTTGATCTAGTGTAATGAATCCTTTCTGAAGCCAGTTTCTAGGTGTGTTTTTGGTTTTTTCTTGAAATAGTTTTGATAATACAACTTTAAAAGTCTCTTCTAGGAGGTTTTAGATGTAGGAGTATTAAACTTTCCTAACGACTTTATTTTAAAAAGAGGAACTGATCAAGTATTTGTAACCAACTGTCTAATACATAAACTAGACCGAAGATAGACTGAAGCAGCATTCATTTACTTCTACAATTGCAAATCAAAAGCATTTCAAAGGCTACCTGGCTAACTTCAGGCTCCATCTGTAGCTTATAAAATAGACAATAGTAACAAACAATTATTCAGGTCCCCAGTGGAGTCGCAAATGATGTTATCACTCCTTGTAAGAAAGGGAATATGGCCGAGGTAACCACAGACCAATCTTTTAGATACAAAATCTAGCCAATCTGTATCCAAAGAGGGCTCTCTCTTTATGATTTAGCTTTGTTTTTAAAGGTATTAGGCTAGTTATGAAGTTCAAGGGTTTTGTTTTGAGTTTGGGTGGTGAGATTCAATAGAATAGTGAGGTAAAACAGAAAAGTTCAGTCGATGGGGCATTATGGAGTCAAAGAAACAGGCTTTCTGGATTCAGTCTCTTAACAGAGGATGGCTTCACAGAGCAAGGTAGTCAAACAGGGAACAATTAAAAGACTTGAAGCAGGTGGAATGGGCTCCAATGGGTGAAGGGTAGTTAAGAATCCTTCAACATATTGAAAGAGGGAAAATGGATGATTACTGATAAAGAGAAGTTAAGAATTCTTTAGCAAATAATCAACATGAAAGAATTAGGAAACATGAGCAATTAAGAATTCACTGTTTATTCTAATTCTTAAGAAAACACAGAGAATAATAGAGACTAAACACAAAGTGCAGTCAAGCAAATTCTGAAATTAATATTTTTCTTTATCATTCAGATTTATGAAACACAGATGATATAATAAACCAAGAAAACTGTAAAACACAAGATACAGGGGACTTATTGATCCGTAGGTTGATTCAAGAATTCTGTGACAAGTCCTCTGCTTCAATTCTTCATCCAGTAGGACAGACAACAGTTGGTTCCAACGGCTTTGTATTCCAAAATATTCAGTATTATAGCACAGTCTAAGAAATCCACACACACCAACCTCCCCAATATTCTAATGGAGGGGGTATATATACAACAAAAATATGTACAAGAGACATCTCATCGCAGTTGTGAGATAATATCTAGTTTTAACCTAAAATATTGTACAAGTAACATAGAGGCGGCTAAAGAAAGATAATTGATGTTGTGATGGAGGCAGGCCTTTAGGGTTCGGCTTGCAGCTGTCTTCTGTGGTAGCTCTGCGCCGACTGTATATCTTAAATGAGCTCTTTAATTCTGATCTGTTGCTTTTAATTCTGCCCTAACACTCTTTAATGCTCGTCTGATACACTTTAATGTTTGAACTGATACTCTTTGACTTGCTTTGAACTGATCCTTGCTCACCGGTGTCTGGCAAAATAGAACTGCTACCATGTCTTCTCACTGCCTTTCCTTTGGCCATTCATGTTTCTGAAGGCCTCACTAGTTAGGGTAACAAAATATCCCTGTATATCTCTGTTTCTCTCTTCTGTGAGCTCGTAAGTCCCTCGGTTTGCTTTCGACTGTGCTTTGAAGAGGAAGAAGCTGTAAAATGGCGGGTTGGCAGAGTCTGTGAGCTTGTCGATGTAGCTTTTCTGGTCCGGAGGCGGTCGGAAAACTGGAACTATGAACATCAGTCGATCTTATGCTTGGAGCGCTGCATGTTGGAAAATATAGCAAAAATGATGTTTTTACCCTTTAATTGACAAAAATGAATTTTGGTGGGAAATCATGATTTGACGGACGGGTGACGTCAGCGGGAGTATGGGGCAGATGATGTGGCGGTGACATCAGCAAAGGACAGATGATGTGAGTAGATGACGTCAGCTAGGGGGTGGTAAGCGGTTTTTCTCGCACTGCTTTCGGGGCTGGGCGGTTTCGGGTGGAGGGCTTGCGAACATGGCGGGAACATGACACGTGGACTTGTACGGGCGACAAAACCACCAGTTCCCCGCACGTTAATGTGTGGCGATGAAGGGTAGTGCGAAATGGATACCAACCGTTGTATGTTGGAGCAGAGATCGGACGACGGACGCACTGTGGAGAAGGCGGAGGTTTAATGCGTGGGCCCGATATATTAAATCATGTTTTTAAATGTATCGGGGACAATTTCATTGGTTCGGGGCTTGGTTTTAATTAACATGGGCGGCTAATTAACCCATAACTGCGCAATGGAGGCTATTAATAGGTTTCAAATAAACTATTAATCCCTTTCAAATAGTGATATATGGTTATAGTTTAACCGAGGCGGGGATATTTAATATTGCAGGGATTTTTCATATTTTACATAGTACGGGAATGGTAACAATGTAAAGGGAGTTATATAATAATGGTTAATCGTTAATATGGCTTATGAAAAAATAAAAGCGTTAAGTAATAATGTTTGAAGTTTTTACATTAAAACTTTAGGCTAGAAGGGGGAGAAAGGGTTTATACAAGAGATGTGGCCAACTTCCTGAGTAAAATAGGGTTTTACTCAGGGAATGTTTATGGAATGAGATGAGTGATTTTAGTGATATTAAGCAGATCTTAATACCTTTGGGGAGTTAGTGAATGATTTGGGGAAGGAACATGAAGGGAAGTTAGTTATGAATCTTCCTCGCCTTAGTTGTATAAAAAATATCTGTCGTGGCACTTATGATGGAAGTGAAATTTAACACACATTTTTTGAAACATAATCCATCACAAGTCTCATTCTGCAACATCAATCTACCTACCCAGCCTACTTTGCCTAACATTTTGTATTCTTTTTCTTTGGGTGCATTTGGACTAGCAAACCCTCATCAACTTTTCTTTTCTTTGCATGGTAAGCCTACCTAAGTCTGCACTTATTACTTCCAAGGGCTCAAATTAAACTGTTGAGCTCCTTTGCTTCTCTACCTAACTACTTATCTGCCAATATTAAACAGTTTGGTAGATTTTATTCTCTATCTCTATAACAGGAAATTCAAACATGAACTGGCCAAGATTAAGCTGTTTGGCCATTCATCAATTGTGGCATAAAGTTCAACAAGTTGCACACAATGCTTTATTTACAGAAAATGAAATAGTAGTGGCATTTGGACTTGCACACTTTCCTGGTCTTTTTTTTGGGGGGGGTTCATTTCTTTCAATTTTTCTTTTGACCATTTTATTCTTTTTACCCTTTGATTTTTCTTTTAGGGCATACCCTCTTTACATTTTTTAATTTTTTGATTTTTTGATAATATGGAAATCCTTTGCAACAAGAAAAGGAAGAACATATTACAGAGCTCAATCAGTCAATCATGAAATATGACACCTATTGGTATAGGAGTATAACAACATCCTTGAAGGCCGAATTTCTAAGCACTTATTCATCATATGTGGATCTGATTAAAGGATGAGATACTTAGTGTATGGGAAACCTATGTTCTTGTCTTCAGGGCACTGTTATATTATCCGTTGGAGCTAAATTCTTCTTATCAGTCCAACTGTTGTAATCAGGTTCTTGAATGCTATTGCATTGTAACTCTCTCTAGTGAATTAATAGAATTCTGATTTGCCTCTTATATTCCTTGTTGTTCCAATTGTTTGATTTTGTGTGTTGTATCTTTGATGAAGTTCTGTACACTACTTGTTTGTTAAAATTCATCAATGAAGGTTGGAAATTTTTTGGAAATTCTTGGTATAAAATATGACCAAATATTTTATACCTATTTGGCCAAAATTTGTGGTTTTTAAGAGGCCTAAGTTGCTCTACGTTAAGAGGTGGAATCAATCATCCAAGTATATAAGACTCAGTTTTCATTTCTAAGGGTTCAAGCTACTAAGCTGGTTGGCCATACGATTTTGTAAAAAACTATGATCTAAAGCTGAGATATAACAAGTCACAAACACACCAGTCATCTACAGCCATATGTTTATTGACAGTTACCCATATATTTGATTTTATTAAAGTTGTTGCAAGCATCCATTATTGGGTATGTACATTTATGAGATTACTATGAATTATATGTGGTTGTTCTAAATAATTTTGCGGTGCCTACCTAGTACTGTGTGCATAATATTTGAATAAAGAACAAGAAAAATCACCTACAACCATGTAACAACAAACTGTTTGACGAAATACCAAAATTGAAACTCAAACCAAACTCAAAAATTTAGTGGGGGAAATCGAGATATTCTGGGAGGATATTCCTTGTCTTAGATATTGATTTATCCCTTTTGTGGAGGTTGTGTTTTATCTCTAATTCGAGTTGCTCAATCATATTTTGAGACCGAGTGTTATACACAAACCAGGACATTATTTTGAAGAAAAATTATTATAAAATTTACAGACCTTGCTTATCAAATATTGTTGGTGTTTCAGAGGTCAAATTTTCTACATATTGGGATAGAGATTCTCCATATGATATTTGAATTTGAGTTGTCCTCTACAAGACTTTTGACTTTTGCTAGCTGATCTCTGACATTTAATTGATGCCACTAAATTATGAAATCCTAAAAGGTTGTATCAGTTCAATATCTTTGTAGGATGAGTATCTTTATTTTTCATGGTGATTGAAACCATTGGAGAAAAATTTGTTGAGTTGTAGTATGTTCCCTTTAAGGTGTACTTATCTTATACACTAAATGTTGTAAAAATGTCTACTCACAATCATAAGCATATATTGGTTGATATATGTAGAGTTGCTTAATGGGCATATATACCGCTAAGTATTCAACAATAAATGTCCATTTTTGTCATGTTGGATAGAGGATTTTGCCATATATGCTAGGCAATTTGATTAGTGGTGGGGGAGGTAATTGTGTTGTCAGTCTTAAGTGGCTAAGTCAAAATTTGTATTGTTACCATAAGCCTTGTAGACTTATGAGTATTGTGAGGCTGCATTATTGGTGTCTTTATATGGCTTCATATTGTTATTGCTATTGATGGTGTATGGTCGCTGTTGTAAGCAAACAAAATATTCTATGCCATAATTTTTTCAGGGTCTATACGTTTGTTTTATGGTATATGTTGTTGTTGATATATTGATGTATGAGTGAGGGACGTTTGGTTATTAAAGTATGAGTTATTGAGTAGGTTTGTTCCCAGTATAATAGAAGAATTTGCAAGCTAAAAAATTTATTTGCTCATGGATGATCCGTTAAGGATTTGGAGTGAAGTTGCCAAAGGCCAACAGAGATTGGAAGAGTCGCTAAGGCGGCATGCAACCCTTAGTGTTGACCCTCTCACTAGAAGAAATTTGATGAGGATAATTTATGGGGGTCCAAATCTGGACAGAATGAAGAGCCAAAGCAAAAGCAATCTCTAGAACTCCCAAGGAAGAGTAGAAACCAAATGAGAACAGAGAATATATGTTTCACATGTCAGGAAGCATGGACACCAGATCACAAATGTAAAGTTAAAAGGGACAAAGAAGTAGATGGGACTATAAAAATTGAATTAGAGCAAGAAATGGCAAGGAACTCAAGTCCACTGATTGTGGAAAGGGGTGAAGGGTCCATGGTTGGACAAGAATCGCATGCGGAACACTCTAACTTACATGTTCACGAGGAGAGGCATGAATCTACTCTTTTGGAGAGCCCATTGAAGGCTCAGGTGAGAGTAATGGATGAGATGGGGTCCTTTACTATAGTTGAGTCCATGGATTTTCATGAAGACACCCTTGGAAGGCATGAGAAACCATGTGAAGATGTTGACAACTGCTCACCTATGCATCTATGTTTGATGGAGGAGATAAATGAAAATCCTAGGGAGCAGTAGCTTGCTCCCATGAGAGTGGAAGGAAAAGAAGAAAACAATAGAATAGAATCAAGGGATGAGGCACTAATGATGATTCAGCTTGAAGAGCACTCAGAGGTGCATGAACATGAGGTAGTTAAGCATCCATCTTTGGGGCCAACCCTTGATGAGGTGCTAACAAATGTAGAGGCATCTAGTGGGACTACAGAACTTTCAGGAGAGAGTTGCCAGGAGAATATTAAGCATTTTAGGACTGATCTTATGGCATTGAACCAGAGGATCTAGACAATACGAGGAACCATATTGCAACAAAAAAGTAAATTGAGGAGCTCATAGTTTTCTGTGTCGAGTCAGTATCCAAGTTGTCTAGTGTTAAGGGATAACTAAAGTTCCTAGCAATGCTACAAGAGGAGTATACATGGGAGTTTTAGAGTAGCCCTCTTTAGGAGTACATCGATAGGGCTTGCAACACTAGCAGCCCAACTCTGTACATTGGAAAGAGAGGGGAAAAGCTTTCTAGGTGGATCTTGTTGGTTGATCGGGCAGAGCATCATGAGTGGAGCATGGAGCAGCACAACATGGTGGACTTATTCTATGTGTTGGTATTAATACATTTGATCCTTCTCACGAGATGGATTAGCGGAAGGCAATGAGTTGGTATCCTATTGATGGGACAGTTCTTGGGAGGATACCTTTGGTTGAGAGTATAACACAGTTGGAGCCCTTAGGCATGGGTGATGATGATTGCCCATTGTGGCATTGGGATACAGGTGGATCTATTGATGGAAAGATGAGTTGGAGATTGGTTTTGGATCCAGGAATTGAGGGATCCATTCATGGTTGGTTGACATGGAGGCATCATGTTGTACAATGGTCTTTACAATGGTCAGATGTGGATTGTTTAATGGCAAAAAATCTTGGGGCGGGAGAACTTGTAATGTCCTCATTATCAGTTTCCCTTATGATGCAGTTAGGATGGATTTATAAGGTTGGTGACAACTTGGTCACAAGAGCGAGATTTCGTTATCAGTGGGCCTGAAGGGTTTTGGAGGAGTCTTATGGGGTCTGACGAAGTTCGCTTGGCACACACAGCTTATTATTAGTTTTGTTGCATTTTCACAGTCTCGTTAAATGGGGTTGTTATTGAACATATCTTAATTAAATATGCCTAAGGTGTCATTTTAGGAGGAATATTTGATGAAACGCCTTAGTGTAATAGCTCGTTGGAACTAGAATGAAGATATCTATAGGATGAAATGGTGAAAAGTGACTTTCAGTGGCCGAAGAGATCGTGCAGGCGGATTTACCATTTTCCTAAATTAAAAGTGACTTTAATTAATCACTAATTAAATAAGAAAAAAAAGGGAAGATGCTTAAAAAATCCAAAAGTGGAAAAGTGAATTAACTAAAATAAAATTAAAGTCACTCAGATAAATTAAAAGGGAGAATATTCTAGAATGAAGATAACATACTAAAATAAAAATTTGCTTCTAGAAAGATGGACAAGGATCCATTAGATCTATAAAATCAGGGGAAGCAAATCATTTGGGACATCTTGGAGTTGTAATATTTTCTTGTTGGAGAAGTTTTGGGAACATGGTTTTCAATTTATGTAAGCCACAGGACGAAAACCCTTGGGTTTCCTATTATGACTTAGACGAAAACTCAATCCACCATTGAGGAGATTTCACCCAAAAATCCTATAGAGCTTCAACGATATTGTTAAAGATCAGATCTGTAGTAGATCTGAAGATTGGATTGAGGATCATTTAGATTCTCAATTTGGGCATTTGTGTAGATTCTCAATTTGGGCATTTGTGTAGTTCATGTTTGGGAGGCCAAGTCCAGTGTAGTAGAAAATATATATTGAGGTTGGATCTAGTTTGCAGCATTTGAGGTCTCAACTATTATCCAGTTATTCGTATGACCATATAATATCGAATTTTATATTAATATAATAAAAGTTGAGATTTGTTGCATATCTTTCATTTTGTGTAAGTATGGATTTTTATATTAATATAATAAAAATGAAAATTTGTTACATATATTTTATTTTATGTTTTGTTAAATATTTTGAAGTTATAGTGTTCTCCATTATATTAAAATATAAAAATATTTAAAATAAGAATTGATTTACTTTCAATTACTTTCTTTATATATTTTTTTGACTTAAAAAAAAAATTATATTATGTTAATTTGGACTTGAAATGAGTGTCCTCCGGAGGCCGAGCCATGAGGAGATTATATCTTATTTACAATCAAGATTAATTTTTTTTATTAATATATTTTTTAAATAAAAAATTAAATGAATTAATTTAATAGAAAAACACGAATAAAAACTCACAAAATCTTCCCATTCTAAAACTAAAATAAAAATATTTTATTTACAATGAACATTATTTTTTTAATAAAAATATTTTATTTACAATAAACATTATTTTTTTATTAATATATTTTTTTATATGGAAATTTAAATGAATTAATTTAATAGAAAAACACGAATAAAAACTCAAAATCTTCCACATTTTTTCTCAAGTGTTCCGCAAACAAAAAGGGTAGGGTACTATATAGTACCGCATTGTTCTGCTCTTCTCATGTGCACTTGCCACCAATCGAACCCGCGCCCTCTCTGACTGTGTGTACATCGACAACCAAGAGAGTAACAAGGAAAAGTGGCACTCACTTTTCTACCATCTTCATTTTTATGAAAATAAAATACGCTTTTATTCCATTGCTGCGAAGGCAAATAGTCTTTCGATGCTAAGAAATTATTTTTTTAAATGCTTATCGTATATTAATATAATATTAAAAATATTAAGATCATAATCATATTATTTATAAAAATAAAATCAGTTTGGATTTATCTAAATTTTTTATTTACTGAGTATCCCGATGAATTAAAGGAATTAAGATATATCTAAGTTAATTTAATTATTAATTATAATTTATTTTTATTATAATTTTAGTTTTAGTTTATTTTTCCAGAATTGAAATGTTAAATAAATTTTTATATTTTTATATTTTATTTTTTATTTTGTTCACTAGTCAAAATATTTAACAAGCTTTCATAGCATTTCTATCATATTAGGTTAGAGAGAATCTCTCAACATAATTATTATTTAAGGAAAGTGAGTATATTTTTTAAAAATTATTATATTTGTTGTAATAGGTGAACATTTTTTTCAAGAAAGAAAAGACCAACAACTTTCTACTAAATAAATTTTTTTTTACATAAGCATGCATATAGCATATGTGGCAGTATAATCCCCATATTACATATGATTGATAACAAGATACAGGGCATGCAGGTCCCCAGAAAGAAACCCTGTAAGGAGCACTAGATATAGCCCAACAACAGTCATTAACTCATCATTCTAGCAACGCCAGATGATACTCTGACCAACAAGACAACACGCCAGAAGTTTCTCTAATCAGAAAAAAAGCCTGGAGATGTTCCAATAGGCTTGAAAACAAAACTAAGCACAAAAAACCCCTAAAGGAACATCCTTTAAATCCCAAAAGGACACACATATAAAGCCCTGAAACAGGTGACCATCATTACAAGGTAGGGCAAAACCCCACCACCAAAAAACCCACAGATTCAGATAGAGAGTCGTCCATAAAAAAACTTGACCATGGCACACACTGCCCTCATAGCCCGTTAACATCAAGCCTACAAGGGTAGCAAGAGGCAGAGCCAAAAGGCCTAGTGAAAACCCAACGAGAATCTTGTGAAGTAGCGCCCACGAATAGCAGGGCACCGATAGGCATAAACTCCATGAAACAGAAAATGAGCCAAAAACGAGTCATAAAGCACAAATGTTGGAGTCCCCCAAACCAACACTCATGACCAGACAGTGGCGGGCAGAGACCCCAGGCACGGACCACATATCCTAGCAAGGAACCCACGACAACTCCAGAGCATCGGCAGGTGAAGCAGCTTGGCATGGTTCAGATGACATCATCACAAGGCTAAACAATGACAACCAAATCTAAAATCTAAAAAACTGATAGAGGAAACCAAAACAACAAAACTCCAACAAAGAAAACACCTGCAAAACCAACAATGAACCGAGTTATATGAAAAAAAACCTCATCAACAATGACATCTGACGGTTACTATGGTAAACAATCCACCAAAACTTGGTAGTGAGAAATTTGGGGCAAACAACGACTAAAATTCCAACTACTAAACCCCCTAAAAACCCTTCTCTAACTTGTAATGTTAAATGGGTCAACATAAAAATTATAAAAAACTAAGAAAAAAAGTCTGTTATTTTTAATATGATAGGTTGCAATATAACAATAAGAATAATAAATATTGACTATGTGCCTTATTGGACGATTTATAAATATTTGGATTCACAAATCGAGGTGGTATATTCTTGGTATTTTCCTCAATGCACAAAGTTCCCAATGCCAAATTTAATTAGAGTTTTTTATTATATCGGTTATTACGCATAATCTAAAGTTCCCCATGCCCAATTTAACTAAAGTTAATTTTTTATTATTTGGGTTATACATAATCTAACTTATGTATCTTATGTTTTGATGGTTGCAAAAATTTGTTCTCACACTTGATAGGAGAATTAATTTATGGATTTGATATTCGATTCAAACCCACAAAGTTCCTAATCTAGCGTATCAAGTACTTAATGTTTTTATCGTTGTAATTCTTTATGTTTTTATCGTTGTAATTCCTTACACTTGATACGAGAATTAATTTGGTTTCATAAATATTTAAGTATGGATTTGATATTAGGTTTCTAGGTTTTAGGTCTTTTCGTAGTTGGCTTGTCCACTTCCTAAAGTAATAGGTTTTGTGATATTAATTTTTTTATCCTGTTTGGATTTATTTTATTTTTTTAATATTTTACATCTACTTCTCATTGTTCCTTGGTTTTACAATCTTTTTATAAGTTTCTAATTTGCACAAATTCTATTCTAAATTAGATATCTTGAGAACATTTTATATTTCATGCAAATCTAATTTTTCAACTTTTGCTAAATTTGTGACTTTCCCACAAATTTTATCTAGACTTTTAATTGCTTTTTCATAATATTTAAGATTCAATAAAATGGAAGGAATTTGTTTTGCTCATTTTCAAAGCTTCGGGCCCTTCGCAAGGATCCAATGTCAAAATATAAATAAGTTTTGCCAAATTTCAAGCCCACATGACATAATGATGTTAACAAAAGAGAAGTGAGACAACAAGTGGTGTGTGCCACATGGTAACATGGTGAATTTTATGACGTATGCCAATGATCCTTCTACATTGAAAATTGTTGCAATTCTTGTTATTATAATTTGAAATCTACAATATTTTAAGTCCACTTAGGTAAGCAAATTCTACCCTCAATGTTTTCTCAATTGGAGAACCAAACACTAGAATTAACCACACCCTTTTCTATTTTGGGATTGGGAGAATAGGTGAAACAGAGTGTTTGTGTTTTCAAGTTGCACAATCATTTCACTAAACTAGATGAGGTACTGAGCCAAACTTTATAAATATTTCATGTCTTATTCACACTAGGGGTGGATTTAAGGAATCAAATTAAGGTTTACACTAAGAATGGATTTCAACACAATGACATTAGCACCGTAAGGCGGTAGGACATGTCAACCAATCTAAACCCACCTTGTGGCATAAATATGGTTAATACAAAAGGACCAATAACATAGGTACCACTTCTAAGATGTGATGTGTGGTATTGTTGCAAGTAAACAAGCCCTTGCTTTATCAAAATTCTTCAAAGTATTCAATCCCCAAATAAGAAAAGAACAAAATTGAATGTTATAATATATGTTAGGTCTTCCTATATAAGAAAATTTTCTTCCATGTTTGAACTTGCAGAGAGCCCTTCCTTATCCAATGTTGTAATAACATGTATTTCATAAACAAAATTGGTCTGAGAACCCAAGCAAATATTGATCCTTGTGTGCTTCAATGTTTTACGGATCCTTCATTTTATGTGATCATTGATTTGATCACATTTTATCATATTTTAGGTTTGGGGGGTGAGTTGGAATGAAAATCTTATGTCTTTCTAGTTGTAGAATCTTTTAGAAATAAAATGTTGTTAGGCTTCAAGTTCCTAGGACCACATTACTACATAACACCATCTAATTGTTATATGTACCATAACAACTTCAATTTTGTTGAAGAGATAGTGTGTAGTGCCATATTTTTATCGTGACTCTAAGATAGACACTTTCAATCATATTTTGAATAATGAGATTGATATTGTGACTTATATTAGATTATTTGAGGACATTAGATATTGATGATCTAGTTATTATTTCATGAGATGACTCTTGTTCTGCATGTTCTAATTACTAGTCTAGTTTATGTTGATTATTATGATGTTAATGCTTATAGTGGTGATTTGTTGTTGTTTATCATGCATTATTCATTATGATTAATTAGTATCATCAGATATTACTAATGATTGTCTGAGTGTAGCAGGAGACCATGATGACACATAGAAGGATTGAGTAGTGGTTGTGGTTTGGTTATTGAGTATTATTGTTGTTTAATTTAAATTATACACGATGAATAAGTTTATAACTTCTCATGACATGTATAGTGGTTGTATGGAAAGGGTACATGGTTTCCATATGACTCACATATGGGTAATGGGGATGTATGGAGCAATTTGTATCTTCTATGGAGGAGTGGAACAAAGTTTCTAATTTCGCCCACTGGAACTCAAGCCATGGCATAGGTTGGAAAGTGTTGGGAACTTTCACTTTGAAGTTGCATGATGCCATGAGGGTTGAACTGTAGACTTGGTCACTCACAACTGAGGGCCATTCATTAAGGTAACACCCTAATCCTTAGTTATTGTTTGTTTCACAACAAAGGGGTAACCTAGAGTCAATGGTATCCTCCATTGTCATGTTGATGTTCTCCTCAATTATTCACAGATACTTGAATAGCAAGTGTTGTGGCACCCTTGCAATTACATGAGGTAATTCCTAAAGGGAACAAATGACTTGAAACCCTTGGTATTTGGAAACAGAAAGGTAATGAGAATTTGAGAGAATGGTTAACTACTTAAAGCTATTGAAAGAATAACGGATACTTTTATTAGGAAAATTGGCACTATATAAATTGGAAACAAGGGTTATGATAGTAAAATGATATGAAATTAAGAGGATTTAAATAAAGTAGAGTATTTTAACTAAATAATTTAGTTATTATAAAACATGCAAGGAGGATATTCTAATTAAGTAAAATGGAAATAAAACTTGGGATTAAATAATAACACTCAAGGGTAGGTGTGAATAAATTAATTATAATAAAGTTAATAATAAGATAAATAATATTAATGAGAACCCTCCATGTGGGAAGCATAGAATTGGAATCTCTAACCAAAATTTGAAATTGAGAAAAAAAAAGAGGAGGTTAGAGACATAAATATGACACCTAATAGTTAACTCAAGTTAGAGAAACACATGAGCTCTAAATAGGGAAATTTGAAATAATGCTAGCATATTTGTGTGAGGTGTGGGTATGTTGCTAACATACACATACCTCATACATATACTAATAATTCTTATAAGAATCAAGAACATAATTCAATCACTCAACGGGTAGGATAATAACATAATGTAAGATAATAGGATCTGGGAAGGGGTATTACATACACCCCTCCTTTAGAAAAATTCATCCCAAAGTTAGATTCAAGTAGATACAAGAAGTTAGGAGGTGGTATGATAACAAGGAATACAAAATAGGGTGAAAAATGTAGTAAAAAAATCTAAGTGTATCAAATAAGGATATCAATTCCCATATGGAATCCCCAAATAACCTATAAACTCCTATCCACCCTAATCTAATTATGCTCCCATCCTACGCTACAATATAATATAACATCAACTAAACCAATCTAACCACGGATAGAACCAAAATGGAGGTAGTGTAAACTATATTGACCTAAACATCCCTAATAGGAAACTAGCAGTGGTCATCACACATACAGGGAAGCATTTCCATCACAATCCTCCCATGAATCTAGGTTTGTATGCTTATCATCGAATAATTCATTCGGGCAGTCATATCACCTACATTTTGAACCTTTCCCCATGTGATAATAACTCATATCAAATAAAATACAAAATATAATATAACAATGTACATCATATTGTTTCTTGTTGGATGTCTTGGCATCCACTAGTTACTAGCATGGATATTTGGTTATCAAATAATCCTTCCTAATTTGTAGGTTACTTATGATCCAAGAATATACATAAAAATGATATATATCTATGTGTTTGTGTCTATGTACATGTGATCCTAATCATCATGTTATTAGATCTAGGATCCACATACCAAAAAATTTCAATTAACATCAACATACTAGAAGTAAATCATATGCTAGATAAATCATAAATTTGATAAGTCATACATCATATAAACCATATATTGAATAAGTCATACATCAGATACTTTAATCAACAAAAACATAATCCATCAAGTGTTATATATAAGTAAGTTCATTATCCGGCCCCAATGGTTAGCTCAGTTGGTCGAGTTCCCGTTGCTAAGTACCTCTCCAGTTGGGAGGTCATAGGGTCAAATATCCTCGAATCCCTTGGGGTTAGGTCTTGCTTGTTTGGTCGGCGGGTAGATCCCTTCGGGTTGATCTACCTAGATTTTCCCATGGATGTAGCACCACCTAATGTCTGTGAACAACCCTTAAGAAAAAGTAAGTTCATTGTCCAATTGAAATGCATTAATATTACATAACATTCATAAAAAAAACATCATGAAAATACAAATAAGGTCTTAGCATAAGTAGTTATCTAGGTAAAAATGGGCATCACATATGGTAAAAAAGTGATGGGTAGTCTTGACGTATAGTCTCTAAATCCTCCTAGGAAGTAGACCTTGGACTATACTTTTCTCATTGGACCTTAACCTAGTTCACCAAGTGACACTTGAGCTATTAAAATCTATGGTCTAATATATGTAACGACTCAACCATAACGATTCCCATGTCTGAGACCTGTGATTCCCTCCAATAAATTTTGTGAGATTCATCAAAAAAATAATTCCGTAGAACAAATACATGAAAAACATCATGATTTTTATGCAAGTGGGGTGACACTAAAGACAATAGATAATTGTTTCAATTTTTTCTTTGATCCTCAAAAGGTATTATAAATTGAGGTGACAACTCCATCCCTTTCCCAAATCAAATGGTACTCTTGTAGGGTCATATACAAATAAAAACAAGGTCTTCCACTTCATAATTTTGATTGGTCCTATGTGCATTGCCATGAATCTCTTATCTATCCTATGCATCCTTTAACCTTTGTTGAATATACCTTACATACTCCTCCATTTGTTGAACTAATTTTGTCCCTACTATTACTTTTTCCTCTAACCATTCCCAACTCAATGGTGTCCTACATGGGCTCCTATATAGAGCTTGATAAGGAGGCATCCCAATCAAACTGTGGTAATAGTTAATGTAGGAAAACTATACTTATGATAGACACCTTTCCCACTATTTTTTTTATCCACAACATACATTCTAAGCATGTATTTCATAACCTGATTTACTCTTACATTTTTCCCATATGTTTCTTGATGATATGCAGTGCTCAAGTTCAATTGAGTCCCTGGTGTTGACTACAAAATTATACAAGACCTGTTAGGTCCCTATACTACTAGTGTAGCCCCTTATTGTTATTAGTGCAACCCCCTTATTGTATTGTTGTGCCCGTGTAGTCCCAATATTGTTATTATTGTGCCCCATAGAAGCCCACTATTATTATTGTTGTGCCCTTACAATATTATTGTTTTGTAGGCTCTGATTATATTGTGACCCCTTAGACTCCTATATATAGAAAGGAGATCTTGTCGTTTGTATCATCTAATAATTTTTCATTTGTGCAATGTAAAGGGGGTTTCCCCCTCGAAGAGGTTAATTTTGAAGTCATTGATCTATCTCTTCTTCTATTTTGTGAGTTGGTTGTATAACATTTGGAATCAGAGATTTGGATTCTAGGGTTTCGCTGCTTCAAACAGGCCATCATGGATTTTTCGCTATAATTTTTTTCTATGAAGCTTTAGAAACTAAAATTAAAATCCATTCGATCCTAAATCTTAATGAACTTCGTGTCCAAATTTCAGATCTTCTCTCTAAATTTTCATAGATATGAACCGAGGAAGTTAGGGTTTTTGTAGGCTCCTAAATTTCATCTCAAACAGTTAACCTTGGGAAAATCATCATAACTTTCTCTTTGAGCATCAAATTCAAATTTTGTAAAAAATTGACAGAAAGAAAACAGACTTTAGTTTGTTGGGTATTGTTTTCAAGGCCGAAGGTCGAAAAAGTGACGCGTGGAACTTCGTACGAATTATCTCTACTGAACTAGTCTATAATCAAGTCATTATGGGGCATAACGTGTTCTTGGAGAATCTAATCTCGATCAGACTTGTGGGGTTGGAAAGAGGACTCAGAGGAATACCACAAGATTAAATTTCAGACATTAGAGATCTGAAATTTCATAGATAGAACAGATTCAATATCGAGCTCCTACAAAGTAAGAAAAATGTGTGTATTTTTTTACATTTGCATAAGTTTTGTTTGAAAAATTAGTTTGAAGTGATTCAAAGGGAATAGTTAATTATAAATATCATTAATTGATGACCTGAAGAAAGAAAATGGAAATACCTAGTTAGTAACCTGAAATCTCTACTATGACGCATGAAGAAGAGGAAGAAATGCAACATGATAAATCAAAATTGCAAGACCAAGTGCAACAAATTTCGCTCTTGCAAAAAGTAACAAAAAAAGAATTGGAAGCTATGATGAATGTTAAGATAGATGGTATAAAAATGGACATGAAAGTTTTGAATGATGGTTTAAAATTAGACATGGAATCAATGATGAATGTCAAGATAGAAGGGTTGAAGGAAGGTTTGACAAAGTTGCTAGAAGAAAGGCGTCCCAATGGTGACAGGGCAATCCATGAAAATCATGATGAAGACAAAAGGAATATCAATTATGATTTTAGAGACTCAAATGTGGGGTTTAAGAACCACCACATTCCAAAGATAGATATGAGGAAGTTTGATGGCAAGGATCTGGTAACTTGGATACTATAGATGGAACAATATTTTGATCTACATGATGTGCAACCCTCACAAAAGGTACATATTGCATCTTTATATTTAGAACCCAATCAGTTTGTATGGTATATATGTCTTTGATCTCTTAAACCACTTGTCACCTGGTCAATTTTTTATGGAGGAAATGATAGCACATTATGAGGATATAAAGAGAAATGCTTTCTTTAGCCAATTGATAAATCTCAAACAAAAGGGTTCAATGGTGGAGCACATTGAGGAATTCCAAAAATTGAATATAAGGGTAAATGATATTCTAGAGGATCATAGTATTGATGTATTCATAGGGATTTTAAAGGATAATATCCAACATGAGGTTCGTCTTTGGGAACCTAGTTCATTGAGAAGGCATTCAAGTTGGCAAGAAAAATTGAAAGCAAAATTATGGAAACAAGGAATCCTATCACTCACAACTATAAAGATAGAAGTGTTGTTTCTCCTAGCCTTCCATAACCTACAAGGTTGACACCACAACAATTGGAAGAAAAAATATCAAAAGGGCTTTGTTACAGTTGTGATAACAAATACACTGAAGGTAATAAGTGTGCTAAGCAGAAATTAATTTACATAGATTGGGAAGAGGAGGAAGAAAAGGAACAAGAAACTTCAAAAGAAGAGGATATACACCAGGAACCAACCCAGAGAAAGAAGAAATGAATTCGACCGTATCTTGTAATGCATTGACAAGAATTACCACTTCTCAAACTCTCAAGACAAAAGGACATACCAAGAAGAAAAAGGTAATAGTGTTGATTGATTCAGGTAGTACCCATAATTTTATTCACTATAATATAGCCAAGGAATTGAATTGTTTCCTATACCCAGCACTAGAGTGTGAAGTGATGGTTGCAAATGGAGGAACCATAAATTTCTCTGGAATGTGCCATAATATCAAGCTATCCATGGGAGAATATGTATTGAATAGTTTAATGTTTCCATAACAATGGATGGTGCTGATGTTGTACTAGGAGTCTAATGGTTACAATCTTTAGGTACTATAGATTTTAATTTTCAAGAACTTTTCTTGAATTTTTCTTGGGAATGAAAGGAAGTTTAATTAAGGGGCATCGTAGGGAAACCAGGAAAGATAATCATCTCTAATGGCATGAAAAAGTGTCTAAATAAAGAACAATGGGGCATAATCCCATAATTATGTTTACTGGAGGTTCAAACAATGAAATCATCTATTTCTCCAGATCTCCAAAAAGTCTTGGACAATAATTCTAAGGTTCAAGTAGTGGAAGATCACATAAAGCATCAACAACAAGTTCTCCAACTCTTAAAGGATAACGTCACTTTGGTGCAGAATCGAATGAAACAACAGGCAGATGAACATCGGAGTGAAAGAAGTTTTGATGTAGGCGATTGGGTATTTTTACGGCTACAACCATACAAACAAATTGCCCTCAAGAAAGATAAGAAGGATAATGAATTATCACCAAATTACTATGGTCCTTACAAGGTGTTGCGAAATATTGGTACTATGGCTTACAAATTGGAGCTTCATGCATCTTCCCGAGTGCACCCAGTTCTCCATGTTTCATGCTTAAATAAAGTTATAGGTGGAAAGCTCCCATTTCAAACAATATTACTAGAACTTGATGAAGAAGGAAAATTCATATTGGAACTTGAAGCAGTCACGGAAACAAGAACCTGACAGCTACGAAATCAATCAATTTCAGAGTATCTCATCAAGTGGAAGAACTTACCCATTGAAGCTTCTACATGGGAGGATGAAACTTTTATACAGAAGCATCCATAACTACTCAAGCCTTGAGGAAAAAACTTTTTTGAAGGAGAAGGGCATGTTTGGTCCCTATACTACTAGTGTAGCCCATTATTGTTATTAGTGCAACCCCCTTATTGTATTGTTGTGCCCATGTAGTCCCCATATTGTTATTATTGTGCCCCATAGAAGCCCACTATTATTATTTTTGTGCCCTTACAATATTATTGTTATGTAGGCTCTGATTATATTGTGACCCCTTAGACTCCTGTATATAGAAAGGAGGTTTTGTCATTTTTATCATCCAAGAATTGTTCATTTGTGTAATGTAAAGGAGGTTTCCCTCTCGAAGAGACTAATTTTGAAGTCGTTGATCTATCTCTTCTTCTATTATGTGAGCTGGTTTCATAACAAAACCTAGCTGTAAAGTGAGAGTCTCTATAAAAATGATTTTTCTAGGTAACTCGTGTAGCTGAATAACTTCGCTTATAAACACTCGTGTCGCATCGATAACATTGTAAGTGTCTCTCACTAGGATGAAATGGGCACTTTTGGTTAACTTATCAACTACAACCATGGTGGAATTGCACCTCTATGACAAGATTGGAAAACCCACAACAAATCCATGTTAATGACCTCCTATTTAGACTTATGGATTTCATGCGGTTGTAGGAGCCCTCTAACTTTCAAGACACTTGTGACAAACTAGCTCATGTCACCCTTCATGCATACCCAAAAGAAAAGTTTTTCACGTATGCATACATCTTCTTCATATCAAGATATGCATAATAAAGTGCTTTATCTGACTCCACAAGGATGGTTCTTCATATACTCCCTTCTCCAGGGATGTACATTCTTCCTTGAATTCTCAACATTCCATTTGGTTCAAGGGCATAACCCTCAAACTTTGGTTCCATCTGCTTCCCACTTTGGAGAGTTGATGTAACCTTCAGATACCAACTATCTTCAAAGAGTTTCTCTAACACATGCTCCCTAAAAATGACCCCCCAGGGTATTAGGGAGAACATACGTGGTATTTTTCTTAGTGCATCAGTTATGACAATATATTTTCCCTTGATGTACACAATCCCAAAATCGTAATCACTCATAGAATTCAAACCCTTCTGGATCAACATATGCTTTAAGCTCTCATGATCAATGTTCATCTAAAATCTTCTCTTGATGAGGTAGTGCCTCAAAGGTTTCAAAGCTAGCATTACCATTGCTAATTCCAGGTCATTGGTAGCATACAAATCTTCATGTTTCTTCAAATTCTTGGATGCATAAGCTATTACTCCCCCTTATTACATTAACATAGCTCATAATCCTTGTTTTGAAGCATATATAAAAACTCTAAATTCCTTTTCCATGTCAAGCAATTGAAAGATCGATACATTGGTTAGTAATCTCTTTAGTTCCACGAATGCAGTGTGCCATTAGTCTGTCCATTCATACGTAACCCCCTTATGTTGTAATGTGTTGTGGAAAAAATACAACCATGTTAAATGCTTGTGTGGCCTAGGTCGAGTGCAATCCCTAAGTTATTTTAACAGCTTAAATGCCCCTGGGCTGCGGTTTCTCAAACCAAAAATTAAGTGTGCAATCATCTCAAAATTCACACATCTTAGTAAACAAAAAATATTAAAAAATATGAAATTCAACCCTTTAAAAAAAATATTAAATTAAAAAATTTAAAAAATTTAAAATAAAATAATTGAATAGTTGTATGGTAAATTAAAAAAAAAAATGAATATAAAAGTCTTTGGGAACAATAAATATAGATGGCTTGCACAATTAAGTTTTCATTTTAAATCTTTGTATTATGTCTTAAGAGCCTTTCTTGAATAGAAATATGGTATTACGGTTAGAAAAATTACATTGCAGAAATTTAACATTATACATCATTGAATAGAATTATGGTATTATTAATAGAAAATTTACATGGTAGAAATTTAACATCACACATCATTAATATTAATAACATCCACCACATACTTTAAGTTCTTAATACCATGTCAAATAGTTTAAAAGATGAATGTATGAAAAAGGATTCATTAATATTAATAACATTCACCACACACTTTAATTTCTTAATACTATGTCGAATAGTTTAGAAGATGAATGTATGAAAAAGGATATTTAATTTACAATTAACCGTTAATATTGTGAAAACACGAGGAAAGGGATAATTAAATATCGCAGGAAAGATAGCTTCTATAAATGCAAAGTAAGTGTGAATTTAAATCCCCAAAACACTATCATATGGACGAGGTTGAATGCCAACTAGGCTTATGTTATCTTAAAAGTTAAATAAACAAATAAAATGTTTATATAGACCAAATCATTAATTATGTTGGGTCATTAGATGGCAGTTTATGGTGACACCATATATAACAATTACATGGAGAATCTAAGGTTCAACCACCCATAATAAGGGATTGTTGGAGATATTTAAAGACAATTAAAAACTTAAATCCTGATTTTAGGGACGAAGTTATTCACATCTCATTACCTCAGGGTTTTTTTTAGCAAGTCTTTCCACATACGGGAGCAAGTATAAATGTGAATTCTTTAACCTATTTTGGGTTGTAGTTATTGTAGTGATTATCAATATTGTTATCATTTTTGTTATTGATATAAATGTCATGATTATTGGTGTTATTAGTTGTTAAGGGATGGTTATTAGTTTAAAGGATATTTCGGATTGTGTCATGAGCCCTAACCTCTACTCTCCCTCGCCCCCTACTCCCCAAGCTTCTTTTTCTTAGTGTATGTTGATGATTTAATTGGTTTAATTTGTGTTGCATATATTTCACATTGTTCATTACTTAGTTGTGATTGCTTTGTTATGAATGAGTAGAGTACATTATGGTTGTGGTGTTCATGTGGAGTGATTGGTTGGTTAAGTAGATTGTTAATAAGATGATTGGATCAAGCTTTGTTGCATATATGTTATTTCTTAAGCCTTACACAACCCTCATGTCTTAGTATGCATTTTGGATGAGACCATCTATTTACTAAGGGATTGAAAATATTAATTTCGACTATAATGATACCTTTGTTGGATACATTTGTAACCCCTAGTCTCAAATCAAACCAACAAATGGTTCTTGTCAAGGACCTTGTCATAATGAGTGTGGAATTTAGGCAATATAATAGCTACAATGTTGAAGGAAAATGTGGAAGATTGGCGGTTTAAGAAAATAGATTTATGTGTTAGTCAACACCCTTAGATTAATTGATAAAATTTACTACATGATAATAACAACACATATGAATTATTCTAGTCACTTTTATAGTAAACTTATATAAGTGGATGTATAGATTAGAAAACTATTTTGATTTTCATGGAAATAGAGGAAGATGATTGATTGGTATGCTGAGAATTGATCACTCTAAATAAGGTCAATCATGAAGTTTCAAGTGCTTTACATTTCTAAGTAAAACCTACATTTCAATAGAATATGATGGAGATTATAGTTGAATTTGATTGATCACTCTCAATACAGAAACAAAAATAAATAAATAAAATAAATAAATATTCTGGAAGGACTTCATGGAAAGATATTCAAGGAGAACCTAATTTGATTAAAGATGTTTATGGTGGAGGAAGCTTATATATTTTCAGTATGAACAACCCCTCACCACGGAATGATTAACCTTAAACACCTATGAATAGGATAACTAAGATGGGTTTTGCAATGAAGGAATGACCAAAGGCTAAAGGTGTTGTGAAGGTGTAGCAATATAGTAGAAGAAAGGAGATATACTTAAAGAGAGACATCAATACTTACCAATGGTGGTTAGATAAGATGAAGGAGAATAGGGAACAACAATGGTCAAAAAGGAAATTTTTAAGGGATGAAGCAATAAGTGATTGCACGAGCTCGTAGAGGTCAGAAAGCATGGAGCTAAAATTGGCTAGTGGATTGAGGAATGTATCATTGATGAGAGGAAATATAGTGAGAGGGATTAATGGAGGAGATACATCGCAAGATTTAAATGAACACATAAGGCCCAAGGTGTGGAAGGTAGATGCAAGATTTCAAATAGATGGGTTAGGAATAAAGGATCAAAGGTGAAGGGAATTATACTAAGAGAAGAAAGGGATAAGAAGATAGAGAGTTGTTGAATGAGGATGCACTCGAAGATGTACCCCACCTATTTGAAATGGAGGAAGAGATTCAAGCAAAGATGGTACACGTAAAATAAAATAGAGCAACACCAAATTATCTACTCCCCTTTGCACTCTCCCAATCAATAGTTCATATAAATCCCATATTCAATTCTTAAATAGTAGCAATAGTCAAGTGTTTGTTGGAGGAAGTTGTAGTTAGCAAGTTGTTGGCAAAAATCCTAGTATTAATATAGTTATAAATTTCACTATGTTTAGTAACAGTTTAGGAAATGGGATAAACAATTCAAGCGAAAAGGATTTCATTTGGAATATGACTCAACAAAGGAGTCATATGGACTTGCCCAAGGTCTTGGATAAGAGTCAATGTGATGCAAAACAACCATGGCTCTTTTCTAAAACAATATGAAAGGCTAATAATATCACTAGTAAGGGTGATAAGTTAGTGGATTTCAAACCATCTTGAGAGGGAGAAGACTTTAGTGGTACATGAAATTTGTACTAAGCTTTAGCGGGTTGTGTAGCGAAAACATTAGAAGAGGCGCATAATGATTGAGTTCCAAAAACTAGATCCAGAGTCGAAGAGTTCCATTGAATTAAAATATATTTAGAAAATTTGGGGAGAAAGTGATTGGGACTATGACTAATGATTCCATGACCTCATAAGTAAGTTATCAAACCCCATTCATCCATCATAAAACCAAGACTAGTGCATCAAATTTATGGTAACCATGACTAGGATTCCAATGATGTGACAAGTGATCAACACTCCTAGAGGATGTGGATTATTTTTTATTTATTTATGATTATTAAAAAATACAGTAGTTTAATGAATACATGTTTTGGTTTTTTGGGGTATGTTTTGGTGGTTTAATATAAGAAGGAATTACACATATCATTCATACTTAGCAACACAACATTGAAATGATTTAACCACAATTACATATGTGTGTGTAGGACTTGTAACTTCATTTTAAGGACACCAGAATTATGCAAGTCCTTTAGACTTAGAAATATGCCATCATGTCAAATATTTTAATTAAAGTGTAGATTAAAGTATTTTATTTATCGAAAACACAATGTGTTTTTTGTTATTATTATTTTTAAATGCCATGTGTCAACTCCAAACATTGAAAGAATTACACATCTCCCTTAGAAAACATTTATCAACAAATAATTTGTTTAATTTCAATTAATATTTATAAATAGATATATATGTAGATATAAAATTATCTTACTTAACATGACTAGGAAATCAGATTCCACATCAGAAACTATTTTTTTTACACTCCATTCACTCACAAATATTATATAAATACATAGTTGGATTGAGATCCAGCTAATTCCAAATATGAATATGGGAGTTGAGATATTCTCTCAACCAAATCCCAAACCAATTCTAAATTTACCATGTAAGCATTATCTCCAAGTGCCTCCCTTAATGCTTACATGTCAAAATTAAAAATAACACAAATTACAATATAGAGAATACATATTACAACAATATAATTGGTCTTTGTCTCATTGGTCTTCATCAACACTCATATCCACTCTAGAATCTTTGCGAACATAACTCTTTCTTCATCCACTACTTCGAGTTGTCACTTGAAACTCCATTTAACACATGCTTTCCTTGGACCATCATTAATGAACTTTGAAAGATCAACAATATTGATAACTTAGCTCGTCGGGGCTTCCGCGATAAGCACTGTCAAGAAATGAACCATCTTATGGACCAATCACCATCTATCGGATATTTCGCTTTCGTTTATCCATCAGTTTCTAGGTAGATGGCCTGAATACTGAATATATTCAAAATTTGATCAAACAAGTTAACATGTTTCACACACATGGATCTCATATTGTAACATGTAGCCATTGTTCAGGGGTTTCCGAGTGCTAATAACAAAAAACCATAACAGTATGTAAACACAATTAAACCAATGGTATGTTCAAGGGTTTCCAAGCACCAAGACCCATCGATTTGAATTATGTTATACTGTACAATGATTGGTTTTGCACTTTTTAAAAACATAATAGAAAACTACTCAAATCTCACAACAAAAAAATTAATAATCATGAGACTTTCTGCCGTCAGAAACAAGTCTCTTGATTTTTTTTTTATTTAATTGTTATCTTGGATTGTCCTACAATTCTAACAGAGTGCACTTCTACATTGAGTTGATCAGGCTCAATGTGCTTATTGTCCCAAAAGCCAATTCTGTCAAGTTGACCTGAGGAGAAAGAAGAGAGTTGTAAACCTTCGGTTGCATGAGCAAGATGTTGTACAAAATACTATACAGAATCGAGATTGTTGTCTATTACACATAAATGAGCTAACATCTATTTCCAAGTAATTTCATTCACCATCTCCATTATTGCAGCTGGTTTATTTGATAAACATTGATGTAGTGATCTTCGCTTTCAATTTCATGACAAATATCGATTGAAATCCAAAACCACCCGTGAGCTTATTGGTTATATTTCCCATATTTTCACCAAGGAGCGTGTTATGAAACCAGCTCAAGAAAAGATAGAAAAGATAGATCAACGCCTTAGAATTCAGCCTCTTCGAGGGGGCAACCTCCTTTACATTACATAAATGAACAATTCTTCAATGATACAAATGACAAAACCTCCTTTCTATATATAGGAGTCTAAGGAGTCACAATATAATCCAGCCGAGCTAACAATAATAATATAAAGCCACAAAAATAACAATAGAGGGATTCTATGGGGCACAGAAATAACAACATGGGGGTAATAGGGGCACAACAATATAAATAAGGGGTATAACTACAATAGTAATGGGGTAATCACTAGTATTATAGGGACCCAACATGCCCCTCTCCTTCAAAAAAGTGTTGTCCTCAATGCTTGAGTAGTTGTGGATACTTCTACATAAAATTCTCATCCTCCCATGTGGAATCTTCAGTGGATAAGTTCTTCCACTTGATAAGATACTCTGAAATTGATCGATTTCGTAGCTGTCGAGTTCTTGTTTCTATGACTGCTTCCGGTTCCAATATAATTTTTCCTTCCTCATCAAGTTCTGGCAATATTGTTTGCGCTGGGAGCTTGTCGCATATAACCTTCTTTAAACATGAAACATGGAAAACTGGGTGCAATCGAGAAGCTGCAGGAAGCTCCAATTTGTATGCCATAGTACCAATCTTTTGCAACACCTTGTACGGACCATAATACTTTGGTGATAATTTATTATCCTTCTTAGCTTGCTTTAGGGACATTTTCTTATATGGTTGTAGCCGTAGGAATACCCAATCACCTACATCAAAACTTCTTTCACTGCGATGTTGATCTGCCTGTTGTTTCATTCTATTTTGTGCCAACACGAGGTTATCCTTTAAGAGTTGGAGGACTTGTTGTTGATGTTCGATGTGATGTTCCACTGCCTGAACCTTAGAATTTTCTCTTAAATATGATGTGATGGATGGTGGTTGATACCCATAAAGTGCCATAAATGGGGTCATTTTTGTTGTTGTATGGAAGGAAGTGTTATACCACCATTTAGCCAGAGGCAACCATTTGACCCATTGTGTCTGTTTATCAGATACAAAGCAACGAAGATATCCTTCCAAACATTTGTTTACTATCTCAGTTTGCCCATCAGATTGAGGATGATAAGATGAGCTATGAGCTAACTGAGTACCAAGACAAGAAAATAATTCTGTCCAAAAATTTCCAGTGAAAATGGGATCTCTGTCACTTACAATAATCTTTGGGTTTCCATGTAGCTTTTGAATTGTTTCCATAAATGCAGTAGAAACTGTACTGGCTTTAAATGGATGTGATAATGCACAAAAATGTGCATACTTGGTAAGTCTATCAACTACCACCATGATGGGTAAACCTGTGATAAAATCCATTGAAACCTCCTCCCAACGTTGGCTTGGAATGGATAAAGGTTGTAATAGACCCGGTGTCTTAATTGTTTCAACTTTATTTTGTTGGCAAACCAAACATTCCGCCACAAACTTTTGAATATCTGATTTAAGGCCATCCCAAAAAAATTCTTTCTTAACCCTGTGGTAAGTTTTTAAAAATCCTGAGTGCCCTCCTAAGGGAGAAGTGTGCAATTCCATAAGAATCTTTTGTTTTAGTTGGGAATTCTTACAGAGGTATAAGCGATCTTTGTACCATAATGAATCATTTTGCCAGCTAAATGTATCAGACGTACTGGAATCTTGTTGTAGCTTTCGAATAAGTGCCCACACTTCTTCATCATTCTTCCATTCCTCCCTTGCTTCGTTTATCCAATCTGGTTGGATAATAGAAATGGCGCACAACAATGCTTCCACATCCTCATCCTTTCTTGAGAGTGCATCTGCCACCACATTTTGCTTCCCTTTTTTGTAGATGATTTCAAAGTCATAACCCAACATCTTTGTGACCCACTTTTGTTGCTCTTCAGAGGATAATCTTTGTTCTAAAAAGTATTTAAGGCTATCATGATCCGTTTTTACCTTGAAGTGTCTTCCCATTAGGTAGGGTCGCCATTTCTTAAGTGCATGGAGTATTGCCAACATTTCCTTCTCATAAATAGCTTTGCTTAAAAACTTTCCCTTGATTGGACGACTTTCAAAAGCAATGGGTCTTTCATCTTGCATTAGAACAGCACCAATTCCATTTCCTGAAGCATCACATTCCACAATAAAGGTTTTTGTGAAGTCCGGTGTAGCTAAGACCGGTGCTTGGCACATTGCCTCTTTAAGATGTTCAAAGGCCTTTGTTGCTTCCGGAGTCCATGAAAATGCATCTTTCTTCAATAATGTTGTTAGAGGTGCTGCTATTCTCCCATAATTCTTAACAAACTTGCGATAATACCCTGTCAACCCAAGAAATCCTCGCAGATGCTTTATGGATGTGGGGATTTTCCATTCCTTAATGGCTTTAATTTTGCTAGGGTCTACCTTAACTCCTTCATGAGATACAATATGACCCAAATATTCCACCTCCTGGACTCCAAAGAAACATTTGGATCTTTTTGCATATAATTGTTTCTCCTCCAATAGTTGTAGCACCCTGTCAACATGTTCAACATGATCCTTCCAAGACTTGCTGTAGATTAGTATATCATCAAAAAATACTAACACAAATTTTCTAAGGAATGGTTTGAAAATTGAATTCATCAAACCTTGAAATGTTGAAGGTGCATTGGTAAGGCCAAAAGGCATGACCAAAAATTCATAATGACCCTCATGATTTCTAAATGCCATTTTCGGAATGTCTTCAATCTTCATTCTGATTTGATGATATCCCGAACGAAGATCCAACTTGGTGAAGTAAATTGATCCATGCAATTCATCCAGTAATTCATCAATGACAGGAATGGGGAACTTATCTTTAATAGTGAGCTTGTTGAGCTCCCTATAATCCGGACACATGCGCCATGATCCATCCTTCTTGTGCACCAATACTACTGGAGCATAGAAAGAACTTTGACTTGGTTGAATTATACCAGCCTCTAGCATTTCTGCAACCATACGTTCAATTTCACTTTTTTGGACATAGGGATATCTGTACGGCCTGATGTTTGGAGGAACACTTCCTGGAATCAGATGAATAGCATGATCATGATCACGCATAGGTGGGAGACCTTTGGGAGTCTCAAATACCTTGGAATGATTGTCCAGGACTTTTTGGAGATCTGGAGAAATAGATGATTCCGATGTGGAAACATCTAGCGAACATAATTGTGCAATTACACCTCTTTGCTCCTTTTTTAGAAGCTTTGTCATACCATTAGAGCTGATTATCTTTCCTGGTTTCCCTACAATACCCCTTAATTCAACTTCCTTTCCTTCCGTAGAAAATTTGATGAAAAGTTCTTGAAAATTAAAAGCTATTGTACCCAAGGATTGTAGCCATTGGACTCCTAGTACAACATCAGCACCTCCCATTGGAATGGAAAGCATTGGGCTAGTCAATACATATTCTCCCATGGATAGCTTGATATTATGGCACCTTCCAGAGCAATTTATTGTTCCTCCATTTGCAATCATCACTTGACACTCTGGTGCTGGATATAGGAAGCAATTCAATTCTTTTGCTACCCTACAATGAATAAAATTGTGGGTGCTTCCTGAATCAATCAACACTATTACCTTTTTCTTCTTGATTATCTTGATGGTTTGAGGAGTGGTAATTCCCGCCAATGCATTACAAGATATGGTTGGATTTATTTGTTCTTCATCTAGGCTTTGTTCCTGGAGTATATCTTCTTCTTTTGACCTTTCTTGCTCCTTTTCTTCTTCCTCTTCACAATCTATGTAGAATAATTTCTTCTCAGCACACTTATGACCTTTAGTGTATTTGCTATCACAACTGTAACAAAGCCCTTTTGCTCTTTTTTCTTCCAATTGTTGTGGTGTCAACCTTATAGGTTGTGGAAGACTAGGGGCAACAACACTTCTGTCTTTATAGTTGTGAGTGGTATGCTTCCTAGTTGCCATAATTTTGCTTTCCATTTTTCTTGCTAACCTGAATGCCTTCTCTAATGAATCAGGTTCCCAAAGGCGAACATCATGTTGGATATTATCCTTTAAAGACCCTATGAACACATCAATCCTATGCTCCTATGGAATATCTTTTACCTTTATGTTCAATTTTTGGAACTCCTCAATGTGCTCCATTACTGAACCCTTTTGTTTGAGACTTATCAATTGGCTAAAAAAAGTGTTGCTTTTTGTATCTTCATAATGTGCTATCAATTCTTCCGTAAAAATTGCCCAAGTGATAAATTTTTTTCGAGATCAAAGCCATTGATACCATACAAACTGATTTGGTTCCAAATATACAGTTGCCATACGTACCTTTTGTGTGTTTTGCACATTATTGAGATCGAAGAACTGCTCCATCTGTAATATCCATGTGGCGGGATCCTTGCCATCAAACTTCCTCATATCGATTTTTGGAATATGGTGGGTCTTCGATCCAACATTAGCATCTATGGAATCATGATTAACATTACTTTTGTTCACATCATGAGTTTCCTTTACAACCTTTTCACCATTAGTAAGTATTTCTTGTAGAAAATTTGTCAAATCTGTCTTCAAATCTGCCATGTCTGTCTTCAAATCTGCGATGTCTCTCTTCAAATCTGTCTTCGAATCATCCATCTTAGCTTCCATGACATTTATCTTAGATTCCATGCCATTTATCTTAGATTCCACGCCACTTATCTTAGCTTCTGTTAGCTTTTGTGAGCGTGACATTTGTTGCACTTGTTCTTGTAATTTTGATATATCATGTAGCATTTCTTCCTCTTCTTCATGAGTCATGCTAGAGATTTCAGGTTCCTTACTAGGTGTTTGCATTTTCTTTCCTCGGGGCATCAGTTACCGATAATAATGCTTTACTATGCCCTTTGAATTCCGTTAAACCAAGCTTACACAAAAATTTTAAAAAAAACTACACACCTTTTTTCACTTTATAGAAGCTTGATATTGAATCTGATGTATCTCTGTAATTTCAGATCATCAAGTTCTGAAATTGCAAATTGTAGTAGCCTTCTGCGTCCTCTTTCCAATGCCACAAGTTTGACCCAAATTGGATTCTCCAAGGAAGAGTTATGTGAAATCTCCCACAGTGACTTGCTTTTAGACTAGTTCATTAGAGCAAACTTGTACGACGTGCCACGAGTCACTGTTTCAACCTTTGAATCTAAGACACGCATACAAGAAAATGCAATTCGTACTATTTCTGTACCTTCTTATGAAACTTCAATCCGATCCCTAGAGAGAAATTTATGACGATTTTCCCCAGGTCACCTGTTTTGAATGTAATTTAGGAGTCTGCAAAAAGACCAACTTCCTCAGATCATATCTCCGCAAATATCGTGCGAAAAGCTCTGAAATTTGGACCCAAGGTTCAGCGCGATTTCTTATCAAATGGGTTTTTTTTGCGACTTCTGAAACGTCACAGAAAAAAATTTATAGCGAAAATTCCACGATGACCTGTTTGGAGCAGCGAAACCCTAGAATCCAAAGCTCTGATACCAAATGTTATGAAACCAGCTCAAGAAAAGATAGAAAAGATAGATCAACGCCTTAGAATTCAGCCTCTTCAAGGGGGAAACCTCCTTTACATTACATAAATTAACAATTCTTCGATGATACAAATGAAAAAACCTCCTTTCTATATATAGGAGTCTAAGGAGTCACAATATAATCCAGCCGACCTAACAATAATAATATAAAGCCACAAAAAAAACAATAGAGGGATTCTATGGGGCACAAAAATAAAAACATGGGGGTAATAGGGGCACAACAATATAAATAAGGGGTATAACTACAGTAGTAATGGGGTAATCACTAGTATTATAGGGACCCAACAGAGCGCACTCCATTTTTCCTTCCTCCACATCGAGATCCAATGAAAGCATTCATGGCACTAACACACATCATTGTAAGAAGTCACAACAACAACCTCAATTCCTCCAGACAAGATTTGAACCTGAGACCACCATCGGGAAATAACACATAGCCACTTAGAGATCTCACAACCTTCATGCATTAGCTCCATGCCTTTTTTCTCTATCTTGTACATCACGACAGTTCTATAAAAGAATCACCACTTTCCATAATACTCCTCTTCTTCTCTGACGTTGAAATGGAACTTATACGAAAAAATTTCCACATAGGCCTTCACACAACATAGGCCATAGGTAGGTCTTTAGATAATACAACAATACAGGCTCATAATGTTGTAATCTGATGCTACAAAGATCCAAACTATGCATAATTCGTTCCACATATTGATTCTTAATTCACCCTTTTCTGTAAGCCGATCTAGGAGTCAAACCAAGCACATAGGTACACAAGAAATAAAATTGGCACACCCTTGTCTGTAAGCCGATCTAGGAGTCAAACCAAACACATAGGTACACAAGAAATAAAATTGGCACAAACACTCCAACATAAAAAATCTCACATACTATCCTATTTATGTACATAGTATTAGTCCTCACATGTTTTCCATCTCCCTGGGCCCTCCCATAAGGGATTCAAGCCCATACATGCTCTGATACCAACTAGAAAATTAGATTTCACACTAGAAACTAATTTTTTTACACTCCATACATTCACAAATATTATACAAATATATAGTTGGATTTAGATCCAACTAATTCCAAATATGAATATGGGAGTTGAGATATTCTCTCAACCAAATCCCAAACCAAATCTAAATTTACCATGTAAACATTATCTTCAAGTACATGGACATTGAATTTATTACTATTATTATTAATATTTTAAATGTTAGGTGTCAACTCCATGTTGAACATGGAAGGAAATAGTTATACATCTCCCTAGATTGCACTCTTTCTCTTTCTCTTTCTTATTTGATATTGAAATATTTTAGTTAACATCAACATTGAAATCTTTTCTTTATGCTAACATTTAAAAAGGAAAATTATTATTAATATATTTTACTGCCAAGTGTCAGCACCATGTTGAATAGGTAAGAAAACACAAATTGTAGAAAGTGTCTCTCTACTGTAATGTCCCCATTCTTAGTTTCCATTATAATGTGGCTAGGATGAATTTCCAGGGTTGGTGAAAGCTTGGTCACGGGAGCAAGATTTCATTATTAGTGGGTTCAGAGGCTTTTGGAGGAGTCTTATGAGGTTTGACGAAGTTCACTTGGCATAATTCATCACCAGGGTGAATGCCACACACATTATTCTTGGTTCCATTGCATTATGACAATTCTCGTAAAAAATGGTTGTTATTGAGTATATGTTAATTAAATATGCTTAAAGAGTCATTTCAGGAGGAATATTTGATGAAACATCTTAGCGTAATAGCTCGTTGGAACCAAAATAAATAGATCTACAAGATGGGATGGTAAAAAGTGACTTTTAGTGGCCAAAGAGATCATGGGGGCGTATTTACCATTTTCCTATATTAAAAGTGACTTTAATTAATCACTAATTAAATAAGAAAAAAAATGGGAAAATGCTTTAAAAGGCCAAAAGTGGAAAAGTGACTTAAATAAAATAAAATAAAAGTCGCTTAGATAAATTAAAAGGGAGAATTGTCTAAAATGAAGATAAAATAATAAAATAGAATGCTTCTATAAGGATGGAGAAGGATCCATTAGATCTCTAAAAGGAGGGGAAACAAATCATTTGAGACATTTTGGAGTTGTGATACTTTCTTGGAAAGGTTTTGGGAGCATGGTTCTCAACTTTCGTAAGCCCCAAGAAGAAAACCCTTGGGTTTCCTATTATGAGTTGGATGAAAACCCAAGCCACCATTGAGGAGAATTCACCCAGAAATCTCACAGAGCTTCAATGATATTGTTGGATATCATATCTGAATATTGGAGTGAGGAACATTCAAATTCTCAATTTGGGCATTAGTGGTAGTAGATATATCTTGAGGCCAGATCCAGTTGTAGCAGTTGATGGTTTATCTCAAGTATTCTCCAGTTATCTGTATGACCATGTAATATTGATTTTTATATTACTAGCAATTGTCCCAAAAGGTACAAAGAGAGGCCGATAGGATTATTAATTTGGAATTGTAAAATTTAGTAGCAAATATTGCAGAGGGAAATCCCATGATATTACAGAATGAAATCCCATCCTATTACAAGTAAAATTGAGAAATTTCATATACCACAATACAAGTAAAACTGAAACCAATCTTGTAGAGTGAAATCCCATCATATTACAAAATGAAATCTCATTATATAGGATTTATTAGGGTCATTACAGAGAAAATTAGCATAAGTGGAGAGCTGATTCAGAAGGTATGACATGGACTCTGTAGATTGAATCCCCTAATCTTGTAGAGTGAATCCCATCATATTACAGAATGAAATAGAAGTCCAAAGGATTTATCAGAGACATTACAAAGAACGCTATCACAGTGGAGAGCTGCTTCACAAGGCAGGACATGGATTCTGCTTATTCACCACAGAAACTCTTGTTGTTGAAGATGAGAAGCAGCACAAGAGTAAGTCATTCCACAACTACTACAAACTTACAACAATATTAACATCCTGCAAATATTCTCATCTATGAGGAGCTTTGGGGGCCTATAGATTACAAGATAATAGCATAAATTCTTCACTAAACATGTTAGTAGCGTACTGATCATCTTGGCGGTTGGAGACAGAACTGGTGTTGAAGCTCTCTTTCCTCACAAACCCAGCAGGGGCTTTCTTGTCATAATTCTGAGTACAAAATTTGACTGTCATTTTCTGCATCTTTCTATTTATATACATTGTTTGAACTCCTGTACAAAATTTCCCACAGAAGAGAAACAAAAGATATTACAATCATATTGTAAGAGAAACAAAAGATATTACAATAATATTGTAAGAGAAATGATCTGGCTACTAACAAATGAAAACCAAAATGAAATGATGATTCAAGCACTAAAAAGCTAAATCCTAGTTTTCAAAATACATTCTGTATTAACTACATGTGAGCATCAGACTGTCCTTGTACAGTGACTTAAGCTATTTGGCTAGCAAGAAATGAAAAGAATTCAAAACAAAGATGTTATTTGTTGTAGATCTGATCCAAAATATATGATAATAGAAATAAACCCAAGAATAACAAGATCAAAATTGATCAAAACCCTTATGGTAGGGCAACACCATACATTCACTCCTTAAGGAAGGAGAACACTCCACAAGCCATATGCCTATTCATACAATAATCCTTCACTTCCTATCTCTCCATGTGGAGTCTCTAGCCTCTATATAGGCCTCATACATACAATACCATGCATCATTACCATGGTTTCCTCATACCATCAACTAATACCATGGGCCCTTTACATTATTATTAACTACTTGTGGTCCCTTACATGACATGGGTTAACCACCTTATTTAGTACTATGGCCCATCCCATTATTACATTATTACCTTGGGTACCTCCCTTGGTACCCCATATTATCCCCCCTAGGTATATAACATTCCACCCCCCTAAGCATGTTTCGTCCCCGAAACATGGGAAGAACACAAATAATAAGATCTACTCAAAAGAGTAGTCCACTGATACCATGCACGTGCATCTAGCCATCCAAGAGAAAGGTGAACCCTCGATCTCGCTGGTGCCTCGCTCGCTTGAGATGGAAGTTGACCGTGGCAGCTCTTCTGTGTTGATGTGTAGTAGGTGGATCGTCTCTCCTTTCTATCCGTCATGTGACTACTTGGTTTCCATCTTGATGGTTGTCTTGCGGGGTGGTGTGGGTGATGATATGTTGAAGTTTTAACCCACGATGGCTTTTGCTTGACTTCACCTTGTTGTGGTGCTTGTTGTGGTGTCTTCTTTTTCAATATGACTTCAACCACTGAGCCCTCCTCTGATGTATCATCACCTGTAACCTTTTCTTCTGCAGCCTCTGTTTGTGTTTGATTGTCGATCATCAAAGGCTCATCATCTGATATGTCAGTCCCTTGAACATCTTCTGCTTCAGCCTCCATGTGCTCTACCTGTTTATGGATGGAAATATCCTGTAATGTAATTTTCTTCTTTTTATACCATAGCTTCAGGAATTTCTTCTGCACATTAATATTGATAGTATCCACGGATTCCATCCAAGGATATCCCAAAACAACATCCATATTATCCATCTCTGAAGCATAAAAATCACCATGCAACACATATTTATCCATAGAAATCTTCAAATCCTTGTACACTTGAACATCCTCATTATCAACCTGTGTATGTTCAATTTGTTTTGCTGGGACTTGCAATTTTTTTGCCAAATTATCACTGATAAGATTTTGCTTGCAACTAGGATTTATAGACACAACGATTTTCTCCTTCTGAATCAATCCATGAACCTGCAATAAGGAGATACCAACAGAAAATAACCCTTTATGTGTCTTCTTATCTTGTTTTCGAGTATGAGACCATCGGTCTAAAAGGAATTTTTCAAATTCTTTATCCGACAAGGCGCCGAACTGTTTGATGCCAAGTGATCTCCACCATCTGTCAGCCTCGTCTGTCAAATTAAGCCGTGCTGTACTTTTCCAACATATCCCAAAATTGGACTTTGTTCTTTGTATGAATTCTTCAATAGTAGGACCATCATCTTTCCCTGTAAAATATAGTTTCTCCATGAGAAAAATTCACTTACTTGTCGAAAATTTGTAATTGTCACAGTTTCGTCAATATTGTTTAGAATCCTTATTATGACCTGTTTTTAGAAATGGAACAATCATTCTGCATCTGCCCATGTAATAGAAATCCTGATCCAGAGACTGGAATTTCAGATCTGCGCTGCTACTCTCCCGCCGTCACCCAAAATTTCTGAAAAAAGAGCTGATTTTAAATCAGCGATATCTCCCTCATCCGGACTCCGATTCGACTGATTCTTTTTTGAAGTTGGGTATTTTTTCCCAAAGAATCCAGATCTGTAATTAAATTTTGCAGATCTTGTACCAGGACGTCTAGATCTGCACCGCAAAATCGCTGCCCTGAAAATTGTCTGCAACCCCACTGATTTTTAGATCAGTGATATCTCCTTCATCTGGACTCCGATTCAACTGATTTTTTTTTTGAATTCGACTATTTTTGCACAAAGAATCCAGATCTGTAATTATATTTTACAGATCTTGCACCAAAATGTATAGATCTGACCTGCAAAGTCACCGCCCCCGAAACCCTGCAAAAAATAAAAAAATAAATTTCTCCACTGTTTTCCCAAGAAAGTGCTCTGATACCAATTGTTGTAGATCTGATCCAAAATATATGATAATAGAAATAAACCCAAGAATAACAAGATCAAAATTGATCAAAACCCTTATGGTAGGGCAACACCATACATTCACTCCTTAAGGAAGGAGAACACTCCACAAGCCATATGCCTGTTCATACAATAATCCTTCACTTCCTATCTCTCCATGTGGAGTCTCTAGCCTCTATATAGGCCTCATACATACAATACCATGCATCATTACCATGGTTTCCTCATACCATCAACTAATACCATGGGCCCTTTACATTATTATTAACTACTTGTGGTCCCTTACATGACATGGGTTAACCACCTTATTTATTACTATGGCCCATCCCATTATTACATTATTACCTTGGGTACCTCCCTTGGTACCCCATATTATCCCCCCTAGGTATATAACATTATTACTAATCAAGTTTGACACAAGAATAGATATGCATATTAAGGGACACAACCACCTTTAAAGGAAAAGAAACAAATAATACTAAGATCCCCAGATATATATATAACAATAGTGTGGAGTTATTTCAACGAGGCTTGTCAAGGTAATCCCAGCTATTGTGGATCATGAGGCATTACTTTAAGAGACAATTACGAGATCAGTTTCAAAGCAGAGCTGTAGGAGATGGATCAAACAACAGAGCAAAACTTTATGCTTTTTGGTAGATTCTGAAAATAGCAATAGAGAAAGGTTTAAATTGTCTACAGGTGATAAGAGATTCCAAACACATTGCAGAGAGTTCAAATGGAAATTTCAATCAGGAAAATTTGCAGCTGGCCCATCATTGGACGAAATCAGAGAAGCAAGGAAAAATTCCATGTCATTATCTTTTCAGCATGTCTGCAAGGGATAAATATGAAGGCTAATATATTGTCCAAGCAAGCACTGAGGATGCAGAACAGATGGATGGAGATGATTGAATACCCCATCTGGACCTTCTCATTCAATCTATTTCTAATCAAGCTATTATAGTAATGACCTTTTGGATGGCTGTTTAGGAAGCAGTGTGTTGTAAAATTTCCATGTTTAAGAAACTGATCGTCAGTAGTTTTCTTTGGTGTCTTGAAAAACCTGGAGGATTGCATTAGGTGAAGGCTTTTGAAATTTCTTAAGAGTTCATGTATGGCACAACACACACACATATATATGAGAGCACTGGATTTATCAGAGGGTTGGTGGATGGGAGATTGCTGAAGAAGCTGTGGTCTCTTTCCCAATTTCCCTGTGATCCTAGTTTCTGTGGGAAAACTCTCAACATCCAATAAAGGTTTCCAACTACACTCAAGGGAATCAAGTTTTTCTTAAACTCTCAATGAAATTTTGTTTTTCCTTCTAGCAGAACCCTTTCATTCAGATGTGCTTTTGCATGCTGTAATCTAGAAAAACTTCTTGTCACTTTCATCGTGCCAAAACATGAAGAGTGTAAGTTTCAGACAATAATCTAAAAAGATTTTGCGAACAATTTTTGTCACGTTTATCAAGCCAAAGCATGAAGACTCTAAGCTTCAAAGAAAATTCCATCTTTCAAATTAAACAACATAACATTACAAAACATGCAAGTCCAGAACATAATTTTTTTTAAACTCACAAAACTAATTTCATTACTAATAATTGGGCGAAAGTTAAAACATTGCTTCCTGGAAGAGGGCACATATAGATATATATTAAAGAAAGGGTTGACACGAAAATAAAACACAAATCTCTATTCTTAAAGTAGTCTTAAGCATGGAATACAATTCAGATTATTTTTTCTGGCTGACTACCGACCCTAAAGAGAGGGGAATTAGTTTAAAAACGTTTTTCCTGCTGGAAACCACATTGATCTAGCACAGAATCCAAATACCAATTAACTCATAAAGTCACATTTAACTTCAGATACAAGGCATCGCACTAGATACATGGAAGCTTATGTAACAGAAACTACACATAATGATTTGATCTTAGAGAAAAGCACAACTCAACAAAACATAGTATGTAATTGTACCTCAGCCAAGGAATTGTGCAGATTGAGCTCCTCCTAAATCGCTTTTCGTAGCTCACTGATTGATGATTTATCATCATCATCATCTGCGCAATCCTCTGCCATCTTGTACCTATATGCAACCCATGAAAGCATCCATTTAGACAGACATTTATATTCAATACAAATCTATGGGTTGGTGTATAAAGAAAGAAAAGTCAAGAACCAGATTCGTGTTTCTTGTATTTCTTTACATTCATCAATTTGTGAATATAACTATTAATGGCTGATAACAAGTTCAAAACACAAAGATGTACAACACATGACATGTGCAACAACACCCTCAGTGAGAATTCCTATGGCTAAATACCAACTGTGTTTGCAATTTTAGCAAATGACAAGCCATTTGATTAAAGACTGCCCTCTTGAATATCTTTCACTGTAGAGGAAACAAAAAAACCCAGCCTGTGTCATCTTCGTCAAGTATATTTGAGGCCCAGGACCTCACACAAACATCTATGTTTAACGTAGAATACTAATGTAAGATTTGGTAATAATAAAAAATGTCAACAATCAGACTTGTGATTCTCTTATTTCTTTATTATATATTCATCTATTCGAGAAAACACAGAGATACAGAGCGTGAGATGTGCAATAAAACCATAAGAGGGAATGGAGATGGCTAAATACCGGCTGTGTTTGCAATGTACATAAACCGCTAAGAACAAACATCTAAACATCTTCAAGAACAAACTTCATTAATTCTGAAATAAATATAGACCCAATTTAACAATAGTATATAACAATTTGTTTTGAACAACACCAATTAGTATTGAGGCACCATTAATCTCCCATTCTCTATTAAAAAGCTATTAGATCATATTTGAAGAGCATGATCGTGAGGAAGAATCATACAAAATGCACATAAACTGTAGCTTCTGCAAGAGGTATTGACCAGGCAATTTCTTTGTAGCATACAACTTACAAAATAATGTTACAGAAAATCACCTTGTTGAGATTCAAGCTTGAATCTGCTTAAAATTGAACAATCTGGTTCTAGTCTTTCACTGGCAAGAGAACTCATTAGATCCATAGCTAATAGCAGCAAGGCTCAAATCCGACATGTTGGTTGCCCATCTTTTAGGTCCTCCTACTGGGCCTTCAATGTTGTAAGCATAAGAAGCCACAGTTGAACCTTCACAATCCTGCGCCCTATCCATTCTCATGGTCCTCTGCAACACTATGAGACTCGAAAATGTAGAAAAGCTATTCCCCTCAAATGTATCAGCCTGCAGGCATACTTCATAATCAATTGCAGATTGAATGAGATAGGGATACTTTGAGTAGATATCCAGCACACCCACTTTCTTCTTTTCATAAGGGGCTAAGAAGTCACTCCATCCCTCTAATAGCACCATATCCTCTAAAAGATCGTCAGCAACAGCCAGATAAACAACAGAGGGCTTCTCTAGTCCAGGAATGTGAGCAACCCTCTTCATTATTTCCTCCTTACTACTGCAAATTTTCAAGTCCTTGCCATTTCTAGCTCTGGACCTCATCTCAAGCTTCTTGCAATGGATCATCCACTCTTTCTCAATTCTCATATGAACCGCCACATATTTGGGTTGAAATATGAATGGGCTCATTCTGATTTTATTCTGATCAATTCCAGTTCGAGAGCTTAAGCTCATTAGCTTGGATACAACTCTGGAGACTTCGGCGGACAAATTATCAACAAGAACGAGGCATTCAAAGACTCTGGCATAATCAAGAACAGGCCAATGGTCGTGCCAAAGAAAAGGGTGTTTACCCTCCAATTTAATAACGGTATGCCGATCGCTTTCAGGGGTATTGCATTGTTCTAGCTGTGCCATATCCCTTTCCACTGTCCACCGCCGCCCACTCCCCTTAGCCACAACAAAAACATCGGAAAAATTACGGGAATTCATGCTGCTTATGCAAACGAAGCCGGTGCAGAGGGAATTGAAATGATGGAGCGAGAAGAGGCGATCGACCAGGTGTCAGCATTAGAATCAAGCATGAACAAATACTAAGCAAATTGGGTCCTCTGCAATTGATTATGAAGTATGCCTGCAGGCTGATACATTTGAGGGGAATAGCTTTTCTACATTTTCGAGTCTCATAGTGTTGTTTTTAAATTAGAAAAATAATATGGAAATTGGAAAAATGGTAAAAGAATGCATTTATACATATATATATATATATATATTTCATATATCATATGTATTCCGCCCATAATAGAAATGAACACCATGACGAGTTATGCCCTGAAGGATGAAATAATCACAAATATTCAAACTGAGAGTATGAAATAATCACAAATTCTGAATTGCATGTTATAATGGGAGACCCTCAAATCAATGAAACACCAATTTCATTAAGACAACGATATGTCATCGTAGCGTAAGCGAGTAGCATAAGTGAGGATCTTTATTATCTTCACGAGTAAGACACTTTATTGACAACCCGCGGTAACACGGGTGGGCAACTTTTTCCAGATTCGGATTGAGAATATTCATCTCATCTGTATACACACTTCATACATAAATAAGTTTTAGTTTCATATATCCATCACTATTCCTTTACAGACAAATCGTCCACATTTAAGCAGTGGTAAAAGCTAAGTGTGGTCTACGGATATAAATTGAGAATCTTGCTTAGTTGGGAACATTGGCGATTTTCTCTGGTAAGTTAAATTTCGCACGCCACAAAATAGTTAGAAAATATTCAATAAACATGCAACATGTTATTCTGAAGATATCTTACTGACAAATGAAAGTTACACACATGCATATCTCTTTAGAATTTAAACGATCGTAGAAGTTGCTACAAGTGATGCAGATTTGCAAATCATAGAAAATAGATACATATCCTTACTCTTTGAAAGCAGAGCATGTCCTCCAACGTGAATTTCTCTCGACCCTGTGGTACCACAGACCTCTTTGAGAAAAACCCACGTTTTCCCAGACTGCATTTGCTTTTGCATGGATCTAATGAACCCTTCAACCTAACATAGCAAAACACACAAACCAGGGATCCAAGTCACCTAAACTGCTAAATTCAAATTGCAATTAATCTCAACAGATACAAAATAAGAAAATGCTTGGAACATCAATGTCAAGTGTGATACTGAGGTCATTCAACAAAAATATTTAATATTATGCATCACCTTGTTCATTGAATCTAACAAAATAATCTCTCCCTACTATTGTTTAAAATTCTTCGACTACTTTGCAAAATAAATTCTTTTCGGAACATCAGAATATGATATTACCTGGAATCTTTCCAAAAGAGGGATTGCCCTAGCCAACTCTGGCATCAATGTCATGGATAATGTCCTTGGTGTTCTATTTCAATAAAATAAACAATTAGGGGCAATGAAATATTATTGTGCTTCCTCTTCGTTGCAAAATAGTTAATTGTTTCGCACACACATATATAAACTGTTTTCTGTTTACATTTTTGACATAAGATGATTATGTAAAAAGATACATATCATTTACGAAACTGGGGAATTTATTATTCACAATATGTGATTTGATAAACTTATACTTAGTTCACTCATAGAAGGGAGGAATATGAATGCAATTAGTTGAGGTTCACTACTGCCAAACTGTCCATCTTCTTCAAGTTCAACGTCAGTTGTGCCTTTAGTCTATTTCATTGCTATTTTGTGTTTTATCTAGAAATGAAAACCCCTGATAGGTTGCTTGACCCTTGTGATCACACGAAGATTCTTAAGTGAAGTTTATATGGCAACATTTCTTTTATTTTCCTCTTTCTTACCAGGATAATAACTTGTTTAAGAAGCAGAAAAGAAAAAGCCACGAAGCACTGTTAGGCACAAATCATGTTAAGCTTAGGTTTATTGTCATGGTTTTATAGAAGCTTCAGACTGCATAACTAATGTGAATATAATCCAAATATGGATTGCGCAATCAATCAATATAAATGGCTACAACTACCTGACTATGAAAACCTTAGATACCAGTTTGCTTGCTCTGCTCTGACTCATTCATTTTATAAAACATGGTAAATATGTTATTTACAGGGGAAACAATCTAGTCCAAACTGTGCAGGTGAGCAAAATATTGATGTATTTTTGGTCATTCTGTAATATAAAACGCAGTTTTCGCAAATGATCAAAAACCAATTCCAAAACTGCATACATCTTTAAATGGCAATGATGGCTAAGGACCACTGCATGCATGGTAAAAAGTCAACAAGGATCAAAATAATAACTGTCAGCCTCTGGTTGGTTTATATATGCAGGTTCACAAAATTGGTGCCACAATATGGTTCAAAAAAGAAAGTTTATGAAGGTGCATTGCATGAATAAAACTGATGACAAAGCTTTATACATCGTTCAATGGTTGTGATGGCTAGGGACCATTGCATGCATAGTGAGAATCAATAAGAATCAAACTAAGAAATTGTAGCTCATTGGTTAGAATACAAAAACACAAATTGACACCACAAGGTGGTTCAGAAAAAAACCTCCTCAAGGATCATTACTCGTGCATTACCTGAATGTAAGTTGCAAGCTATAGAATTTTCACAAACCAAACCCTTAACAAGTGAAACCAAACACTAACTCCACAAATTTCAGTAGGCATATTTCCAATTATCATTTGAAGCATTATTAAGAAAAAATTGCACAACTCGATCATAGCTTGAAGAAAAGTAGCTAGACTCGACTCTGCAAATGGTTTGGCAAGGTTAGAATTGAGAATGAGAAATTATAGAAACTAAAACAAATACAAAAAAAATTCACCCAAAGATAAAATACTGATCTTTTTCCAAGACAAACTCTATCAGTCAAAGGCATCATAGCAAGATTCGAATCCAAACACGACCCAATACGGACAAAATATGTAACAAAAAAATCTTATACAATCCCCAATATGGAAGTATAGATACTGATCTTGTTCCAAATTTTGGAGGAATTTCAAACTCAGGAACAAAGTAAATAAGAAAAATAATTCGTTTCTTGAAAATTTCACTATTTATTTTATATTTATAGATCTTTTTAAAGTTTTTTTGCTTAATATTTTCAGGGTTTTCAGGGTTTTCATGTTTTTGTGGGGTTTATAGGTCAATCTGGGTATCAAAGACATGAAGTATATTAGCAAGGGCAATAAAAAACTGCATTGATCATACCATGTTCGTACTATAGAAAATTCACCAAATTTTGTAAGACTACAGAATTTCCATTCAACAAACGACAATACAATCAAATCTTGCTACTTTGGTCGAAAACTATATCCATCAAACTGTGATCTAGTGATTAACAACACTAAAGACCCAGGTTCAAACTCTAGTGGCCATAGCGCCCTAAGCTTGGCCCATGAACCAAATCTGGCTTGGCTGATAAAACGGGCTGAGTTAACTTGGTGACGAGTCAACAGCACCACCAGGGGTCTCATTCGTCGAATTAGATTATTCTAATTAAAGAACAAGTAAGCATTACAAAAAAATTATTAATAATGAACGAACAACTAAGCATTGAACAGAGGAAAGGAAACCAGACTCACATGGTTATACAATTAGCGATCAAACCCTATGAGCTCCCCCACAAATTCATCTCTACAGGAGCTGCCGAGTTCCTTGCTTTGTAGCCAATTTGTAAATATCGGAAAGATTTTACTCCCAACCTCCCTGAATTCTAGAGGGGTTTTTAGGGTATTTTCGGCATAGTGCTTGTCTAAATATTCTGTAATTTTATCAGAGTCTAATTCAAGCAAGCAATTGGAACTCCATCCATCGATAAGTAGTAAGTTATTCCAAGTACATTTCGAGTGCGAGGAGGGACTACTTGCCTGACCATGTTTCCCATCTCTAAGAACGAGCATCAGTCTAGAAGGATTTTTCACCACAAATATATACAAAATATATTAACATATCTTCTGATAGTGAAGGAGATATCAGCATAGCGTTTACCTCTGATAATGAAGGAGATATCAGCATAACGTTTACCTGTAACAACGTAAACTATCAGGATAGCCTGTACTTGTAACAATGAAGACGAGGGTTCTCAAGCTCTCCGCTCATAATAACCCTCTGCCCATAACAGAAATGAAGCCCATGTTCTGCCCGTCACTGAAGGATGAAGGCCAGGCATACTTCATAATCAATTGCAGATTGAATGAGATAGGGATACTTTGAGTAGATATCCAACACACCCAGTTTCTTCTTTCCGTAAGGGGCTAAGAAGTCACTCCATCCCTCTAACAGCACCCTGTCCTCTAAAAGATCGTTGGCAACAGCCAGATAAACAACAGATGGCTTCTCCAGTCCAGGAATGTGAGCAACCCTCTTCATTATTTCCTCCTTACTACTGCAAATTTTCAAGTCCTTGCCATTTCTAGCTCTGGACCTCATCTCAAGCTTCTTGCAATGGATCATCCACTCTTTCTCAATTCTCATATGAACCGCCACATATTTGGGTTGAAATATGAATGGGCTCATTCTGATTTTATTCTGATCAATTCCAGTTCGAGAGCTTAAGCTCTTTACTTGGATACAACTCTGGAGACTTCGGCGGACAAATTATCAACAAGAACGAGGCATTCAAAGACTCTAGCATAATCAAGAACAGGCCAATGGTCGTGCCAAAGAAAAGGGTGTTTACCCTCCAATTTAATAACGGTATGCCGATCGCTTTCAGGGGTATTGCATTGTTCCAGCTGTGCCATATCCCTTTCCACTGTCCACCGCCGCCCACTCCCCTTAGCCACAACGAAAACATCGGAAAAATTACGGGAATTCATGCTGCTTATGCGAACGAAGTCGTTGCAGAGGGAATTGAAACGATGGAGCGAGAAGAGGCGATCGACCAGGTGTCAACATGAGAATCAAGCCTGAACAAATACTAAGCAAATTGCCCAGTCTGCCAGGTGTCAGCGTGAGAATCAAAAGGACGACGAAAGTCCCTTTCAAAGGAAGGCCTATCGGCCTAAATATAATAAAAGATGGGATTCGCTACATATGTTTCAATTTGTATTTTGCCAAATATTTTATGATTGTCATGTTTTGGGTTTTATTTGTTGGAGCATATTAATCTTCGTGGGTTTTGTTTAAAAATTAATGACATAAATTTTATAAAGCAAATTCCCCATAATTTAAGGAAGAAATTCAGGTGGGGTATTACAGTCTTATCATAGCATGATTATAGTGGTATTAGAGCATGATTTTGGCCAGTTGTGGGTTAAAATCAAAATTTGTCATATTGCTCCGGAAGAATAAAGGAGCAACTAAGTTTTTGGGTTAAAATTCTTAATTTATTTGCTAGAGAATAATTGTTGCAATGGTTCAAATCGCTATTTATAGGGGTTATTCTTGAGTATGATACTCACTATTTATAGGCTAATATCTTCCTTCTAAAGTGGTTGAGTAACACATCCTTGAAGGCCGAATTTCTAAGCACTTAGTCATAATATGTGGGGTTGATTAGAGGATGAGATACTTAGTGTTTGGGAAGGATTAGTTATTATCTTCAGGGAATTGTAATATTATCCATTGGAGCTAAATTATTCTTATTAGTTTAGTTGTTGTAATTAGGTTCTTGAATGGTATTTCATTGTAACTCTCCCGAGTGAATTAATAGAATTCTGATTTTCCTCTTATATTCCTTGGTGTTACAAGTGTTTGGGTTTGTCTGCTATATGTTTGACGAAAGTTATGTACACTAATTGTTTGTTAAAAGTCATCAACGAAGGTTTGAAATTTTTTGGAAATTCTTGGTATAAAATTTGACTAAATATTTTACACCTATTTGGCCAAGTTCTAGGGTTTTTAAGAGGCCTAAGTTATTTTGCATTAAGAGGTCGAATCAATCATCCTCAAGGGCCGAGTTCTCTTTATTTAATAGCATGGTTGAGTTCCCTTCTTATCTTTCAATTGTTGATCATTTATATGATGAGTTATAGTCTCTAAGGGTGCCATGCCATAATCATTTGTTGGGACCGAATCTTGTTGCCAAAGAGGGGTCGAAATTAGTATTTATAAGGGTTGAGTTACAACTAGGAGTTATTGTCCAAGAGAGTGTGAGTTCAACCATTAAAATAGGTCGAAACTTGTAGTTTCGTGAGATTGAATCTCTCCATTTCATGTTGGGTTGAGCTCAAACATAGTTACTGATCAAATGAGAAAATGAACTGGTATGCTTTTTTTTGAGGTAGCAAAAAATCACCCGATTTTGAAAGGTGGTGATGCTAGAATTCACTTTTTTTTAAGCATATTTTTAGCACTTTAAATTTTCTTATGTATCAAGTATGAACATTTTTTTTTAAAACGTTAGTGATTTTCATCTTGATTTTGAAAAGTGTTGATGGAGCATCAAAACATTTTTTTAAAGAGTTTATTTTTGACACTTTAATTTTTTTTTATGTATCAAGTATGAACACTTTTTCTAAATGTGAGTGATTTTCATCTTGATTTTGAAAAGGGTTGATGCAGCATCAACCCTTTTTGTTTAGAGGGCTTATTTTTTACACTTTAAATTTTCTAATGTATTAAGTGTGGATTTTTTTTTAAATATTTGTGATTTTCATGTTGGTAAAAAAAAATTAAAAATTAAAACATGACCAAATAAACTCAAATAATAAAACAATATATAAAATTAAAAAAATAAAAAAATAAATAAAAAATAAAAAATCACCCATAAAAATATAAAAGTAAATCAAAATTAAATTGTAAAAATAAAAAATAAATAAAAATATTTAAAAATAAATAAATATTTCAAAAAAACATAAAATTTAAAGAAAAATTTTGAATATTAAAAAAAAATACATCCATAATGATTTTTTTAAGTTAAAAATAAAAATAAAATACAACCACATAATAATAATAATAATAAACCTAAAAAATAAAAATTGAAAAAAAAAATTAAATATTTAAAATAAAAATAAAAATTTAAATTAAAAAAAGTTAAATTAAAAAACTAAAAAAAAAATCATAAAAATTACAAAATTAAAATAAAAAAAATTAAAACAAAAAAATGGAAAAAAAAATGAAAATTTTAAAATACAAAAAAATTAAAAATAAAATTAAAAGAATAAAAATATTTAAATTAAAAAAAAAAAAACAAATCAAAACCAAACAATTAAAAAAATAAGATATAAAATATAAATATTAAAAAAAAAAAATTAAAACAAAAAGAAGTTAAAAAACAATTTAAAAAACAGAAGTTAAAAAAAAAATAATAATAAAAAGAAATTAAAAAAAGTTAAAAAAATTCCGTCCACTCTGTTATCACTTAAGAATTCTAATGCCAAAATTTCTCATACTAGTTTGATGATAAAGGTCGGTGCTAGTCTAAGTTTGATTTTTGTTTTCCTTAGAGTCTGAGTCTTAGGGGTCTTGAGTCAAGTATGCATTCTCATTTATCAATGGTCATTCTCATTCATCACCGGTCTCATAGCCATGTGTCAGTTTGGTTTAAAAGTTACTATGTGCCACAAAGCCCTTTAGGTGATTTTGTAGCGCATGTAACCATTTTGAAGTGTTTTCGCAGCGCATAAATCCTTTTTAGCAGTTTCGCAGCACAACAGGTTTTAGGTGATTTCGCAGCGCGATATGTTTTAGGTGATTTCGTAGCGCATAATTCAAAATTTACACTGACTGCGCTACGAAATCGGAGATTCGTGCATTCCGCAGCGAATCTTTCCTAACTGTCAAATCTGTCAAGTTAAGTTATAGTTGCGTCATTCATTGTCAGTTTATGCACTCCACATATCATGTCCAACCGCTTATCTCCATCATTACAGCCGCTAGGTACATTGGTACACACGGATTACAAGTTCCAAGAAAAGCCAAGTATTCATAGTCTTAATGATGATTGTATTCGTTGCATGAGGAACAAGCCTGCAAGTTTTCAATTTGAATACATTGTTATCAAGCGAGGCAGCCATTCAGGAAAGGCAGAGATTGAAGTTTGAGCAGCGACAGTGTTTCAAACCTTCATGGAGGGATCGACAGAAAGAAAAGACCACAGATCAGGCAGATGTTTGAGAAACGAACCTGAAGGTTTAGACATAACCTTGAAGAATAGAGAAGTCGAGCATGCATTTAAACAAGCTGGATGTTGGAATTTTTGCAAGAAACTCTAGGGAGGTCATGCACAAGTCACCAAGGAATTTGCCTTGAATTTCACAGGACTAAACTCAAAGGTTGGTATGTTAGAATTGCAGGTCTCACCAGACATAATATCCACAGTTATGGAGATTCCAAGAGGGCAAGAAAGTTGGTTCAAGAATTTCAAATTTGATATGACCCCATGCAAAGAATTTCTAAAGCAGGAGTTCATTAACTCAGATTTAAACAAGTCTGTTCCTAGAAGTTATGTCAAATAATCATATGCCCATTTGCTTACCTGTATACAGAAGTACCTTACCTGTGAAGGGAGATATAACAAGGTGTATTCATATCATTTTAAACTTTTGTTGCATTTCACAGGAAAGACATCTATTGATCTACCTTTTTACTTATTCCGCAGCTTAAGCAAAATGTGTGATAAGGTGCAGCTAAGGAAAGAAAACTGTGAGACTTCATTCTTCCACCATGGCTTGGTTAAGTTGATTGTTCTACATGAACTTCAGAGGGTAGGTAGGGACTGGCACACATTCATTTTCATGTCTGGTTTCAAGAACGAGACCGGTCTCAGCCCTCAAGCTGCAAAAGATCTTCCAACAACAACTGGTCATCAGGCAGAAACAAGATCCAAGAGTTTTTCAAAGTTAAAGGCAAGGAAACAAGTAAGAGAATCCACCAGGCCACTGACTATCCAGGATACACCCCAGTAGTCCTTTAAAGAGAAAAGTCAGGTTAGAGAAAGTGCACATGAATCAAGCACAGGTGAAGGAGTTCAAAGAAGAGGAAATAGGAGCCAGGTAGCTAAAGAGAAAGGAAAATCAATGATTATTGAAGAAAGCAATGTTTCAAAGGGAGACTTAAATGACTTATTGCAAGCCATTGACATTGAAGAATCACCACTAGTTCAAGAAGATTTGATAGAGTCAGGAAAAGACAAGGATAAGAGAGTTAAAGCCGCGAAGAAACTCAAGTTTGATGATCAAGTTGATCAATTTGTCTTTAAGCCCAGGAGACACATAACGAGGAAGTTTAAACAAATACAGGAGGTACCGCCAAGAGCAGATGAAACAAGGGAGGTGACACAGGCTCATGAAAGAAAGGATAAAGGCAAAACAGTTGCCATTCAAGAAGAAGATAGTGTGGAAGACTTGAAAAGGAGATTGGAATTGGCCAACTTTGAAATTGCTAGACTGAAGAAAGCTGCCAGGAAATTTGCAGTTAAGGAGGCTTATTTTAACCAAATGCAAGCTCGGTGGGAGGACCAAACATTTCAAATTCCCGAGGTGGTTGATTTTAGTGTTCAATTCTGTAGCTGGATTGTTCCTACAATTCAATTTATCAGAAAGGTCAATACAAACCTCAGATTTGGGATCAAGGTCATGAAGAAACAAATTGAAGACTTAAAGATACTATTAAGCCAGCTGAAGGAATCTCCTTAAAGAAATCTCACTTCAAGTAAGGCTATGTTTCAAATTTTGATGATTTTGCTTGGTATAACCTTTCTTGAAGAATCATACATTTCCATTCAGTTTTGAAAGGCCTTGGAGCAGTTGAAAGAATGTTTAAATAGCAAAAGGCTCAAAATGGCAAAATTTTGGTTGAAACTGTGTTTTTTGGAATAACACAGCAGTTTCGTAGCGCGCTACGAAACTGCTGAAGCTACACAATCTAATCTCAGTCAACCGATTTTGAAATACAAGCGGAAATTTTGAAAAGGGAATATCTTCAAGGGATCATCTAAAGCTATCAACTTTCAACAAGGTCAAGACAGCTGGAGGAAACATGTATTCGAATCCAACTCTAAACTTTTTGTCATAAAGTGAGCACATTTACTACAGTCCAAGATATGTCAGACAGCTTGGAAGAGCTTTTTCCTTCACACATGAAAGAGGTTGACAGCACATCAAAGACGTGGCAATCTGTTATATTTTGGATAATCAAAGATAAAGGGCATGGTTCTTTGGATTCGAACATTTTTGAGGCAAACCAAAGGCCGATAAACAGGGGTAGTTTCCTATGTTTCAGGGGCAATGGAGAAGATGTGACATTGAAGACCAGCATGGAGCTTTGAACATCCACCACAACCAAACTAAAAAGGGACCAGATGTCAAAGAACGAGAATGATTGTAATTAAGGCTATTATTAGCATAATATGGAGTTAGACTCCTACTTGATTTAGATCTCTAGAAAGTCTAGTTGCAGTTTGTTACATTTAATAGGCAGTTAAAAGTTGAACAGGTGTTAGTAGAAGTAGATTTCGAGTTCCCCTCATGTTTGAGGAGGAATCTCAGTCAAGTAGAAGAACTCTACATATAGAAGAAAGGGAAATGTAATAAGGGTTGGAAATTTATGTAAAAAAGCTCTGATATTTGGCTTATGTAAAGACTCTGTTTTTTTTTAGTAATACAGTATTGGCTTATTGCTTCTCAAGAATCATAGAGAGTTCAATGTATGAGTTTCATTTGTTGTCTTTTCATGTTTTCCATAGTGTTATGAGTATTTGATTACTTAGAAATCACTTGTAGTGTTCTAATTTCCTTCACATACTCGTAAACTGTCTTCTTTGTGTTTGGTGTGCCCTACTTATATTGAAACCTAAATGCCTTGACTTTTATGCAAAGCCATCCTACTGTTAATACTAAATCACATATGACTCCATAAGCCCAATGGAAACTTGTTAATTTTGTTTCCACCATTTTCATTTTTATTTGTTTCACAAAGAGTTAGCCATCTTGATCATAATCAAAAACCTTTAATCCTTTGAGAGAGCCCTCTCAGGCTAAGGAGGCTAAGCCTTAGCTAAAAGATGGATTTGAAACAGTTACTTGAAGTCTTCCTGGTCTGCAGCCTTTCAGGGCCTGATTTTGAGATAACACACTCATTAGTGGGATTGGCTGTGGGCGCGGGCGGGGAGACGGTGGCACGCAACCCGCTTCCCCGCTCACCGTTGCGGCCAACCCCGCCCTGGGGCTGGTAGGCCGATTCCAACCCCCGTGCGGGGTTGGTCGCAGTCGCGGGCGGGGTTGGTTGCAGTCGTGGGCGGGGAGGTGGGCTACTTGCAGCCACCTCCCCGCCCATACCTGCGACCAACCCCACCGATGGGTGGCTATATATATATATATATTAAATTTAGTTATTTTAATTGTTTTATTTTATTTTAATTGTTTATTTTATTTTATTTTTTAATTGTCTTGTTTTGATTTTTGAATTTTGATTTTTTTTTGAATTCAATTTAATTTTGTAGTTATGTATTTTCTTTTATTTAAAAAAATACGTTTTTTTTAAATGTTTTTTTATTAAAAATAAAATAAAAATTTATTTGTTTAATTTAATTTTTTTTGGTTAAATTATGTTTTTTTTTTTGTTTTTTTTTACTTATTTTATGATATTTGTTTTTGTTTTGTTTTGTTTTTTTTTTGTCTAATTTTTTATATTTATAAGCTAATTTTATGTTATTTTTTACATTTTTTAAAGGTGTTTTTGTCTCTCTCTCTCTCTTTTTATTTATTTTTTTTATTTTTTGGTCATGTTTTAGAGTTTTTTTTACGCTTTATTTCTCATTATTATTAAAAAAAGAATATTATTATTATTATTATTATTTTTTGAATTTGTGTTTTTTTTTTCACCGTTTTTAATTATATATATATATATATATATATATATATATATATATATATTGTTTTTTTCAATATTTGAATTATTATTATTTTTTTCCTTTTTTTGTGTTTTTGTTATTGTTTTTATTTTTTTTCAATATTTAAATTTTTCTTTCTTTTTATTATTGTTTGTATTTTTTTCATTGTTTTTTTCTTGTTATCAACATTAAAAAAATATTATTTTGTATTAGTTTTTGTGTTTTTTTTATTTTTTATTTTTTTTTTCCTTTTTAGGTATCTAAATTTTTGTTTTCTTTTGTATTTTACATTTTTATTTCTTTATATATTTATTTTTTTATTTTGGTTTTTATTTTCATTTTTTTCCTATAAGGTTTGTGTCGATGCTTGTCTAACAACCTTATCCCATTATGGGCAATTTGATAGTTGATTTTAAAATTTTCATTATAATGAATTGAATTAGCCCCCACAATGTATCAATTTCATAGTTGATCTTTATGTTTTCATTACAACGGGTTGAGTTCACCTACACCGTGTGTCAATTTGATGGTTGATTTATAAATTTTTGTATCATTTAAAAAATAAATTACTCTTGGGTGTTCATTTTTAAAGGTTTTTGTCATAATTTTTTTCATAATGGCATGCTTGAAATATTTTGAAAACTAGAGATTTTTTTGTAGCCATAATCTTTAGTTTTAATTGCATGGTTGAAAAATTGTCAAGATTTTAATGTTTTCCTAAGTCATGATATTTTATCTTTAATGCTATGGTTGAAAATAATTACAATTTCAAGGTTTTTTAGAGTCAAGATATTTTATCTTTAACAACATGGATGGAAATAGTCGGAATTATCACGATTCGAGACATGATATTTTATTTTTAACATCATGTTCGAGAATTGTTGGAATTTTATAGTTTTTCAAAATCCTAATATTTTCTCTTTAACTCCATTGCTAAAAAATGTCAAAATTGTAACTCGGTTTTTTTTGTTATTCCAGAATAAACAATTTTTTTTAAGGGTGTTTTTTTCATCCATTTAAAAAAATGTTGAAAATTTACCCTAAAAAAAACATCGTTCTGGCATAAACAATTTTCATTTTTAGGTTGTTTTTTCATGTTTTTTTGGGGTTTTTAGGCTCGAATACCCGTTTTGAGTTAATAGTTCCTGTTTCATCGGTAACTATGTTTTCATTGCGTGTATAATATTTTGAGCATGATATTTATTCTAGATATGGAGGACATGGTGCTTCTTTGTTAAGTTAGGGATGCTGGTTTCGAGCTGCTCTGTTCCGTGTTTATGCTATGAGTAAACCCTCTTTATTTTGAAGGTTGTCATTCATCATTTGAGGCGTTGAAATGGGTATTTCATTGAAGTATAAACCTAGGTTCATCTTAAACTATGCTTGGAATCTTTTCTCAGAAGTTATCAATAAACATGAGCATGCAATACATATTTCTAAACTATGGTTGAAATTCTAAAAGGTTGATATATAGTTGTTGTGAGTAGTTAATTATTACCTATGTAATTCCTATGTGAAAAATAAAATTATCATTGTTGGTTTGATTTGTGTCCATATTTCCTTAGAATTATATTTGTTATTTGAAGTGAAATACCAGAGAAAGATACCTTCAGCCAAGCGCATTGCAATTGTTTAACGAAATTCCTCAAATCCCATACCAAGAAAAACAAATAATTTTGGTGAGAGATTTAAGATTTTATGGGGGAGGAATCTTATAGTTTACTACCTCCGTGGGTCAAATACTTTGCCAAAAAGAGACCAAGGTTGTCATCTTCAAGTTTTTGACAAGGGCTAAGAACTTCCATCTCAGAGGCTGAGTTATCCAAGTCTCAGATCTTTCTTGGACGCTGAAATAGAGTTGTTGTTTGGTACCACAGAGTTCAGAGTCGGGTTCAGTTCTCGAGGGTTGAACTATATAAGACCGAGTTTCCAGTTCTCAAGGGTCGAAGTACTCAGCTAGTTGGCCATACAATTTCCTCAAAAATATTGATCTAAAGCTGAGACGTAACAAGTGACAATCACACCAGTCATATACAACCATATGTTTAATGAAGTATGTTGTCAATTTCCCATATATTTCATCTTATTAAAGTTGTTGTAAGCATCCATTAATGGGTATGTATATTTCTGAGATTACTATGAACTATATGTGGTTGTTCCAATAAATTTTTGTAGGTTCTACGTAGTACTGTGTGCATATTATTTAAATAAAGAATCAGAAAACTCACCTATGACCATGTAGCAACAAATTGTTTGACGAAATACCAGAAGACAAACTCAGACACTTAGTGGGGGAAATCAAGATATTCCAAGAGGATATTCCTTGTCTTGGAGACTGATTTATCTCTTCTATGGGGTTTTTGGTTTATCTCTGGTTAGAGTTTCTCAGTCATCTTTTGAGTTTGAGTGCTATACACAAACCAAAACATCATTTTGAGGTAGAATTATTATAAATCTTACAGACCTTACTTATCAAATATTGTTGAAGGTTAGTGTTGGTGTTCCAGAGGTCAAATTGTCTGCATTTTGGGATAGAGATTATTCATATGATACTTGAATTTGATTTGTCATCCATAAGAATTTTGGTAGCTCATCTGTGACATTTAATTGAGGCTAAATTGTGGAATCCTAAAAGGTTGTATCAGTTCAAGATCTTTGTAGACTGAGTATCTCTATTTTTCATGGTTACTGAGACCATTGGAGAACAAATTTGCCGAGTCATGGTGTGTTCCCTTGAAGGTGTTCTTATCTCACACACAAAATGTTGTAAAAATGTCTACTCACAATTTATATTGGTTAATATATGTTGAGTTTCTTAATGGTTATACACGCTGTTGAGTATTGAACAACAAATGTCCATTTCTATCATGTTGGATTGAGATATTTCCATATATGTTAGGTAAATTTGATTAGTGAGGGTGGATGTGATTGTGTTGTCATACTTAAGTGGCTAAGTCAAAAATTGTATTGATATCATAAGCCTTGTAAACTTGTGAGTATTGTGAGCCTGCAGTATTGGTGTCTTTACATGGTTGAGTATTGTTATCACTATTGATGGTGTATGGTCATTTTTGTAAGCAAACATAATATTGTATGCCTGAATTTTTTAGGGTAGGTGTGTTTGTGTTATGGTGTATGGTGTTGTTGATATAATGGTGTATGAGTGAGGGAAGTTTGGTTATTGAAGTATGATTTATTGAGTAGGTTTTTTCCCCGTATAATAGAAGAATTTGCAAGCTGAAAATTTATTGACTCATGGATGATATGTAAAAGATTTGGAGTGAAGTGACCAAAACCCAACAAAGGTTGGAAGAGTCACTGAGGCAACTAGCAAATTAGTGCTAACCTTATCACGAGAAGAAATTTGATGAGGAGAATTTTTGGGGGTCTAGATCTAGAAAGGATGAGGAGCCAAAGCAAAAGTAGTCTCTATAACTCCCAAGGAAGAGCATAAATCAAATGAGAAGAGAGAAGATATGTTTCACATGTTAGGAAGCATTGACACTAGATAACAAATGTAAAGTTAAAAGGGACAAAGAAGTAGATGAGATTGCAAAAATTGAAGTAGAGAAAGAAATGGCAAGGAACTCAAATCAATTGATTATGGAAAGGGATGAAGGGTCCATGGTTGGACAAGAGTCACATGCGAAATGCTCTAACTTGCATGATCACGAGGAGAGGCATGACTCTACTCTTTTGGAGAGCCCATTGAAGGCTCAGGTGGTAGCAATGGATGAGATGGGGTCCTCTACTATAGTTGAGTCCATGGATTTTCATGAAGACCCCTTTGGAAGGCATGAACAAGCATGTGGAGATGTTGACAAATGCTCGCCCATTAGAGAAATTTTGAGGTCTAAACTGGGCCTCAAAACAAAAATGTACAACCTAAATCAAATTTATAAGAACCAATAGGATTCAAGATGATGATGATGTCAATCATGGGGAGGATTCACCATTTTTTGAGTAGAAAAGTAAAAAGATAAAAAAATATAAATAAAAAACTATTTTTTCAACTCGTATTTTCAACTTATCCCCCTATGGTTTTACTCAAATTTCGAGTAGGAACACTTGTTGGATGCAAAATTTAATTCCTCATGCAAGGAGTACCCATGTTGCATACTTTCAATAGACCCTACTACACAAAAAATGAGAAATACATGAAAAACGTGATTGCAATCACGTTTTTCCATGTATTTCTCTTTTTTGGTGTAGCAGGGTCCATCAAAAGTATGCAACATGGGTACTTCTTGGATGGGGAATTAAATTATACATCCAATGAGGGCTCCTTCTCAAAATTTGAGTAAAATCGTATGGAGATAAATTGAAAATATGAGTTGAAAAAATAGTTTTTTCTTTTTTACCTCTAAAATTGGATGACGTAGTCTAATCTTATTTTATTATTTCCACTATTATTTTATAATATTCCTTAAGATGCCATTTTTATGTTGGGTATGTGATATATTTTTTCCACAACAAGGGGGGGTGAGAGCACCCCCTTCATTGCAGTGGGTGTAGCGCCCTAGGAATTTTTTTTTGGACTTGTTGGGCATGGGATCCCCCGCAGCAAGTTTTGAGGCTCAAAGCCCAAGTTTTGGTCAAAGATGGTGTAGAACTCCGCGAAGTAGGGGCGCGGAGCGCGAAGTGTACAATTGAGTCATAGGGTTGCCTGCCATAAATATTATAAATTAATGTAAAGTTGTGTCGGCCTACCCATGGTCCGCGAACCATGGGATTGTATAAATAGAGCGAGGTTCTAAGTGTAAAGATAGCTAAGCATGGCATTAGAATAATAGATAGATGTGAAGGCATGGTTAGAGCATAGAGTGGAATATGAAGTGTACTGGATCATAGTAGTAGGAAGAGGCTCTGTAGCTGAGTGCGCAGAGGCCTAGTAGAGTCCGCAGCTGAGTGCGTGGACCCCTGCAACTGAGTGCGTAGGGCGGAGTCAGGTCTGTACTTGGAATTGAAAGTTAATAAAGAGAAGTTTATTTTGTGCATCTATTCTAGAATCTTTATGTTGAGATTATTCATTGATTTTACTCTGTTTATTTACCACCTCCATTGCCACCCACTCCACCTCCACCACCTCCACAGTTCAACATGGCGAGCGCGATAAAACTACCAGTATTCAGAGGGGTAGGGAATGAAGATCCAGACCAATTCTAGTTCATGGTAAGAGCAATATGAGAAGCCCAAGGGGTTACGAACGACAATATTAAGAAGGCTACATTGGTGAGCGCGCTGCAGGATCACGCATTAACATGGTATATCAAGCATTCCAACGACCACCCAAACGCAGGGATAGCAAAGATCCAAAATGCGCTGAACAGGGGATTTAGTAGGCGAAAGTCAGAAACACAATCGATCATCGGGTTTAAAGAGATCACGATGCTCCCAAGCGAGACCCCCTGGGATCTGGACCAAAGGCTGAAGAGTACGATCCGCGAGGCCAATATGACGCTAACAAATGCGTAGCATCACGCATGGTTTGTAGCATCTCTGGCACCGCACTTGAGGACGACGATGTCACAGCAGAAACTTTATACCCAGGCCAAAGCGTTGGAGATGGCGATGAGATTACATGACACCCCGATACAGGAACCTAGGTTGGGAGTTCAACAAATCCACGCGCAACTACAGAACTTGTGTTTGGAAATGCAAATCTTGACGTAGGATAGGGCACTGCGGGCAGAGGTGCATGAGGAAGTATGGTGCATAAAGTGCAAAGGCCAGGGCCATGACAACGATCACTGCCCAATATTTGCGAACTACTTGGTAGGAGGACGGTCAATGCCGCTGAGACCGGGGCACAAGTAGGGCCAAGTGCGACACCCACTTTTTGGTGTGCGATCTTTCAGATAGGGGGGAAACACACGACGAACAATTGTCATTTGCTACAGAAATATAGACAGACACCCAAACAATAGTTTTGTAATTTCTACAGGTCAGTAGGCCACGATGAGCGGACTTGCTGCAATTACGAGCTAGTGATGGATTGGACCCCAGTCTATAGGATGCAGACCAAAATGTGAGCCCTCGACTCAGATGCGGGGATGACGCGCACAGGAGTTTAGGGGTGAGGTCGGGGACGAGGTGGAATGGGACTAGGAAGGGGCTGCGGACAGTTAATTTGTTACAATTGCGGAGGACCAGGGCACTATGCCCATGATTGTACTAACCCGATGAGGATATCCTGTACGTATTGTGCTCAATTTGATCATAAAACAATAGACTGTCCTACGTTGACCATAAAGATGCGTGAAAAAGGGGTATTCCAGCCTCCCCCGACTCAGAATATACAAATGATGAGGTCTGAGCCGCACGAAGAGGAACCGAATGTAAACATGATGCTCAGAAATGGTGTGACCACGGGAGATGATATGGGGAAACAACCAGAGGAAAGTACATGGGTTCGCAAGTGTTGGGCTAATTTATTAATATAAATTAACCCAAGTATTTAATTATCAATCCGGGTTTGTAAAACTTGGAGGCAAATCCACAGTACATGTGCATCAGATATAATCAAGTTTAGAAGATAAAATTTGAAGATTTAAAGGAGTACATATTACAAATATAAACCTATTTTAACAATTTCTAATTAATTTACGTAATATCCCCATCAACACCAGTTTCACCAGCCTCCTCAGGATCATTTCTAGAAGCATAAGTCGAAATGAAATGATTTCAATAAGGCTCCTAACTTAGGAGAACCAAGTTGTCTTTCCCTACAGTACTACTTTCATGAAGATAAATCTAAGAGCACTAATTAAGAATAGTTTATGATGCAAAAGATGTAAAAGAAGAGGTTCCTAACTAAGGAGGTCCAGATTGTCCTTCTTCACAATCCTACTATATCACAATCACCATTGCTTCAAACCAAAAATGCAGAAATAACTTCAAATAAGAAATGGAGAATGAAATTCAGTTTTAGTTCAAGATCAAATAGAAGGGGAATTTAACTTAAATTCCTATGTGCCCCTTCATATGTAGATTAGAATTAAACCAATATTCATTCAGCAATCATCACACATCTAAATACATTTGAACCAAGAACTAATCTATGACAACTATGAAAATTGAACCAAGAAGTGCACTTAGCTTGGTGTGGGGGCCCTCCACCTTTGCCTTGCACACTTGAAGAAATCTCAGCGATAGAAACTTCAGTAAATCAACCAAGCATGAACAAAAAATTGAAATGAAACAGGTTCTTCAAATTAGCTTCCAACTCCAAAGTGTCTCAGCATAAAATTATACAAAAGTTACATACATAAGCCATCAAAGTCTTGGCTTTAAATAGAGATTTTGTGAAACAAACTGATCTATATTATCTATAACACTCATATCTACTCATATCCACCTATCTAGGTCAAACTCATCCAATTCATCCTAAGAAATATGGTCAATCCCATAAAATCTCAAAACTGCCTTATTTCCTAGGGATTTTCTGGTGACTAGTCATGTTTGATCAGCCTTGACCGGGCATAATAAAGCTTGTTTTGACCAAACCAAGTGGAGTTAGCTCAGTCCTAGTTCCCAAGCTTTCCATTCATGCATCCAACTTGAGCTCAAGTGTCTTGCAAACATGTCATCCACATAGCTATTACGAGAATTTCTGATTCAATCCAAAATTGCACTTGAAACTCAATTTTCATAAAAACTTTTAGAAATTGAAAAATTAAAATTAAACACCTGAATATGCATAAAATACATCAAAATGAGATGGATGTGATGGAAAATGGATGGAAAATATAAGGATTAATTAAGTTTCCTTAAGCAAAAATAGACCAAAACTGAGGGCCAACATCTCCCCCTTGCTGATCTTCAAGCATGTCCTCATGCTTGTTTATTCCTTTTAACCTTTTACTTCTATATGCTGACTGATCTACTAATGTACCTGTGGCTCTGTCCCTTGAAGATGAAGCTTTCTCTTGAGCTACCTGTAAAAGGATATCTATGCCTTCATGTACTTCTTCTTTTTTCTTGTAGATGACATTCTTTACCTATCAGTGGAAAAATTATGGCTTGGGCTATGTATTCTGGAGCGATTTGAACAAGAATGTCTTCGATGTGTGATGAGGTTTCACCATAAACATACAAATTCAAAAACTTTACACTATTCCTCCTCTGATGATAAAATGCCAATATATCATTTTGGATGAGCAACTTTAGAGAAGACAACAAATAAAACTTGAATTTTGCAATACTAACACAGGATTCATGTCCCTCTCAAATTAGAAATATCAACAACTTTACTTAAAGGATCCAATATCTAGTTGCCCTTACATCTCACTAAAAGAAGCAATTTTTTTTTATGTCTAGGCATAAAGAAACATAACTAAGAGAAATGTATACTAACTAAATTTTTTTAGTGTTTTGGTTTATATTCTATTTGACTATGTTGATAATTGCCTCCCCGACAATGGCGCCAAAATGTTGGGCTAATTTATTAACATAAATTAACACAAGTATTTAATTATCAATCCGGGTTTGTAAAACTTGGAGGCAAATCCACAGTATATGGACATCAGATATAATCAAGTTTAGAAGATAAACTTTGAAGATTTAAAGAAGTACATATTACAAATATAAACCTATTTTAACAATTTTTAATTCATTTACGTAATATATGAGGGAGGAGGCTCCTAACTTAGGAGAACCAGGTTGTCCTTCCCTACAATACTACTTTCATGAAGATAAATCTAATTAAGAGCACTAATTAACAATAGTTTATGATGCAAAAGATGTAAAAGAAGAGGCTCCTAACTAAGGAGGTCCAAATTGTCCTTATTCACAATCCTACTATATCACAATCACCATTGCTTCAAACTAGAAATGCAGAAATAACTTCAAATAAGAAATGGAGAATGAAATTCAGTTTTAGTTCAAGATCAAATAGAAGGGGAATTTAACTTAAATTCCTATGTGTCCCTTCATATGTAGATTAGAATTAAACCAATATTCATTCAGCAATCATCACACATCTAAATACATTAGAAACAAGAACTAATCTATGAAAACTATGAAAATTGAACCAAGAAGTGCACTTAGCTTGGTGTGGGGGCCCTCCACCCTTGCCTTGCACACTTGAAGAAATGTCAGATACAACAACTTCAGTAAATCAACCAAGCATGAACAACAAATTGAAATGAAACAGGTTCTTCAAATTAGCTTCCAACTCCAAAGTGTCTCAGCATAAAATTATACAAAAGTTACATACATAAGCCATCAAAGTCATGGCTTTAAATAGAGATTTTGTGAAACAAACTGAACTATATTATCTCTAACACTCATATCTACTCATATCCACCTATCTAGGTCGAACTCATCCAATTCATCCCAAGAAATATGGTCAATCCCATAAAATTTCAAAACTGCCCTATTTCCTAGGGATTTTCTGATGACTAGTCATGTTTGACCAGCCTTGACAGGGCCTAATAAAGCTTGTTTTGACCGAACCAAGTGGATTTCGCTCAGTCCTAGTTCCCAAGCTTTCCATTCATGCATCCAACTTGAGCCCAAGTGTCCTGAAAAAATGTCATCCACATAGCTATTACGGGAATTTCTAATTCAGTCCAAAATTGCACTTGAAACTCGATTTTCATAAAAACTTCTAGAAATTGAAAAATTAAAATTAAACACCCGAATATGCATAAAATACATCAAAATGAGATGGATGAGATGGAAAATGGATGGAAAATATAAGGATTAAGTAAGTTTCCTTAAGTAAAAATAGACCAAAACTGAGGGCCAACAGCAAGGCTTTTGCAAAGGAACCCAAGTTTGACTTAGAACGCGCAAAGGAGACATTCATGGAAGCTAAGAAGAGCTTCACGGAGGCCTCCACTTCAGGTAGTAAGGATCAACCAGAGCCAGGAATGGATCCTTCAATGCTCACTACCTTTCTGGAGACATGCATGAAACTACTACTCGACAACAAGGCAGTTAAGCGACTACAGGAACTGATCACCAAGTGCGCGGGGTCAGGAGAACCGCGCGTAGTCAGGAAATTGGGAAAGCATGCGTTGTGCACTGGAAGGGAAATGAGGTTGACTGTGTAGATTAGTGAGTATGAAATGTATCAGGTAATCCTAGATCTAGGTTTGGACGCGAATGTATTACTAAAGTAGACATGGGAATGCATGGGCAGGCCCACGCTACAATGGTCCCCTATTCAATTATGAATGGCGAACCAACAGAAGATTTTTCCCATGGGAAGGTTACAAGGGGTAACAGTTGATATTGAAGGCGCGAGCACGTAGGCGGATTTTGATGTAATAGAAATTGTCGATGACAACAATCCTTGTCCCGCATTGTTAAGAATAGACTGGGCCACCAACATGAACGGAGTCATCAATTTGAAGAAGTGTAAAATGATCTTTGAGAAGAAGTCACTACGCGTGTAGTCCCACTAGACCTAGCCGAAGGAGTGCGCTATACTGAACCAGTGTGCGACGATGATCTTGATTGTATTTACAAGATAACTGCACGATATCAGTATTAGGTGAATCCGACTGCAGATGGGAGAATCTCGTGGGAGTGCGAAATCTCCTGCACTTCAGATTCAGACGAAGAAGTAGAGTGATGGCAGAATTGATTACACGAAGTAACAACACTGAACTGCAACATGATGGTTAGAACACTGCGTTGCATGACAAAAAAGGCAAGAGAGCTGCCAACATATGATGGATTGACAGCGGTAGATGAATTCCTGAGCAAATTCGAAAGCTCGGTACTCAAACAACGACGGTTCGATGCATTGAAGTGGACACTGCACGCCAACACCCGCGTGATGGTGGGGTACACATCAACGAAACTTTGAGGACTAGCACAAATGTAGAAGGATGATGTGCCTACGGTTTGGAAGTCCCCAGCTTCGAACAAGAGTCGGTCAGCAAGGACAAAGCAACTTGCGCGCCCACCTGTCTCGATGGGTACAGACATGTGCGGGGTAGCGAGCACACCAGAATAGGGCACAATAGTAGGAAAGGCGATGCGCACCACAAACATTCCACGTAGAAGCATTCAAGAAGGTTTGCAGAATACTGAATAGAATTCACTAGGCAAGACGAGGTGATTGGGACCTACACATGCCAACGATTCGATGGGCCTATAAGGCCATGTGCAAAAACCTAAGCGTGAAGATGATTCCGAAATTGAAGAGTAGGGTCGAGACCATAATTTTGAAGGAAAGGAATCCTCACGCAATACCTCCCACAGTTGGGACAGTACGCGAGGACCAGGACGAAGGAATTATGAAGCTACGCGAGGGAGAATATATGCGGATTCAGGAAGCCATTCGGCAAGGGAACTTTAAGCTTCGCGAACTCGAAGAGGATCGGGTATGACTAAGGAAGAAAAAGCATGTTAATGGATGCGAAGATCAAAAGACTAGAACACGAAATTGTGCAAGAATGTCTCGTCGACAAACTAAGAATGACAAGACAAGATATGGGCATCCATACTACTGCACTAGAAGATGGTCGCCGAGAATTTGTGACTCTGCTACCATGGCTACGATCGCACCTTACCAGACAATGTAACCAGGGGAGCGCACCGCATAAGGAAGAATGCATGGCACTGACTGTCGCGAGGTTAATTGAGGAGTGCCCGCAGACTAAGCTAGAAGGTGAATGGAAGCCTCGCACAAGTGGTGCGACCACCTGACTAATTGTTGGAAGCACAGTCTCAGCGCTCCAAGCGGTTGAAAGGGAGCGCGGGAATTAAAAGAGTCTGTGTGGGAGTTGCGCGATCAAGAGGGTACGCGCAGGATTAGCATATCACGGGGGTCGCGCCCTTGCATAGGGGGCTGCGCTGCCGCACTGGTAGGCTGGGAGGTGACCATTGCTATTACTGTTCATGATAAGATGTCCAATTTAAGGCAAAGAGGAGCGGGCGTGAGCAATTAAGACACGAATTAAGAGCTCGATTTGGGACGATTTGCTGCCAAGAAGGCATTAATGACTCAGAAGTGGGGGGAATGGTCGAATTCAAATTCAAAAGATGTTATAAAATCCCCAGGGTGTAGAAACTTGGTTCTAGCACCCTCCCATACTACTTCAGGTGAGACCAAATTACCGTCCATCGCAATTGATGATGTCGTTTTCGCTGTGCTCGACTCATGGCCACCTAAGTGGCGCGCCCCGGATCTAGCGGCGTGCGATAAGATAGCGATACAAAAACAGAAGGATGCCACCAAGTTGTTGGCTCAGCAGAAGCACAACGAGCAGTTGGCCAAGGAGGTAAGGGCTTTCCGCGAGGAAGCGAAGGTCGCCGCAGAGTAGACCAAGGGCGCCGAACAAGCAACAACAACATAGGAAACGGGGGATACAATGACGCGGAAGGAAGGAGGCCTCGACTTGACCATGGGGCAAGGAACAGAGGACATAGTGGAAGGCGCATACCCAAGCACAACCTCTACACAACTGAAACGGCCGCAAGGTACAGAACGAGCAGGCCCATGGAAGAAGATCAAGGCTTCCAAGCTGGACAACGAACCCATTACATTGACAGAGGGTGACCTCTATGACATCGGCGATACAGTTCGCGAGGTCACCCAGGGAAGCACTCCAGGAAGCGATGACGGAGTAGCAAAATGTGTTGGGGGTCCTCAGGGCGCAGCTGCAGCAACTTCAGGTGTGGCCCCCACAGGAGGGAACGGTAGCTGCCTATGGTGTCGTAGGTACATTGACAACGGAGCAGTTGTTGCGGGCCAAGATGGTTAACACCGTCGCACTACCGGAAGGAGCACTGACAACGGACAACACGGAGGACAGAGCCGCGGTGGGCCGGATCAAGGGACTTGGCCTAAAATTCGCTACCCTTTCGCGGGATATATTATACCAGCTACAGGACGGAGTGACAATAGAACTCCGCGCGAGGGAAGGATGCGCGGTACAAATGCTCAGCGAATAGCGAATCAACATTGAGCAGCTTAGTCTACAACGTGATGAAGTGCTGGCACAAAATCAACCACTGGAGCAGATAGTAGAGGAAGCATGTCGCTGCGCTCTAGAGTTAGAGATTACGGCTGACCTACTAGTTGGAGTGCGAATTCATAGATTGACTAGTGGATTCCGCGAGGCAAAGGAGGAAGCAACGAGGATACAGCTGGACCTCAACCTTCAGATTGCCAAACTGCGATTAAAGGTGCAGTCATCCACACCCTTGGAAGTTAGGGAACAACGAGCTGACGCTATCCAAAAAGGGCTGAAGGAAATAGGACAGGGAATGCAGACCTGTACGAGTATGTTGGAAGAATCCTTTGCCGTCCTCACTTCCTTATAGGAAGACCCCACCATACAGTGCTTGGAAACAGAGGTGCGGGAGCTTCAAGAACAGTATGATAGTGTGCACGGAATGGCGTAGACAGTTGTCCTGACCCAGCAGCTGGCGAAGCTACAGCAAGCGAAGGCATTGAAGGAATAGGTGGATGTTGCGCGACAGAAAGAGGTAGTACTTAAAGCACGCGTCCAACCTTGGGTTGATGAGGCTTTCCACATCATTACCGATATGGAACGAAAGCTCGCACAAATGAAGGTGATGCATGCTTTAAGACAGGGATTTGCCCCTGAAAGCGAGCATTTGGCAGAAAGAGTAGAGCAAATCCAATAGACAATAGAACAGTGTGCTGCGGACCTTGGCACAGCATAGGCACAGTTGGAAGGGCTCCATGCCAAGATCGTCGTGCTAGCAGAGTGACTTGGGACGAGTCACGATGATTGTGTTGGGGGCGTGTTGGGCATGGGATCCCCTGCAGCAGGTTTTGGGGCTCAAAGCCCAAGTTTTGGTCAAAGATGGTGTAGAAATCCACGAAGTACGGGTGCGGAGCGCAAAGTGTACAATCAAGTCATAGGGTTGTCCACCCTAAATATTGTAAATTAATGTAAAGTTGTGTCGGCCTACCCATGGTTCGCGGACCATGGGATTGTATAAATAGAGCGAGGCTCTAAGTGTAAAGATAGCTAAGCATGGCATTAGAATAATAGATAGATGCGAAAGCATGGTTAGAGCATAGAGTGGAATCTGAAGTGTACTGGGTCATAGTAGTAGGAAGAGGCTCTGTAGCTGAGTGCGTAGAGGCCTAGTAGAGTCCGCGACTAAGTGCGCGGACCCCTGCAGCTGAGTGCGCAGGGCGGAGTTAGGTCTGTACTTGGAATTGAAAGTTAATAAAGAGAAGTTTATTCTGTGCACCTGTTCTGGAATCTTTATGTTGATATTATTCATTGCTTTTACTCTGTTTATTTACTACGCGCACTTGATGAATACTCGTATGAATGCTTATATGTGAAATTAACCTAAGTAATCCACTAACAAAGACTAATTAAGGAAGACTTGGGTAAATAACACGGGTCACGCTACAGCTAGACCTGCGCGAGGATAGTATCACAATGCGCGGGGTGCCCATAGGTGCGCGTAGCACAATAAGTGAGAAGGTTGGATCGCGTTCCAATCACCTCATATCAGACATCCCCAGGGTGTGGAAACCTGATTCTAGCACCCTCCCATACTACTTCGGGTGAGACCTTAGTCCGTGCTCCATGGATTGTTGCCGAAAGGGCTAGTAGTACTGGGATTTGCTTGGATAAATCACTTCCGAACCTGGGTCAGGCCCCATTAAGCCAACAAGACCCTATATTAGGTGGGCAGACCTACCTATGGTTTTGTGCATGGGTTTTGCACATAGTTTTGAGCATATTGGTTTTCTGTCCATGGTATCTTGTAGATACGGTAAGGGGACTACGGTTATGTTCTAATCCAGGGTTAATGGATTGGGGTTTATGAATGTTTCTGCATGTACATATATGTATTGTAACATTGAAAGGAACATATTGAAAAATCAATTTGGTAGCCCCGGTTTTTGGATCTAGGGGAAAATCTCAGTGTATATCTGTTTTATGTTTTATGCTCTCGCCATTGTTTATTTTTTGTTTTTAGAATTTATATGCAGGTAATTTTTGTACAAGGTTAAAACCTACATTTTAGACCTCAAAATTCCTCTAATTTATGCATCTATGTTTAATGGAGGATATAAATGAAACTTCTAGGAAGTAGTAGATTGTTTCCATGAGAGTAGAAAGCCAAGAAGAAAACAATAAGGAAGGCTCAAGGGATGAGCCACTAATGAGGATCCAACATGAAGAGCACTCAAAGGTGCATGAACATGAGGTAGTTGGGCATCCGTATTTGTGTCCAGCCCTTGATGAGGTGCTAACTAATGCAGAGGCATCTAGTGGGGTTACAGAACTTTCAGGCGAGAGCTGCCAGGAGAATATTGAGCTTTTCAAGGCCGATCTTATGGCATTGAAGCAGAGGATCCAGACAATACAAGGAACCATCTTGTAGTAATATAGTCAAATTGAGGAGCTTAGAATGATGTGTACTGAGTCAGCAACTAATCTATCTAGTGTTGAGGGACAATTAAAGTTCCTAGCAAGGAAATATGAGGAATATACTTGGGAGTTTCAAAGTAGCCTTCTTAAGGAGTACATTGATAGGGCTTGTATCACTATCAGCGCAATTAAGTACATTGGAAAGAGAGGGGGAAAGGTTTTCTAGGTGGATCTTGTTGGTTGATTGGGAGAAGCATCATGAGTGGAGCATGGAGTAGCATCGACATGGTGGGCTTATTCCATGTGCAGGTATTCATACATTTGATCCTTCCCATGGGATGGATTGGCAGGAGATTATGAGTTGGTATCTTATTGATGGGGCGATTCTTGGGAGGATATATTTGGCCAAGAGTATAGCATAGTTGGAGCCCGTAACAATAGGTGATGATGATTGGCCATGGTGTCATTAGGATCCAGGTGGATCTATTGATGGCAGGATGAGTTGGAGATTGGTTTGGGATCCATTCATGGTTGGTTGACATGGAGGCGGGATGTTGCACGACGGTCTCTATAGTGGTCAGATGCAAATTTCTTAAGGGAAAACAATCTTGGGGTGGGAGGACATGTAATGTCCCCATCTTTAGTTTCTCTTATGATGCGGCTAGGATGGGTTTCCAGGGTTGGTAACAACTTTGTCACATGAGAAAAATTTCTTTATCATTGGGCCCAGAGGGTTTTGGAGGAGTCTTCTGGGGTCCAACGGATTTCGCTTGTAATAATTCATCATCGTGATCAATTCCACATAGCTTATTCTTTGTTCGACAATTCTCGTAAAATGGGGTTATTATTGAGCATATCTTAATTAAATATCCTGAAGGTGTCATTTTAGGAGGAATATCTTATGAAACACCTTAGTGTAATAACTTGTTGGAACCATAACAAAGAGATCTACAAGATGGGATGGTGAAAAGTGGCTTTTAGTGGCCGGAAAGATTGTGGATGTGGATTTACCATTTTCCTAGATTAAAAGTGTTTTTAATTAGGAAGATGCTTAAAAAGGTGAGAAGTGGAAAAGTGACTTAAATAAAATAAAATAGATCTACAAGATGGGATAGTGAAAAGTGACTTTTAGTGGTAGAGTTCTTGGAGGTGGATTTACCATTTTCCTAGATTAAAAGCGATTTTAATTGGTCACTAACTAAATAAGAAAAAAATAGGAGGATGCTTAAAAAGCATAAAGTAACTTAAATAAAATAAAATAAAAGTTACTTAGATAAAGTAAAAGAGAGAATATTCTAGAATGAAGATAAAATAATAAAACAAAATGCTTCTAGAAGAATGGACAAGGATCCATTAGATCTACAAAATCAAGGAAAGTAAATCATTTGAGACATTTTGGAGTTGTGATATTTTCTTCTTGGAGAGGTTATGGGAACATAGTTCTCAGCTTTTGTAAGCCCATAAGTTTTCTATTACCCAACCTACCATTGAGGAGATTTCACCTAGAAATCTCACTGAACTTGGTATTATTGGAGATTAGATCTGCAACAGATCTAAATTCTCAATTTGGGCATTAGTGTAGTTTTAGTTTGGGAGGCAAGATCTAGTGTGGTAGCAGATATATCTAGAGGTAGAATCCACTTTGTAGTGGTTGAGGATTTATCTCAACTATTCTCCATTATTCCCATGGCCATGTAATATAGATTTTTATATTAATATAATAAAAGTTGGGATTTGTTGCATAAGTTTCATTTTGTATTTTGCCAAATATTTTATGGTTGCCTTGTTCTGGGTTTTATTTGCGGGTGCGTTTTATTTTTTGGTGCATATTGGTGTAATCTTGACAGGTTTTGTCTAAAAATTAACAACATAAATTTTATAAAGAAAATTCCCCTTAATTTAAGAAAGAGACCCACACCTGGGATATTACACCTATCCGATAAAAATACTTTTTTTACTTCCAATTACTTTATATAGAGATTGTCAAAAAATATTTTATTTTTAACTCACATTAAAAATACTTTTTATTGATTAATATTTAAAAGAAATTACTTTTAATTATTTTCTCATATTTTTAAACTTAAAATGGAAATTAAAATATCTTATTACACCAACATTAAAATAATTTTTTATTTTTTTCATTAATAAGATCTTTTTTAACTACAGTCTAGTAACTACATATTACAAACTATATATATATATATATATGAGCAGCCATTTGTAAACCGCATATTATGAATGTTTAATAAAGGTAGTTTGATGTGTTTTGATTTAATCATGTTGTATATTTTGTGAATTTAATTTTAAAGAGACAATTTTTTTTTAACAAAATCCATTAAACATTTTCTTATCAATTTTGCTTATTTGATTCTGAATATGGAAATTAACACTGTTTTTCAAAAAACAATTTATAAAATTTTGCATTTTTAAAATATATAAATCAATACTAATAAAAACTCACAAAATCTTCCAATTTTTTTTCTAAATTTCTGTAGTAAATTTTTTTATTTAAATTTGAAATTAAAAATAAAGACATCAAAAAATTTTCTAAATTTCTGTATCAGTAAATTTTTATTTTTTTACTGGAAAATAAATATAAATATATATATTATTTTAAAATTGATATTAGATAAACGCATTAAAAATAATAATTAAACAAACCCTCACATAATCTTCGCCTCTTTCTAAATTTCTGTGTTGCGTAAAACAAAAATGGTTGAGTACTATATAGTACCGCATTATTCTGCTTTTCTCATATGCACTTGCCGCCAATCGAACTCGCGACCTCTCTGACTGTATGTACATTGACAACCAAGAGAGTAACAAGGAAAAGCGGCACTTGTATTGCGGCGCTAACAATTATATACAATCTCTTGTTTTATCAAAACATTTTTACTCCATTGCTTTCAAGGCTATTTAAATAGTCTATGCGCTTAGATTATATATATAATAATTATATTATTTATAGAAATAAAATCAATTTTGGATTTAACCATTATTTAAATGAATTATTTTTTTTTTCTCTAAAGAAGTTTTTCAAAAGATTTGATTTTTGATGACTTTGTAGATTATTAAGATGTATCTAAATTAGTTTAATTATTAATTATATTTTGTTATAATTATATTTATAATTTGTTTTTTAATTTATTTTGATAGTTGAAAGGTTAAACAAAATATTACAATATCTCTATCATACTTGAACTAAAAAAATTTATGTTTATTTATTTATTTTTATTTTTATTTAATTAAAACAATGTCTTTATCATAATAAGTTGCAAAACACCTCTCAACATATTTTTTAATTTTTTTTCCCATGTGGTTCGCGGACACTCGTGGTCAGTGGGTGCCAGCTACGTCCACGTAAAGACTAAGGCTGATCTCTACGATCTTGCCCTCAGCCATCACTGTCACGCCCCCAAGCCGACGGTAGTCTTTCAACCGCTCTTGGTGAGGTGCGGTACCACCGAACACTTTCTTTTCACCAATACTTATGTTCATGGACTACGCCTAACCATTAGTCTACTTAGTTTGTTTTTCGCAACCAAGTATTATTATGTTTCCTTTATACCAATGAGCACCCATACACATTCATTATCATCAACAATTATACAAAAGAACACAATTGCACAATATAAAGGGAGGGGCAACTCCCTGAACAATGAGTCTGCATGAATAATATATTATACAACTTTACAATGTTTACAAAGCTTTACAAGTATACTTGGAAACACCAAGTTTCATGCTTAGCCAAATTTACAGCTTCTCACACCTTCGTGTGATAATCAAGATTCTTTGCCCAAGTCGGGCGGGTGCGCCCTCACACGAGCTGCCTTCCGCACTTCACAACCGAACCTTGTTCTCCTTGCACGACGGGCGGGTGACCTCACCCGAGTCACCTGTGCATGCCTTCGCACAACTGGCAGGCGACCTCACCCAAGAACACCTTTGAACAATGGGCGGGCGCGCCCTCACACGAGTCGCCACCCGCGCCCAACAACCGACGCCTTCACCTGAGTTCCACCGCACCGTTTACTTCTGCAGGAACGACGGGCACTCCTATCCGCGTTCCGGTGCCTTCACCCACGCCTTCACCTACACCCAAGTTTGTGTGCTATGTCGTATAGCGTCGCCCAAGAGCGGGCACATTAGGCTGCGCCTTGCTGCGGCCTCCTACACCTCCTTCGCACTTCTCCTTGCGATGTAGAGCGAATGAATCATGTTCGAATGATCCCCCAAAGCTCCAATAATGCGTCCAATATATATGCGTTGTTGGGTGGTCGTGCCACCTTCACGTTCGACCCTTGTTCACTTTCAACCGACGCCTTTTCCTTGGTTTATCGTTCGGTCGGCTCATCCGCTAACGCCCTCAACCAACACTTCATCACGTCGGCTTATTTCAGGAATGCCCACGCTGCTCATCCTATAACCATGCTCCCTCGCACTTTGTCCATGTTATTTCAAGTGTCACTCTGCTGTTTCATGTAGTTCATGCGCACACCAAGTCGCACTCCAACCTTTGCACCTCACAGTGGTCTCGGTAAGAACCGCAAGTTCTTACATCCTCCTCCACTTAAAGTCGTTGTTGTCCTCGACAACATACCATCTTGGTAGCCATCCACCAAGATCAAGATTTTTTTATCCAAACAGTCTTATCCATGATATCAACTCCTCCACATACTGCAAACATCCTTGCAACATATGTAGAACTACCGTCTCCACCATGTCTTGTCCCGGCAACCATCTGTCACCAAGCTATCCATACCAAGGCATACACCCTATTGGTATGTCATACATCGGAAATCATCTCAATCCATGATCATCAACCATCTTGTCACAATCTCCACATGCTGCTCCCCATCGTGGAAGGTTGTCCCCTCCATCTCAAGCTACATGCTTCCTACAACATCTTGTGTCGACCTCATCATGTGTCGTCCTTGTGTGAACTGCTGCCATGATACTCCAAAATAATGCTAGCACATTTCTGCACACTTTGCGACCCCATGTCTGAACTAGTTGGGTAGCTAATCCAACCGTCATGCTCAAACCATGAGAGTGAACATCCTCATGCCATCATCAGTTGTTTTTCTGAACATCACGTCACATCATCAACTCGATCAATATCCCATCTCCATATAAGTGTAAGCCATGCTCAGGTCCATGAAGTAATCCTCATCTCATCTGCAACATGTTGTCCATGATGTTTGGTACCAATGTGTTGCATGAAATCAGCCGCATCTATCCCAACATCATCCATCTGCAAAACATCCATCTCCTCAATATGAAGAGACCATCTCATCAAACTTCGACTCTCGATGTGCCACATCCAGGTCCATGAAGCAACCTCCATCATATTTGTATGTGCCATCCCTCAAGTCTGCCATAGAAACAAGTATACACCTGTCTCATCTATCCATGTGCTGCCCATGATCATAGATCAATCAGCTCCCATGTGTCAAAAGTGGTTGAGTCTCAGCTCAACCCATGCCCAAGTGTTGCCACCAAGGCATCATCAGCGTTGTAACTCCATCACTCCAAAGTGTCTCATATCGATCCTCCACATCAAGTCACTCTTTCAAGCCACACCCATACATGTACTTGAAAGTATGCATCCCATTCTGCATCAAGGTCCCTGACCTCAGCTCCTCAATGCATTAGACCCTCCAAGTCCACCATATATGAAGTCCCTAAAAGTCACAACCTCATGTCATCATGAGCTCCATGAGTCATCTCCAACCAACATCTCAGCAAGCATACAAGTCTTGGCCCAAAGGTCTTTGCAAGATGCCTCAGCTCTCCATGTAGTAGGAATGCTCCATAGTCTGCTCACAACTCCATCCAAGTCCATGGCCTTGTTGTACAAGAGTGCACAACTTCTCCATCGGCTCCTAAATAAAACATCTCCATGCCACATCAGCAAATCCACCTGCACAACATCCTTGCCTGGGCACTCCTCATTGGATGCCCATAGGTGACACCTCTACAAGTGCTCCTGCATCATGTCCCTGCATAAAACTGCCATGATCCATGTATCCAACCTGATGTCCATGACTAAGTTGCCCATGTAGTCCAACCAAGTAGACCCATCACAACAATCGGTCATCCCCATCCAAGTCTGCAATCTTTGGTCTAGTGAACTCGGTCACCCTACCATATCATCATCACATGAGTCTCTCCATCATAGCTCCCCCACTAAAGGTTCCACCAAGACTATCTCTTGGTCTCGGCCATGAGAAGTCCACCCAAGCAACTCAAGTGTGTGCCCTCCTCCAATTTGTCCATGAGTCATGCTGGGCAGTTAGCCAATTCTTCCATGTGGCTAAAGCATGACCCAATCCTTTCGCAATGATCATCATGTTCTTCCCTTGTCACGGGCCTTTGCACCTTATACCATAAGGTCACAAACAACCCCAACAAGTCCTGCAATAGTCAACAATCCTTTCTTCTCCATACAAGGTCTCATCATAGACATCCATGGTAAGATCCTCCCTAGCATCGACGAACTAACTTTGCCCTTCCCTGCATACGGTTCATTTACCAAATGCTCAACTGAAACACAAGTATCAATAATACTTACATCATCATCATCATCATCATGAGGCTCCTCCATGTGAGTCTCCCCATCCATCCATGTCTACAAACTGCACGATCCTAGTCCAACTTAATCAATCTCAAGTTCATCCTCCATCATTGTCACGTCTGCAACATCCTCAATCATCATGGCTTCCTCTTCCTTGTCAGCACAATCTGCAACTTCATCCTGCTCCATTGCCCAACCAAGTTGAAGAAGTTCGTCTTCAACATTATTTTCCAAGACTTCAAGCTTATCTCGAATTCGGGGATTCTCTTCTTTCATCCACTTCAACCTGTATAAGGTAAGCAAGAGCTTCCCTTCGCATTCTTCCAAACCTACCATGCCTTGTCATTCAACTTGGCCCAAGCACTAAGCTTCTCCTTTGCTAAACCTGTTTCACCATTCACCAACATCACCAAGTTTCCTGCAATCATGAACCAGCCCTTGTTCCGCTTGTATGTGAAACCAGCTTCCTTCACCTGCAAGTACTTGCTTCCACTGTCATCAACTGTCAAGTGCATTCACACTTGCACTTCGTCACGAGCAACCTTGCTCTGATCCCAACTGTCACGCCCCCAGATCGACGATAGTCTTTCAATTGCTCTTGGCGAGGTGCGACACCACCGAAAACTTTCTTTTCACCAATACTTATGTTCATGGACTACGCCTAACCATTAGTCTACTTAGTTTGTTTTTCGCAACCAAGTATTATTATGTTTCCTTTATACCAATGAACACCCATGCACATTCATTATCATCATCAATTATACAAAAGAACAAAATTGCACAGTATAAAGGGAGGGGCAACTCCCTGAACAATGAGTCTGCCCGAATAATATATTATACAGCTTTACAATGTTTACAAAGCTTTACTTAGCCAAATTTACAGCTTCTCACACCTCCGTGTGATAATCAAGATTCTTTGCCCAAGTTGGGCGGGCGTGTCCTCACACGAGCTGCCTTCCGCACTTCACAATCGAACCTTGTTCTCCTTGCACGACGGGCGGGTGACCTCACCCGAGTCACCTGTGCATGCCTTCGCACAATCGGCGGGCGACCTCACCCAAGAACGCCTTTGAACGATGGGCGGGCACACCCTCAACGAGTCGCCACCCGCGCCCAACAACCGGCGCCTTCACCCGAGTTCCATCGCACCGTTTACTTTTGCACGAACGACGGGCTCTCCTACCCGCATTCCAGCGTCTTCACCTACACCCAAGTCTGCATGCTATGTTGTGTAACGTCGCCTAAGAGTGGGCGCATTAGGCTGCGCCTTGCTGCGGCCTCCTACACCTCCTTCGCGCTTCTCCTTGCGATGTAGAGTGAATGAATCATGTTCGAATGATCCCCCAAAGCTCCAACAATGCATCCAATATATATGCATTGTTGGGTGGTCGTGCCACCTTCACGGCCGACCCTTGTTCACTTTCAACCGACGCCTTTTCCTTGGTTTATCGTTCGGTCGGTTCATCCGCCAATGCCCTCAACCAACACTTCATCATGTCGGCTTATTTCATGAATGCCCACGCTGCTCATCCTATAACCATGCTCGCTCGCACTTTGTCTATGTTATTTCAAGTGTCACTCTACTGTTTCATGTAGTTCGTGCGCACACCAAGTCACACTCCAACCTTTGCACCTCACGGTGGTCTCAGTAAGAACCGCAGGTCCTTACAATCACAGACCTGACCCCAAGGGCTTCGGGGAGAATTGACCCTGCGACCTGTTGAATGGTGAGGCACTGACTTGACCAGTTGAGCTAACCCTTGGGGCTTCTCAACATAATTATTATTTCTTTGAAAGTATATATATATAAGGGTGGTTCACGGACACTAGGTAACCACCATCTACAGAAAATCTTTCATGCCTAACCCCAAAGGCATGAAAGACAACTCCGCTAAGTTCTTAACAACACTAACTCTACCGATTAAACTAACCCTTGAGATTATTTTTTGAAAATATTATTTAAAAAAAATATTATTATTAGGTATAATTTAACTAAAACCGAGAAACATAGAAATTATAAAAATCTAGAAAAATGGTTTGTATTATCTTTAATGTGTCATATTGAATAACCATTTGTAAATATTTGAGTTAACACATCGAAATAGTATTTCTTGTTAGGTTCGTCAAATGCGCAAAGTTCCCAATGCCAAATTTAACTATAAGTTTTTTATTATTTCAGTTATGCATAATCGAGCGTATCAAGCAAGTACGTACCTTATATTTTGATGGTGGTAAAAATTTGAATTAATTTTATTTTATAAATATTATGAATTTGAATGTGTTGAGAGGTGTATTTTATGGTTCAGTATTAAGATGACGTTTTAATAATAATAAAAATAATTTTAATTCTTATGAATTAAAATATTAATTTAAATAGTTATATTATAAAAATAATATCGGTTTTAAAAAAAATTAAATAGTCATATAAATAAATAGCTAAAAATTTATTAACAGAAAAATTAATTCACCAAATAATCTTCTTTTCTTTATCCTTGCTAGATTCCTAAATTTAGCTTTCCTTCTCCGTAGCTGGTATTTAGAAACAAAATTTATAAATCCACATCTTTAATGTAATATTTAAAAACAAAATTTATAAAGTATAGAATATCCACCACTGTGACTTACGCATTTTCTGTTTGGGTCCTGCAAGGTATTCTTTCTTAAATTTCACTTTAACATATATCTACAATTTAACTCTTCCTGCTAACCTGAAAGCATAAAAAAGTTTGATTCAACACATTTGTGTTACCATTCCACTTTCGGGATGATTTCATTTTCTGTAATTACTCTAAACCACTTAGAATGTTGAACTATTTACTCAACATAATCAAATTTAGAGTAGTTACTTCACTCTAGTCAACATGAATCAAATTTATGAGGGTAATTATGCCCAGTAAATTTTCATAAATTGTAATTATAAATAGTTTATTGTAATAATTTTTAATCATTTAGTACAATGTCATATAATTAAATGTTTAAAAATAATTTTTTAAAAGAGAAAATTATTTATTATAGACATATTAAAAATTATTTCTAAATCAAAATTATAATATTTGAAAATATTAATTTGATGTAATTTTATTATAATATCATATAAAATTATTATTAAATCTAATATCAATATCAATATCAATATCAATATCATTATCATTATTATTATTATTATTATGAAATATTATATTAATATTAATATATTATAATATCAATATTATTAAATTTAATAATTTTAGATTAATATAATATTAAATTTAATTAATATTAAATTTGTTATATTATAATATATATTAATACATTAGGATATATATTAACCCCAAATATATATGGAAGGGAAGAACAAAGACATAGAGTGATAGAGGTGAAGCAATAGAGGGAGTGAGAAGGAAGAGATGGAGATCAAATGAGGGAGAGGAGAGAAGAAGTGAAGAGAGAGAGGAGAGGAGGGGGAGAATGAGAGATGGGTAAGAGAGAGATAGGGAGAGAGGGAGGTAGTTGAGAAAGGGAGAGAGAGGAAGGATGAAAGAGGAATTGAGAGAAAGGAGGAGAGATGGAGGGAGAGAGAGATGGAGTTGGAGGGAAATATAAGGAGGGAAGAAGAAAGACATAGAGAGAGAAAGGTGGAGAGAGAGAGGGAGTGAGAAGGGAGAGATGGAGAGAATGTGTATGTTTGGGGGTGAGAGAGAGAGACAAAGAAGGAGAGATGGAGTGAAGGGGGAGAAAAAAGGAGAGATAATGAGAGAGGGAGGGAGATAATGACATAGTTGGAGGGGAGAGAGAGAGAGAGAGAGAGAGAGAGAGAGAGAGAGAGTGACTAATGAGGGGGAGAGGCATAGGGAGGTGGAAGAGAGAGGGAGAGAGAGGAAGAGAGAGGAAGAGAGAGAGGAGAGAGGGAGAGAGAGAGACATGGAGTTGGAGGGGAAGAGAGAGGGAGGTAATAAGAAAGACATAGAGAGAGATTTAAGGTGGAGATGGAAAGAGGGAGTGACAAATGAGATGGAGAGAGAGGGAGAGAGGAGAGTAGGAGGGAGGAGAGATAGAAGAGGAGAGAGAGGGAGAGGAAGAGGGAGGGAGAGGAAGAGGGAGGGAGATATAGATACATATGGAGAAAGAGTGTGTATGTTTGTGGGGTGATATATAGAGATAAAGAAGGAGAGACGTATGGAGTTAAAGATATATATGGAAGGGGAGGGGGGGAAGAAGGGGGAGATAGAGAGAGGAAGGTAGGGAGAGATAGATAGATATGGAGAGATAGAGCATGTGTGTTTAGGGGGTGAGATAGAGAGACAAATAAGGAGATATGGAGAGAGATATAAATATAGATGGAGGGGGAGGCAAAGGGAAGAATATCTCTTGCACTAGATGCATTGATTTCAGTATAGATGTTGATTTCTAATCATAATTGATTGCTCGCACTAGATGCATTAATTTCAGTGTAGATGTTGGTTTCTAGTTATATTTGATTGCTTGTAGTAGATGTATTGATTTCAGTGTAGATGCTGATTTCTAATCCTATTTGATTGCTTGCATTAGATGCATTGATTTAAGTGAAAATGTTATTTTCTAATCATATTTGATTGCTTGCATTAGATGCATTGATTTAAATGTAGATGCTGATTTCTAATCCTATTTGATTGCTTTCACTAAATGCATTGATTTCAATGTAGATTTCGATTCTAATTATATTTGATTGTTAGAACTAGATGCATTGATTTAAGTGCAGACGTTGATTTCTAATACTATTTGATTGCTTGCCTAGATGCATTATTTCTAGTGTAAATGTTGATTTCCAATCCTATTTAATTGCGTGCATTAGATGCATTCATTTCAGTGTAGATGTTTATTTCTGATTTGATGTAACTAGATGTATGGTGTACTTTAATTTCAAGGTAATTATATTAACAACGTGCATTGATTTAAGTTTAAGCATGCAAAAATTATTGACAACATGCATTGATTTCTATGTTACAGTAATCATAAATAATATACTTGAATTTTCATCATAAATAAAATGTTCACTTAACTAAAATGTTTGCTTCTTGAAACTGTAAACTATTTGTAATTGACTGCATTCTTATTATTCTCATTTTCCATCATTCACCATTGTAAGTCACTTTGCATTCAAATGAGGTAATATAAAACAACTAGTATTGAAACTTACTTGGGGTTTAACACTTCATAATTTGCAATGATTGACTTTGGAGAAAGCTATTATTAATATTGGAGAGCAAGAGAGACAAGGTATGGCATTTACTACAATAATGTGAGTTAAAGGTTTGAATGGTCTACAATTTCAACCTTCCTTTTCATATGATTGATGTAAAAATATGGAAAAACTAACACGCATGATAATAAGAATAGTAGAAGAGAATAATTTGAGATTGATCACAATGAAGACTATTTGTAATTGTCTACATTCTTATTATTCACATTTTCTATCATTCAACATTGTTACATTGTCACTTTGTATTCAAAATTTTTATTTCATCAATATTCATCATTCAAGTTATTAATAGTCTCTATCATCTCAACAAACTGAGGTAATTGGGAAAACTTAAAATTAAAATGAACATATTAACCTTAGACATATTTAACATATCTAAAATGATGAGAAGAATTAGATGTTCCACATATTTTCTGTGGCTATGCATGACTGAAACCAACTTAGATCCATCTTAACCTTGAATCTATCAAGCGTTGAAGGGGATCAAATCTTGTGAGGTGCAAACCTTTCCTCAAGTTTTGCGCTCAAAAAGGAAGTTTGTACCTCGAGAGATTTGATCCCTCCCAATGCTTGATATATCAGGGTTTAAGATGGATATAGGATGGTGTTAGATTCAAACACACAAAGTTCCTAATGCCAAATTTCAGTAAAGTTTTTAATTACTTTGGTTATGCACAATCTAATTGAAGAAAACTTGACTAAACTGGGGGGGCGATGAATCAGTTTAGTATATTCATGGACCTTAAAAATGATTTCATTAATCTCATTAACTGAAACATTACATGAGCAACTTAACAAATGATGATCAACATATTGAATATGTGAACAACAATTAATAAGAAAACCAAAACATCATATCAACACATAATAATGAAACATATTGACACTAGATATAAGTGGAAACCCATAAAGGGAGAAAACCACGATTTTATTATTATTGTGATGCAAAGGCAAGCTCCTACTCCTTATTACATCTTATTTTCTGTAAGCTCCAACCTACAAGATGCTGCTACCTCAATTTTCTGCAAGCTGCAACATGTAAGGAAGCTCCAACTCCCATATGTTTTATGTAGGTTACAACCCACAGGAGGCTCCTACCTCAACCATCTCCAACTGGATATTTATCAAGCCACAACTTGAAAGGATCCACCATCCCCTAATGCAAAAAAGAATAAAAAATGTGCTGGTTTATTTAGTCATAAATTCTGCATGTCTCCCTCTTCATTTTTGCATATTCTTCCCTTCAAATTTGCATCACATCAGCTCCGATGTGCCAGGTAACTAAGGCATAATATTTCTATAAGCTCTCTCATATTACCCCATTCTCTAACCACAACCTTCTTCCAAAAACAACATCTTTTATAAAGGGAGTTTGTTGGTTGTTTGTATTCCACAAAAGGATATGAAGTGAACAGGCTTGACTTTTTTCCTTCCTCTCATTTGTTTCCAAAATCTTCATGTCTTGAATATTAGAACACACAAATAAATAATCCATCCAATATTAATTTCATCCACATGTATTAAATGCATCAAACTAATGGCAACATAAAATACCAATATTTATCATTAATGCATCACAACAATCTTTGCAACATCTTTTCCTTTGCCCTGGAGTCTTGCCTTTGCATCACAACAATTAAGCTTAATCAACAATTTCACATCACAAATTCTTCATAAAACAATCCCTGCAACATTATCCAAGCATCAAGCCATCAATGAAAATAATGCCAGCAATCACCCCCTTTAGCATTGATGACAACACATTACTCCTCCCCCTTTTGTCTTGAAATATATTTCTCCTTGCTGGCCATAACCTCTGCTTATTTCTCATTGCCACCCATAACCTCTGCTTACCTCCCCCCTTTGACATGAATGGCAAGGGGGTTAAAGTTGTATTGTAGCCCTCCAATCACCATGTGATGAAACCAATGCATTAATTCTCTACAACCTGCAACATTTTGTCTTGCACAAACAACATTGGCACACTCATGGAATGAATGCCGCTACAAATGACAGATTACAAAATGAATGTTGCTCCATATGGTATATAAATGTTGCTTGAAATACGCTTCAAAATGTATTAACATTGCAAGAGAGTTGCATAACATTGTTGTGAGAACACTTTAAAATAGTGAAATAATCATGGGATGTACGCATTGTAGAGAATATTGTTGGGAGAACACTTTGTAAGGAATTTCAATTGTATGCATATGAACAATAAGTGCCAAAAGTTGGAATAAGATGTAATCCTCACCTTGCAGGCTGGATGGACAGAATCATGTTCTTTTGGAGGAGGATAGAAGGATGCTCCATCCAGCACATTTACAGATCACAGAACCAACAAGCAGACATCTTATCAAAGGAAGGTCTTCTATCGGAAATAGGTATCTGGAACATGAAGGTAATATCTGATGAGGAAATCTTCTCTATCCAGGAATTTTCCATCCCTGGTACTTAATTTCAGTTTTGCTGGGCTTTTTGCTTCTCTCCTCCCTATTGAATTTTTTCAGTTTATGTATGGTCGAAGTATGATTTGAAAATTTTGAAGAGTGCTGTTACACCTCAGAGGATCCTATTTTCCTTATTTCTCCTTCATGAGCTTTGCAAAATCTTTTATTTGCAAACTTTTTGACAGCTCAAAAAGCTGTCTATCTTCATGGACATCTTATCTCTTTTTGCTGGGATTATGCTTCCCATCTCTTATAGATATTTCTGGCACAAAAGGTCCAACTTCCTATAGCCCTTATGATGTGCTATCTATTCATGTACTATTTGTTCATTATATACCTTATATAATATAATTGTGCTTTTTTCGCTCTGAAAAATTTTAATCTCCAATTCAAAATTGTCCCAGTGTAATAGAAATTGTCGAGCAAAAAGAAAATATTCAAAGAACATCATCTTTGGCTCTGGTTGTCAGCAGAACACTGACTGTATGGTACGATAACAACTTAAGTAAACTGAGATGGCACAGAGCACTGTGAATAGTTGCGTTGCACTCATGGCCAATAAATATTTAATCAAAACATAATGTTGTGGTCGTGATCACAATGATTCAACATACCATATATGAAATTATTTTGACCAAGTAATTCAAATTCAGGTTTTTTGAGAGATCTTCAATTGTTCAACATAGATTACCTGTCCAAATCATTCAAGCAGCACAACGTGAAGCATTATGGTTGACACAACAAACTATAGGATAACACAACCTATTTGCTTGGAAATTATTACAACAATTTTATCTCAATGTTGTTCAATTGGAAATTGTATTCACGCTCTCCAAGATTTAATAATGTGCCCTCCATGACTTGAATGATGATACCAATGGTCTCCACCACGATGAACACGTTCTTCAATATTTGAACATTTATTTATTCAAAGCACTGTAATATATTACCAATGTTTATGTTGTCACATTGAATTGGAGAATCTGTATTGCCTTAGCTACAAAATATGGTAATTTCTTGAAGAATGTAGAGAATGAGTATTGGTATCTTGACGCTGCTACACTGCATGAAATGAGTAACTGTAATGAATCTAGGGTACAAAACCATAATTCTAACATAACCCACCATTTGATGAAATATTATCATCGTATCAATAACCTTCAACTATTAAAACACATAGCAACAATTATAACATATGGAAATTGCATCAAATAAAATATCAATGTGAAAGTATAAATGCCACAATATATAAAATGAAAACCATCAATCCTGGTTTCTTGAGCCGACTGTAGAGCTATGGAGCATTCTGCACTCAAAACTATTTGAAGAAAAATAAGCAATTGGTACAATACGTACAGAGGGGCCTTCTGCATGGTGACTTTGGTAACAATGGACAACACACCAAAGGAGTCTATTATGGTCTTATCACTCAGTGCATCAACATCCTTTTCAAGACAATCTCCCACATGGCCCAGTACAACCATGTAGGGTTCTACAAAAAAAATTTACACTCCTTAATCGGATATAAAAACTATAGACCTCTCAAGTAGAAGCAAAAGAGCTTCAATGATAGTAGGCGATAAATTTTGCTGCACAAAAAGAACTTCAACGAGCTACTTGTATCCATCTTCATACAGAGAATAACCGAAATCATTCATCAAATCGGCAACCAAGCAATACACATTAGGCAGTCTACATCGCTCGCAATCATAATCCTCCACTTCCTTTCACTTGAATTATTCCCCTGAGCTTATCTGGATTGCTGATTTCCCGACGGACATGGGTGTGGTCAAAAATCCATTCGAATTGTCAAATATTCAGGGAATCCACAATCGAGATAAGGATGGCCGAATTATTCGTCAAGTGCAATGGAAATCACCATTCTTTTACCTCATTTGGGTCCATAGTAAGGGTTTTGCATAATTCGATTTCTCTGACAAAGCCACCATAGACATAGGCACTGCAGTTTCCTTGTGTTTGAGATGGAACTGACAGTGTTTATTGAAGGCAATTCCTAGCATGCCATCAACAAATGAGCCCAAATGCATTGATTTTGCTAATATGGGTCATTGTCATCCCTGCAATTTGTGGCAATCGATCCCAACTCCTTTACTACAACAATCACGCTTGGTCCATCTACTACAGATTCCTCGACGCACTTCAACGTGAGGCTCACAAAGTTTTCAAGTCATGGAATATTGGCACATATATTTTGCAGATATAATGGCAGCAAAATCCATGATGTAACATATTTTCGTTTCTTGCAATGAACACAAATAGGTTCAATATAACCACCCATCACCCAAAAATTATTTTTGTATACCATCATCAGCAAGTTGATTGCATTCTTATGATTTTTCACTGTAAGCATGTGCAGAAGGAACTACATAAAGATAAACTCATCCATGATCTGTTCAAAGTCCACCTCAAATTTAGGGTTTGATATCTTCATGTCGTACTCCAAGTACTCTCGCAAGTTGAAAAACTGATAGTTTTTTTTTGTTTTTCTCGAGCATGACTCTATTCATTGCCCTCCTTATCCAATTCACCTAGATTTCCTTCACAATCAGTTGTGAAGTGACTAACCTGACCATAAGGGTAGTATTTTTCTTGCTAACCAGGGAGATTGAAGACCTTTCTTAAAGTTGTGACCATAGAAGTAGAATCACATAACAACCATCTTAATTATTTTATGGAGGTAATGTACCAAATTAATCACGCATAACTTTAAATGAGGCTGTGGTTGTTTTAAGCCTTTTCATAAGATAAAAATCAGACTTGAATTGAAAAAGAAGGAGTTGCAGCTCACAACAAAGAGAACTCTCTCCGTACACTCTACCCCCATCAAATGAGCAATTACATCATTAAGTACATTACTAGAGATCAGGAAGTTGCAACCAAACTCCTAAACTCTAGGAACAAATCCTAAACTAAGGAGATACGTTACAACTTGTGTAACCATTTCTCCATTAATACAAAATAATATTAATTATTTTCAACTCCCCCCCTTAATGGAGAAAGGATTATCCTAAACTCCTAGCATTACCTGTTATGATCATATCATCTACATACAAAGAAATCAAAATAATTTGCCTCTGTTTATTAAACTTGGTATACAGATTTGGATCATTCAAGCTCCTATGAAAGCCATGCTGTACAAAAAATGAGTCAATTTTCTCATACCACAACCTGGGTGCCTGTTTTAAACCATAAAGTACCATTTTCAATTTACACACAAGATGTTCCTACCCTTTTTTCACAAAACCTTCAAGCTATACTAAATAAATTTCTTCCTTCAAATCACCATTCAGAAATGCAGACTTAACATCTAGCTAGTGTAGCTGCCATTTGTGTTTTGTTGCTAAGGAAATTAGCATTCTAATGGTGTTTAATTTGGCCACAGGAGCAAGGTGTCATCGAAATCTATTCCCTCTTTCTGTGAGTAACCCTTTGCTACCAGTCTAGCTTTAAGTTTCTCTATACTCCCATCTGCATTTATTTTTGGTTTATACAACGATTTGCATCCTATGGGGGTTTTACCTTCAGGAAATTCAACCAAATCCCAAGTATGGTTTCTGTTTATTGATTCTATTTCCTCATACATTGTAGCCCTACATGCATTGGATTTAATTGCTTCCTCATAATTTGCAGGTTCTACAATGTTTAAAAACTTTGACATTAATGCACAGTCTTTTAATTTAGAAGGTAGTCGAGTATTCCTACTTGATCTCCTTGGTAGGGGACTTACCTCAAATTTGTCTATTTCAGCCTTTTCTGGGCTTGCATTATTGATTACATTTCCTATTACTTCTTCTTCTTGTTTCTGCTCCTGCTCTTCATCTTCCTCACTGTTTTCTTCCATTAGTAATGGAATGTCCCAATCACTGTTAGAGTCATCCTTTCCTTCTTCAACCTGTTCTAGTTCTAACATTGTTAATTCCCTAAGATTCCCAAGATTGAAAGGACCAACAGGTTCGCCCTCCATAAGTCGCATAAGGCCTTCAACCAGATCAGAAACGAACTGGAAGCTCTGTGTCTATTCCCCATTTCCATAGACTATCAAAGGCTCCTTGCACAAAGCCTGAGCAACAAAATTACTTGCAACCCGACCATCATCAAGGCACATTCGCGAATCGTATGTATTGAAAATTCGAGCAATCCGAACCTCAACATTTGCTCCCCTGTGATAATCCATAGTCAGAGTTTCGGCTGTTCTCTTACCCTCATCATAGCAACTGCGGACTCCGATGGGATTAACATTGCCCCAGTAAGCTTCAGTTTGAGGATGTTCAAGAGGATCTCCATAAACCTCACTAGTACTTGTAAGCAAAAAATGTGCCCCAACACGCTTGGCAAGTCTGAGTATGTTCAAGATTCCCACATCATTAGTTTTGATAGTCTTCACAGGATTGTGTTTGTAATGCACAGGGGAAGTGGGGCAAGCCAAATGGTAGATCTGATCAACCTCCAACAATAAGGGTTCCACAACATCATGCCTTATCCATTCAAACCTCGGATTGCCAAAATGATGCAAAACATTCTCCTTCCTTCCTGTGAAGAAATTGTCGACAACAATAACATTGTCACCTCTTGCCATGAGCCTATCAGCTCCACCCGTCACGACAACTCGCAGGGACTTTCTCTTCAAACCTAGGGGCACTTTAGCCCCCGAATTCACCATCGAACCCGAATGATACTGAGCAAACCGAGAAACAGGAGTCTCATAAACAACCCGATGAGGTTTGTCGGGCACAAACCTTCCATTTTCATTAACATTAGAAGCCAAAAAACCAGGCTGAAGGATAAAGAAAGTCGATGCGATGGCGATTCCTATCAAAATAAACAGCAGCCGCTGCTCCCTGAGCAAATAATCTACTGGCCTGATAATAGACCACGTCTTTTCTGGCTTAAGAGAGTACTCATCACTGTTATTCATATTGGACTGATAAAATTTCTGATCCTCTGATGAATAAGTCTTCAATGAGCACCACTGGGCAAGTCCGATCTGCTGCCACCAAACAGATCAGGAACTCCAATGCGCCACCACTGGGCAAATCCGATCTGCTACCACCGAACAGATTAGGAACTCCAATGCGCCACCACCGGGCAAATCCGATCTGCTGCCACCGAACAGATCAAGAACTCCAATGCGCCACCACCGGGCAAATCCGATCTGCTGCCACCGAACAGATCAGGAACTCCAATGCGCCACCACCGGGCAAATCCGATCTGCTACCACCGAACAGATCAGGAACTCCAATGCGTCACCACCGGGCAAATTTGATCTGCTGCCACTGAACAGATCAGGAACTCCAATGCGCCACCATCGGGCAAGTCCAATCTGCTGCCACCAAGTAGATCAGGAACTCCAATGCGCCACCACCAGGCAAGTCCGATCTGCTGCCACCGAGTAGATCAGGAACTCCAATGCGCCACCACTGGGCAACTCCGATCTGCTGCCACCGAACAGATCCGGAACTCCAATGCGCCACCACCGGGAAAATCCGATCTGCTGCCACCGAGCAGATCTGAAATTTCAAAGTGCCACCACCGGGCAAGGCCGATCTGCAAAAAAATTGTAGATTTTCCAAAGAGAAAGAGGTTGGTGCTTCTCAATAGCGAAATACCCGCACCGAAAACAAAATCGATGCGTCTCTCGAAATTGGCACGATTAAGGCTTGATTTTCCACGCCAATAGCACTTTCTGGCGCGCTGGCGCTATTATCTCTCTCAAAACCGCGCCAAATGGCGCGACTGTTCCTTAATAAACAGCGCCAACCCTTTCTTCCACTCAAAAATGGCGCGACTGTTCGCGACGAAACCGCGCCAACCCTATTTTCCACTCAGAGATGATCAGTCATCTGAGACCTGTCTTTAGGTGTTACTGCAGTCCACCTGATTCTACGAATGCTTCTGTACACTCCACCGCCACAATGATGCATCCTAAAAAAAGAGATTAAGGCTATCCCTACTCTGTGCTCCGATACCAAGATAAAAAGCACACTTGAATTGAAAAAGAAGGAGTTGCAGCTCACAGGTGAGTACTGCACCTGGAGACTGCACTCAAACGAAGAGAACTCTCTCCATACACTCTACCCCTGCACCTGGAGACTGCACTCAAACGAAAAGAACTCTCTCCATACACTCTACCCCCATCAAATGAGCAATTACATCATCAAGTACATTGCTAGAGATCACGAAGTTGCTACCAAACTCCTAAACTCTACGAACAAATCCTAAACTAAGGAGATACGTTACAAATTGTGTAACCATTTCTCCATTAATACAAAATAATATTAATTATTTTCAACTTCATAACCTTTCAACATTTTCAAGTACTCTAAGCACACAGTAAAACTGAGTGAATTTTGAAATTCCATTGTGTAAAATTGAGGATCTCTGTGTGGGTCACAAATGAGTGAGATCGACAAGAATGAATGTGAGATCGATAAGAATGAATGAGTCGATAATCAAGTACAGGAACAATGATTCCACGTTGGACATAATATATTGTCCACAATTATGTGGTCGAACTGAAATCAGAACCCAAAAAAAGACATGTCATCACATGCCAATGCTGTGCCACCAAACGTTTCTTATCCTTTCATGCTTCATAAGCTTAGATTCATTTTCTGGACCAAAGGTATTTGCTATCTTAGGGATAGACAGAGCACCATTTCAGGATGTTCTCCACAGTTCCAAGACCGAACCTCAGTGATAAATGTGCCAATGATCTTGTTGGATGAAACACACAGCACAAAGCCATCGCCCCAGGAAACATTAATATAGAGTCAAGGGCAGACTCAAGATATATCAAAGTTGACAAAATATCAACGATAGTAAAACTTCAAGCATTAGAGGTGCCCATTAAATGTATTTACAAAACGTGGGAGTTGAACTGACAACACATATATTAACTTTGAAATTGACTGAATGCAAAAAAAGTAACCGGCACCATACCCACACCATCACCGCCATAAACATGTGAAAAAGCTAACATAGTGATTACTGCCCTTTATTATTCAAATAAACGTTGATAAGGCGCCAAAAAAAGGCGTCAAAAAAACTTTGTGAGCGTGAGCTCCACCTTGCACAACTGGAGGGGAAAAAACTGGAGGTTTTGTAAAATCGCAAACCCCGAGAAGTTCATTTCTGCAGCGGCTTGAAATGAGAATATTTCCAAACACGTGGACACGCCAGTTATTAGTATGTCATAAAAAATAATACGTCGACAACATTTGGGGTGAGAATGGAATATTTCACGATGCAGAGTCTCAGATCTGTTCGCGCCATGCAACCATTTTTCAATTATTATTTGAAACATGGCAATCTGGAGCATCGTTGGTTATTATACAAATTAACCTTACATGCTGGAAATAACCTGTCGATATGTAATTAGAGGATTGATAGGATCAAGGTGCGATAAGGAGTTAAATCAAAGCTCCAGCAAAAGAGAATGGAAATCCTCTGTTCTTCGCCTCAATATCAATCTCTATATTCAATCACATGTTTCTGTCGAATGCTCCATGTGAACAAACTCACAAGGATATGCAACAAGATCCACAGCTTGAAACAGAGAGTAACATTTCTTATTCTTGGCCAGTGGAACGTGTCGGGATGCAAAATATGGTGTCCCAACCGTGCGATGATGATCCATAAGCAAAGATAATAGTTTGACTACGTTCCAACCATGCAGTAATAATGTGATATAAACCATTATTATTGCTACACTCGAATTTTTTCGTATGAACTTGTAGCACTCATTTATGTTATCATAGTGTCATTTCATTTACTAAACTACTGAATATTGACAGACTAAAATGATGCAATTCTTTTAGCCTCATCAACATTCATATATGTAACATACGTTGTCACTAGCCAAATTGAGTGTATTCTGCATACTTGTTTTCCTCTCTGTATATATGACACCGTGATCATTTTAATTAGGTTCTCTGCCTTGTAACTGCTTTGGTTGGTATATGGCGTTATTTGATATGACTATAATATTAAGGATGCCACCATAATATCGACCACTGTAATATAATACGATAAGGATGTAGAATATGTAACGTTTCGAAAAAAAATCCTTCCTCTGGTTACCAATGCAAGCACCGAACCACTGTTACTGCACCTGCCACTGCATTATGCTTGGAATATTTTGTTACAATATAACGTATTTCCGCTGGCATAGATAACATTGGTCCATTGTATAATTTTCATTTACGCTTCATATTTTTGCAACCACCACTGGACTTCAACGTTGTAACGTTATTATTATGCATTGTTTATTTCTTTCTCTATATTCTTGCATTTTCTATTTGGTGGTTGGTGAAGGAATCGAGCCATCTGTATCGAGCAGTTGTTTGTGCCTGACATCCCTAACCTACATTCTCTGCTTAATATCCCTAACATATGTTACCTGTTACACGACCTGCCATCGGTCCCTATGGATGGTATCAATCTTAATGTTGTGAGAAAACTCATTCTCAGCCTCAATTTGTGTCATTCAAGTGCCATTTGCGACTTGGTATATTTATTTTCAGGCTCCTCTCAATGCTAGGGTGGTTTATTCAGAAACACTCTTCCAGCTTAGCTATTTTCAAAATTGCTTCACTTTTCTCTTTATGATAGTACATTGTTGGAGATATGATTTATCATATTTTTGTTTCAATATGAAACCAATTCTCTTCAGAAATAGTGAGTCTCTTGCATTGAATGCCCAATATCTTCTATTTATACACTTCTTCCTTTGATGGTTTGGTTATATGATATCAATCATCAACAACTTGTATTTGCAGATTCATCTCTGAGCCATATACTTTCATGTAATACGAGTAGGAATGACATTTTTCCAGGACATTTAAAAAAAAATAGTATTTCAAACCCTCTAATGCTTTCTGCTTTCATCCCTTTCTCGCAACTCAATTTTCCTTCATCCGACTTCATATATCCATTTTCTTTATAAATCTTTCAGAGAAGTTTTGCAGCTACTGTATTTTGAATATTTTTATGTAATGTTCAACAACTTGTGTAGCAATCACCTTCCTTTTTGTTTCCTTTTTTTTCAAGATTTTATTGCAGAGACACTTCTTATATTGATTATCTCCTCCAAGATATTTTTGGTGTTGCTGTCTTATGTCCTTTGAGGTTACAAGAGAATCTGCAAATAACACTTGCTCTCTATTTTCAGCTTCTCAATCAAGGCTATTATTAAATGCATAATGCCACAAGTCTGTCCTCATGATATTGCCACTCCCCCTGTGATGATGCTACTCTTCTAACATTGACCAGATGATTTCCATGCTACTTAGAGCAACTCCCCCTGAAATTATGATGACTTCATTATGTCATTGAAGTAACATGGTCCTCCTTTTTCTTCCTCTTCCATATTTTGGTAGGTTGCTTTCTATTGTCTGCATTTCTTTTTAATTCAAAGTTTGGTCTGCTTTGATTTTCTTCCATCATCTGTTTAGGATTCTTTAGGGTATATGGTAGCCTGCATTCATTGGCTTTGTGTCCAAGGTTGTGACATAGATAGCATCTTATTTGACTAAGGTATGGTTGAGCTGGTGTGCGGCTTTTTGTGCCCCTTTTTACATATAGTTTACATTCAACAAGTTTATGTCCAAATTCATTACACAAATAATAGTAACTGTGGAAATTTTTTGTTTACCCGATGAATGACTGTCTTCTCTTCTTGCTTGCTTGAGAGAGTCGTCTCATTTGCTACATATTTTCTTGATTAAACTTGATTTTCTTTGTCTTACATTCTGCTGCAATGTGTCTAGGTTCATGGCAAGAAAAAAACTTCATATCTTTAAAAGGAGAAAAGAATCTCCTTTGAGATCTTCCAAATTTGCTCAACTTATCTCCAGGGGGAATGACCATTTCTTCATCTTATTCTTTGGCTCTTGATGTTGTTTCTTGTTTTTGTTTGCTTCTTTACAAATCAAGTTGTAGGTTTTTTCTTTAGGTATTTTTAGCACTGCTTCATTATTATTTGTGGTTGCCTTTGCTGAGTTCTTCATGGAGGCAAAGTCCTCTTCTAGTTGCTTACACAACCTATTCTTTTCTTCTAACTTAATTCTAGCTGAATCAACCTCAACTTCTAATCTTTTACATTGTAGGTCTCTCTCCTTGAATTTACTGCTCATCACCTCTTCTAGTCTCCTTGCTTCTTCAAGTTGTGTCCTCAGGCTAATAATTTCCTCCTTGAACTCATTCTCTTTCTCATCACATATTTGCACCAGTTTCTTTATATATATATTTTTTACTTTTCAATCTTTCTATTTCAGTCAAGGCTATGTCAAGCTTGGCTTGTTCTTCAACTATCTTTTATCATGGCAATAATATCCATTCGCACTAGCAGAGAGATCATTTGACTGAATGCTTTCCTTTTGACAATAATTTTTCTTTTTCCTCTTCATATTCTCCTTCTTGAAAATGCATCTGCTAGTGTCTCCTTCATGAATGAGATGCAATCTATCCCATATTTCTTTTGTAGAAGTTAGATCTATTATTGTATCTATTTGAAATACTGAAGGGGGGGGGGGGGGGGGGGGGGGGGTGGGGGTTGAATCAATATTCCTTAGCAATTGGCACTTTTAAATATTTTCAGAACATTAGTTAATCTTCAATTATGATTAATGTTTATGCAGTAATAACAGTAAATAAAAGAACACAATAGGAACAAGAATTTTAGGGTGGAAAACCCCATCCAGGTTAAAAACCACCGAACACTTTTCTAATAAATTCTTTAATATTCATACACAACTAAAATGAAAACAACAACTTCCTAGAATTATAGAAAAGCATTCTTCTCCATCTCCCATTGGAAGGACACCCCAACGCCCTGGTTTCTTAAGTAATCAACTGAATGGATGCCCCAACATCCTAGTGAGCCACAACTTGACCTAGCACCACCCTACCACCCTATAATGATTGGAATAAGACAAGAATGTGGATTCCCAAACCAGGGACAACAATCCATGATACAATAAGATGTACAATGATTTTCATGTACTTTAAAAAATACCCAATCACTCTATGACTTGCAAGTCAACCATGACATCATCCCAACAATGACTCCTATACCTCTCGACACTGCCTCTTTGAATCTAGGTAGAATGACTCTTTCACAAATGACTCTTTTACAATCTTTACAATGATGACTCTTTTACAACTTGACAATGATGAATCTTTTACAATGATGACTCTTTTATAAGTGGGTCTTTTACAACTTTACAATGATGACTCTTGGCCTTAACAATACTTCACGATATCTGGATGGTTGTCATGTCTTCAAGGATTTCCCGCTGCAATGCTTCCTTTGATTTGATACTTCTACTCTTGAATTCTTGCTTGATGTTGTACTTGAATGTTCTTCTACCTGCATGCAAAATTTACTGGGCAAAACCAATCCAAAAACAAAAAAAATACCCTTCAACTTACCTCTACCTATGAAACACATGTAACTGCATAATAACGAATAAATACAAATTAAAATTACAATGTGTGCCTGAAGTGTTCTTGTAACTTTTTTTATTGACTTGTTTCAGTAGTAGACAAAGACTCCCACTCTTGATATAGGCCTGGACTCTATGCAAGGCTATATCTAAAACTGACCTAAAGATATATACAATAAAAATTGATGGCATACCCTAGAATTGTGATGGACCAAGTTCTAAGTACAACAACAGAGACCATTCTATCAACTATGACAAGACAAGTAACATGAACATACAACATCATATAGATTTAGCAGAATAGGTGTAGCATCAAGAATATGTAGCATCAAATGTGTAGTATCAAGAATAGGACATCCGAAGTGTGGTATCAAAACTAACTATGACATATCGAGACATAAAGATATAATCGAGACCCTGTATATACTTACGTTGTCCTGCAAAAACATATGTTGGAGGTGATACTCAAAATTCAAATGTAAAAAATAATCATACATACCTTGTTGTAGGAGACTTACCCTTGGTTGTTGATATGTGGTCCTTACTGCAATGATCCTTGAATGCATGCTTTTTCTTGCCTTCTAGGAGCTCGATATTGAATCTGTTGTATCTATGTAATTTCAGATCTCCAGGGTTTGAAATGTCGTCCTGTGGTAGCCCTTTGAGTCCTATTTCCAACCCCATAGGTCTTATCAAGATTAGATTCTTCAAGAAAGAGTTACGCCCAATCTCCCATGATGGTTGTATTATCGACTGGTTCAGTAGATCAAACTTGTACAAAGTGCCATGTGTCACTGTTGTGACCTTCGACCCTGAAAAAGATACCCAACAAATTAAAGTCCATCTTATTTCTGTCACTATTTACTAAATTTGAATCCAATGTTTAGAGAGAAAGATATGATGATTTTCCCAACATTGCCTGTTTGACATGGAATTCAGGAGCCTGCCAAAACGCTAACTTCCTGAGATCATATCTTCAAAAATAAAGCAAACAAAGATTTGAAATTTGGTTAAGAGGTTCATCAAGATTTCTGAGTAAATGGGTTTTAATTTCAGCTTCGGAAGCTTTGCAGAAAAATAGTTATAGAAAATATTCCATGATGACCCATTTGAAGCCACAAAATCCCTACTAGAGGAGGATATGAGGGTCACCATTTATATGAATGTCTTGAGTTGAGAGGGTCCTCAAAAAGTGAACGTTGGAGGGATTTTAGGAGAAAAAACCATTAATTATTGAATATTCAATGACCACAACCAATTATGAGTTCCATGCCACAACCCCATAGGGTTTTAGCCCACTAATTGGGGTTACTAACTTCAAACACAAATATCTCTCAAACTGTGAAGAATTACGTGGCGTGCCATATATCAATAGAAATATATCGACAAGTAGAATCCATATAGAAGATCCTTGACTCAAAATAGAGTAAGTTGTCAGGTCAAAATTCCCATGCAAGATTGGATTAGCCCCTGGTGTTGTTGGGAAAAGTATCCAATTCGGAATGCCCCTATCCCACTCTAAGAGGTGATAGTGCCTTAGCAACAAACAAGGAAAACTATCTGAGTATTCTTCTTTATGAGATGTAAATAGAGAAAGAAGGATGTAACTAACCGGTGTCTTCCGCTAGTTTGTCGATCCAATCACTCTCTCTTTTGCTCGCTTCCCGCTGCCTGCTCTTTCACTAGTCCAACTTCACCCAATTCCTGCAAGATCACAAGAGAGGAAAACTACACAAAAGACATAGATTCACATTCATAACTAGTTTAGGATCAGATGTAAACTAAATATGCAAATATAACAAAACATCATTGAAATACAAGCATATAGGAGAAACTCAAATAGCTTTATTGATATGATAACAAGGTTCAAGAGGAGATACAACCAAATGAGTCCCGATCCAGCATCTACCTCCCAGCAAAGGAATCCCTTCCTCTCCTCCAACAAAGCATAAATCACCCAATGTACTAATCTCAATCTCAAACCAACAGCAATTCTCTGCAAAGTACAAAATTCCAGCCTCCTGAACCTCTGGGTGAGAGATCCATATATAGATGTAAGCAGAGAGGATGAGTCAGCTTATGTTTTGACTTGTGGCTTCTCTCTGTCAGTTCTTGCTTCCACTTGGAGGTTGAGAACCTCTTACTCATCATTTGGTCGAATTCATTGAGGCAAGTGTCATTGAGGAAGATTCTGGAAGCTTCCAGGGTCTTTCCACCTCGTTGAATGAACTTGCCATTTGTCATTTCCCGCTCAGCGCACCCTGGTAGTGCTTCTACCTGCGTTGCGGTGCACCTAGCCAGTGTAACCTCTACATTTCAACACAGGCAGCTAGTGGAGCCACTGAATTGATCCTGATTTGACCATTTCTGAGTTGTTTTTGGTGGAGAACTTCTGGGAGAAGCTGTCATTGGTTGACCTTGTTCCTTTAGGGGTAGGAACAAATCTTTTAGGGACTTTGGATCCCTTGGATTATGGACATCTCATGCTCAATGCTGTAAGGCACAAAAATGTCTATAACAGTTGCCCCCTAAAGTATGAGGCCGTTTATCGGGTGAAATGCTTTATTAGGAGGATCTGAAGTTCTTCCAATGCTGGGAGGAGACCTGTAATAAGATACAATACAATACATTATTTTTCATACTGCTTTCATGATCTAGCTGAGGCAGGCATTCCCATGCTCAGCTTTATAAATTCATTTTTCTGTACATAGAACAGACAATCGTCTGATGGTAGACTGATGATTTTGATGAAATCACCATCCTTTTGGTAGGATGATTATCTGCTGTAATGCTGTACATGTCAATGTCTTTATTTTTCCTGAATATATATCGCAGCCCGGATGGATGAAACTAGATCCGGGGTCTTCAATCTCGTTCGATCTTCACTCTAAGTACAAGTCGATCCATGTGAGAAATGTTCTGAAGTCGAACATGGAAAGACATCGCTTGATTACCAGTCAATGATGTAAACTATTAACAAGCGCGAGAGGAACCACCGTTAATGATAATGACCCTCAAGGTACTGCAGTACAATTCACGTGGTGTGAATAAAGGACTTGGCGTCGAACACCACGCAAAATCTTTCGGTCGAAGGTCATTGATGTATACCTGTCGCCGGAAGTGAGAAACTTGCCATTGAGGCATGCAAGCTTCAAAGTACTGAAGGGGGTGTTCCTAGATCAACTTCTTGGATAATGAGCTGATGTCGACAAGAAGCGATCCGTCAAAGGAGGGCCTTAATGTATCCCACATCAGTGATACGGAACGGAGCAAATGATTTTGATGGAGGTGAAAACGATCTGATGATATATGGTTCAGGGTGGCGGTCATGAAAGGATGAAGGATAATGTATGGTAGTGGATGGGACACGGTTGACTTCTCTGGATGACTTCTCTTGAACATATCTGCGACACTTGTGTGATGGATTGGTAGCATTTACCCCAAAGGTGGATGGTATTGGCGAGACCATGGTGATGTGACCGGTGAATGAAACAACCCAACCCGACTCAGGCACGGAGTGGAAGTGTCATGTTCAAGAGCGACTTGCTACCAATAAAAGTTCTTTGAGTTTCTTCCCAATTTTTCCCCAGTCATTTCTGACCAGCACCTCTTTATTTTTGTCAAGCTTGAGGAGGATAACATATGCTTGTTCTATAATTTGCCCTTCGGGCAAACCCATCGCTATGTTTTAATGAGCCTAGCGATAGTGAAACTCGTTCTTGTCTAAAGACAAGTTTGTCGCTATTAATGTTTTTTAACGAGTTTAACGACAAAGATAACTCGGTCCCTTTTCATTTTTAGAGAGTCTAAAAAGGTACGTAAAGATAACTCCAAAGTTCCTTTTTCGTCATCTAATCCCTTAAGTCCAAAAAAGTATACAACAATACAGAAGGGATGAGTTTTCGATAGTTTTAACGAGTCGAACAAAACAAGCGCTCAATCTTTTTGTGCAATAATCCCTCAGGTCCAAAAAGATTAAAATCTAGAGGAGGGTAGCACTTCCAGTCGCTTTAACGAGCTGGAAGGCCAAAAATCGGCAATCTTTTCATTTTTTATGAGTCAGATGAAAAGAGCTTAAAGAAGACTCGTCTTTTGAGGAACGAGTGATAAAACAGGTAGCAGTTGATTCCAGGTAAGGGTCGGAATCTTCCAATCACGGCAGTGTTACAAGGATGGCTAAGTGAAATCACTCTTCGCAGCTGTTCCTCAAAATGGGTAAACAATCAAATGGAGGTGAATGATCGGCCAATGGAAAAGTGGAGGTGACGGTGCAAACACGACCAAGGCTTTAATGGCTGATAATGTTACATTCACAGAGGTTATTTACCGGAGGGTAGTTCATTTTTTAACGAGCTTAAACGCGGATTGAAACCCTTGCTCGATTTTATATTTATTTTTTAACGAGCATGAACTATGCGCTAAAACTGCTCGATTCCAGTCATATGATAAGAAAGTCTCATTTAAGATGCCATTTTTTATGGAGCTTGCACCTTACAAAGCTTTGCCCCGAATCCTTTCGTTATGCAAGTTCGGAAACGACTAATCCTACGAGTTTAAAGGGTTAGACCTACAGGTTTAAAGGGAGGACCTAAAATTTAAAAAATAAATAGCTGCCCCTTGCTTGCACTCCGAAAGGTTTGCATGCCCCCAGGTATAAAGTAGAGTTTCAAGGTTACCCCTCAATTTGCAGGAAAAACATTTGTTTAACTGGGAGAGGCCTACCTCTTTCAGGTTACCAAAGATTGTCTCATTTGCACAGCAAACAAAACACTTCTTTGGTGATGTCTACCAAGATAGACAAAGGTGAGTGACAACGAGCGCCAAACACATAACTTTGACAAAAGAATCTTATTCTAGAATAACCCTCTTCTAGCACGGGCGGGGTACAGACTAGTCATATTCTCCCGTGGAAACCTACCCTATACCCAAAGTTTTCCTGCTGAAGCAGACCAGGACGCATGCCCCCTGGGTTCCAGTCATATCCTTCCGAATCACTCGCGCTCATCGGGAGGACGGACCGTGGGTTGAGACATTTCTTGCGTGAAGAGACCATTTAGGGATGGTATATGACTATTTGCGATGCGTGATCCGGGAAATGAAAGCTGGTCCACGAGCTTGACCACTCTTCCTTCGTGCGGAAAACACATTACTCTAAAGAGTGAGGAGACGATGGCTCCCATGCAATATATATAGTCTCGTCCAAGGAGTAGGTTATAATCCAAGGGTCCTTGAACGACCATCACGTTCATTTGAATGGTCTTCCCTTTCAATGTGATAGGCACATTGGGGAGGATCCCTAAAGGTCGACTGGTTCCTTTATCGAAGCCTGATAGATTCCTCATTTCAGGCAAAAGCGCTGGTGAACCAAGCGCTTTCCAAGCAATAGAGGAAAGGATACTCACAGATGCCCCCTCATCAATGATGGTGCCAGCCATTACCATTCTGTATATTTGAACGATAATTCTGAATGGTATGCTGGCTGGCAACCGGGGTCTGCCTAGTTGGTTCCAGTCGAAGGATACAACTAGGTTGCTTGGTGGTGGGACCAAGTAGACAGCCGGATATCGCTCTGACGAACTTCCTTCCTGCGATAAAGGAATGGGTGCATTGCCCTCGTGTTCGTCGGAGTCTGTGTTGATGAAAAGAATCTGGATGGTGTCATCCTTATCCTCTTCAGTGACTGTATCATTCGAAGATAAATCCTCTGAAGGCAAGACCGGGTCGACTGCCGCCTTGACCTTTTGACTTTCGTCTGGTATGGATTCAGTCGGTTTATCCTCAATGATAGACGCTTCAGCTGACCACTTGAGCGGGCCAGCTGGATTCTCAACTAACGAAGGACTTGGCAAGAGTTTTTGATATCCAGGAGGAAGTCGTAACGGCGAAACCAGACGATCTTCCAAGACTCTTTTAGCCTCGTCTAAGAAGGGACAACGGTGGAGGGCATGGTTGCCTTCGCACAGTCTACAGGGAGGTCTAGCCCTCCCTTTCTGTCCTGGAACTTCACTTTCGCTAGTTGACGGTGTACTTTCAACATGGCTATCAGAGGTTGACGACACCGAATTGTGCAAACGGGGAGACCAGTCCCTTAGTATCCGAGGGATACAAGGACAATCTCTGTGAAAGTGGTCTCCCTTGCATATGACACATGGCGATTTAGGCCTGGTCAGTGCTGTGTGTGGATTTTCATCAGATGACACTTGTTTTCCCTTATTTGCCTTTGGCTCCTTCTTCTTTTTCTCTTTCTTCTTCTTTTCCTTCTTCTCCTTAGGAACTTGGTTTTTAGATTTACCAGTTCCGTCACGCGAAGAGGAAGGAAGAGAGGAAGAATTATAGGAAGTAGAAGGTTGGTGGGAAATTCTGGACTCGTCTAATTGTTGATTCGACTGTTCAGGAGTAGTGGTGTTCTGAACGACATTGGTTGAGAAGAGCCAGACTGGCAGGCCAATTGTCAGTCCTGGAAGCGACAATGTGGCCATATGGGGCGCACCAACATCTCCCCAAGAGGAGAAGGGACTAGGATTTCCACCAAGGGGAATTCCTTGGTTGGTGGGCTCCATTTTCTCAACCTAAAGACCAACGCAGGAAAAAAGGGGTGATTGTTCCGTTTAAAATAAATTTTAACGACGCTTAGACACAACTTGCTTTTTCAATTTTAAAGAGTCGAGAAAAAGCTAAAGATGACTCTAGTCTCCTTTGATGTTTTAACGAGCCCGAAGTGACAAATGCTCGGATGGACTTTTTCCGTTATAGAGTTTGAAAAAGGCCAAAAGGAACTGCTCTGGAGTTCTAGGTAGAGGGTGTGCCAAACTTTTCGCAAAACCGCAGAATACTTTTTAGGGTACGAGCGGTCAATCTTCCTGAATGCTGTGTTTAGTGCATTGCGATCAGTAGGGCGGCCGACACTGCTTCCTATGGATAAATGTTATATTCCTATAGGGGTCGCCCAATATATACGCGACGGTACGTGGGAGCACAATCCGTACTGGCACTTATCGTCTCTCAGGAGGAATCACCCAACCATCAGCGAGGCGACCAGTGACCAGGTTTTACGACGCCAGAACACGTCTCTAGCCTAGACCTCTATGTTGTGCGTTATGTTACAAAGCGTTGTTAAGTTCATTCAATTTATTTTAGGTTGATCTTTCTTAGAAGTTTGCCTTTTTGGATCACCACGAGATGTATGATACAATTCCTAAATGCAGTCTAAAGATGATAAGCAAGATTTTATATCTTTTCAACAATGAAAATCCTAGCTACAAGGGGAAAAGAAAGACACCATCTTTTCTCAAAGAGCATAGAGCACACAGTAATGCACTTTTTCCTAAATCAACATACAAACTGTCAAAATGCAAATGCACATATGCATGTATTTGTTTTCACTTTCTTAATATTGATGCCTAAAAAGAAAGCTGTTGTACAAATTCAAATTCGATTTCAAGTGAAAAACACAAACAAGTTCCTTTTTCGAAATCAAAAAGACGATTACGACACTTTATGATTTACTTGTTTCGACACTTGAAATGCATAAATTCAAACCAAAAGACAAAAGTAGAAGCTAAATCAACTGTGAACAGCAAACAAACTCACTCCTAAGATCAAAACGACACTTACGACAGGTCTAGATCTAAGGGCGACAGTATGATTAGTTTAATTTTGTAATGGGAAACTGCAAATGATGTAACAAATACATAGAGAACAAATACAGTTTCTTTATACAACCGAGGCGGAATTGAGGCAAAGAAAAGGGGTTTCAGATAGGTACACTGACTGATAACAGGCTGCAAAAAACAGAGATAAAACTGAGCAAAAGGAAGCAGGGAACCACAGCTGCACAAGGCAAAGGCTGATCAGCGCACCCTCAACACAGAGAAACTGAACTTCAGCGCAGGTAGCCTTCACGGGACCTGCGTTGAAATGCAGAACCTCTTCACAGGGTCTGCGCTGAAGCAGAAACGAGAGTTGTTTCTGGGTTCTGGGTTACGGTTTGCAGTTTAATCTACAGTTTTTGGCCGGATAAAAGCTATCAATTAGGTACAATTAGAAGGATGATTTATAGGAGGACTAAGATCTATCACAAAGGGCTGTTAGAGCACTTGTGGATCAGCTGTTCAGATCATAAACAGGCCCAGTGAGTGGACTAGAGTAGCTGATTTCTACTTTGCATTTGTAGATGGCAAATGCAGTTCGATTCGGCACTCTTGAGTTTATGAAATGAATAGCAATAGAAACACAAGTAAACTAACAAGATACTCTCCCCAGTGGAGTCGCCATTTTGTTGTTGGGAAAAGTATCCAATTCGGAATGCCCCTATCCCACTCTAAGAGGTGATAGTGCCTTAGCAACAAACAAGGAAAACTATCTGAGTATTCTTCTTTATGAGATGTAAATAGAGAAAGAAGGATGTAACTAACCGGTGTCTTCCGCTAGTTTGTCGATCCAATCACTCTCTCTTTTGCTCGCTTCCCGCTGCCTGCTCTTTCACTGGTCCAGCTTCACCCAGTTCCTGCAAGATCACAAGAGAGGAAAACTACACAAAAGACATAGATTCACATTCATAACTAGTTTAGGATCAGATGTAAACTAAATATGCAAATATAACAAAACATCATTGAAATACAAGCATATAGGAGAAACTCAAATAGCTTTATTGATATGATAACAAGGTTCAAGAGGAGATACAACCAAATGAGTCCCGATCCAGCATCTACCTCCCAGCAAAGGAATCCCTTCCTCTCCTCCAACAAAGCATAAATCACCCAATGTACTAATCTCAATCTCAAACCAACAACAATTCTCTGCAAAGTACAAAATTCCAGCCTCCTGAACCTCTGGGTGAGAGATCCATATATAGATGTAAGCAGAGAGGATGAGTCAACTTATGTTTTGACTTGTGGCTTCTCTCTGTCAGTTCTTGCTTCCACTTGGAGGTTGAGAACCTCTTACTCATCATTTGGTCGAATTCATTGAGGCAAGTGTCATTGAGGAAGATTCTGGAAGCTTCCAGGGTCTTTCCACCTCGTTGAATGAACTTTCCATTTGTCATTTCCCGCTCAGCGCACCCTGGTAGTGCTTCTACCTGCGTTGCAGTGCACCTAGCCAGTGTAACCTCTGCATTTCAACACAGGCAGCTAGTGGAGCCACTGAATTGATCTTGATTTGACCATTTCTGAGTTGTTTTTGGTGGAGAACTTCTGGGAGAAGCTGTCATTGGTTGACCTTGTTCCTTTAGGGGTAGGAACAAATCTTTTAGGGACTTTGGATCCCTTGGATTATGGACATCTCATGCTCAATGCTGTAAGGCACAAAAATGTCTATAACACCTGGTGCTGCGTGGGTTGACATCAATGACAACCATTGATCAACAATATCCCCCTTTTGCATTGATGGAAACACAAGTACTCCTCCTGCAATCATGACACCTCTTCCTACTACCTTCTCTCCTGCTTTTTCATCAATGGCAAAGGGTAACGCCCCTTGAAAAACTGTCATCTTGTGGACCTATACACATCTCCACTCCCCCTTTCTACTTAGTTAAATAAGATAAAGATTCTAATGAGAACTTGCGAGAATTCCAAGCTTTTGGCGAAGACACTCAAATTCTTCATGAGGTAATGGTTTGGTAAATATGTCAACAATTCGTTCCTTTGTGCCAACATATTCAAGCTTGATATTCTTTTCAGTGACTTGCTCTCTAACAAAATGATATTTTATCGGAATGTGCTTTGTTTTGGAATGCATCACAGGATTTTTGGAGATACTGATGCCACTGGTGTTATCACAGAAGATGGGAATAGGCTCATCAAACTTAACTTGAAGATATTGCAAGGCTTGCTTCATCCATAGAACTTGAGTACAACAAGATGCTAGTGTGATGTATTCTACTTCCGTTGTGGATAACGAGATTGAAGACTAAATTTTACTTAACCATGAGACAAGGCAACCACCAAGGTAGAATGTTGCTCCACTAGTACTCTTACAATCATAGCACTTCATGCCCAATCTGCATCTGTATAAGCTTGGATGACTAGATCATTTCCTTTGGGATACTGTAGACCATATTTTGTTGTACTCTTAAGCTATCAAAGAATTCTTTTGATGCCGATAATACAAGATTCTTTTAGTGCTGCTTGGAATTGTGCTACTTGTCCAACTGACTGCATCACATCTGACAGGGAGACTATCAAATATAGGAGACTACCAATCATGGATCTGTACAACCTTTGGTCCACATCCACTGACAAATCTTCTTGTAACATGTTACCATGGGGGTAAGGATAGGATTGCAATCTTCCATCTTGAATTTCTTGAGAATTTTCTTTATGTACTTGATTTGATATATGAATATTGCTTTATCCTGCTGAGATATCTCGATAATTGTTAGATTGTCTTGATCCACTTTCACATAGAGATTGTTTGTCAGCGCTTCCTTTCTTGAATCTGTAATACTTCAACTATTCTTCTCCCCCTAAACGTGTAACGAAACTGCCATCTTGTTCAAACTACTTGTCTGTCAATCATAGACTTGTGTCATATACTGTTGCATAGACTCCTCATCTTCAAATTTATAGGAGTTGATAAGCTTAATTGTTTAGAATAGTGTCATTTAATGAACCGTATTGACTCAAGTCATTAACCGAAGCAACTTCTGATTCCTCACAATCAGTTACAAATCATGAAAGCATAAATGTTGGGACCTTATTGCCTTCTTGCTCATCTTGTACTTGTTCATCTTGTACCTATTTTCCTTTCCAAACCTTCTTATTCTCGTTGTCAAGATTTTAATTCAGGGTTGATTCCATCTTGTACCTGCAGATACAATCTATGTGTCCATAGTTATGACATTTGTAACATTCGATGCTATTCATAGAAAATTCTGTTTGGTGTCTATCTCGTGATCCTACAAATTTGCTTCTAGGGTTTTACCGATAATAATTGTACCTGTCTAGAACTTCACAATCCCTAGCCATATGTCCAAAATTGTTACATTTGTAACATACGACATCATCTCTCAAATGATCAAATCTTTTGATATTATGTTGAGTTATGGAATAACCATTTCTGAAGGATCTCCTGGAATTATATTCATTCCAAACATACATGCGACATTCTGCAACTCTATGTCCAAACCTTCCACATGAATAATAATGACCATAAAAGATAGGTTTGTACCTAGGAGAAAATCTTCTTCGAGGAATTGTCTTCCACGGTTCTTCCCATGAGTCTTGATCTCTTGATTTAGCTGAGAGATCTATCTACTTGGTAGATTTTTCATATCCATCATCTTTAATTATCATAGAAGGACTCGACTTCATTTCAAATTTTTCTTTGTAACCAAGACCAGTCTTGTCATTGTATGATCGTTGGTTGCTAATGAGTTCGTCCAAAGTATTTGAACTATTGGCGTAGTTTTGAAAAGTTTTCAGTTTTTACTTCCTTTCGTAGAGAAACTATTCTAGCTTCCAATGCTTCTCTTTCCTTGTTGTTTTCCTTTAATTCTTTTCTGAGAGATTCTTGAATTTGCCTGTATTCTTCAACCTTGATTTTAAGGTTGAGGATCTATTCTCTTTCTATCTTTAATTCATCTTCAAGAGTGTTTACATGCTTCTTCTCTTCTTTGAGCTCTTTGATAACCTTGATCACTTTGTTTTGAAATTCAACCTCAATCATTTCTTCTTCCTTGTCTCCTTCTTCATTGGGTGCCTCTTGCTTATTGTGCTTGGCCATAAACAATACTCTTCCGTTGAATTCTTCTTCGTTATCACTGCCTTCTTTGGATGAGGGACTATATTCATTGGTGAAGAAACTTTTCTGAAGCCATTTATTCTTGCCTTGCTTGTTGAACTTCTTAGGACCTTTCTTTCCATTCGTAACAACCTCATTTTTGTGAGGACATTTGGATGAAAAATGCCCAACCTCACCACAATCAAAACATATTAATGGAAGTTTAACTTTGACTTTTCCTGTACCCATTCTCGTTTTCCACATGAAGTAGGCGAATTCTTCATCTGAGAGTTCTTCTTCCTCTTCTTCCTTTTCTTCATCCTTACGACTGCAAGTTTTTTCTTTCTGAGTTTGCTTGTCCTTTTCATTCTTCTTGGATGTGGAAAATGTTGTTTCTAAGTGAGATGTGCCATCCTCTTCTTTAATCCTCATTTCGTATGCCATAAAAATTCCAAGCAATTCATCTATGTAGAGATTGGTCAGATTCGATCTATCTTCCAAGACATATACCTTAGGGTTAAATCTTGCTGGTAAGGTTTTGAGGATCTTTCGGATAGCAATTTTTGTTTCAACAGGTTCTCCCAAACCTTCCAATGTATTTGTTGGTTCATCAACACACTGAAAGTATGCAACAATATCTTCATCTTCCTTCATTTTGAGTTGCTTAATTTTTTCCTTGGAAATTTGAAGCTTTGCTTCCTTCACCTTTGAGTCACTTGCATATATATTTTCAAGCTTGTCCCATACCTCTTTAGTAGTTTTTCAACTCATTACCTTAAGATAAATAGATTTGATAAGCCCAATGATAATGATATCTTTATCCTTTGCATCATATACCATATTTTTCTTACCTTGTTCATCCTGGTTCGGTGTGAATCCTTTGCCAATGATTTCCCATACTTCGTATCCTTCTGCCAGCGAATGAACCTGCATTATTCCACTCCAAAGTGCATAGTTATTTCCATTGAACAAAGGAAATCTATTCTTAGTATACTCCATGATCTCCTTCGAGTTGTTAGATTGCTATTGAAGCAACCAAGCTCTGATACCAATTGTTGGAAACACTGAGAGGGGGGAGGGGTGAATCAATATTCCTTAGAAATTAGCACTTTTAAATATTTTCAGAGCATTAGTTAATATTCAATTATTATTAATTTTTATGCAGTAATAACAATAAATAAAAGAGCATAGTAGGCACAAGAATTTTAGGTGGAAAACCCCCTCTGAGTAAAAAACCACCGAACGCTTTTCTAATAAATTCTTTAATCTTTAGCCCCAACTAAAATGAAAGCAAAAACTTCGTAGAATTCTAGAAAAGCATTCTTCTCCAGCTCCCATTGGAAGGACTCCCCAACACCCTGGTTTCTTCAGTAATCAACTGAATGGATTCCCCAACACCCTAGTGAGCCACAACTTGCCCTAGCACCACCCTACCACCCTATAATAACTGAAATAAGACAAGACAGTGGATTCCCAAACCAGGGACAACAATCCACAATAAAATAAGATGTACAATGATTTCCGTGTACTTGACCAAATACCCAATCACTCTACGATTTGCAACTCAACCATAAAATCATCCCTACAATGACTCCTATACCTACCAACACTACCTCTTTGACTCTAGGCAGAATGACTCTTTCACAAATGACTCTTTTATAATCTTTAAAATGATGACTCTTTTACAACTTTACAATGATGACTCTTTTATAAATGACTCTTTTACAACTTTACAATGATGACCCTTGGCCTTAACAATACTTCATGATATCTAGATGGCTATCATGTCTTCAAGGATGTCCCGCTGCAATACTTCCTTTGATTTCATACTTCTTCTCTTGAATTCTTGCTTGATGTTGTACTTGAATCTTCTTCTACCTGCATGCAAAATTTGCTCGGCGAAACCAATCCAAAAGAAAAAAAAATACCCTTCAAGTCACCTCTTCCTGAAAAACACATGTAAGTGCATAATAATGAATAAATACAAATTAAAATTACAATATGTACCTAAAGTGTGCTTGTATCTTTTTTTGTTGACTTGTTACAATAGTAGACAAAGACTCCTACTCTTGATATAGTCCTGGACTCTATATAAGACTATATCCAAAGCTGACCTAAATATATATACAATAAAAAATGATGACAGACCCTAGACTTGTGATGGACCAAGTTCTAAGTACAACAACAGAGACCATTCTATCAACTATGACAAGACAAGTAACATGAACTTACAACATCATATAGATTTAGCAGACTTGGTGTAGCATCAAGAATATGTAGCATCAAATGTGTAGTATCAAGAATATGACATCTGAAATGTGGTATCAAAACTAACTGTGACATATAGAGACATAGAGATATAACCGAGACCCTGTATATACTTACGTTGTCCTGCAAAAACATATGTCAGAGATGATACTCAAAATTAAAATGTAAACACTAATCATACATACCTTTCTGTAGGAGACTTACCCTTGACTGTTGATGTGTGGTGCTTACCGCAGTGATCCTTGAATGCATGCTTTTTCTTTCTTTCCAGGAGCTCGATATTGAATCTATTGTATCTATGTAATTTCGGATCTACAGAGTTTGAAATTTCATCCTGTAGTAGCACTTTGAGTCCTTTGTCCAATCCCATAGGCCTGATCAATATTGGATTCTTCAAGAAAGAGTTATGCCAAATATCCCACAATGACGTGATTATAGACTGGTTTAGTAGAGCGAACTTGTACAGAGTGCCAAGTGTCATTGTTGTGACCTTCGGCCCTGAAAATGATACCCAACAAATTGCAGTCTATCCTCTTTCTGTAACTATTTACAAAATTTGAATGCATTTCTAAGAGATAAAGTTATGACGATCTTCCCATCGTCACTTGTTTGACATGGAATTTGGGAGCCTACAAAAACCCTAATAGCCTCAAATCATATCTCCAAAAATATAGCGAACCAAGATCTAAAATTTTCTCATGAGATTCATTAAGATTTTGGTTCAAATGGGTTTTAATTTTAGCTTCAGAAGCTTCGTAGAAAAAACGTTATAGCGAAAATTACATGATGACGTGTTTGAAGCCACAAAATCCCTACTAGAGGAGGATATGAGGGTCACTATTTATATGAATGTCTTGAGTTCAGAGGGTCCTCAACAAGTGAACGTTGGAGGGATTTTAGCAGAAAAAACAATATTAATTATTTAATATTCAACGACCACAACCAATTATGAGTGTGATGCCACAACCTCATAGGGTTTTAGCCCACTAACTGGGGTTACTAACTTCAAACATGACTATCTCTCAAACTGTGAAGAATTATGTAGCGTGCCATATATCAACAGAAACATCTCAATGATTGGAATCCATCTAGAGGATCCTTGACTCAAAATAGAGTAATTTGTCATGTCAAAATTCCCATGCAAGATCAGAATATCCCCCGCCACTGCTCGGGTTGACATCAATGACAACCACTGATCAGCAGTGTCAAGATCCTTATTATGAAGATTGTTATACATGGCACATTTTGCCTTAGCATTCCAATGTTGTTCTTGCAAGGAGGGAGAGTCTTTGTAGTAGCCATCTCATACTAGTTTCCACACACTAGTTCCATAAGCTATCAGTTTAGATTTTACCTTATCTCTCCATTCACGAAAGTTTAATGTACTAAGCACAGGTACAATTTGATAGTCCATGACTCAACCAGAACTACCTACAAGCTGTTAGGATTACAACAAAGGAACTTGGCTCCAATACTAATTGAAGCAAACTTGACTAAATTTTGGGGGGGGGCGGGTGCATGTGTTAGAAAATTATATATTACAGAGCAAGGGAACACATAAAATATTGCAGAAATATAAACACAAAAAACACATAAAACAAGAGAGACACAGATATACGTGGTTCACCTAGTTTGGGCTATGTCCACGGAGAAACAACCAATCCTTCTTTTTATATTATCCAGCAAGCTGAAGAGATACAACCTATAGCAAATCCCCTGTAATTCCCTCTTCACTCTCAATCTCCTCTCTCTTCCTCACTTAGAATACAGATATACATAGATGCAATACAATTCCCTCATATATAGTGAGGGGTTGCCTTCTAGGGCAAAAAACCCTAAATTAAACATAACTTCTATCGTCAGGTCTTCGCCTAATGAATGACCCAGATTGACTACGAAATTACAACATTTTATAAGGAAATTTTACATCTATTCTTAGCTTCGGGGGCGCTGCCCCCGAAACCCCTCACCAGGGGGGGGCTCCCCAAAGGTCGTAGCTGCCCCCGCTTAGACCCCCTCTGAAATGAATATTTTACGAGCGGCATTGTCGCCCCATTTTGAATTGGGGTCCAATGCGGCGATACCTTTGAATACAGAAGATAATCAGGCTCCACACCCAACAGGGTGAATCAGTTTAGTATATTCATGGACCTTTAAAATTCTTTTCATTAATCTCATTGACTGAAACATTACATGAGCAACTTAACAAATGATGATCAACAAATTGAATATGTGAACAACAATTAATAATAAAACGAAAACATCATATCAGCACATAATAATGACACATATTGACACCAGATATATGTGGAAACCCATAAAGGGAGAAAACAATGATTTTATTATTGTTGTGATGCAAAGGAAAGCTCCTACTCCTTATTACATCTAATTTTCTGTAGGCTCCAACCTACAGGAGGCTGCTACCTCAATTTTTTGCAAGCTGCAACATGCAAGGAAGCTCCAACTCCCATATGTTTTCTGTAGGCTACAACCCACAAGAGGCTCCTACCTCAACTAGCTCCAATTGGATATTTATCAAGCCACAACTTGAAAGGAGACTACCATCCCCTGATGCAAACAAGAAACAACAATGTGCTGGTTTACCTGGTCATAAATTATGCATGTCTCCCTCTTCATTTCTACCTGTTCTTCCCTTCAAATTTGCATCACATAGCTTCGAATGTGCCAGGTAACTAATGCATAATAGTTCTATCAGCTCTCTCACATTCTCCCATTCTCTAACCACAACCTACTTCCAAAAAAAAAATCTTTTATAAAGGAAGTTTGATGGCCGCTTGTATTCCACGTAAGGATATGAAGTGAACAGGCTTGAATTTTTTCCTTCCACTCACTTGTTTCCAGACTCTTCATGTCTTGAATATTAGAACACACAAATAAATAATCCATCCAATATTAATTTCATCCACATGTAATCATTAAATGCATCAAACTAATGACAACATAAAATACCAATATTTATCATTAATGCATCACAAAAATCTTTGCAACATCTTTGCCTTTGCCTTGGAGTCTTGCCTTAAGCTTAATCAACAATTTCACATCACAAATTATTCATAAAACAATCCTTGCAACATTATTCAAGCATCAAGCCATCAATGACAATAATGCCAACACTAACGTATCAATTACCTTATGTTTTGATCGTTGTAATCCTTTACACCATACGAGAGTTAATTTTGTTTCATAGACATTAAAGTATGGATTTGATATTAGGTTTCTAGGTTTTAGGGCCATCTTGTCCACTTCTTATTAAAGTAAGAGGCTTTGTGCCATTAAAATGTTTTCTTTATTGGATTACCCTATTTTATTTCCTAGATATATTTCTAAGTGTTCTCGTCTTTATTTTATAATTTTCTTTTTATGTTTTCGAATTTCCACAAATTCTACTTCAAATTAGATATATTAATACTATTTTATATTTCAAGTCAAGGATTCTATGAAAATATAATTCTTCCACTTTTGGTAGGTTTGCGACTTTCCCACAAGCGTAACCTAGGCTTTTTAATTATTTTTTCATAATATCTAAGATTCAATCAAATGGAATTTTTTTTTTTGTTCATATTTCAAAGCTTCAGGCCCTTCCCATGGATCCAATGCCAAAAAATGAATGTGTTTTGTCAATTTTGAAGCCCATAAGACATATTGATATCAACAAAAGAGAATTGAGACAACAGGTAGTGCATGCCACATGGTAACATGGGGAATATTATGAGGTATGCCAATGAGCCTTTTGCATTGAAAACTATTTCAACTCTTGTTAATAGAATTCACTACAAGAAAAAAAGACATTGGTGAGGGTCGAAAAATATCACCATAAGCTCATTAGTGACGGTCAAAATATTATTCATCACAAAAAACTGAATGTCATCAAAGGTGGCATTGCCAACAGTATAGGTGTTGTGGTGACATTCAAGGTCTATCACCAATAATGATTTATAATGATAGATAATGACTGTCACCATTTCATATGATAAATGGTGACAAACCTTAGCCTCCATCACTAAAAAAATGAGCGTCACGAAATGTGGCATTGCCAAAAGTATAGGTGTTGTGGTGACATTCAAGGTTCATCATGACTAGTGATTATAATGATGGATAATGACCATCACCATTTCATATGAACACCAATGATTTATTGTGATGGACCTTTCGTGATCGTCATTATTGATGCATATACATTATGACGTTCATTGACTGTCACCATTTCATATTTTGGTGAGGGTTGAAAAATGTCCCCATAAGCTCATTAGTGACAGTCAAAAGAGCCTTTGTCACCAAAATTTTGAATGTCACAAAAGGTTGTATCACCAAAAGTGTAGGTGTTGTGGTGAGATTCAAGGTCCGTCATGAGTAATGACTATAATGACAGACTATGATCATTACCAAATACTAATTTTCATCATTCCATATGAATATTAGGGCACGATGGAATCAAACCACCAACCTCCTACTTGTAAAGCAAGTTCACTTCCATTGAGATAGCACCCTTTAAAGAATTAGAATTTGATACTTATAAATTGTGAATTATACAACTTTCAATAAATTATAAAACTTTGAAAAATATTTGCAAATATTTTACTAAACAAGAAAAATAACATTAAAGCTATAGGTCTCTACCTAATGGTTATGGAAGTTATGAAAAGTGGGTGGAGGGAAAAACAATTATGTATAATATACTCAAAATCTTCAGTTGAATGCTCAATTGGAAGTGAAACTTTGAAGACATGTATAACCTATAAATGACCTATAATTATCAAACCTAAAATTTTCAATTACACCAAAGATTGATTTCTCACCTTGTGAATCATGTAAATTTGTTGCGACGACATAAAAATGTCTCTATAAGACTGATTTTCATGCCAAAAAGTAAAAAGAAGTGAGTATATATGATGCAATTATGAATAATGAGCTACATGCTTGAATCCTACTGGCTATGGGGTCTAGAAAACTAATTGGGAGTGCTTTTCATTATTAATTAATTCAAGATGTCAAAATACAATGATCCTTAAATGTAACCGCTAAACATATGTTAAAATTGTTAGCACAAAGTTTGGCTAATATCTGTTGCAACAAAAAATATTTAGGGGGCATTTAAACACTTCCAAATCTACACCAAGAATGAGTATCCAAAGATGCAATTGCATGAATACAAGGAAAGCACTCTCTACCTCTCAATGATAACTATGTCCTCCCACAAGTACTTCAACTAGAAAATGGGCGTGAAGACAAAAACCTCAAAGCAAAAAGAATTACACAATACAAAAATACACTTCACCCCCTACCTTTATATAATACATCTAGGGGAATAACAAAAAGATCCATAGAGAATATGAATTCAGTACAATAACTTTCCAAAATTCATTTTCTACATGGTTGGCTTCTTTCCTGTGTGCAATTTCAAAACCAGTCCAAGAAAAAATCCAAGAGGTTATCAACCAAGTTTTGTTGATACAATTTCAATACCCCGAATTTCAACATCCTCGATTGTAGCTATGTCATTCTACGTTAAGTCACCACATCTATGTTCGAGTTCGGTGACTCTGAAGTTCGAATAAGATTCAACACTTAAAATTTTGGAAAAATAGTCACTAGTAGTAAAACCAAGAATGCCACTCATATGAGTAAATAGTGCATTGAATAAAAATAGTGCATTGGGCACACTGAAAATGAATGTTGGGAATAATACTGAGAGGGGGTGGGGGTGAATTAGTATTATCAAATCAATAACTTTTTCATTTCATAATCAGATTTATATATGCTACTTCAGTGAAGGGAACTCACGTTTCCATGCAACTGTTCTTAAGGAAACCATCGTATATCTAGTGAACTTATGATTCAGTTAATTCATCATATGTTGATCTTTAATTAGTGCATCAGTGATTTATTAACCATTTAAATAGTAACCATGTGCAGTAATAATAGAATAAATGATCACACATAATAAACACACATGAACACCAATATTTAAGGTGGAAAGACAATGTGGGAGAAAAACCACATGCTTTTGTCGTCTCTGTCTTCTTTTGATATAAGAAAAACATGTTTAAAATCTTGTACTAGTGTAGACTCATACTAGTACGTAGGTACCCATTTGCAGAAGGTTACAACCTTCTCTCGTTCTCCAGCTACTACCAGAAGGGAGCTAAAACCCCCTAGCTCTTGTATTAGTCGATATGTTTACTGGTACATAGGTGCCGACCTACAGAAGGCTCCAATCTTCACTTGTTCTACAGCTGCTACTGGAAGGGAGCTCCAACCACCTAGCTCTTGTACTGGCCGATATGTTTACCAATACATAGGCACTAGCCTACAGAAGGCTACAACCTTCTCTCTTCCTCTAGGGACCATGTTTCATAAATTTTCAGACTGGATACTCCTGGTACATAACAACACAATATGAAGGCCACGTTTCATCCAATTTTCATACTGGACCCATCAGCAACATTGAAGCTCAAAATCAATCACCACTGCAATACAACCAATCACTAAAAACCCATCAACACTAAAGAAAATCACAATCAATCAATCTAAACATTCAAAACACTGTCACCAAAACACAGAGCAGAACCCAGAACTTTGCATCAACAACCATAACCAACTACAACTTCAAACATCATATTTCATCATGTATATGCTACTTCGAAGCACTGAACCAACGTGTATACGTGCCTTCACCAAGGTGAACCAACATATAGATCTGCAAATACTAACTTAAAACTTCACAGCTATTCCAGACTTCAATCATACCTAGATCATAACATTTATATAATAAAACATGCATTAGCATTCAAATCTAGCCCATCCATTATCAGATCATACAATGATAAGTCATTTTAGGTTTCATGATCCTGATCCAACATTGTATCTAAAGGTGCACGTGATATTTCAGATCATATCATTACCATAGCCCTTATAACATAAAATATACTTTAGATAGAAGTATTCATAAAAAACCCATTCACTTGCACACTTGTCATATACTTCAGATAGAATTATTCATGAAAAACCCATTCACTTGCATACTTGTCCCTTTGATCTTCTCCTCCTTATATAGTTTTTGGCCTTTCTCAATACCTCAGACAAAAACAACACTTAGGACCTGTGGTATTCTTGGATGGGATCAAATAACCGTTATTCCACTCAATGTTGTGGGCTAATACCATGGTATTGACCCTTGGTATTCTTAATCTTTAATTTCCTTGATTTTCCAACCCATACGCACTTTTCCTCTTGTGAAAGTGTGTGCATACGTATATTCTCTTTTTGTTCTGTGAACCCGTGTGTATACATTAGGACAAAGTGAACCAGCGTATACTTCTTAAACCATTCTCTTTCTTCAATCTCTCGAGTCTGATCTGTAATTATTTGTTATTAACCTGTTGCACTGTGAACTTCCATAATTCATCATATATGTGAGTTGCCATCAAGGACAACACCTATATCATAATGCCAACAATCTCCCCCTTTGGACTTGATGGAAACCATATTGGTGTTTATTACGTCAAGCTGTAGAACCTATTAGATATATCAAACAACACCAAGATACTCTCCCCCTTTGACATCAAGGGCAAAGGGCGGACCAAGATATTCTCCCCCTTAGAGATGCACTATGCTATCCATGCTCCCCCTGAGCACATGCAGAGTCTGCAAAGATATTTTTCAATAGAATAACATGACTCTATAACTCAACTATGTGAGTATGACTTTCCTATCACCAATGACTCATACATACATCAATCACCCAACCAAGTGGGGATATACCAAATGTTCATACATGACTGAAAAATTATTACATCATCCTTCCCATGCATAGTGGGGTTACAAATTACATCATAGGTATTTACATGACCTTTACATCAAATGATATACATGATATTTATAACAAGGACAAGACCATGATAGTCATCAACAACTATCATACACCATATAAGTTCTGCACCATAATCATCTATCAGCAGCATCAAGATCAACAACCTGTATATGTCCTTCATCAAAAGAGTCAACTGAATCAAAACAACTATGTGGATCAAGAAATATAAGTATCATATGAGATTTCATCATAGGCCACCTCTGTCTTCAGCAACATAAGCATCATTATGTACCAAGGTCTTCTAATATAATGCCAACAATGCATTATTAGAAGCATATGCTCCCCTTGAACCTGTGCCAACTGTTCACTGTCAGATCTGATCATTGCATTTGTTAGTAAGAATCATCAAGGCATCATCATCAACCAGTTATTCACTAGTTATTACCCACTTATGAGGGCCAAAACCACTTCTACATATTATTAATAGATTGCAATCATCACTAATCATAACAGAAAATATAATTGATAATTGACTGAACCATATCAGACCCCTTTTCCTGAGTTTGTCCCACTTCTTCTTCATCAAAACAACATATACGCGACTGTGCAGCTTCTAACTCTCATATATACGACTTATCTTCATAATAACTATGTATGAGAATTGGAATACTGAAGTTTCACACTTTCAACTCTCCCTAGGTCTGTTATGTCTGTATACTGAGCTATGCCACATATTTCTGAAATCAATTCCTTCTTCTTCAATACCTTGGATTGTGATGATGTTTTTTCCTTTTGGTATGGTGGCCAAAATTTTCTCCTGCATTCCTTTGCTATATGCCAAAATTTGTTATAAGCATAACATCTTATATGTTTCATATTCCTTCCATCGCAACCAATAGCTTTGTGACCAAAAATATTGCAATAAAAACAATATCCCTTAAAGTACATGGAAACTGATGATCTTTATGTATGACAGTTATTAGATTGAACCATTCTACTTTTGCATCTAGCTGCAACATGTCCAAATTAAGACATATAAAACATTCAACATTATTCATCAGAGGAAAGAACCAATTATCCCTTCCATAGTTAGTAGGAAGCGATTTTCTTTGAAGTGTTTCTTTCCTTGGTTGTTGATGAGGTTGACCTCTTATCTCCTTGTTGAGCATTTTAGATTTTGCATTAGAGTTCCTTGCCTCATCTTGTGAGCTAGATTCACCTTCAACAGTTTCATGAAAACCAAGATTAGTCTTTATAAGAGGAGAATGCTAAACTTTGATGATTTCATCTAATGTTTCCGATCTTTTAGCAAATATAAGATTTAGAGTTTTTGTCTTCTCAACTTCTTTTCTTAGACTTACTACGTCACACTCTAATTTTTTATTGTGTTTGTTTTTTCAGTGAGTTGATGTGTCACTGTGTCTATGGTTGTATCCTTTTCTGCCAAACAGATTTTGAGTTGAGTGATTTCTTTAAGGATATCTTCCTTTTCTAAGGTATCATTTTCATATGCCATGAGCAGTGTAATATCTTGATCATCTTCATCACTATTAGACAGGCCATCACTATCTTCATGAGTATAGTAAATTCTTCTATTACCTTCTGCATAAATCTTTCCTTTGTCATGAGGGCATTTAGCAGCATAATGACCAACTCTTCCATAAGAAAAACATTTGAAGGGAAGCTTACCTCTGAAAAAACATTTGAAGGGAAGCTTATGTTTGAATCTTTTGGAACCTCACCGAAGTTTATTCACAAAGTTTACCTCATCTTCTTCTGATATGTATCCTGCTTCTTCCTTTTCTTTTCCTTTTGCAAAAGCTTTGAAAGCGGCTTCTCTAATATCTGATGGACCTCCTTTCCTCATTTCAAAGGGAGTTAAAATTCGATGAAGTTGAATAATAGTAACAGATTTTAGATCTTGCTTTTCTTTAATGGTAGATACTTTTGACTCAAATTTAGAAGATAAAGATCTCAAAATTTTCTCAACTATAGTAGCCTCCTTTAATTCTTGACCTAGATTTCTCATATGATTTACATTCTCATCTACTCGTAAGAAATAATTAGCAATACTTTCATCACTATGCATCTTGAGAGAACTTCATATTGGATTCTAATAGTTTGGAGTTTAGCACGTTTTACCTGGGAGTCTCCTTCATAGCTCTGAATGATTATGTCCCATATTTCCTTAGGTGTGTTGAATTGCATGACTTTGACAAGTTCCGATTCTAATAGAATTCCCAAGAGAGCATTTACAACTTTGGCATTGATTTCATATGATTTTCTTTTTACTGGATCCGTGGGGACTTCTGCTGGATATTGGTATCCTCTTTCCACAATTGCCCAAACCTCAGCTCCAAGTGACTGAATATAGGCTCTAGTTCTTGTCTTCCAAAATACTAAGTTATCTACGTTGAATATTGGTGGTTTGATAGATCCCATTCCTTCGTGATTTCTCATCTTGAGAGATCTTCCTTCAAGCGATCAAGCTTCTTTTGAAGGACCTACTTTGATACTAATTGTTGGGAATAATACTAAGATGGGGGGGGGGGGTGAATCAATATTATCAAATAAATAAATTTTTCATTTCATAATCATATTTATATATGCTACTTCAGTGAAGGGAACTCGTGTGTCCACACAATTGTTGTTAAGGCAACCAACGCATATCTAGTGAACTTATGATTCAGTTAATTTAACATATGTTGATCTTTAATCAGTGCATCAATGCTTTATTAACCATTTAAACAATAACCATGTGCAGTGATAACAAAATTAACCATCACACATAAGAAACACACATGAACACCAAGATTTAAGGTGGAAACCCAATGCAGGAGAAAAAACACCTATTGCTGTTGTCTCTATCTTTTTTTAATATAAGAAAAACCTATTTACAATCTTGTACTGGCATAGACTCATACCAGTATGCAGGCACCCACCCACAGAAGGATACAACCTTCTCTCATTATCCAGCTACTACTAGAAGGGAGCTACAACCCCCTAGCTCTTGTATTAGCCGATATGTTTACTAGTACGTAGGTGTCGACCTACATAAGGCTGCAACCTTCACTCGTTCTCTAGCTTCTACTAGAAGGGACCTCCAACCCCTTAGCTCTTGTACTGTCCGATATGTTTATCAGTATGTAGGCGTTAGCCTACAGAAAGTCACATTTCATCCAATTTTCATATTGGACCCATCAACAACATTGAAGCTAAAAATCAATGACCACTGCAATACAACCAATCACTGAAAACCCATCAACACTAAAGAAAATCAGAATTAATCAATCTGAACATTCAGAACACTATCACTAGAACACAAAGAAGAACTTACAACTCATTAACAACCATAACCAACTGCAACTTCAAACATCATATTTCATAATGTATACACTACTTCGAAGTGTCGAACTAGAGTGTATAAGCGCCTTCACCAAGGCAAACCATTGTATATATCTACAAATACTAACTTAAAACTTCAAAAATATTCCATACTTCATTCATACCCAGATCATAACATTTACAGAATAAAACATGTGTTAGCATTCAGATCTAGCCCATCCATTATTAGATCATATAATGATAAGTCATTTCAGGTTTCATGATCCTGATCCAACATTGTATCCAAAGGTGCACGTGATATTTCATATCATATCATTACCATAGCCCTTATAACATAAAATATACTTTAGATAGAAGTATTCATGAAAAACCCATTCACTTGCACACTTGTTCCTTTGATCTTCTCCTCCTTATATAGTTTTTGGCCTTTCTCAATACCTCAGACCAAAACAACACTTAGAACCTATGGTATTCTTGGACGGGATCAAATAACTGTTACTCCGCTCAATATTGTGGGCTAATACCATGGTATTGACCCTTGGTATTCTTTAATCTTAAATTTCCTTGATTTTCCAACCCATACGCGATTTTCCTCTTGTGAAAGTGCGTGCATATGTATACGCTCTTTTTGTTCTGTGAATGTGTATATGCTACTTGGACAGAGTGAACCAACGTATACTTCTTCAACCATTCTCTTTATTCAATCTCTGGAGTATGATATGTAATCCTTTGTTGTTAACTTGTTGCACTGTGAACTGCCATCATTCATCATATATGTGAGTTTTCATCAAGGACAACACCTTTATCATAATGCCAACAATGAACTCCTGAAGAAATACAATTAAGACTAGGTCTAATGCACCTGGACATTTGGAAGCTCATGTATATGCATAAACACAAAAACGTTAGCTAGAGCATGAACCCGAATGACAATAATTTAAAGATTTTCTCATGTCTTCATCACCATGTTTCATATAAGGGCTTAGAATAAAGAATTTCCCATTCTTAATTTATTTTCAGGAAGAAGCATTCAACTCATAAATTATAAATATGTGATTATATTTAATCATTGAGTCTAGATAGTTGGTCACTACTACTAGTGTCATGAAATTTTTTAATACAAGGTGAGGCAAAACCAAGATGTTAACTCAATATAAATAACTGAAGTCTCAGGTGTCCATTCATAAAGCCTTTGGGTCCTAGATAAAAAATTCCATACTTCCAAAGAATTTTTCTTCCTATGTGTTTGTGACGAGAGATAATCAAGTCTAGATCACCAAAAAATTCATTGCATCGAGATAAGGCAGGTGCATTCTATAGGCTGGATGAAGGTGGGGCGATCTTTCAACTCTTTGTATTTATTCCCACCAGCATAACAATACATTGAATCTAGAAATACATTGGCTGAATTGAAAACATACACTAGCATAGAGGGCCAATGTTGTGGTCTGTTTGCATTTTCATTTTCCAAGAATCACAGTTGCAAGCTAAGTCAACATGCATTACGCATTTTCCATCACTATGTGGTTGTGCATGTTAGGACGCCGCGGTCGAGAGTGGAGTGTGGATGCAGGGTCGAGAGTGGAGTGTGAGGCTGTGAGCAGAGACAAGAGTGTAAATTTAGGGTTTTGATTTTTGGTTTTTATTTTTAATTATCAAATGCCGAGATTTACCTAAACATGAAGCCAAATTTAATCAATTTTAAGGTGATTTTATTACGGGGATATGGGAGAAGAAAATCTTGTCACATTTGGAAAACAAAGAAACAAATGTCCAAGGAGAGGTAGATGCAAATTTTCAAAGATCAACCACCCAGACAACGGATGTAGACTCTTAACCCAACATATCAACAAGCGGAAAATCTAGCATTAGAACATTTATAGAAAATAGAGACGAACGTATGAATGGTAACACACTCAAGAACAAACCCATACAGAAGAGCGACACAGATACGCAGATTTATAAACCATCCTCAAGTGGCGGAAAAATGTTCAAAACATCATATATACTCAGAAGAAATGAATTAAATTACTAATAGTGCAGTGAAAAAGAGAACTCAGAAACTTGTCAGTGCAACAGATCCATGCTCAAAAATATTTCTATATTAGAAGAAATTAGATGCAAGATTTGTATGCAGTGAAGAATTATTTGCTGGCATGCATAATTTTGCAAGCTAAAATTTTTACCAAGAAGAAATGTAACTATTTTTTAGCATAAATAATATTGACAGTGGATGGGTAATAAATTGATCTTTGACAACAAACCAAATTTCAGCAAACTGAGCAAATGTATACGAACCATGGTAGCAACATACTAATATATTTATAAAAGAATACACATAAGACAATAGAAAATGTATTATTTTTTTTATTTTGCAATAGTCCTTCAAAGAAATGAAGTTTTTCCTCCATGCTCGAATTATGTAATAAATCCCTCTTTAAATGTAAATGAGATATAAGTAATTTGAACGTCTGCAATTCTATGTTTGTTGAGGTGGAATACACAGTCACGCTCTATTTTCTAGAGGAATACAATTTTAAGAAATCTGATCATGGGTAAAAAGAAGACTTAAATTTTGGAACCATAAGAAGATATATATGTTTTTTTGGATCAAAATGGTGATTTTGGAGGAATAAGAACTTTTTAAGGTATCTGGTTGGGAGTGATAAGATGTTGAATACACATTTTTCTCTAGAAATTGAAGGAAATATTGTTAGTATTAAAAAAAAATTGATGTCAAACTCCCATAAATTGAATGGCAAAACTTCTCTATCTTGGAAACAAAGGATGGAAATGATTATTTCATACAATGATCCGTGGGATATTTTCAATGGAGAAACACCAAAAGATACGGGGAAATGATCAACCAATTATAAGAACAAAAATGCCCTGCTTCTCATAATTGTTGAACCCCAGGATGATACTCTTCAAAATAGTACATGATAAATTGTGTTGTCCAACTTGGTGTAAATTAAGAATCCTATATGAACACCAAATGAAATGATCAACCAATTATAAGAACAAAAATGCCCTGCTTCTCATAATTGTTGAACCCCAGGATGATACTCTTCAAAATAGTACATGATAAATTGTGTTGTCCAACTTGGTGTAAATTAAGAATCCTATATGAACACCAAATGAACTTATGGCTTTATGAAAAATTTAAATATTTCTTAAAGAAATTAAGAACATGTCCAAAAAATGCTTGAACTTGGAAATGAATTATGAATTCTTACGACCACCATCGAAGAAATGGAGTTTGTAATGATTTTATTGAACAGTCCATACTTGTACCATAATTTTGTAACCTTGTTATGCATTTATTCTAAAATTGAAGTGACATCATTCATAAAAGTAGTAGGATTTCTTATCCAATAAGATAAAACATTAAAGAAAGATGATGGTCAACCACCAAACATACAAACATACATTCACAAGAAAATAAATAATTCATGAAATACCAAAGGTAATTATCAATCCAATAAACCTAAATATTGTAATTATTGTGGAAAGAATAATATATAGAAGATGAATTATTTCTGACAAAACAAAGGAATAAAGCTAGAGGTAAATGTAATGGAAAAGGTGGTAGACATAGTGGCAATTTTTGCAAAGAGTAATAAAACTATGAAGTTGAATGAGCCTAAAATAGACTAAAAATAACTAGACGTTTTTTAGTGTGTCAAAAGGGATGCAACAAAGAGGAATCAAAATAGAGCTAGACGTAAAGGAAAAGGTCTTCTACAATTCAAAGGAAACAAAAACAAAGGCTTCAATCCAATGCTAAACATGGAGGAAAACAAGTGGGTATCAGTACCTTATCTATGTTGCCTGCACTAGAGCCTCCCTTTGTAACTCTGAATTCAGTAATCCATCCTTTGGGATGCCATCGATTTAAAAAACGTACTAGGTTTTCAAAGGAAACAAAATAGTTTCTTCAATCCAATTCTAAACATGGAGAAGAACAAGTGGGTATCTATACCTTATCTGCATTTCCTGCACTAGAGCCTTCCTTTGTAACTATGACTTCAATAATCCATCATTTGGGAAGCCATCAATTCAGCTAATGTACCAGGATTTTGTGGTCTATAAGAAGCATTTTCATTAGACCGACTGCTTTAAACTTGCTCAACAGTGGCCTAAGCATCAAATTTTAAATATTAAGAGCTTCAAGTTTGGTTTCTTCATGAGAAGGTGGTGGCAACCTAGCGAAATTACAGAAGGATTTTCGAAGGACAGTTGTTACTGTTGTACCCTGTAGAGCACTTTACACAATGTTGTTTAGCTATTCTAAGTTTTGGGCTTTTTAAAAAAATCTGGCAATATAATTGTGAGTGAGATTGTAATTTTAGATTGTTTATCAGCATAGATCTTTGTCAAAATGTAAAATTTTTTTGAGTGAAAAAAGGAGGAAAAGTTTGCACCTCAAGATATTTGATTCCTCTAGATTCTATTTATAATATAGAATTAAAATGGTTCTACACTAACTATATATAATATATAGGTCACAACTAAATATATTATTTGAATTCACATTATCCACATTAAAATGTTAATACATTTAAATTTAAATTTCTTCTTTCTAAATCAAATTCTAATTCTAATTTGAATTTCATAGAGAGTGTAGAGTGTTAGAGACCAAGTTGGAAGTTGAAGACCATTTTAAGCTTAATAGAACAAAGGGAATAAACCTTAGTACCATGCAAGATTCAAGGGTAACAGGTGCTCGCGCACACACAGGACTTTGCTAGAACATGTGAGGGGCGTGCAAAAACATTTGGTGAGATAGATGCCCTAAGTAGATAAAGGAACGATTGAGATTTGGTATGGAAACTACATGTGTTGAGCTGATGGATGGAGTTATGAATGAAGGTCGACTGGGATTTTTTGAAGGCCGCTATAACTCTCTTCTAGAAGACTATAAATGCTTTTTTGTGTAATGCTTTGACTTCCTATTATGGTTCATTTTATTGTAGTTATGTGTATTTTATTTGGTGGGCTAGAAATATTAGTATTTTTTATGATTAGAATATTCATGTGTAAGTTGTGTTTTCTTTAATTAAATGATGACCAGGAAATATAAATTGAACCTATAAAATCTAAGCCTCATCATATGGTTATACCTTCTCTTGATTTTGATGTTTCTTGGGGCTACTTTGATGGTTCTTTCCAGGGTCATCTGCCCAAGTGTGGTGTGAAATTTGTTTTTTATTTGAATGCTTCACATTAATTTCATTTAAGGTATTCTCCTAGTTTGGGTTCAAACATGAAGGCCAAAGTTGTTGCTCATCTCGATGTTGTTGCATTTTGTTAGAAACCTTGGGATGCATTTTGTCAAAAGTGTAGCTCTTTAAAGAAGGGAAACATGAATATACATAAATAGACAACTATTGTGGAAGTTATATTTTAAGTGCTCAATGTAAAGAATTATCTCACATTGCACACCATGTGCACATGCATATCAAAACTATGTTCAAGAACAACTCAAAAGAGATTGATCGTTTCACTAGATGTGCATTTAGTATAAGCTATGTAGATTGCTCAAATTTTCTGCTTATTTGAACACATGATCTAAAAATTAGATAGAAAAAGATTCAAACATGTAAAATTATATTAAATAAAGTAAAGAAACAGAGTAAATATACATACAACATCGTGAAACAAAATGATTTCTCTTGCACGAATGGGTGCTTTACTCATATGCAGAAACAATATATCACCCCACAAAAAGGACATAGTCTGCCAAAATTGAACTATTTAAAGCCAATGTAATCACCAAAGAAATATTATTGTGAAATTATAGTCCTCGTAACTTAAAGGAAATGACACAGATGTTCATTATATTTTAAATCTTGCTAAACAATTTGGTGCAAAATAAGAAAAGCTACAAAAATCAAATTGAACAACACAGTTCAAATCAAAGTTACAAATTTACCACTTGAAAATGAAAGCAAATCTGTCCAATGTTTTCTAATTTGTATAAATAACCACTAACACAAACAATGCCATAGATTCTACTTGAAAACTGGAAGGAAATCAATGAAAAAATATCCATTTGTAGGTGCAATGACATAAAGGCTTTGATATGCTACTCAAAAATAAGAAATCATAAACATCAAAGGTTTTCTACAAAGCTGACTTACTAAGTTGTTGGAGAAAAAAGGGGTGGTGCTAGGGTTTCTCTTGAGTCATTATGGCTTCTCTCAATTGCTTGTTTAATGGCTTGTAGCCTAATAACAAAACCTCTGAGTAATTGGTTGCACTGTCATTCCTCATATAGAAGTTGAAATAAATTTTTTTTTTGTGTCATAGGGATTCTCCCATTCTGTCTTCCTTGATTAAAAGATGTTAGATCACCATAGAAGAAAATATGCCTATATATAGACTTTGATGCACTCCAAATGAAAACATTGAAAACAAAAAATATATAAATGTCACACAAAAATATATTGAGTTATTAACTAATATATTGAGTCAATTTCATTTGAAAGACATAAGGATGAAAAGATTATGTATGGTGCAGAATGTGAATATGAATACTTAGCTCCGTGGGCTAGCTCAAGTGGTTGAATGTTTTGAGCTTCATGTAGGAGGCATTGGGGTTAATTTCGCAGGCTCACTGCTTCTGTTGTGTGCCTTACTCAATGTACCTAACAAGTTAGGCATCATCATTAGTGCCAATGGGTTTGCACTGGATACAATCAGAAAATTGTGGGAAGTGCCTAGGTGTTTCCCTGTAAGGTTTTCCTTAGGGAAAAAAGGGATGAGATGGATATTCCAGATATCATGAAATGTGAAGAATGATAAAAATCATAGTAGTGAGCCCACAGTGGGCATCTTAATTGGAAATCGTCCTGTTATGAAGTATTATGTAAATCATGAGATTCAAGGTTCAAGTCCCCAAGGGTCAAGATAAGCTAAAAAAACAAAAGTCATAGTTAGTAGTGATCTCTCTTTTATAATTTTCAAGGTAGGCAGAAAACGTTTAAGAAAACTAAGATAACCACAAAGAGATTGTCTCCCATTGAATAGCTAAAGAAGTTTTGGCAGGTATATATAACTATTGTATAGAATGTTTGAATAGAAAACATCTGTAGCAAATGTAAATATGGACATCCTATTATGAAAACTAGAATTAAAAACAAAGAATGGCATGCTCTCATTTGCTGACTAGATTGATAAGTGCACATTATCAACAAACAAAATAGTTCCAATATTTAATATAATTTGCATTGTCGAATCAAAATTTTTCATACGTAAGACTAACCCTTTTAAATCCAGGTTCCATGCTACCTAAAAGCACAACTACAACTGGTGATTCACTTCCCGTGACACACATCAGCCCTTTCCATATTATCAAATTTGATGCGACAATCATTCCTGTGCAATAGTCAAAAGATGACATCTGTAAGTCGGATTGCAGATATAGGTTAGGATATCGCAAGTTTGCAAAATATATTCATCAAAATTTTAGAAACAAAGAGTCATAATATTCCAAACAAAACATGATATATTATCCATATGGTTAAACTAGAAAGAAATTTAATTAATGTTGATTAATGACCACCATAGGTTAATGGTACTGGAAAAGGAGATCAAATAATAACAGCTGTTGGGATGGGGTCCCCTGGATTAGTTTAGGGTTAAGATAACCCAAGTTTTGGTACCATTTTGCAAATAATGTAAAGTCTCCACGATTTGTGGATGCAAAGCGCATAGATGAATAGGAGTCAAAGGGGCTTATCCCCTTGTTTTATGTAAAGTTTTGAGTCAGTATTGAGATTTAGCCATGGTCCATGAACCGTGGCATTGTATGAAAAGTCTATAAATAATGATTCTTAGTGAAGGGACAAGTAGACTTAGAAGAACAAGAAGAAAAAAGGTAGAGAATTGGGTCGATTGAAGAGTTTGGGATGAGAGCTAGGGCAGGAAGGCTATGCTTCATGCGCTTAGATAGGGGAAGAAAGGGTCTGTAGCTGAGTGCATGGAGGCTTAGGTAGAGTCCACAACTAAATGTGTGGACCCCTGCAGTTATGTGCATAAGGGTCTGTAACCTTGAATTGAAGATCAATAAAGACAATTTTTCGAAGAATTCCTAAGTATTTCTGTTTATCTCTGTTAATGTTATATGTTGCTGATAAATGACTTGTTTATGAGATATTGATTGAATGTTACGTGATTCTCTTGAATAAGTCTTAATAATGTATGCAATGCATGTTTAAATATTGTCATGAAGACTTTGGTGTTTTCTCTTATGTTTACTAATGACTTAAGTAAATTTGCGTGAACACTAATTTAGAACTTCTCTCTGTTGTGCGTAAGTATATGAATTGACTGTTAGAGGTCTGCAAGGACTGATCGTAGTCCTTTGGGAAGGTCTAAAGGCTACTCTAACGGAGTTGCAACAATGTGCTCTAAGAGGTTATTGATTTTCGTGAAGGCAGATATGAGGCGTTGGAAGACATCACACTATTCTCTGGATATAGAAACTTGGTTCTTGCATCCCTCCATACTGCTTCAGGTGGGATTGCAGCCTGTGCTACGCGGGTTATTGCCAAAAGGGCCAGTAGTGTAGGGTTTTTTTGGTCAGTGCAACTAACTCTGAACCTGGGTTAGGACCCCCTAAGCCAACAAATGGTTCCATTTTTGAGACCGGGATCTACTTGAAAGAGATGTGTGATGTCGCATCATTGGAATCTGACCAAGAAAGAAATTTAAAATTGGTTGGATCGAAAGATTCACGAGTTCACGGTGCAAGAAAATAGGAATCCATGCCTGTCAAAGGAAGAGTGGTTGAACATGTATTTGTATATAGAGATACATGAGATCTTCTTCTACACTTTCCCCATTGATATGTATGAGTGGTTAGCTAAATTGACAAATAGTCAAGGAAGATGGAAGCTCGATAGTCCTATAGTGTGGACTCTAGAATTAGTGTGGTGATTGGAAACTTTTGAAAACAAGATCACATGGGCTATTGATCATTGGCTCAATCAAATTCTGGGAGGATTTGTTACAGAATTTGCAGTTGATACGTCAGTTAGCTATAGTGAAGTGGAGCAACACTTTTTCAAAAGATGGAGAGGTAAGTATTTAAGATCATTGAATACTTGGATTAATATGTTGTTATGTGAAAAACAGGTGATGCCATTACCTTGATGTTTGAAGCTACGTGAAGTGGATGGTTCTTTAGAAATCACGAAGGATCAGGACTAGATTTTAGTCCATTCATTGGACCTCCTCCTAATGACGACGAAGGGGTAGGGTAGACTACGCAATGAAGCGATGTTTAGCTAATCACTTAGGGGATTCCTCGAGCAAATAATCCTTCCACTCCACCTCCACCCCCACCTCCACCGCATACACCTTCACTCACACCTCCACCTCCACCACCACCATTCAACATGGCGAACGCAATGAAGATGTCGATCTTCAAGGGTATAGGAAGTGAAGATGCAGAGCAGTTCTGGTTTGTTGCGAATGCTGGATGGACAACACAATAGATTACTGATGATAATATAAAGAAGACATAATTGGTTACTACTTTGCAGGATCGCGCACTAACCTGGTACTTTAAGTATTGTTATGATAATCCTCTTGCCATGCTAGAATAAACTAAGACAACTTTAAACAAAGAGTTTAGTAAGCCTAAGTTTGACTCACAGTCAGTAATTGGATTTAAAGAAATCATGATGAGGGTCGATGAGACACCTAGGGAATTTTATCAGATGTTGAAGTGTCATATTAGAGACGCTAACATGCAGATCACAGATAGCCAACATCGCGAATGGTTTATAGCACTGCTCTTTCCCCACTTGAGAATTGCTGTGTCACAACAGAAGATAGAAACACATGAAGAAGCCTTCGAAATCACAATGAGGTTGCATGCATACCCTATTCAGGACACAAACCTGAGAGTACAACAAATCCATTCACAATTAGCAAGCTTACACCTAGAGTTGAATATTTTAAATAAAGACAAGGAGACTAAACCAGAAGTGCATGCAAAAGTTTTGTGTTTGAAGTGCAAGGGCCATGGGCATGATAAATACCACTGTCCAGTGTACATCAATTATATTACAGGAGGGGGGCTAATTCCCCTGAAGCCTTCTACCCTAGCAGGGCCGAGCGTGGGGGTTGCACTATGGTGTGCTATTTGTCAAGTTGCTGGACAACATGCGACAGACAATTTCCATTTACTTCAAAAGTTCATCCAGACACCCCAACAATTGTTCTGTAACTTCTGCAAATCTGTGGAACATGATGAGCACCACTGTTGAAGCTATGAGCTGATGATGGAAAGAACACCTACATGCTAGATGCAAGCTGTTATGAAACCAGCTCAAGAAAAGATAGAAAAGATATATCAACGCCTTAGAATTCAGACTCTTCGAGGGGGCAACCTCCTTTACATTACATAAATGAACAATTCTTGGATGATACAAATGAAAATACCTCCTTTCTATATATAGGAGTCTAAGGGGTCATAACATAATCAGAGCCGACATAACAATAATAATGTAAGGGCACAATAATAACAATAGTGGGCTTCTATGGGGCACAAAAATAACAATATGGGCACTACATGGGTACATCAATATAATAAGTGGGTTGTAATAATAACAATAAGGGGTTACACTAGTAGTATAGGGGCCTAACATAAGCAGAAACTCAGCCTCCAGAGCAGGACACTGGAGGAGCGCGCAGAGGTTATTAGGGTTGAGGATAGGGCTGAGGAGGAGGAGGACCTGGTAGAGGCCGCGATCAGATTATCTACTACAACTGTGGACAACCAGGGCACTACACATGAGAGTGCCATAATCCTACACACCCATCATTTCAATAATGCTGAGAGTTTGATCATACTATAGAAGAATTCCCAATACTAATAGCTAAGATGAAAGAGAAGAAAACACAACCTATGTAGAATCTATAGATGATGAGGGCTGAGCCCCATGAAGAAGATCAAAGCATTAACATTGTGCTAAGAGGTGGGATGACGACTAGCACTGATAAGGGTAAACAACTTGAAGAAGAAGGATGGGTCCACAAAGCGCCAGAGAAAGAAGCCAGATTTGATCTAGATTGCACTAAGGAAACATTTATGGAAGCCAAGAAGAGCTTCGACGAGGTCTCCACCTCAGGGAGCCAGGAGAAGACAAAAGATATTAGTGCACCTATAGAGGTTGACCCCTCTGTACTCACTAAGTTTTTGGAGACCTGCATAAAACTATTGCGTGATAACAAAGCTGTAGAAGGCGTGAAGGAATTACTAAATAAATGTGCCAGCAAAGAGAAGGTCCCTGATGGACATCGGGTGGTCCAAAAAATTGGCAAACATAAGGCACAAACAAAGCGTGAGATGAGGCTCACCGCGTAGATAGGTGATTATGAGATGGACCAGGTCATTTTGGATCTAGGGTCTGATGTGAACGTATTGCCGAAACAAAAATGGGAAAGGATGAGGAGACCTCCATACATTGGTCTCCGATTGAACTTAGAATGATGAACCAACAGAAAATCATCCCCATGGGATGATTATATGGAGTAATAGTTGATATAGAAGGTGTGAGCGTGATGGTTGATTTTGAGGTTATAGAAATTGTTGATGAAAGTAATCCCTACCCTACGCTATTGGGAATTGACTGGGATATTGACATGAATGGGGTCATCAATTTGAAGAAGAGGACGATGTCATTTGAAAGAAAGTCGTTGCGAGTAATAGTGCCACTGGATCTTGCAGAAGGGGCGCACTATACAGAACCAGTTCGCGATTATGACGAAAGTGACGATGAATTGGATAAGATTTACAAGATTACATTGTGGGATCAGGACTGGATCAATCCAACTGTAGATGGATGGATTTCCTGGGATCGGGAGAGTTCCTGCACCTCTGATTCTGATGAGGAGTTAGAGCATTGTCAGAATCACTTGCATGAAGTGTCTACATTGTGATGCAATATGACGATGAAGTCGTTGCACTGTGTTTCGTTGGAGGTAAGGAAATTATCCTATTATGATGGTTTAATTGATGTAGGTCTTTTTTTGGATGAATTTGAGTGTGAAATCCCTGAGGATCACAACTTCCAAGCATTAGAGTTGGCACTACATTCTACGCCTGCACGATGGTGGGGTATGCATAAGGATAGTTTTGCTAGATGGTGGGATTAACGAAGAATGATGCAATTATGGTTTGGGCGTGCTAACACCAGAATGACTGAGAAATATACTATAAGTGACGATCCACAAGATCACCTAGAGAAATGGACTAAATCATGGAGAACATAACTGTAGCTAGAATGGGTACACATATTTTTCCATACTTTGGATACAATTCCCATGAACTGGTATCTAGAAATGGAGCTCCACCATGGCACTGTGGAATGGGATGTATTGAAGGAAGGGTTCTTATTGACCTTTAGCTTTAAAGACGGCTTCACAAGCATCGATGAAGCACTACAGGAGATGAAGGTGGTTATCTTCAAAACGCTGAAGGAACCAATGGAATGGATCCAACCAGACAGGAGCACCTAGCTGTGCCATGCATTGGAATGCTATAATGTAATTGTTGAAGAGGAAGATGAAGATCCTAGAAACATTAATATTCTAGAGGCAGAAGGGCATCGTAAAATCAAAGGCCCACAAATAGAAAACCCGAACATCTCCGCACCTTGAAGACAAAGAAAGCAAACATTGGCATTGAAAAAGAACTAAAGTTCGTGAAAATTGGAGATTATTGGGGTGACACTACGGTGGATAAAGTTTTTGAGTTACTCCGTGAATACCAGGATCTCTTCCCCGCTAAGTTTTCAGATTTGAAGGGTATATTTGGTGATTTGGGTGTTATGAAGATCACTTTGAAGCCAGATGTGAAGCCTATTAAACATAGGCCGTATCGCCTTAATCCTAAATACAAGGAAAAGGTTCGTCAGGAGCTGGATAAGATGCTGGAGGTAGGCATCATAGAACCTGTTGAAAAATCTGATTGGGTGAGCCTGATGGTGGTTCAGGAGAAGAAACAATCGGGTGAAATAAGGATTTCCATAGATCTTTGGAAGCTTAATGATGTGTGTGTTCACAATCCATTTCCAATGCCCTTTATTGATGAAGTGTTAGATAATGTTGGAGGGCAGGAGGCCTATTCCTTTACTGACGGATTCTCTGGGTATCATCAGATTAAGATCGTGCCTAACGTTAGGAGAAAAATGACCTTTGCGATGAAGTGGGGTTGTTTTTATTACAATGTGATGCCATTTGGACTCAAGAATGCACCTGTGATATTTTCCCGCATCATCATAGCAACATTCAAAGAGTTCATTCATAAGTTTCTAGAAGTATACTTTGATGACTGGATGGTGTCTGGATTAGTAAAGCGTAATGTAGCAAGACTATGCCTGATGTTGGATACATGTCACAGATACCAGATCGCGCTGAATTTGAAAAAATGCATACTCTGTGTTCCTTTTGGGATATTTCTAGGTCATGTTGTGTGCAAGCAAGGATTGATGGTGGACCCTGCAAATATTGCCATTATTTTGAATTTGGAGGCCCCTAGGAACATCAAGTAGCTATGCGTGACGGTGGGACATACGAGATACTATAGAAAATTTATCAAAGCTTATGCTCAAATTACTGTGCCCATGGAGAAACTGCTAAAGAAGGATGCAACATTCTGTTGGGATGAAGAATGCCAGTGCAACTTAGATGTGTTGAAAGAAAAGATGGTCACTGCGCTGATATTGATATTCCCTGATTGGAAAAAGGAGTTTCATGTACATGTGGATGCCTCTTGCATTGCGTTGGGTGTAGTGCTAACACAGGCCGGTGAAGGAGAAATGGACCATCCTATAGCCTTCACAAGTAGGAAGTTATCGAAGGCTGAGAAAAATTATTCAACGATCGAGCATGAAGGGTTGGCCATGGTGTACGCGCTGCAAAAATTTAGGCATTATCTGTTAGGAGGACTTTTCAAGATGTACATATATCATTATGCCTTGAAATACTTGGTCAACATGCCTGTGCTAGAGGGGAAGATTTACATATGGTTGCTATTATTTCAGGAGTATGACTTTGAAGTCATTGTGAAGCCAGGAAGGTTAAATGCGAGACCTGACCATCTATCATGGATCAAAACAGGAGAGGAGCCTAATAATCTGGAGGAAGGGTTGCGAGTTGCACAACTCTTTGAGGTGCGTGTCACAGATGATCATTTTGCAGACATTATTCACTTCTTGACTACGGGGATGGTACCGGAAGCATATACAAGCCAACAGAAGAAGGAATTAGTAGTGTGCACGATCGATTTGTCAAACATTGCGGGACATTTATATAAGATGGATGCAGATGAAATATTGTGAAGATATGTGTTGGAATTTGAGAGGGATAGAATTGTTGTTGAAGCTCATGGGGGAGTTGCGGGAGGCCATTATGAAGGAAAGGCAAAAGCACAAAAGATTTTGTGCGCAGGTCTATGGTGGCCAACATTGCACAAGGATTCCAAGACGTATTGTAAGGCGTGCTATGCATGTCAAAGAACTGGTAGACCATCGTGAAGATATGAGTTACCATTACATCGTCAAGTATCTTTACAACCCTTTGAGAAGTGGGTGATTGATTTTGTTGGGCCAATCCAGCCCCGTGGAAAGAAAACGGGTGCACGCTATATTATCACCACGACGGAATATTGGTGAGTGCCAGTATTGCAGCAAGAATGCTGCAACTCCTGGGCTACCAACTTTACTTTTATCAACCCAGTAGTTCCTAACAAACTTGGAAGCGTTAATGCTATATGCACAAGTACTAGTTCTCACTGCAGGTTGTCACTTGGTCAGCCGGCGTGAGATCACTAGGAGCTCAAGCCAAATTCTATAGATTTTAGAAGAAGCTCTATGTATGATGAAAGGAAAGAAAGATTACTCTACAGATGCTATTCTAACTACAGAAAGGAGAAATACTGGAATGTAAAGCAAAACCTAGTAAACCCTAATTAACAAGCTAATTCTACTTTTGCCAAAAATAATATGAAAACCATGAAAGAAATGCCATTACCTACTCAAGGAAGTAAACAACATCTAACCATGCCTTTCTGGAAGTAAATAAGAAATAAACATATTTTTGGATTTTTATGTGTTTTTATGTGAATTTAACGTGCATCTAGTTTATTGTGTGTGAGTGTGGCAGCGAACAGGTGGCATTAGAGGGCAGTTTTTGAGCTTGGGAGGATGTAGGATGGTGTGGATGGGTCCTAGGAGGTCTTAGGTGGCCTTCTGGAGGCTTATACCACACTTGGCCTTCAAAAGAGAGCCTACAGGAAAAACTACAGGAGGACATAGGAAAACTACAAGGGGAAAATAGGGAAACTACAGGAGGCCTACAAGAGGAGGCCAAGAGAAATTTTTGTTGTTTTGAGGGTGTGAGAGTGGGTAGAAAAGGTGGATGAAGGTTGGTATGAGGTGTTAGGGCACCTAAGGTCTACCATGAATCACTAGGAGAGAGGAAGATGATTAGGTTTGCTCAAGGAGAGGGGAAGAAGTTCTATGAAAAATGAAGGAAACTAGGGCAAAATTGAGGTGAGGTTTGAGAGACCTATAGGGCATGGATCAGATGGAGGGTGTGATTGCTGGTAAGATGGCTACTCCTGGAAGAGATTTCCTGCATAGAAACTGTCAGTCAACCAAGAAAATCAAGCAACCAATGAAATGAGTGCATCCTGGGAAAAACAGAGTTTTGCATTAAAAAGGCCTAAACTATGACGTATAGAAGGAAATGTTGGGAAGTTCTGTAAGAAAGGAAAGCATGAAAAAGGACTATTGCAAATCAATAAGTGAACATGATAAATAAGATATAAAGCAAAGCAAAATTGGACTATCAACCTACTAAAGAGCTGCAAACACTAGAAGTCCTAGGAATGAGGAAAATCTATGTTTTTGGGGTAGCAAGGGAGTCTTTGCCTGAAATCATGGTACCAGAGGGAGGAAGAGAGGCCAAGGCACTGTTTCTAGCCTTTTTAATCTTCTCTGATCACTACCTAACCTACTACAGAAAGCACAAATGGAAGCAAGCTATTAAATCATCAAAAGAAACCTATTCTTAACCATAAGAGAAATACATCTAACAACAAACTAATCTACAAACTAAAGTAAAGCATACAAATACAAGTAGGAGAAGCTTGGCTACTTAGATTGGGCCCTAAACCAAGAGCGTTAGCCCTCTGAGGTAACTCAGTGCTAGCTCAAAAAGGATTCCATCTTCATTATCAAAAAATAGCAAGATTACATAAAACTGTCATAAAATAGTAAGCTCGAAATTTGAGCAGAGTTTACACAAGAAAAAAGAAGTCAACCCTAGTGAGGCCCTAGGCCTCTCTACTTATACATCTAAAGCTACCAACATCTTCCTTAAAATTAGGGAGGCTTGGCTCCCAAAACTCAAGATAACTATCAATCATCTTCCACTTGCTTGGCTGCCTTCTAGTGCATGATTCGATTGCTTGTACTCCGAGCTGAATGAAGGGGAATTCAAAGTGAGGAGCAATAAATGAGGGGGATTCCCTCCTATAAGTCCTCTCCTCTATCTACTTCAAGTTATTGCTTTAGTTTGACCATTAGATCCTTGACTTTGACATCGAAATCCATCAATAATCTGCATTAAATACATGTTAGACCACATGGCATAATAACTAACTCAACTCACCCTATAAGCATAAATATATTAAGAAAATCATACAATAAGCCAAGAAAATAGTTGATTTGACTAGGTTAGGAGGTAAAATGAGCCCATATAATAGCCCATTTATGAGGCTCATAATCACCCCCCTACTGAAGGTGTTGCTCATCCTCTAAGAAACCTAGTCAATCTCTTGGTCTTTCATGGCCTTGGTGGCCTCCCTAGCATTCTAGGCTTCTGATGTGGTCTGCTCATGTTCTCCATAAAATCTTGCCTTTCAGTCTATGTACTTCCACTGCTCCTTCTCTTCTTCTTCTCTTCTACCTTCTAGCATGCCTAGTATGAGTGGAGGACTGAGTTTAAGGCCAATCTAGTTGACCTTCAGCCTTTGCATGGAGCGCTTGTACATTGGCACTCTTTTCAATGCCTCCTTCAGCCTCATGGCGGAATGGTGTTCTCTGATCTGCAAGCCGTGAGGTAGGGTGTTCCATCTTCTCATGCATGCATGCACACAGTCATCCCCAAGTAGCCTAAGCATATCTTCAAAGTGTGCAATGTATTGTTCCTGATTGGCTAGATATTTAGGGGCAATCTGAGGGTCATTGGCAAGCAGGTTGTGTGTGCTGATGAGTGCCATAGGATCTGATGGCTCAACTCTTATCATCAATGGTTCATTTTTCTCTTTTATTAACAATCTTTTCATTTCTGCTACCCTCAATTCTTCATGGTTCATCCATGACGCCATGGCCATTAATTGTAGATCCCCTAGCTTCGCATTGGGGTCCCACACATTCAGGTTTGTGAGGGCCATGTTGTGTAGATAGAACTATACCATCTTTGCTATGTCCTTGGAGGTGCTTTGGTCACACAAATCCATGAACTTCGTGTAGTCTTGGAAAGGCATTATCCTCTTTGTGCCAAAGTTTTTGTTTGGAATTGAAGCCATTGATCCTTCAGATAGAGGCCATAAGATTTGGCTGGTGTTTTGCATTGTAATTCTTCTATGGATAAGCTGTCCAGGTATGTCAAATCAGTGTCTTTCTCCTGCAGCCGCCTCCTTAGTAATTCATTCTCATTCTCAAGGTGGCTTCTTCTAATGGCTTCTCTGTCTCTGAGAGCACTCAATTCCCTGGCCATTTCCCTGAGTTTGTCTTCCATGTGGCCAATATACTAAACTCCTTTGGACTTGGCTATCTGCATTCACCTATGTGTTCTCACTCTCTCTTTTTCCAATTCGAAAAACAGTGGAATTGCAAATTTATGTGGGATTATCTTGCCTCCCTCAAGTAGTATGTAATAGGAGTCAAGATTAGGCTGGGGTTCAAGTTCTTGTAGCTCTTGTGCTTCCTCTTTCACCTCTGGCTGTCCTCCTATATTTTCCTCAAGTTTTTGTGTCTCCTGTAGTTTGGACAGTGTCTCTTGTAGGACTGTTTTAGCCTCCTGTAGGTCTGGTTTGGGGTCTTGTAGAATTGACTTTCCCTTCCATGTAGAAGATCTTGTAGTCCTCCTTTCATAGGTTATGGGTGTCTTGGAAGGAGATTCTTTCACCTTGGTAGATGGTGAATCTTCAATGTTAATGGGAGTCTTTGATGAGGGCTGAGGTTTGCCTGTTTTAATTTTGGTACTCTTCCTTGCCCTGAAATACATGGAGGTTTTTCTTTTCCTCTTCTGCTTCTGCTTGACTAGTGTACTGAGGGCAGTGAGGGTAGCTACTGCTTCTCTTTCCAAAGTTTCAGGGGACTCTTCTCTTTGCTCTGCCCTCTCTGCCTCCTTTTCTCCCTCTTCTGTCTCTTTTTCCTCCTCTTGCTCTGTCTCTTTTTCTACCTCCTGTTCTGTCTCTTCAACTCTCCCCTCCTCTATTTATTTTCTTTCCTCCTTCCTCTCTTGCTCTACTATGTCACCACTAGCTTCATCTTCTTGTCCTTGCTATTCTCCCTCTTCACTGATAGTAGGACTGACATCATAGGTTAATGCCTTGATGTCATCTTTAGTTGTCATATTTCTGAAAACTTCCCATGCTATAGGGATTGTAAGGGTATGGAAGGCTTCTTCTACTAGGATCTTGATTAGGCCATGGTGAGCTAGCTGCTGTGAATTTCCTTCTTGTACCTTGGTGCTGGAGTCAATGAGGGACTAAAGGAGAAAGTAAGGGATACTGAGCTTTTGATGTGCTGGGGTATCCATGCCATATCTCAATTCTTGGAGGATTCTGAAATGATATCCATAAACAATGTTGTGCCTCCCCTCATAAGAAATGTATTTGATCACTTGGTATCTAACCTCATCCCAGGGATATGGTACACTAGCCCTACTAATTCCATTTTTGTCTTTAACAGGGGTTTCATTATCTTGGAAAAATTTCCTCTTGGTAGCCTGGCCAATTATTTTCTCATATTTACTCCAAGGCAACCCAAGAGGAAGGGTAGTGACCCTACTGATGAATTCAGGGGTTATTTCAATGGAGAGGCCTCTAATGGTTACAGTAGCATGAGTTCTTGTGTGAGGGACCAGAGAGAGAGAAAATTCATGGGAAATTTCATCATCAAACCCTCTAAACTTCTCAAAGAAATTCATCTAGTTTTCCCTTGTAAATATTTCCACCACTTGAGGATGTGCATGGAGTCTAGTGGAGTTAGTGGGCTCTTTTCTCATAAATCCCCCTGTCATACTGCCTGTACTTCTTTTGAAAAATCAGATATGGAGGTGGAGACAAAGAATTTTGAGTGAAATAGAAAAACAGAGGGGACTGTGTTTTTTTTTTTAAATAGTTTTTTTTTTTTTTTAAATAGATTTTTTTTTTTTAATGTATTTCTACCCTCTTAAAGACTCATTTTATCTTCAATTTGAGACCAAATCTTTCACATTTTGATATTCAATAGAGGGAATTCATTAACCATACCTATTTAGACTGAAATTCGTGCCAAAAATCACGTTTCCTCTCTTCAAAATGACTCACTACCCCTCCTGTAGAAGCCCGCTGTCCCTCCTGTAGATTTCCTGTAGGTGCTCCTGTAGAAAACCTATAGGGCTCCTATAGAAGATGTTGAGAGAAAAAATATGGAGGAAATCGATGGAGGATGGTGGATACGAGGCTGTGGGGGCATAAGAAGACTGTTGTGTGGCTGAGTTATGAGGAGAAACTGAAGAAAAGGTGGTGAGAATGCGTGGGGAGGAGTGCTCATTACCTTTTATGGCTGTTTTCGATTATGAGTGCTGAGCTGGTAAGGTGTACATTGCCCAGATTAGGACCATTCGTCCCCACCTGCTTGGTCATCAGGACCCCCCTCGTAATCATCCCCTCATTATTGCATCAGAGTTAACTCTTCCTCCCACTACTTGTCCTTTGCATCTTTTGCTTGAGTTGACTATGCACACGTGTGGGTGATATCTCGGTTAAGTGGAGTCAACTAAATGAAGGTGGCCAAGTTAAATAGCCACCTTTCCCGCTTTCAATTTCAACCATCTTGTTGCCTTTGCATGATTCCTAATTACACAAATTCAGATGGAGGAGTGACTTAGCTACTTACTTGTAATCCATGTGTATTTGCTGCCATCGATTATGAGGTGATGTGGCTTCCTCTGCTGCATGCCTTCATTTTCCCTCATGCATACTGTCTCTGCTTGCTGATGTGTTGTTGTGTGTTTTTGTAGGTTCTTATTTTGCTGGATCTGAGCTGCATGTGCCTTTTCAACCTTCAGATGTGTTGTCCCTTGCTGCTGGTGTTTGAATTCTATGGAATCAACTGCCACAAGAATTCCTATAGAAGCTCCTATAGCTGCTTCTCCCCTTGAAACTTCAGCTATTTCCATGTGCTTGGAGCTCGAGAATGATGCCAGAGGTGGAGATGAATGATGGAGGGATAGTAGGTAAGATTCAGGTAAAGTTAATGGTGCCTTTTCCTCCTTTTATTTTTGTTTTTTTTTCAAAACTAAAAAACTATTTTTTCTGTGTTTTTTTCTTGGAAAATAATAATAATAATAATAATAATAATAATAATAATGATGATGATGATGCTTGGAGTGTGATGTAGGCTTGGAAATGATGGCAAATAGGTTTGAAGATGGTAAGAGGGATTATAGGTTCCTCATGAAGCTTTTCTTGTCCCTCAAACTGCCTCCTGTAGACACTTTTGGCTCTTTGTAATTCTTACAGGAGCTTCCTGTAGAAAAAATAGAGCCTCCTGTAGAAAACACAGTTTTGGAAGAAGAGGTACAGTGGGGTGAAAGAGATGCCAAACATGATGGAGGAAGGTGTGGAGAAGATGAGATGGATGATGGTATGAATGTTAGGGTCCCCTTGGCACCTTCTTCTGCTCCTTGTACTCCTCCTGCAAACTTGAAATGCAATAAAAATTCATTTTTTCTTTCTCTCTCTTTTTTTTTTTTTTTTGAAAACAACTAGGGTGCCTCAGAGAGGTTTTCAACTTAATTACTTCCCCTGGGCACCTCCAAGGGAGGTTTTCACCCAGGGATCTTATTCTTTTCCCTTTTTTTTGACATCACTAGGCTACCTGAGAAGAGGTTTTCAACCCAATGATGGGACTCAAGCGCCTCATGGAGGTTTTCACTTGAGTCCTTATTTTTTCTCTTTTTTCTTCAATGAGTGGGTGAAGTGGAAGCTAAGACATGCTCCACTACCATCACTGTTTTATTCAAATCTTTAATAAACTCTCGCTTGGAGAGGGGTTTCTTGTAGACTTTCAGCTGATGTCCTTTGACAAGCATGGGGATGGCTTCATCATCAATGGTTCTGATTAGAATTGAACCATTGTCATTGCATTTCTCCACAGTGTAGGGTCCCAACCATCTTGTCCTCAAGTTGCATTTGAAATCCTTGTATCTTGAATCATAGAGTAGTGCCCAATCTCCCTCTTGGAATTGCTTTTCCCTGATATTTCTGTCATGCCATATCTTTCTCTGAAGCTGAACTACCTCTGTATGGAGAAGGGCTTGCAATCTGTATTCATCCAATCCATTGAGCTGAAGTAATCTCTCCTTCTGTGCATGGCTGAGGTCTAGGTCTAGTTGAGCTACCATCCTTAAGTTATCGAATTGAAACTTTGTTGACAGCAAAGCCTTCTTCCCTTAGACCAATTGATAGGGTGTGAACAGGGTGGTGGTCTTCTGAATGGGGAAGGTGCCCTCTATTCTCTCTCCATTTCCCCTAGCATTTCTGTTTTTAGCCATTGGCTCCAGAGGAATGTTTTCTTCTTCTTCTTCCCATATAGGTTGTTCAAATATGTATGGATGTTCCCCTAAGGGTTCTTCTTGATTGCAGCCACCGAAGAAGAGAGAAGGTTGGCCATGTGACACAGTGAGGGTGTTGGGCAAAGATTTTCCTAAGTTATCTCTACTCCTACGAGGCATGAAAGGAAATATCTTTGGTTGGTTTTTTGTTTCTTTTTCCCCACACTGAAAGTACCTGCAGAAACTGAAATTGTGATCAAACAAAACAAATTTCAACTAGCTGAAATGAACTTAATAAATGGAAATTTGCAAAATTGAAAAGGAAAGCAAGGAAATGCAGAACTGAAAGAAAAGAAATGACTAGTCTACTTTTGCCGAAATAAACTATTAGCAGAATGTTGCAATAGGAAATAGAAGAAAGCAGTAATCACAGAATACTCTGACGCTTCCCCAGCAATGGCGCCAAAAAGTGGTGAGTGCCAGTATTGCAACAAGAATGCTGCAACTCCTAGGCTACCAACTTTACTTTTATCAACCCAGTAGTTTGTAACAAACTTGGAAGCGTCGGTGCTATATGCACAAGTACTAGTTCTCACTGCAGGTTGTCACTTGGTCAGCCGATGCGAGATCACTAGGAGCTCAAGCCAACTTCTATAGATTTCAGAAGAAGCTCTATGTGTGATGAAAGGAAAGAAAGATTACTCTATAGATGCTATTCTAACTGTAGAAAGGAGAAAGACTGGAATGTAAAGCAAAACCTAGTAAACCCTAATTAACAAGCTAATTCTACTTTTGCCAAAAACAATATGAAAACCATGAAAGAAATTCAATTACCTACTCAAGGAAGTAAACAACATCTAACCATGCTATTTCTGGAAGTAAATAAGAAAAAAACATATTTTTGGATTTTTATGTGTTTTTATGTGAATTTAACATGCATCTAATTTATTGTGTGTGAGTGTGGTAGCGAACAGGTGGTATTAGAGGGTGGTTTTGGAGCTTGGGAGGATGTAGGATGGTGTGGATGGGTCCTAGGAGGTCTTAGGTGGCCTTCTGGAGGATTTTCCCACACTCGGCCTTCAAAAGAAAGCCTACAGGAAAAACTACAGGAGGACACAAGAAAACTACAGGAGGAAAACAGGGAAACTACAGGAGGCCTACAGGAGGAGGCTGAGAGAAATTTTCACTGTTTTGAGGGTGTGAGAGTGGGTGTAAAAGGTGGATGAAGGTTGGGATGAGGCGTTAGGGTGCCTAAGGTCTACCATGAATCACTAGGAGAGAGAAATATGATTGGGTTTGCTCAAGGAGAGAGGAAGAGGTTGTATGAAAAATGAAGGAAACTAGGGCATAATTGAGGTGAGGTTTGGGAGACCTATAGGGCATGGATCAAATGGAGGGTGTGATTGATAGTATGCTGGACTACTACTAGAAGAGATATACTGCATAGAAACTAACAGTCAACCAAGAAAATCAAGCAACCAATGAAATGAGTGCATCCTAGGAAAAACAGAGTTTTGCATTAAAATGGCCTAAACTATGATGTATAGAAGGAAATGCTGTAAGAAAGGAAAGCATGCAAAAGGACTATTGTAAATCAGGAAGTGAACATGATAAAGAAGATCTAAAACAAAGAAAAACTGGACTATCAACCTACTAGAGAGCTGCAAACACTAGAAGTCCTAGGAATGAGGAAAATATGTGTTTTTGGGGCAGCAAGAGAGTCTTTGCCTCAAATCATGGTCCCAGAGGGGGGAAGAGAGGCCAAGGCACTGTTGCTAGCCTTTTGAATCTTCTCTGATCACTTCTTAACCTACTACAGAAAGCTCAAATGGAAGCAAGCTACTAAATCATCAAAAGCAACCTATTTTTAACCATAAGAGAAATACATCTAACAACAAACTAATCTACAAATTGAAGTAAAGCATACAAATACAAGTAAAGAGAAGCTTGGCTACTTGGATTGGGCCCTAAACCAAGAGATTCAGCCCTCTTAGGTAACTCAGTGCTAGCTCAAAAAGGATTCCATATTCATTATCAAAAAATAGCAAGATTGCATAAAATTGTCATAAAATAGTAAGCTCGAAATTTGAGTAGAGTTTACACAAGAAAAAAGAAGTTCTGGTCAAATAATACCCCTACCAAAGAAACCCAACCATCCAAGTCAAAGAAATCCTTGAAGAGCAAGCAGATGAAGCTTGTGTCGGTGCGCACTTCCCCCAGAAAGCATATAGACACACAGACAAAGCAGAAGAAAGCTAAACAACCTAAGAGGGTAGTGGACTTGGAGGTGGAAGAATTCCAGGGAATAAAGGATTTGATGCTGAAGGCATGGAACCCATGACAAGGCTACCTCAGTATATCCCTCCATGGAAGGGAAAAGGAAAGTTCACGAAGGACCCGGATACTGAGAGGTTTACCATATCCACGCCCCTACTATCTAAGTAGGTCCCTTTTGAAGGCCCTCGGCTCGCAAGAATCCCATTGTTAAAAATGGAGGATTGGGACCTCGTAGACCACACTAAGTTTCGCTATTTGGCCATGGACAAATATATATGGAGGGTCTATTATGAAGAAAGGCGTGTTATATCTTTGGAGATGGAGGAATGGGTCCGCGGTGTCGAGTAATTAGGGTTTCTCAATATGCTGTGGGTGCCACATTTTCACCGCACCCCCATTAATACGATATGTGTGCGTTTTTGGGTTCGGTTATATTCTTTCCATGATTAGCCCCCCTAGTTAACTAGGGGGTTAGAGGGGGGGCGGAGCCCCCCTTCGTTGTGCTGATTGCATAGCAGGGGGGTCACTGGGGGTTTGAGGGGGGTGGGCAGCGCCCTAGGGAAATTATTTTTGGATCCTATATTAGGTTGGGCAGACCTACCTATGGTTTTGTGCATGGTTTTCTCACATGGTTTTGGATGTGATGGTTTTCGGTCCATGGTATTGGATGCTTCAGCATGTATAAATTTATATTGTAACATTGAAAGGAACATAATGAAAAATCAAGCTGGTAGTCCCGGTTTTGGGATCCAAGGCAAAATCTCTGTGTATATGTGTTTTATGTGTTGTGCTCTCGTATTGTTTATTTTCTTTGTTTTAGAATTCGTATGCAAGTAATTTCTGTATAGGGTTAAAACCTACATGCACCATCTCCTCACACTCATGCATGATGGGTGTTTATGCCCATGATAACCTATCCCCATCATGGACATGCTCATTCACAGAATCACGCGGCTGCCCTACAAAGGTGCGAACCTCGCTAAGGAGTTTGGTGGAAAGACTGGGGAGAAAGATATTGCAGAGAAGATGACGAGGGATTACGGTCTCCTCAAGAAGTTAGGGGGGTATTACATTCTTTCTATAACAGAATAGGTAGTTCAATTTGCTACCTAGATTTTAGCAGGGAAGGTGATGCGAAAATGCCACGCGGATGAAGTTCCAATGCCAGTGATTTCCCTTGTTGTGCAGTGCACGAAAGGCGTACAATTTAATTGGGCAAGTTACCTCTATCAGGAGTTCCTAGTGAACTGCCGAGAAGCCCAGGAAGAGACCAAGATATCCAGAGGATATCCAATTTCCTCCACTCGAGGAAGGATTGCTAGAGGTAGCGCAATTTTCTTTCTTATGGTCCACAAAGGATGTTGCATGGATTGTAGAGATGAAGATATTTTGGGTTCTGGTGGAAATGGATCTCCATATGTCAATCAATCAACATTCGGGGTTGTCCCCAACCTTGTTCACACAGCTGTCAACCTACACGGCATTCAAGGATGACTTCCACAGAGTCTATATCCAAGCATGGAAGGATCTAGAGTAGAAATGGCACCAATTTCCCTATTTGGTGTTAGAAACGAATGTGCAAGAGGTTGCAACATCATGGCTTGCAGAGTGGCATGCCCTGTCAGAAGTAGATGTCGGAACAAGAACGGGCGTGGGAAGTTCTGCTATGCATAAAATAAAGGAGGCAGCTAAGCAAGCTGCACGTACCCTCACAGAAAAATGAAAGAAGGAAGTTGCAGAAAAGGCTCGCATTGAGCAGGAATGCACTACTGCAAAGCAGGCGGGAAAAGAATAACGCGTGTCCCAGAAAGGCGATGGAGGTGATGAAGGGAAGAGCACCCCATTTATTTTGAAAAGTCGTGGCACTGAGTAGAAGGGTGGAACATGGAAAAATAATGAATCTAATAGAACTCAGGTTGATCCCATGGTGTTGATAGAAAGCGATCTTGATGTGATCGGCGATAAATTTAGGGATAAAATGACAAAAGTGTTGCAACAATTTGAGTAGAAATACATGCAGATGCTAGGGAGAGTCTAGAAGGAGTCCAGAAGGATCTGCACGTGCTGCAGATCCAAACAAGAAGAATACAGGTGGGCATTGGACAAGCGTGTGTGGAGTAAGTGAGCGTGACACTTGGGAGAAGCCAAGAAGCCGAGCTAGAAAGGACCCTGGATCTTAGATCTATACCGTTTCCCGATGAGTCCATAAGCGTAGAGTCCGCCAATGATCATATTATCCTTAGTAAAATCAAGAACATAGGACTGAATATAGCGACACTCTCCAACAAAAATCTCCACGCGCTGCATACAGGGGTGGAAGATGAATTGAGAACCAGGGAGCAGCATGCCCTCAATCTCATTAGTGAGTACAAAGTCAACAATGAACAAATGTTCGTTGAAAAGATGTAGGTTCTGAAGGAAAAGAAGGCACTTCAGGCGCATAGTTCACGTTTGGAGTCAGCAGTATCAAAGGCATGCAAGAGCATGCCTGAGCTTCACATCCCGGAGGATGCACAACTAGAAGCCAAAATTAGAAAACTAGCTGCTGGTGTGTGTGAGGCTAAAGCAAAAGTTGGATGAGTGACTTTTGAGTTCAACATGAATATTGCAGAGTGTTGGGAGAGGGATTCCCCAAGGGCAGTTTTGGGGCTAAAAGCCCATGTTTAAGTCAATTTTTGTAATATGATTGTAAAGACTCCGCATTTTGTGGTTGCGGAGTGCGAAGGTATTATGGGTCAAAAAGGGTAGTCCACCCTTATTTTTGTAAAGTAAAATCAGCTATAAGACACCTACCCATGGTCTGCAAACCATGGGATTGTATAAAAAGAGCTAAGCTCTAAGTAGTTTAAGGAGATAGACAATGGCAGATCATGTAATAGAGAGATATCTCTGAAGAAGAAGTCTAAGTCTTGGGGTGTAGCGTAGGTAGAGGCTCTGCAGCTGAGTGCGCAAAGGCCTAGGGTAGAAGTTCGCAGCTGAGTGCGCGGACCCCTGCAGCTGTGCACGCAGGGTGGATAGAGTCTGTAAAAACTTGGGAGATATTAATAAAAGGAGATATTTTGCAATTTCTGTGTCTTTGTTTTGTTGATGCATTTGGATATTTTATGTATGAATTTCCTTTATTATTCTTATATGATGCGCGAATGAATGAAATTACATTGAATAATTGAATGAAATTACGAATATATACTTATGCGGTGCTAACTTTAAGTATTTGACAAGATAAGCAAATCACTTAGAATAATTAGGGAATTTGCACGGCATGCTGCCAGAGTAGAGCGAAAGTACCTGAGCCACAGGTTAGAACTGCATGAAGGTTGGTCATATACTTTCACGAAGGTATTGAAGGTCGGAATAGAGGGTTTGTCTTGCAAGCCCTAGAGTGAAGCAACCTACACGAAGGCAGGGATAGAAGGAATCAAACGACATCACAACCATCTCAGGGTGCAGAAAATTGGTTCCAGCATCCCCCCATACTACTTCGGGTGAGACTTTGGTCCGCGTTCTGCGGGCTAATGCTGAAAGGGCCAGTAGTGTAGGGATTTGTTTGGTTAATCAACGTTGAACCTAGGTCAGGCCCCATCAAGCCAACAAATGGTTCTGTTTCCGGGACAAGAATCTGCATAAGAGATGTGTGATGTCGTATCACTTGAATCCAACTAAGAAGGAGATTGGAGACTGGTTGGATAGAAAGATCCAAAAATTCGTGGCACAAGAGAACAAAAACCTGTGACTGACAAAGGAACAATGGTTGGACAACTACTTATATACAGAGATCCACGAGATCTTTTTTTGCTCCTTCCCTATTGAGCTATATGAGTGGATCGTGAAGCTAGCAGATAGCCAAGGAAGGTGGAAACTTGACGGTCCTATTGTGTGGACCCCGAAGCTAGTGCGAAGGTTGGAAGCATCGGAGGATAAGATTACCCACGCTGTCGATCATTGGCTCGATCGCGTCATAGGAGGATTTGTGACTGAATTCACGGTCGACACCTCAGTCAGCTACAGCGAGGTGGAGCGACACTTTTTCAAAGGACTGTGAGGTAAGTATGTAAAATATTTGAATACCTGGATTAAAATGCTATTGTGCGAAAAATGGGTTATGTAGCTACCTTGATGTTCGGGACTACACGAAGTGGAAAAAATTACAGGAACGAAGGAAAAAAGGGTCCGGAGTATAGTCCCTTGATTTCACCTCTGCGAGGTGACTATGAAGGGATAGAGATGGTTTCTCCGCAAAGTGCTATCCAGTTGATATGACAAGGATTCTCGTGAATATCACCTCCACCCACACCACCTCCAACTTCACCACCCTCACCTCCAACTTCACCTGTACCACCTCCACCTCCACCCCAGTTCAGTATGGAAAAGTACAGTGAAGTTGCCTTTGTTCAGAGGCTTGGGAAATGAGGACCTGGACCAATTCTAGTTCGTTGTGAGGGCTGTATGGGAAGCTCAAGGTGTTACAGATGATCATATAATGAAGGCGACACTAGTTAGTGCTCTGCAAGATCACACGCTAACCTTGTATATTAAATACTCTAATGATAACCCAAATGCTGGAGTAGCAGACATCCAGGAAACAGTGAATTGAGAATTTAGTAGGCCTAAATTTGAGGCGCAGTCAATTGTGGGATTAAAAGACATCGCGATGCAACCAGGCGAGATGCCTTGGGAACTAGATTAGAGGTTGAAGTGTACAATCTGCGAAGCCAACATGAATTTGACAGATGGACAACATCACAAGTGGTTTGTAGCTTCACTACTACCATAGTTAAGGAGTGCGATGTCGCAACAGAAGATAGCAACTCAGGAAGAGACCTTTGATATTGCCACACGGCTACATGAAACCACGATGCAAGATCCAAATTTAGGAGTTCAGCAGATCCATGTGCAGTTGAAGAATTTGTGCCTTAAGATGTAAAGTCTGAAGTAGGACAAGACGACTCGACCAGAGGTATGCGAGGAGGTATGGTGCTCGAAATGCAAGAGTCAGGGTCATGACAAAGACCATTGCCTAGTCATTGCAAAATATATTGCAGGAGGAGGACCGATGCCTTTAAGTCCAGAAGCTCAAGCAGGACCTAGCATGGGGCCTACATTATGGTGTGCTATCTGTTAGGTAGCCAAAAAACATGCCACAGATAACTATCACTTGCTACAGAAGTTTGTACAGGCACCGCAACAGCTATTCTACAACTTTTGTAGGTCAGTAGGGCATGATGAGCATACTTGCAGGAGCTATGAACTGATGATGGATAGAACTCCTGCCGATAGGGTTTAGGCTAAAACGTAGCCCCTTGACCAGATAGCAGGGATGGCGCAGATAGGATTTCAGGGGCACAGAAGAGGCTGAGGCGGAGGAGGACTTGGTAGAGGTCGAGGACAATTGATTTTCTACAATTGCAGAGGACCAAGACACTATGCCTGTGATTGCACTAATCCAATGCGTCTATCGTGCAAGTATTGCACGCTATTTGATCATGAAACAAAAGATTGTCCTACGCTGATAGCTAGAATACGTGACAAAGGGGCACTACCACCTCCGCCGACTCAGAATTTACAGATGATGTGGTCTGAGCCACACGAGGAAGATGCAAACGTAAATATAGTGCTCAGAAGTGGAATCACAATAGGAGATGACAAGGAGAAACAACCAGAAGATAGTACATGGCTTCATAAAGCTCCGACGAAGGAGGTTGAGTTTTATTTGGAGCGTGCACGTGAAACCTTCATGGAAGGTAAGAAGAGCTTCACTGAGGCCTCCACCTCAGGAAGCAAGGATAAGCCTGAGTAGGAGATGGACCCCTCTATGCTCACAACTTTCCTGGAGACCTGTATGAAATTACTACATGATAGTAAGGATGTGAGAGGGTTACAAGAACTCATCAATAGATGCACTGGAACTACGCCACGTGAGTCGCGCCTAGTATGAAATATTGGAAAGCATAAAAAAAGGATAGGACGAGAGATGAGATTGACCGCACATATAGGAGAGTATGAGATGGATCAGGTTATTTTGGACCTAGGGTCAAACGCGAATGTCCTACTGAAGCAGAATTGGGAACGAATGGGGCAACCTACGCTGCAATGGTCTCCGATTCAGCTAAGGATGGCAAATTAGTAGAAGATCATCCCCATGGGGCAGTTGAAGGGGGTGACCGTGGATATTGAGGAAGCGAGCGCGTTGGTTGATTTTGAAGTAATAGAGATAGTGGATGACAGAAATCCCTATCATGCACTCCTGGGAATTGACTGTGATACTGATATGAACAGGGTAATCAATATGAAGAAGTGGAAGATGATCTTTGAGAAGAAATCATTGCGCGTAATAGTACCCCTTGATCCTACTGAAGGATTGCGCTATACTGAACTAGTCCATAATTATGAGAGTGATGACAACTTGGACTGTATCTATAAGATAACAGTGCAATACCAAGATCGGGTGAATCCCATAGCGGATGGACAAATTACATGGGATCGTGAGAATTCCTACAGTTCAGACTCCAATGAAGAAATAGAATGCTGGAAAAATCAGTTACATGAAGTAACTTCACTGAATTGCAACATGATGACCCGGTCATTGCACTATGTGTCGTTAGAGGTAAGAAATCTGCCCACTTATGATGGTCTGAATGAGGTAGATATATTTTTGGATGCATTTGAAAGGGAGGTACCAGAAAAGTAGCGCTTCTAGGCATTGGACTGCGCACTGTGTGCCACACCCGCAAGATGGTGGCGTACACATAAAGGAAGCTTTGATGATTGGTGCGAATGTAGGAGAATGATGAGAACTTGCTTCAGGAAGCCTAAGATGTGAATGATAGACAAGTATGATGGGAAGGATGATCCGTGCGCACATTTGGCCAAATGGACCCAGGATTATGGAGAAAAGCCCCAACCTAAGTGGGTGCACTTGTTCTATCATACCCTAGATGTGGTCCCCATGAATTGGTACGTAGAAACAGACCTCCACCATGCGACAGGCGAATGGGATATCCTGCACGAAGGATTCATGATGACATTCAGTTTTGAGGATGGGTTTTATAGTATTGATGAAGCGCTACAAGAGGTGAAATCAACAATCTTTAGGATACCACAGGATCCTTTAGACCTGATTAAGCCTGAATGGTCTACTCAGCTGAGTCACATGCTAGAATGTTATAAAGTAACTCCCGAAAAGGAGGACGAGGATCCGCGGAAGATTAACATTCATACACAGAAGGTCACCACGAGGTTCAAGGACCGTAGATTGAGAACCCTGATATAACTCCGCCATTGAAAACAAAACAAGTAAACATTGGTACTGAGGCAGAACCCAAATTCGCGAAGATTGGAGACTACTAGGATGACGCAATGGTGGATAAGTTTTCTGAATTGCTTCGTGAATACCAGGAATTATTCCCTACCAAGTTTACGGATATGAAAGGGATAATCAAAGACATAGGAATGATGAAGATAACGTTAAAGCTCAACGTGAAACTAGTCAAACAAAGGCCTTACTGTCTCAATCTGAAATATAAGGAGAAGGTTTGCTTAGAGCTAGACAAGATGCTCATGGCAGGCATCATTGAGCCTATGGAAGAATTTGACTGGGTAAGTCCAATGGTGGTACAGGAAAACAAGCAGAAGGATGAGATAAGGATATGCATGGATCTCAGGAAGCTGAATGATGCTTGTGCACATGATCCTTTCCCAATTCCATTCATTGATGAAGTGTTGGACAATGTAGGGGGTCAAGATGCATATTCCTTCACTGATGGGTTCTCTGGGTACCACCAGATCAAAAACATGCCAGAAGATAGGAGAAAGACGACCTTCACAACTGAGTGGGTTTTTTTTTAGTACACTGTAATTCCATTTGGATTTAAGAATGCACCTGCGATCTTCTCGTGTGTAGTTGTTGCTGCATTCAAGGAATTTATTCATAAGTTCCTGGAGGTATATTTTGATGATTGTACTGTATTTGGGCTGGTTAAATGCCATGTAGAAATCTTGCGCCTGATGCTGGATACCTGCCGAAGATACCAGGTCGTGCTCAATCTCAAGAAGTGTTTGTTTTGTGTTCCTTTTGGGAACCTATTGGGGCATGTGGTTTTCAGACATGGATTGATGGTAGACCCCATGAAGATCACAGTGATACTGAACTTGGAAGCCCCGAGGATTGTGAAACAGCTGCGCACTACTCTAGGACATATAAGATATTACAAAATGTTTAGAAAAGGCTACGCTCAGATCACCGCACCTATGGAGAAACTATTGAAGAAGGATGTCACTTTCTATTGGAATGATGACTGTAAGAAGAGCTTGGATATATTGAAAGAAAAGATGGTTACCATGCCGATTCTAGTCTTCCCAGACTGAAAGAAAGAGTTTCATGTACATGTTGACGCGTCATGTATAGCGTTGGGAGCAGTACTGACACAGGTTGGTGGAGAAGGGTTGGATCATCCTATTGCGTTCGCAAGCCGAAGATTATCCAAAGCAGAGAAGAACTATTCCACCACTGAGCGCGCGGGGCTAGCTATGGTGTAAGTGCTCCAAAAGTATAGGAACTACTTGCTGGGAGGCCATTTTAAGATGTATATGGATCACTCCACGATGAAGTACCTAGTCAATAAGACTATGTTTGGGGGGAGAATCTGTAGGTGCCTCTTATTATTCCAGGAGTATGAGTTTGAAGTTGTTGTGAAGCTTGGACAATTGAACGTGGGACCAAACCATCTTTAATGCATGAATCAGGGGAGGAACCTACTAACTTGGAAGAAGGATTGCCTGACACAAAACGATTTGTAGTGCGTGTCACAGATGGTCATTTCGATAATATAATACACTTCCTAACAATAGGAACTGCTCCGGAAGGATACATTGTCCAACAAAAGAAGGAATTAGTGGTGCACACAACAGATTTCTATGCCATTGCTGGGCATCTATACAAGATGGGGACTAATGAGATATTACGACGGTATGTACCTAAGTTTGAAAGAAGCAGCATCCTCGTGGATGCTCATGGGGGTGCCGCGGGAAGACATTATGCAGGAAGAGCAACTGCGCAGAAGATTCTACACATAGGGTTGTGGTGGCCAACCCTTTATCAGGATTCACAAGCATATTGCAAGGCATGGGATGTATGTCAAAGAACTGGCATGCCATCACGGAGGGATGAGATGCCTTTGAATCTGGAGATGACATTGCAACCCTTTGAAAAGTGGGCGATAGATTTTGTAGGACCCATTTAGCCACAAGGAAAGACAAGAGCAAGGTACATTATCACTGTGACAGAGTATTTGACTTGTTGGGCAGAAGCGCAGTTAGTGAAGGATTTCATGGGTGAAACTTCCGCGAAGTTCCTATTTGAGCATGTACTAATGTGATTCAGATGTCCAAATATCTTGATGAGTGATCGTGTTATGCACTTCTTGAATGAGACAATCAACACAATGATGAAAGAATTTTAGGTACACCACTAGAAGATCACACCTTATCACCCACAGGCTAACGGGATGGTGGAAGCATTCAAAAAAGTGCTCGAAAATGCACTGACCAAGGTTTACAATGCTCAACGAAGTGATTGGGACCAATGCATACCTGTAGTACTGTGGGGTTATCGGACGACATGCAAGAAGTTGACTGGAAAAACCCACTTTAGGCTTGTTTATGGTGTGGAAGAGGTAATGCCTATGGAATACATCGTACCTAGTCTACGCATAGCAGCATTCACAGGTATGATGGACCGCGGAGCCCTAGAAGAAAGGCTCACCTAGCTAGATGAACTAGAGGATGAAAGATTGTTAGCTGGATTTCACCAGCAGGTCGAAAAAGCAGTGCGAAAAGGCATGGCATGATCGACACATCAAGTTGTGCACATTTAAGATAAATGACCTGGTTTTGTTATATGTTAGTAAGTTTGAAAAATTTCTCGGGAAGTTCAGGATGCACTGGTTAGAGCCTTATGTTATTAAGGAGATTACCGATGGAGGAGCGGTATAGCTGGTCAAATTAAATGGAGAACCCTTCCCAGGAAAGGTGAATGGAAGTCGCTTGAAGCCATACACCAGCGGTCCGGCCATGTGGCTAAATGAAGGTAGCAGAGTCTTAGCTCTCTAGGAAGCTGGAAGGAGGTGTGGGAATATAAACTACACTACCCAGGTAGGGGAGCTATGCGATTGGAAGATGGTGCGAAGCAAGGATGTGTCACTAGGTCTGCGGCAACGTGGAGGGGGTTGCGCTACCCAGGGAGAAATCATGCAGGTCAGCTAGAAAGTGACCGTTAAGGTCACTGTTCATGAAAAGACAGTAGAAGTGAGGCCAAATGGAGCAGGTGACCGACATTTAGGATGAAATTTGTGGCTTAGATCCTTGAAAATCTACTGCCAACTCAACATTAATGAACTTATTTTGGGGGGTATGGTTAGATTTGAATTGAAAATGCCATATAAATTAAAAGTGGCTATCCAACATAAAACACTTGGCATTTTGAGAATTGAGTTGTTGTGCTCTTAGGTGCACATGAATTGTGAATTCTTTCCAGATCTGGTAGCAAGTCCGACATTTGAACAATTGTCAAAGGAGACACAGGAACTAGTAAATAGTGTCATGTTGACACACGTAGAAGCTATGAAAATTGAAGAAGTGGTAGCTGAGGAGAATGTGCAGGAAATCGATATGGAGGCCGAAGTAGCTGCTCTAGAAGTTGGACTAAACCTGGAATCGCTTCCGTGCGAAGCACTCCACTTCTTGTAGGATGGAGTAATTGCAGAGCTGAGGGTCCGTGAACACCACGCCTTCTAGGTGATTACCGAACAAAGGATAAACAACAAATAGATGGCCCTACACAGAAATGCTTCCATCGCCGTTGAGGCTGAGGCGACCCACCAAAGAAAGAAGATCATGTAGGTTGTGGAGGAGGCATGAAGAATGGTCCCAGAGTTGGCCATTCCAGAGGAGGAGCTAGTCGAGGTCCGCATCCGCAAATTGGCCATAGGGGTGCGCAACACTCGAACAAAGATGGAATAGGTTCAGTTAGAGCTGAACCTATAGATTACAAAGCTCTAGTTTAGGGCCCAACCTTCAACACTAGCAGAGGTAAAGGAACAGTGGGCGACCGCTGTCACAGAAGCAATCGCGACGGTGGAGAGTTCAGTAGCAGACTGCACATAGTTGTTTGAGAAATTGTTTGAGGTCTTGACCAGCTTGCAGGAGGACCCAAACATCTAGAGGCTAGAGAGGAAAGCATGTGAACTCCAACAACACTATGACAAAGTTAAGGGCACAACGTGAACCGTCACGCTAACACAGAGGTTAGCTAAGCTATAGGAAGCCAAGTAGTGAAAGGAACAGGTGGATGTAGCGTTGCACAAGGAAGAAGTGCTGAAGGCATGACTAAAGCCCTAGCTGGAGGAAGCTTACGTAGTTAGAGGAAACATTGAAGGAAAGCTTGTGACTTTGCAAGCAATGCAACAAAAGTTTCAGGCTGACATTGCAGGAACAGTAACTGAGAAGATAGTTAAAGATGTGAAGTAGGTAGGAGCTCAGTGCACGACTGAAGTTGTGGTCATCCGGGTCGAGCTGGACAGGCTTCATGCAAAGATCTCCATACCTACCGAGTGACTTGAGGGCACATCACGATGTTTGTGTTGGGGGTCTGTTGGGAGCGGGTTCCCCCAAGGGTAGTTTTGGGGCTAAAAGTCCATGTTTAAGTCAATTTTTGTAATATGATTGTAAAGACTCCACATTTTGTGGTCGTGGAGTGCAAAGTTATTATGGGTCAAAAAGGGTAGTCCGCCCATAGTTTTTTAAAGTAAAGTCGGTTGTAAGAGACCTACACATGGTCTGTAGACCATGGGATTGTATAAAAAGAGCTAAGCTCTAAGTAGTTTAAGGAGATAGACAATGGCATATCATGTAATAGAGAGATAGCTCTAAAGAAGAAATCTATGTCTTGGGGTGTAGCGTAGGTAGAGGCTCTACAACTGAGTGCACAGAGGCCTAGGGTAGAAGTTCGCAGCTGAGTGCGCAGACCCCTGCAGCTATGTGTGCAGGGTGGAAAAAGTCTATAAACATTTGGGAGATATTAATAAAAGGATATATTTTGCAATTTCTGTGCCTTTGTTCTGTTGATGTGTTTGGATATTTTATGTATGAATTTCCTTTATTATGCTTATATGATGCACAAATGAATGCAATTACATTGAATAATTGAACGTAATTACGAATATATACTTAAGCAGTGTTAACTTTAAGTGTTTGATGATATAAGAAAATCACGTATAATAATTAGGGATCTACACAACACGCTACCATAGCATCGCAAAAGTACCAGAGCCACAAGTTAGGGCTATGTGAAGGTCGGTCATATACTTTTGCAAAGGTATTGAAGGCCGAAATAGAGGGTTTGTCCTGCAAGCCCTAGAGCTGTTGGGTTGTGTTATATTAGGTTGGATTAACCTACCTATCGTTTTCGGTCCATGGTTTTGGACGCGATGGTTTTTCGGTCCATGGTATTGGATGCTTTGACATGTATAAATATGTATTGTAACATTGAAAGGAATATAATGAAAAATCAAGCTGGTAGTCCTAGTTTTGGGATCCAGGGGAAAATATTTGTGTATATGTGTTTTATGTGTTATGCTCTCACATTGTTTATTTTCTGAGTTTAGAATTCATATGCAGGTAATTTCTGTATGAGGTTAAAACCTATATTTGGTATCAGAGCTGTTTTTACTTCAAGGGGGATTCCTTTGTTGCTGAGGGGTTTCGCTCGGGCCTGTGGTGGACCCTGTTCAGTGGGAGATCTGCGAGATCAATTCTGGTGGTGAAAGAAGATGGCAAGCAGTGGAAAGATAGAAATCAAGAAATTTAATGGTTAGAGTTTTGAGTTTTGGAAACTCAAGATGGAGGATCTATTGGTGGATAAAGATTAGTGGATCATGGTAGATCGCGGTACTAAACCAACGGGAGTGTTCGAAAAAGAATGGAAGAAGTTGGATCGGAAGGCAAAGAGCACAATACGATTGTGTGTCTCAGGTTCAGTATTGTTGAATGTATCAGGGGAAGCTATGGTGAAGGCTCTATGGGACAAGTTAGGGACTTTGTACCAATCTAAGTCTCTGGTGAATAAACTATTCCTGTGGAAAACGCTGTATAACCTGAGGATGAAAGATGGAGACTTGGTGATAGAGCATCTGAATACATTTAATACTGTGGTAAGTCAATTAGCATCTGTTGGTATTAAAATTTCAAATGAAGATAAGTGCATTAGTTTGTTGTGTTCTCTACCAGATTCGTGGGATATTCTGGTTATTGCAATAGGTAGCAATGCAACTGCCTTGTAGTTTGATGAAATAGTCTCATCCTTGCTGATGGAGGAGATGAGACAGAAAAATATGGAGAGCTAGAATGGTGATGCCTTGTCTGTATGAGGATGGTCCCAGAACAGAAACAAAAATAAGTCATCGAGTGGGAGATCTAAATCTAGAGGGAGATCTAAATCTCTAGGAAAACCTGTATAGGTGGTGTGCTGGAAATGCGGAAGGGAAGGGCACTACAAAAGGGATTGTAAATCTAAAGCTCCTGATAAAGGAAAGGGATCTGATGATTCTCCTTCTGTAGAGGTGAAAACCACCTCAGATGAAGGTGGGGATGTGTACTTGGCTTCTTCAAGTACACATGTAGATCATGAGGCATGGTTGATTGACTCAGGTGCATCCTTTCACTTCACTCTCCATAGAGAGTGGTTCTGCGACTATGAGAAATATGATGGTGGTGATGTCTTCTTTAGGGATGATAGGAAGGCTAGAATCATTGGTCGTGGAAAAGTAAAGTTGAAGTTGCAAGGTGGAAGGGTTATAACATTTCTGGGTGTTTTTCATATTCCTGCATTGGCCAGAAATTTGATTTCTGTAAGCTAGCTAGATGATGCAAGTGTAAAAACAGTGTTCAAGAAGGATACCTGCAAGATGGTTCGAGGAGCACTTGTATTGATGCAGGGAGTTCGGACTGGAACTTTGTACAAGTTGCAAGGTAGCACTGTTGTTGATGGGTGCAACAGTTCTGTGGTTTCTGAAAGTGGAGCAGAAAATCTAGTGGTCTCTGGAGAGAAGACCATGTTGTGGCATCAAAGGCTTGGACATATTGGAGAGAAGGGCCTTCAAATACTTAATGGTAAAGGTATGGTAGAAGGTTTGAGTAATAGCTCTTTGGATTTTGATTTCTGTGAAAATTGTGTATATGGGAAGCAGAATTGGGTGGGTTTCCCCTCTGGTAGTAAGAGGGTGAAACAAATATTAGAGCTTGTGCACAGTGATGTGTTTGGACTTGTGAAGGTTCCATCAATGGGCAAGTCTGTGTACTATGTATCATTTATAGATGACTTCTCAAGGAATACATGGATATATTTCCTTAAGAAGAAATCTGAAGTCTTTGACAGGTTTAAAGAATTTAAGGCTCTGGTGGAAAATCAGACAAAGAAGAAGATAAAGGTGCTGAGGACAGATAATGGTGGAGAGTTTTGTAGCAAGGAATTTGAAGAATTCTGTAAGAAGTGTGGTATAGCATGGTAGAAGACTACTCCATATACACCTCAGCAAAATGGAGTTGCAGAAAGAATGAACAAGACATTGATGGAAAGGGCAAGAAGCATGCTCAGTGGTGCCGGGTTAGGACAGGAATTCTGGGTAGAGGTAGTGGAGACAGCATGTTACCTGGTCAATAGATCACCTTCATCAACGTTGGAGGATAAGACTCCACAAGAGGTATGAACTAGTAAGAAACCCTCTCTTTCACATCTGAGGGTATTTGGATGTGATGCATATGTACATGTTCCAAAGGAGTAATGAACCAAGTTGGATAGTAAATCTGAAAAATGCATCTTTATTGGGAATAAGGATGGTTTAAAGGGTTATAAGCTTTGGAACCCAGCAACAAGGAAGGTTGTGTAAAGTCGAGATGTGATGTTAAGAGAGGTGAAAGATGTTATTAAACATGAAGTCCAAGCAAAGGAACCTGAGAACATAGAGTTTGAGTTAAAGGAGGAAGAATCAGACTCTATAGTAGAGGAAGAATCAGAAGATGAAGAGCCACAAACTCTGGGTGTAAGAAGATCAGTTCGAGAAAGAAGGAAGCCAGAAAGGTATAGTCCATCTGATTTCTATTCAAATTTTTCTTTATCTATTACTAATGATGATCCTAGAACTGTGAAGGAAGCAGTAGATTCAGAGGATGGAAAACTCTGGAAAGAGGCCATGGTTGATGAAATGGCATCTTTGCACAAAAATGAGGCTTGGGATCTGGTGGAGTTGCCGGTTGGAAGGAAACCCATTGGTAGCAAATGGGTGTTCAAGAAGAAGACAAATGCAGAAGGAAAGGTGGAGAAATACAAAGCTTGGTTGGTAGCAAAAGGTTATTCCTAGGTGTCGAGAATTGATTTTGGTGATATTTTTCTCTTGTTGCCAAGGTAACTTCTATTAGATTACTTTTATTTGTTGTTGCTGCTTTTGATTTTGAGGTAGAACAAATGGATGTGAAGACAATGTTTCTTCACGGGGATCTGGAAGAGGAGATCTACATGAAGCAACCTGAAGGCTTTGCGGTGAAGGGTAAGAAAGAACTAGTATGCAAGTTAAAGAAGTTTCTGTATGGGTTAAAACAGTCACCAAGGATGTGGTATCAGAAATTTGATACATTTATATGGGGACTTGGCTTCACCATAAGCAAAACAGATCACTTTGTGTATTTTAAATTAATTAGTGACCATGTTATTTATTTGGTCTTGTATGTGGATGATATGTTGTTGGTTGGAAATGACAAAGAAATTATCCAGGATTTGAAGACCTAATTGTCCTCCAAATTCGACATGAAAGATCTTGGTGCTGCAAACTATATTTTGGGCATGGAAATTAAAAGAGATCAGGCAAAGAGGAAGCTCTAGTTAAACCAGAGGAAGTATGTCAAGACAATATTGCAGAGGTTTAATATGCAGGATAGTAAACCGGTGAAGGTTCCTATTCCTATAGGTGTAAATTTATTTGTTGAGCAATGTCCAAGACACAAGAAGAGGAAGAGGATATGTCATGTGTTCCATATGCAAGTGCAGTCAGTAGCCTGATGTATGCAATGGTCTGTACTAGACCAGACATTGCACATGCAGTGGGAGTATTGAACAACTTTATGTCAAAACTAGGGAATGAGCATTGGACAACAGTGGAGCGGGTTTTCAGGTATTTGCGTGGCACTAGTGATTATGGTTTATGCTACTAAGGGAGACCAGGATTGGAAAGAGTTATGGATATTCGTGGCTTTGTTGATGCAGATTGGGCTAGAGATTTGGATCAGAGAAGATCTACAAGTGGGTATGTGTTTAACCTATTTGGAGGTGCAGTCAGTTGGATGAGTAAGAAACAATCTCTAGTGGCACTATCAACTACAGAGGCAGAATACATGGCAACCACTCATGCAAGCAAGGAAACAGTTTGGTTGCAGAGATTATGTTCAAGTATGGGGTTAGTACAGGAAGCTATAAGGATAGACTGTGATAACAAAAGTGCAATTTTCTTGGCAAAGAACCTTGCATATCATTCAAAGACAAAGCACATTGATGTTTAGTATCACTTTGTGAGGGATATGATAGAAGACAAAAAGGTGTTGCTGGTAAAGGTGGACACTTTGAAGAATACTACAGATGCATTGAAAAAATCTATGAGCTTTGAGAAGTTCTCCTGGTGTAGAGAAAAAATGGGCGTTTTAGGGCTAGAAAAATGACTAAGCTCTCCTGTGGCATCGTGTTGAAAGAAAACAACAAGTGGGATAATGTTGGGTTCTATTATATTCTTTCCAAAACTAAACTACGTAGTGAATCGAGGGGTTAGATGGGGGGCAGATCCCCCCCATTGGTTGTGTCGATTATGCAGTGGGGGGTCACAGGGGGTTGGCATCGCCCCTGTTTCGGGGGGTTTGAGTGGGGTGGGTAGCCCCCCTCTACGGGGTCTGGGGCAGCGCCCCGAGAATTTTTTTTTTGGACCCTATATTAGGTTGGGCGAACCTACCTATGGTTTTCGGTCCATGGTATTGGATGCTTCGGCATGTATAAATATGTATTGTAACATTGAAAGGAATATAATGAAAAATCAAGCTGGTAGTCCTGGTTTTGGGATCCAGGGGAAAATCTCTGTGTATATGTGTTATGCTCTTGCATTGTTTATTTTCTGTGTTTTAGAATTTGTATGCAGGTAATTTCTGTACGAGGTTAAAACCTACAAGAGTGAAGCAACCTGTGCAAAGGTAGGGATAAAAGGAATCAAATGAAATCACAACCATATTAGGGTGCGGAAAATTGGTTCCAACATCCCCCCATACTCTTCGGGTGAGACTTCGATCCACGCTTCGCGGGATGATGCTGAAAGGGCCAGTAGTGTCGGGATTTGTTTGGCTAATCAACGCTGAACCTAGGTTAGGCCCCATCTAGCCAACACAGAGCTGCAGCTAAAGTTGCAGCCCACAACTCCGCCTAAGGTCCAAGAGCAGCGCAGAATCACGATAAAGGAAGGCATGGCTACCTTGGATGCCATAGTCACTGACTATGCGGCATTGTTCGAGAAGGCTATGGAGCTAGTCACTAATCTGCAGGAGGATTCGAATCTGTAGACATTGAACACAAACGTAAGGGAGTTGTAGCGCCAATATGATGAGGTCAGGGTGAATGCATTCTCCTTAGCACCAACACAGCGCCTTGCCAAGTCACAAGAAGGAAAACAACTACTGGCACAGGTAGAGGACACGCAGAAAAAGGAGGCCTTGCTAAAATCCAGGTTGTAGCCTTGGTTCGAGGAGGATTATCAGGTCACGACTTCCATTAAGGACAAGCTTAAAGGACTGCAATAGACACAAAAAATGATGCAGCTAACAGTAGAAGGACTAACTGTTGAAAAGTGTGCAACAAGAAATTCTTGTTGAGAGTGCAACAAGATGATGGAGCTTAGTGAAAAGAGTCACCTTCACTAAGTGGGCCCACAGGATATTTTTGGCGCAAGTCTATTTTTAGACTATGTCTATTTTTAGACATATGGATCATGTCTATGGATTGCAGGTTGCTGTTTATGGATGATTGGTCAAGTTGGGAAAAATAGATGGACTTCTATTTTTGATCAAAGTGTGAGTGATCACAGTGTGAGTGATCAAAGTCTATTTTTAGACTGGCTGTCAAAAATAGAAAAGTCAAATATTATTGTCTCATAATAATATTTGGACTATAAACTTGATCTTATTCTCTTGGAGCACTTCAATTTGAGCTACATAGGTGGCACATGTAGCTGTCAGAAGGAAATATGCTTTTCTTATGAGTCAATTGAGTTGTTGCATGCATGACTTCAGTTAGAACTCAATCAGTTGAGTTTGGTGGAGTTGATTGTGGACTTGATGGAGTTGTGTTCAGTTTAGCTTTGTTAAACTAGTTGTATTTAGTCTAACTGATCAATAGACTAGAGATGAGTTGGGTGAATTAGTTATAAATTAATTCACAAGTTATTAACTCATAATGCAACTATAGAATACATCAGTTAACTCAGTTGCATGTCAGTGCATGTTTAGTTCAACAGGGACATGTGGTAGAGAATCAGATTGCTATCAGTTGTGACTATAGTTGTGCACCAGATCTTGCACAATCAAGGGATTGAGGATGCCAATGAGTTTGCTCACGTACTTGCCCAGTATTGTAGCCTTTTCTCACGTCCAACAAAATGTGAGTGATTATTTTGAGGTGAAATACGAGTTTGGGAAGCCATTCTCATCAGTTCTTGAGCAGTGGAGGCAGGCAAGCAGTGGAATAGATTTGGAGATCAGATCTGAGCTGTATTGTGTGTAACAGGTGAAGCTGGTACTAGATTGCTTGTGATAAGCATTGTACTGTGTATTGTTACATGATTCAATCAATATAATATACAGATAGTTGGGGTTTTTAGCGAGATGCTTTCCCCGGGATACATACTGTGTTTATGAGTTTGATTGATGCTTCTATGTGTGCCTGTGAATGTTTCTACTTCTGTAAATTGATGATCAACGTAGAGGAGATTATGTATTATACATGTTCCGCTTATAATTGTATGATCAGGATAATCTCTATGAATATGTGTTAAATTATTCAAAATTTCTACACTAACCACTGAAAAATTGATTGAGGAGGTTCAACAGGCAGTGGCACAGAGTGCTGCTCAAATTGCAGTAATCTAGGTGGAGTTGGGGGGTCTTCATAGTAAGCTCACACCACCAGCAGGGTGACTTGATGGCAAGTCACGATATTTTTGTTGGGGGCCTGTTGGGATGGGGCTTCCTGGGTTAGTTTGGGGTTAAGATAATCCAAGTTTTGGTAGATTTTTGTAAATCATGTAAAGTCTCCACGATTTGTGGATGTAAAGTGCGTAGATGAATAGGGGCCAAAGGGGCTTAGCCCCTTGTTTTATGTAAAGTTTTGATTCAATTTTGAGATTCACCCATGGTCCTCAGACCATGGCAATGTATGAAAATTATATAAATAGTGAGTCTTAGCAAAGGGACAAGTAGACTTAGAAGAACAAGAAGAAAAAGGGTAAAGAATTGGGTCGATTGAAGAGTCTGGGATAGGAGCTAGGGCATGGAGGATCTGCTTCTTGTGCTTATATAGGGGAAGAAAGGCTTTTAAGCTGAGTGCGTGGAGGCCTAGGTAGAGTTCATAGCTGAGTGTGCAGACTCCTGTAGCTGTGCGTGCAGGGTAGTTTGAGTCTGTAACCTTGAATTGAAGATCAATAAAGACAGTTTTCCAAAGAATTCCTGAGTATTTCTATTTATCTCTGTTAATGTTATATGTTGCTAACAAATGATTTGTTTATGAGATATTGATTGAATTTTACATGATTATCTTGAATATCTCTTAATAATGTATGCAATGCATGTTTAAATACTGTTGCAAAGACTCTAATGATTTCTCTTATGTTTACTAATGACTTAAGTAAATATGCGTGAATACTAATTTAGAACTACTCTCTGATGTGTGTAAGTAGGCGAATTGACTGTTAAAGGTTTGCAAGGAATGATTGTAGACCTTTGGGAAGGTCTGAAGGCTGCTCTAATAGAGTTGCAGCAACATGCCCTAAGAGGTTATTGATCTACGTGAAGGCAGATTTGAGGCACTGGAAGACATCACACTAGTCTCTGGATGCAGAAACTTGTTTCTTGCATGCCCCCATACTTCTTCGGATGAGACTACAGCCTATGCTATATGGGTTGTTGTCGAAAGGGCCAATAGTGTAGGGTTTTTTTGGTTGGCGCAACTAACTCTGAACCTGGGTTAGGACCCCCTAAGCCAACAACAGCCAAAATTCCTTGGGAATTTCCTTAATATATGGATAAATATAATTTAACATAAGATAATTTGTTTAATGTCCAACAAATGAATATAAATGTAGTTCAATCGGACTAAAGGATACATCATACATCCAATGTGAATACAATCTAGGAGTGTAAAATAAACTCATATATAATGTGAGAAAGAAAGATACAAGAAAATTGAATTAAAGTTTAGGTAAATAATTGACAAGGCTAAGAACTAAGTCTATCTAATAGCAAAAATAAAGTGTATATAACAGTAGGATAGTTGTAGTGATATTAAGTGAAAATGTCCAAGATAGGAGTTGGAAAAATCAATACTAGTTAAGAAGGTGAGAGAAATCTATGATGATGAAGCGAATGAGATCAAAGTCTCATGGATATGATGATCAAAGACAAGGGGGGAATTGGGGGTTCCACTGGTTCATTGTTGAAGTCCTCAAGTACCATAGGGGAATCCATTTATATGATGCTAGGGATGATGTAGGAGTAAGGAAGCTTAGATCACCTACCATATGAGGTCAAAGGAAAGAAACTCTAAATAGATCTTTGATTGCTTGACTGGGGTTGGGAGTTAAACCAATAGGTGAGAGGTGCCTTGCTTTGGACCCATTTGGAGCTAAACCATGTCATTATGAGGATGTATTCTCCTTCAACCTCAAGCCAATCCCAAACATATCAGCCAACCTTTCAGGGGGAGGCTAAGAGGAGACTTGAGGTCTCACCACTCTACGATCTAAAGTACTTTAGAACTCAATCTGTCACTTGTTTCTCCAATTTGATGGAAGGGCATGAATAAACTTAAGAAAATATAAATAGTAATATCATACTAGAGTGGAGGTGAATCCATAATGGGTAAACCCTATGTGATATAGTATAACCTCGAAGGTCTCGATACTAAGATCAAACGACACCATAAAAAAGAGAGAGCAAAGCCAATAGAGAATAAATAATGAGGTGATTTCCTTTCAACTTTCAAACACACTTTCTGATATATATATATATATATTTCATTCTCCTATTCCAAAGTAAAAATACATTTTTCATCTCGTAGTAAATATGAGTTGTCTACTAGACTTAACCCTTGACATCACTTGCACTATTTTAAGCTTTAAGCTTTACCATGAAAACGTCCTATGCACCTTAAAAAAAACAGTAAATTTGTATAAGGAAAACTCAAGCTACTTGTGGGACTTCATGCATTGACTAAGCCAAAAAAAATGTATAGATCACTAGGATTTTCCCAATGGTTCTTTAGCATGAATTTAAACTTTTCATCAATTTTCTCACAATTTTACCAAGAAAGACACATTGTGAAAATTAGAAGACCATTAAATCTTCTTCAAATAGGACTGTCTAGCTAGCTAGAAGGGAACTTATTGAACTTTATGAGACTTGATTGAACGTCATTACACCTACAAAAAGCCAGTAGATAGGACCTTTAAAATGTACCCAGTCTCTGCCCTTACTATATGGCACGCCCCTCTTGATATCTACATTAAGAGTGCCAACATAGAACATTCAAATTCATAGACCACATCATTAATATATATTGATTAGAGAAGATAAGAAAAATTGTTGGGAAATTCAACTATCTTAAGAATCTGAAACAATAGAGTTATATTCACAAAGGCCAAAGTAGGGGGAAACCAACCATTCAACAAGCACCAAGCTCTAATGCATCCACTAGACCAAACATAGCAATAAACCACTTTACTTTGCAAATTACAATAGATACATGACTTTGAAAACCAACGACATATCTTCCATATCATCCCTCAATTCGAACCTATCACTTTGAAAGTTTTTCTCTCCCTTGGTGTTAATAATTTTATAGAATTTGTAACAAAGTGTTACATCTTATAATTTATGTAAGTGTCGATAATTTCCAGAACTCAATGTTCCTTTTTATAAATTATTTTGAGAAATAGACTACGAGGTGGCAAGTCACACCACATAATAGAGTTTGTGCAATTTATATGACAAGTTTGAGATGTAAGTACTTTGCAATTGCCACCAAATGCTTTCACTTCACCCATCCATTTTTGACATGCCATTATGGTGGCCTGGACCACACATATGGACACTAGTGGATGGATTAATAATGGTGAAACCTAATTATTCTACATTATTTTTTAATTTTTTTTGTCGTTCGAATTTGACTATAGAATTTTGATCAAGATTGTGATTTTTGATTGTTTAAAATATATTTTTTAATGCATAAATAGATTCAACACTAAAAAGTACCCAAGGAAATGGTATTGTTGTAGTGCACCGACCCCTTATTCCTCGAAGGTTTGGAAACTTCTCAAAATTGTTGGTTTTGGAATTTCATCAAACAATTTGACTATTTGCTCCTTTTTTTTTATTATGGGTTTCAACTCATATTTTGGTGTTTTTGAGATGTAATGAAATTGAAAATACAAGATAAATAAAATCCAACAATAATACAACAACACAACAATAGTTTCTGCAAAAATAATGGCCAGGTCTTTGATATAAAGCAATGCATTACAAGTTGTCCTCTTTTTTTTGAATAGATCTATAAATATGGGCTATTCTAGATGACTGTTATTGGACCAAATCACACCCAAACTTAGACTAAAGTGATGTTCCTCTATTCTTTTCCACTTTCCATCCCTGAAACACAAGTATGTACCTCCAACAATAGGTACCTTCTATTTCCAAATAGTGAGAAGTATGGGCTGATTTCCACTCTATTTCAGACTTCCATGACCCTCCAAAATTTGCTTTAGCCTTCATATCATTAAATATTATTGACACTAGTTGGTGCAACCATATATGTTCTTCAAAGTTCTCCCCTTTTTATGCTAATGAAACCCCTCTAACTTGGTACTATTAATCAGGGACAACTACAGCCTGTAAGTGCACCCTCTTGCCATAGAAATTCAACCCATATAGGAGGTATAATACCTGTTAACATTCAGTAAATAGCACACATAGATTCACCCTCTAAAACTTGGCTAATACACCTTTCTTAGAGGGTAGACCCAACCCACAATTTATTCTTAGCAAAAAAAGTCAATACATCTAGGAAAATATTCCTCTTTTAATGAAATTGTGTGCCATTGATGATGGGATTTTACCCTTGTGAAACCTCTGCAATGAATCCCAGATATTTATCAGAGAATTATGCCCTCTAAGCTAATGATAACCATTCCACACTAAATTATTTTTCTCAAGATTTCCTTCAACAATTGTTGGGGACTAAATGCCCTCAATTTAGCATCCAATATCCCTTGCCACAATACATTTCTACTTGGGTTGAGTTATATTCATTCCATAGCTAGCCCCAGTATATTAGATGGGCAGAACTACCTATCATTTTGTGCATGGATTTCACACATGGTTTTGGGTGTGATGGTTTTTGGTCCATGGTATTTTGTAGATCTAGTCAAGGGAACTATGGTTATGTTCTAATCCAGGGTTAATGGATTGGGGTTTATGGATGCTTCGACATGTATATATATGCACTGTAACATTGAAAGGAACATAATGAAAAATCAATCTGGTAGTCCCAGTTTTGGGATTTAGGGGAAAATCTCTATGTATATTTGTTTTGTGTTATGCTCTCGCCATTGTTTATTTTTTTCTTTTAGAATTCGTATGCAGGTAATTTCTGTACAGGTTAAAACCTACATAAACCCTATTAACACTCAGTAAATAACACACATATATTCACCCTCTAAAACTTGACTAATACACCTTTCTTAGAGGGTAGACTCGACCCACAATTTATCCTTAGCAACAATAGTTAATACATCCAAGAAAATGTTCCTCTTTTAATGAAATTGTGTTCCATTATTGATGGGATTTTACCCTTGTAAAACCTCTGCAATGAATCCTAGATATTTCTCAGAGAATTATCCCCTCTAAGTCAATGATAAGCATTCCACACTAAATTATTTTTCTCAAGATTTCCTTTAGAAATTGTTGGGGACTAAATGCCCTCAATTTAGCCTCCAATATCCCTTGCCACAATCCATTTTTACCCTTATTTTACCATAGGGAATTTCTGACACCAAAAGAAGGATAAGTGAACCTAAAATCCCTAAAAATTCACTATTAAATATGCAATTATAAATTTATCTCATGGCACATTTATATGTGAAAAACTTCAAGAGATTAGTACCTTAGTGAGTCCCAAATCCTCCCCAGTTTGCATCAATGTCAAATTTCTCTTCCATGACATTGCACTCAATAGTGAAACCTACATAATCTCACTCCAATCTAGCTAGGGTGGGTTTCTCACCACCAAATCAATGATTATGATGGATGCATGTGATGAAATAAAAATAGAGACCTTTCTTCTTGTTGTTGATGAGCATTCTAAGGGATTTTTGGATGAAGTTGATCTTGATATGCCTTTTGAAATGAAAGAGACACTTTATAGATATTATGATTTGATGGAAAAAATCCCTAATTCTCATGAAAATTAATATGGAAGGCAATAAGCATTGATGAACCCGATCTTGAGGAGGGTTCCTCAAACTCTAAAATGGCTAGTATTTTTGGCCAAAGTGTTGAGAAAATGATCTCCGAAGTTGAATTTAACAGTCACAAGTCCCATTTTCTATATGTTAATGAATTCCCAATTTATGATACAACGGAAAAGATGATATAGGATTAATGTATTAAGTTTCAAGTAACATTATCTCACGCCCTTGATGATGAAGGCATTGAAACCATTACTTGAAATCAAAAAACAATAGATTCAAGTCATATATGGTGCATTTTGAATTTTCTCCCTTGTATGACAAGAATGATAATTATGACAAATAAATGTGTTCCAACAAGGAAGCCTCCATGCAAAACTCATTGTATGATAACACAATTTTGGCCTTTGAAAATGACAGATACACCAAGAATATTGATGAGAAACCTAGCTATACAAAAGAGGAAGTCTCTACGCAATTACAAAAGTATAGTGTGAATTTCATAAATGATGTTTTCATTGGTTGGCATGAGGAACATATGTGCAATAATACCTCTAGTCCTGGTTTGATAGATAAGTTCAATGAAAAATCAGCTAAAACAAATCATACCAACTTTGATTTTATAATAAATTTGGAATTGATGTGGAGTTCACAAATTGATGAAGATACTCATAAACTTGTAATTGAAGATGGCTTTAAAAACGACAATGAAAATCTAGGTCTTATCAAACAAGATGAACTTCTAGAGGCAATAATGGAAATGCATGGCAAAGCTAATCCTCATAACACAAGCTTGTATTATTTCTATATTATGTTGCGTAAACTTACTCGAAAGTTCCTTTCAATATTTGAGGAACATGGAGCTAGTCTCACTTTGAATCAAATGAACATACAGATCGAAAAATATGAATTGAATCGAAAGTTTTACAAATGATGTATGATCAACTATCTTGATGAATGAGTCATTTTGTCCCCAAAAGGCAAAAGGACTTGTCACTTTGAAAATTTTTATAACATCATACCAAATTCGATGGGTACAGTGTTTCCAATGACAAAACATGCCCATTCTGTACCTACATCAAATATTCAACAACCTAGATAGAAATGGTTGTTATAGAATAATTTTTCACATCTAATTAGTGAGCCTCCTAATGGGATCAATCAAAATCCTATCCCCCCTTGTCACCATATTTCATAAATCCCTATGCATGTACCTTTCATTTCCCAGAGTTTGAGCCCTAAACTACTTCATCTGATCCAGTTTGAGGACCAATGCTCCCTGTAAGCTTACTGGGGTGCATTCAACAATATGTTGCTCCACTATGGCTTGCGTTGGTCACCAACAGGTTTCTCCCCTTTGCACTTGCGTTGGTTCTAGAAATATAGGAGAATGATCGGGATTCTAGAAGCTTCCTCTTCTAGGAGTTTCTAGAACTTGTTACAACTACTTACCTTGGATAAAACATTCGGATCCTATCCATCCCTACATTGGAGTTTTCACCACTTATCCTTTGATCCTATCCCTCCATCAAAGGTGGATCTCTTACCCTAGATTGGTAATTGGATAAGAACTCCCAACTTACCATACTTCTCTATATATTCCCAACCTTATATGTGGTTTGGGGTTGGATTTTGGAGAGTGATTCTTCCCTTATGCTGTTGTAGTGAGTGGTCATCATTCCATGCATTTAGGGTGATTTGAGGTTCATATTGTGATAAGGAAAGGAAAAGTCAATAACTTGGAGGAGCTCTTCTACAAGATCAATTGCTACTTATGGTTGTAATCTCCTTCTATTTATAGTAATGCAAAGAATTCATTGTTTCCCTATATGTGATGTTATTTCACTTATTTCAATACCATGTTGATCTATTGAATGGAATACTTAGATGATATTACATAGATCTCGTAGTTTCTTGGCTTGTGTTATCTTCCATTTTGTTCAAGCGGGATCCGAGGTATCCGCCCTATTATGCAGAATGCCTTCCACCATGGGTTATCAACCAAATTTTAGCACGGAAATGGGTTCTTTGCAAGAGAGGATTGCTTCCACAAAAAAGGGATCCATAACCTCGATTCAAGAAATTTATGTACCTGCTGACGACTTGACTGACCTTGCTCCTACTATGACATTTTCACATTCAAATGCTACTATCGTACTATCAAGAGGATTAGCTGCAAAGGGTATCTATCCAGCAGTGGATCCTTTAGATTCAACATTGACTATGCTCAAACCTTGGATCGTAGGTGAAGAACATTACGAAATTGCACAAGGGGTTAAGAGAAATTTACAACATTATAAGGGACTTCAAGACATTATAGCTATTCTTAGACTGGATGAATTATTAGAGGAAGATCGTTTAATCGTGTCAAGAGCAAGAAAAAATGAACGTTTCCTATCACAACCCTTTTTCGTAGCATATGTATTCACAGGTTCCCCAGGCAAATATGTGGGTCTCATGGACTATGCAGGTTCTAATTTTGGCAATCAAAGTTGGTATTGGAGCTTCCAAGCTGAAGAAGGAGCGAAGCATGCGAAGAATTCTAAGTAGGAATCACTCCATAATATATTTACTTTAAGGAAAAGCATTGTGTTCCTTGTCTCTTTGTTGTTCTAGGTTAGCCACCGACCTAGGGGAGATATTTTTTTCCGCAATTGTAAATCCTGTATAAAAAATTGGCGACTCCACTTGGGAATGAAGCATTCCCTTGGTGGTATCCTTGTACATTGTGTTTGTTTACCTCCTTAATAGACATTTGTTGTATCATCCAACCAAGAACAAACCTAGGAAGTGATTTCATTGAACCTTTTTTGGAATTTTGTGCCGAAAACCTCTTTTCGAGGCCCAACGTACCTCATATGCCTTTGATAGAGCATTGCACCTAACCCTAGCCCACTATGCACCAATGTTGCAACATGCTGGTGCCTCTTCTTCACCAACATCAGACCATATTTTTTCTTGAATGTTTCCATGGTTCTTGAGCCTATTTTTGGTTAGCCTACTTCCAAATGAACTTCCCTTAGCCTTCAGTGTCTTGTGGTCTCTCTAAAACCTCCATTTAGTTTTCATTTGTGTTTCTTTCCTTTGGTAAGAATTATTTTTTATTTTTCTTTATTCTTATCACTTGATCGCTTGCAAACTATTTTCGTTTGGTTTTTGGTCACTTAGATGAATTGTTGTTCTAGCCCTCATTATGAAAAGTGTAATTGAATCAGTGATTAAACATTTTGCATATTTGTTTTCTTCATTTTGAAAATTAATTGTGGTGAAAAGAAAAAAAAATCATCCGCATTTAGGGTTTTGCATATGAATTAGTATAAGAATGGTTGCATTGGAAATGAAATAGCATCTTGCATCTTGTTTGTTGCATATTGTGTGCTGCATCTTGATTGTTTCTTCCATTCCTTAGCTAGAATTTCATTGAAAGAGAAATAATTTCTATTTTCTCATGCTAGATTTGAATGTTAGGATATCCAGGTGACATTCGTGGTGAGCCCTAATACTAAAACATAATCAAAGATAATCTGTAAAATTTATTGAATCAACCTACAGAGCATTTGTAACATTAACACAAACATTTACAGGTATATATTAGAGACATGTTCTGGCATCGTTAAACGTAGGAGTTGTCGCCGTTTGCCAATGTTGCATATCGGGGTGAAATATCATTCCATGTATGTGAGTGTATAGGATGGTACTCATGTACCTTCAGGTATATTGGTGGCGATCCACGCACGTAAAATATATGGGAACACTCTCATCGAACAATTATGCATTAGACAACACTACTATGGACTGCACTCCCACGTACCATCGCGTATATTTTTGGAGTCCCCAATAGGTTGTTATCCATCCATAGGTAACTGAGTCTGTCGCCTTGTATATTGTGATACACAGAACACAACATTCAATGAGATTGGATGTCGTAGATTAATTCCTTGGTTTCCCAAGGTGTATATTGTAGTTCACGATTACTTGGTAATCCTTTATTCCTAGACTACCCTCTTTTTGATTTATCTCTTTTTGTGTTAATATAATTTATTTCCCAACGTGGAAGAACAAAATCTCCCTCCCCATCGTTCACATAGAATTCAAAATAATCCTCCACTTCCTCCATAGGCTACTCCTAACCATCATCCTAGACATAGGAAAACACAAACTACTGAATTAGGAACATCAGGAACTACTTCTGGCCCTCCACTCGATATTGATAAGCCAAAATCATTTGTCCCTTTCAGTTCTGAACCCAAAATTACATCTATTCCTGTTGGTGACATTAACACAATTGAAACAGAAGTCCCCGAAAATTTATTACCTTAGGTCATTGAATCTGATCTCCTTGAGTTAGAAACTTTGTTTCTTGAGGTTATTTAACCTGAGGAGCCTCAACCATCTTTACCTGAGTCTTTGGGACCTTCCTCCTCTCTTCCTTTGTCTCAGACAAAACCAATATATCTTGGGTCTGATGGTGAACCTCTTCCATATGAACTTTTGAGTATTGAAGAGATCCCTCAAGAAGAGCCTTGTCCTTCTACTCCTGTTCATTGGAAAGGACTTCATTTTTATCATACCGAGCCTCTTCCACCTCCTAAAACTCAGAAACAATATAATTTACCTGATAATATTATTTGGGTTTACCCACGAATTTCTCACGACAATATTCATTAGGATTGTTAACCATGATTGGAACTTATTCAAACTCCTAGCTTGTGTCCACCACTATGGTTGAGACATCAAGTGTTGCATCCTCATCCATGTTTTTAACATCACCAGAAGATCATTTATATGGTGGCCTATCTGTCCTGCCTAGCTATCAGTCATTATCTGGTACCTTTTTTGGTGTGGCTTCCAGTCCTTAGACCTCTCCCATGACATCCAATTTGGGAATAATGTCTGGTACTTCTCTTATGAATGCCACATAATATTCTCCTCTTCCTCCATCTACACCTACAATAGAGTAGTAGGTTGGCCCTTATGTTAGTGGGAAAAGATACCCTCAATAGCCCAACCCTCTTTATGTTGGGTACCCTCCATCTGGATCGTAGTTGCCTCCATCATCCCCTCCTCCCATGGCAAGGGGAAACCTATTGTTGGTATACCTCAATATGGTAATCTACCTAGTTACAATCCTCCTCATCCTGGAATGGCTTCTAGTGTTTGGAAACCTACTTTACCCATACAACCTGGTTCATATTGGGATCGACTGTTGAATTCTCAAACTATACCATCTTCATTTCCAACCTTTACAGCCCATTCAAACAATATCTGGTTCTCCCCAGATCTCGATTCGTCAACCTATACAAGGTCCCTCACATTCACAATCACTTGCAGAAGGTACTCCTCAAGTTTTGGTAGGTCAAATTATTTAGAATTTGGCGTAGTTCCAATCGAACCCATACCAAGGGGCAATGCAAATCCTAATTGGACAATAGTATGGATCACATCAAGTGCCATTTAAAGGCCAGCAAATCAAAACCCAACCATTACAATAGATTTATTACCATCCTAAGACTGAACAATAGACCCACTTGTACGCTGGTTATCATACCCCTCCATATTCTAGTAACCAGGTTTCTTATTATCAGAACCCTCGTTATGCAGGAATGCAAGTGCCTGTTTCCTAGGCTATCCCTTCATATCCAGGTCACCCACCTCCGGACTTTAACATGAAGTTTCCTTTTTGTGGCTACTCTTGAATTACTAGATGTAACTCGACTTACTAACAACCCCATTTCTCATTCTCCATGGCGGCCGATTATTCCCATTAAGTTTCCTTCTGAGGTCCCAAATTTCAATGGGAATCCTAGAGAAGACCTGTCGACGCATGTTATGACATATCATCTATGGTGTTCATCCAATTCAATTAATGATGATTCCATTCGACTCCATCTTTTCCAATGAACGCTTATGGGTACTACAACTAAATGGTATATTGAATTACATAGAGTGTCATTTCACGACTTCAAGTGACTTTAGCCACTACCTTCCTGACAAATTTCTAGTTTCCCATCAGATACGAAACTCGAATTAAACTATTGACTAAATTTAAACAATTGGACTCTACTCACATTTCGGATCATATTCATGAGTGGAGATGCCATTGTTGGTTGGTCAAGACTTATGCTCCCAATTAGTTGTTATAGGAATGGTTTGTCAAGTCTCTGTTAGCTCCCATAACAAAAGATGTGTCCAGAGGTGGAGTCGTGACTAAATAGCAAGTTATTACTCGTGATTAGTATTTAGATTTGGTCTATGCCTAATCAGACAAACTCTATGATAAGATACTAGACGCTCTGAGATCCTCAAATATTGTTCCTCCTCCACCTGGTAAAGAATCTCATGATGTCGATGGCATTATAGGTTCTGTCAGTTCGCAGTCAGTGAGTGATCCATCTAGAATTTCTCTTGGCGCTCCTTTACAAAACCCTCCACATCATCCTCTTATGTCTTCTACTTCTAAGATAAATTCCATTTCATCTGATGAAGGCAAGTCTCAACAACAACCTGGAAGCAAGAAGAAAGGTAAAGGTAAGAAAATGAAAGATTCCTCACCGCAATATAAACAAACAAATTTGTCTTCCAATGAGAAACAAAAACCTTGATACCCATGTTTGATTTGTAGCAAGGATCACTTTACACATGAATGTATGCACTGTGCTAGAGTGAATCAGTTCCTTAAATCATCCAATTATCCTACTATGTTGACCGACCCGTTTCCCAATCAAGAGACCTATATGGTTGCTCAGGATGCCTCTTCCTCTAACACAGTTTTGATGCTTTCCTCCTCAAAGATGAAGTTTGATGTCATGGTGGCCACTCGGAATAAGGACTACGGTAATGCGAATCCACCGTACAGTCAGGATACTGATCAAACTACCAGTTTGGCACCACCTTCATCTGATATTGTTCCACCTATGGTTCCCACATAATTGACTATCAAGCCTTCGAAGGGTGTTATCCATATGTCTACTTTCAATCGTCGTTCGAGAGCCACTCAAAATTACAATGTAGTTGAAGACTTGGCTCAATCTCCTTCGGCTATGTTGACACTTGAGGTGTTGCAAAATTTCCCCACCAAAAAGAAGGCCTTATTGTCAGCTATCGGATGTGTGGATCCATCATATTCCAACCTAGTGGTTTTGTCTCATGAAAACCATATCCATCGACTTCTGGCTCAGTTAGCTTTTATGATCAAGGTCATTTCCCATGGTAAGAACATTCATCGTTCTACTGTGGATGAGGGAGCCTCAAATTGCATCATGTTCTTGTCTTGTTGCAAGGCGATCAGTTCACCTCAACTGAGTAATTGAACACAACATTAAAAACCTTTGATGGAAGGACATACAAACCTTGTGGGATTCTGAACTCCCTCCAAGTGGAATTATGGGTCAAAGTCGTTTCCATTGAAGTAGAAGTTATTGAAGGAACTTTGGATTATAATCTTCTACTGGGACATACATGAATTTATGCTATGGCTATCTTCATTTCAAATTACTTCTGCATGATTTCCTTTCCTCGAGATTGTGGCCATATATCAACTCACCTTTTTTTCCTCTAATTCCAATGTTACTGCAAGTGTCCCTCTTGTAGGGGAAGCCATACATTCCTATCAACATGTTGTAGTTGGTTTATTGAAGGATTCATTGCTTATGGGAACTTTTTCTCTCCCTCACCCTCGCCTTCCCAGCTCCTCCACTTTGGTTGCTTATATAAACATGATATTATGATCTACGATCCTGGTCGATCCACGGATTGTCCCTAATGAAACTGACATCAAAACTTTTGGCGACGAAATGTCACTTAGCCCTGTTGAGAAAGATTATGAAGCCATCTTCTCAGATTTTGCGGCCCATACTTTTTCTTTGATCAATTGGGTAGATTGAAGACTATATTATGGTTCACCCTCTGACCCTTTCTCACGTACATTCTCTACCGATGAAAGCATCATGGAGATCATGATGTTAGATGATGCGTCGTGGAATGAACATCATCATCATTCCTCCTTCCTAGATACCATTGAAGATAATATTAGTGGTGTGTACCTACCTAATTTTGTTGAACCCTTTACGAATTACAATTCCATTCATGAGGTTGGCTCTAAATAAAATAGTTCGAATATCGAGGAAACCATTTTGTAACATCCTTGGTGAAAATTTCATGTAATAAAAGATAAAAACAATAACCAAGGATGAATGGGACACTTATTACAAGTTGAATGTTGGGCAAGGCAACCTGGGGGTGTTCATTTGGTTGTTTATGGCTAACGGAATTGGAAAAGGCAATGGCTAAGGCTTTGGAGAGGCAAAATGGAATTTTTGTCAGAATTATCTATGAAAATAATGGAAATTAGGAGAAAAGGGAGGTGAAAGGTCATAGGTTGCATGTGAGGAGGAAAATCAAGGAAAATAATGGAAAATGAAGAAAATAGAGGCCTCATTCATAAAAAGGCTTCTGAGGATCAATTTTTAACCTTTTGTTAGTTTAGCTTTAGATCTCTTTCATTATTTTCTCTCTCTCATACTCTTGGACACAAACTTTTATTGGAGCACTTTGGAATTGGAACAAGAAAGGAAAAGAAGCCAAGAAGAAGAAAAGATCAAGCAGGGAAAGGCATGATCAAGTAGTTACAACAAGCTTCATTGAAGGTATCGACTTGCATGTGTATTTTCCTTGGTATATTTGGCATGCATGGGATTGCATGTGTTTCTTTTCTACCATGGCATGGGTTTTTCTAGGTGTGATAATATTTTCAACCTAGCCTTGTCATTTCTTGAAAGCTTTGATGAGATGGGTTGTCTCATTCGGCTTATGTGGGATGGCCGGATTGGATTCGAAGTTGTGTGGGGTGGATCTCTAAATTGACAAACACATGGTGTAGTGGTCCCTGAACCAGACTGAGGATGCACGAAGCCACTACCCTGGTAACCCCTAAACTGGACTGTGGGTTGTGGTAAAGGAAGGTTGTGTGGCTCGATGGGCCTAGGAATCCTTGTTGGTCAATGGTGAGATATACAGTAAAGCCGAGAGGTGGATTTTCTCTCCATTGGGCCTAGTGATTATGGGATGGAATGTACAGTAAATATTGGAGAGTATGTCTTGGTGTAGGGCCTAGTGATCCCTAGATTGGACTGTTGATGCATGGTAAAGCCTGAGAGACTAGGAGGCACTATAATTCCTCACGGTGTAGGCGGAGAACTCCAGTGGCATCCACATTGATTTATATTTTTGATGTGTTCTATCAGTCCCACATTCATTCTTGGAATATCGCATGGGGGTGATTAGCCAAAGAGAGACTTGGCTCAACCAATCTATGGTCGAGTGGAACATGGTAGTCCCATATTCGGTTGGTTCTTTGCATTGATTAATGAGAAATTCATTCAATTTATTTTAATGTGTAAATGTACTGATATATATATGGATTCTGATGGCTGATTTGTTTATTGTATTTATGTTCCTATTATGTTGGTCATATGCACATGTTATGACATCAACTATGTATGGTTCTCATCATGTTTTTACTTGTATATGAATGGATAATGTGTCTATGACCTAATAGATGAATTTGCAGCAAATGACATGAGGGAAGAATGGTTTATAGCGATCTTAGATAAGTATGAGATCCATACACTTAATGATGTTGTTTACACCTGTAGGTTACATCTCAATGATATGTTTGACGGAATGCCTGTCATAGCTAGCAGGTGTCTAGTTAAGGTCTTGTTGAGTTTATTGCTTTTGCTTCATTGTTTCCCTATACTTTTATTCATTTCAAAATTTCATTCCATTCTAGGGAGTGGCTTGGTCTCTAGGCCTGAAAAAGTGGCTCAAATTGAGGGGTCACTGGCACATAACTGGAAATTTTGGTCCATAGTCACTGGTAGATATGCCTATGAGAGCGACTTTAGGTCTATGGTCGCTCCCTTTCCCATAGCATGAGAGTGACTATGGCGTCAGAGGTCCAGAACAATAGTGGGACCGAGGGATAGTTTGTCTGAGTGGTTGACTTGTTTCTTGAGGGTTCTGTTGATGTTGTTGGATGACTGTGTGTGATGTTCCTGATGAGCCTCGGTATTGCAGCAAGAATGCTACAACTCCCAAGGCTACTGACTTTTAATTATCAACCCGGGGTTTGTACAAACTTAAGAGGTATCGACATTATATGTGTAGTATACAATGTGTCCTTCCTTTGCTGTCATGATGTAATGGAGTGAACATACTGAAATCAAACCCTAAACTAATTGTAGAAAATGAACTGAAATGGAAACCATAACCTATTGCAAGAAATAAATTACAAGGAAAGAAACATATTCTAATTGCATAAATATCATGAACTAAATGTAAAAGAAACCTAACTTAACCCTATTTATCACATGTGATGATTTAAACTAACTGAGCATGGAATATGATCTAGAGAGTGCTAACTACTATGTGCATGAATAAATATAAAATAACTTTTTCCTTTTTATCTTTTTGCTTGAAAAATGTAAATGCTAATCTTGCTTGGTTCTTTGGCAGGGGAGACAGGTGTGGAGGAAAAGGAGTACAATGGTTCAGATGGCTTGGAGGGAAAGTAGGGGCCTAATCCTAGCTTCTAGTGATGATTTTTCTCAATTCAGGCTCAAAATAGGTCACTACAAGTTTTCCTACAGGATGTCTATAGGAAGTACTAGTTCCTATAGGATGTCTACATGATCCCCTGTTTTATTACAAAAAGCAATCCGAAAGCTTAGGAAGTGGTCTAGAAGGTGGAATGGAGCTTTGGAAAGGTGGATAATGGAAGAATAAGGCATGGAGGTGGTGGACACTACCCAAAAATCAAGAAAGGGCTTCAAGATGGGTAGATTTTCTCAATGGAAATGTCAAATTTTTCTCATAAAACAAGAATTTAGATTGAGTCTTTAGTGGATTTTGGCGACATGGGTGGATGAGGCGAACGATATGGTGTCTCCCTACAATGTAGAAGCTCCTGAAACACACATTATTGTCTGCATCTATTCTCAAATTCATCTATACATGCAAAATATTTATTAAATTACTAAAAAAAACAGAGATTCAAGAACTAGTGAGATAGTAAATCTATCAAATGCCTAACCTAATTAAGTGAAAATAAAATGGGGTAAATTTTGTTATTAACTAGAATTTTGTTTTTATCTAATGCAAGTTTAATCAACTTGATTGAAGCTCGTTAGCATGCTCTAAAAAATAACAGAAAATTACTAGTCTAAAATCCAGAATTTCGAGAACTAGTGAGATAGTAAATCTATCAAATGCATAACCTAATCAAGTGAAAATGCAATGGGGTAATTTTTTTATTAAATATAATGTTTTTTTGATCTAATTCAAGTGGAACCAACGCGATTGAAGCTCATTAGCATGCTCTAAAAAATATCATAAATTTACTGTTCTTTGCTAAAAGGAGTTCCAGAAATCTAGATTTGGGAATATGAAAGCTAATCCAAGTAGCTCAATGATTACTATGACCTACCAAAGATTTTCCAAGGATGAAATGATGCTTGTGATCCTACAAAAGAACTTACACAAACCATTTAACCCAATCCTACAACAAGAAATCATTAATACTAAATGCAGAAATGGAAAGAAATAAGAACAAGAGATGCATGTGAATAAGAAGTGAAAAGAAGAAAAGAAAATGATATAAAAGGGCTCTGAGGCTCTTGGGATGGCCAAGCCCAAGGAAACATAGAGACCTTTGGATGAGAACAAGGTCTAGAAGCTAAACATGATACCAATCTTCATTATTTTCATCAATACAATTACATCCCTACAAGAAAATACAATGGAGCTACAAAAATATGAGTTCTCTCCACACGAAGACTAATAAAAATCTCTCCCTAGAGGCAAATTCAACTTGGTACTTATACAAAATGATTAGGAATCATTCCCCATTAAAGGAGGAAGCTTTTACCACCAAAATCCCTTGATTAGTGGATCTGGTTCCCAATACTAGGAATCTGCATTAAATGGCAGGGAACACATTCCTAGATTTCGTCAATCATTGGAGTTCCACAATTTGTGCCATAATTCCATAATATCATGTTGATTTATTATTTCATATTGTTCCTCCTATAGTAGGGAGAAAGTACCTAAATTATCTCCTCCTCCAAATCTTCATAATCTACCCAATATTCTCATAATATTCCACAAAGATAAATAATATTAGGCACAAATATGCAATTGTTCATAAACATTCCTAATGAATATATTACAGTTAAACACACATTATCTAATGCAAAAAGAGAGGTTTAATGTGATGAATGATGGTCATAGGCCTTAATTTATGTTTAATTTATAGGCACGGGCCTTAATTTATGTCTAATTTAGAGGCCCATCATACCCCCTGTTGAAAGTGTTGCTCATCCTCTGAGAAACTTAGTGACCTCATTATGCCTCATTCATGGCCCTGGTGGCCTCTCTCTTGTGCATTAAGAATATTGGTTGTAAGTCTTGCAAGGACAAGCCCAAAAGCATATTTATGCAAAGAAAAATCATTGTTTCTTCAGACCATCAGCTTGCCTTCTTCTTTTCTTTTGTGGCCTAGATGATTGCCTAAAGGCCTTGGAGTTTTCTGTTTTGATTAGTTCTCTCTTAGGCACTGCCTTTTTTTGTTTTATTTTTAGCACAATTTTTTCCTTTCTTCCTTCTTGTAGCAACATTATCCCTTCATTCAGAGTCTTCTAATTGTATGGGAGTGATGAGAAACGATGTAGTTTTGTGAAAATGGAGTGGATGCTCTGCTTGTTTTTCAAGAAATTTTTAGGGTGACACAGAGTGTAGGGTTTGTTCTTGAAATTATGAAATGGGATGGATGAATGATGGATAGATAGAGAATATGAAGTGGATGGAGGGCTTGGAGTGCTGTGGTGACTTGGAATTTACAAAAAATTCTTCTTTAACTACTGTCCTCGTTCCTTGAAATCACCACCCTTCATAATTTTGACTTTTTGTAGTGTCCTATTTTTTCCTAGTATAGTTTTGTCACTCCTACAAAGGGTGATTTTTGATGAGTTATATATATGACAAATTGATCACTTGATTGAGGATTAATGTTTTATATACATAGTTATATTTCCTTTTATGTTTATAAATGGCAGATTGATCACTAGATTGGGGAACAATGTTTTATATAGTTATATTTCCTCTTATGTGTGGTATCATTGATTATCTGTATTAGATGGTTTTGATCAAGTAAATGTTATACATTTTTTTCTCTTTTCTCATCTAATTTATGAAGCAGGTGTATTACATGGATGATGATCCAAGATTGAGACACATATACCCATGGATGCTCATGGTTATGTGGAATAGATGGTTAATTATGATTTATGGATGATACATTATTTGTGTGATTATATATGTCTAATATTGTACTAAGCAGGATGTGGTAGGGTACCTGGTCATTTTCCAACAAGGATTCTCTATCATGAATGACTGTGGAAGTAATTTCTTCAAAACCAAAATGATTGTGGAAGTCATGCATCATTCTCGGTAAAATGTGATTAAGTTAATTTCATTATGAAATTCATTTGATTCCTTTGATCTATTAGATTGTAATGTGTGCAGGTCTTTCAATAAGGCCTTACCAACGAACCATCAAATGGGTAAAATCTCACAATCAGTGCCATAAGGAGAAACACAAAGTTTCAAAGCACAGTAGATGAGAGGGCATGGAAATTAGGGCATGGAGTCCTAAATACAAGAAAGATAAAGATGTGGAGTCTTGTATATTTAGGGTGCTGAGTCTTGAATATTTAAAAAGATCAAGTTGTGGAATCTTGGATCTTTGAAGTAGATAAGGGCGCAGAGTTCTCAATTTACTAAGGCATGGAGATGCATGAAATAGGGGTGCAGAATCCCTATTCTCTAGAAACAATACCACTCATGGATGAACTTCCTTAAATAAAATTTCATTTTCACAATTCTGGAATGACTTTCTAAAAATAGAAAGTCATGTCCAGCGTCTCAAGCACAACTTTCCAAAAATAGTAAATTTCCTGCATAAATTGGTAATCAAGCGTAGTTGAAGAAAAACCACTTAACTTATCATTAATCAATCCTAAGAGTTCAATATTGATTGAATCCTCAATATTATTAATAATATTATGATCTTTTATAAGAATATGATATTATTATTAAAATGGAATTACAAGTCAACTCCATCTCCTCAATCAATTCACACCTCTCCTTCATGACTCTCATGGCTCTATGTAACTCTCTCTCTCTCTTTTAAATAATACATTACACTCTATTTTATGCACTCATCAAAGAATGGCATATTCCTTTTCACTCATTAAAAATATGTCATAAAATATTCCTCTTACACTCTCTTTAATGCATGTGTTAAACTCTCCTTAACTAAGGAACACATACCTCTCCTTAATGTCATAAGTTACACTCCTCTAAATGGAATTCAATGCATGCGCAATACTTCTCCTTTATTACAAGAATTGGTTGCTCCTCCTATATATGAGTTTCATGTATTCTCACTTGAGGGGGAGATTATGATGCCAAGAGTGGAAGAGACTTGAGGAAAATGGTGAGAGGGAGAGATATGGAGAGTAGCCTATTGCTTCCAAAATAATTATGAAATTCTTACTAAAATCCTGAGATCTCTAGCTATTGAGGTTGGCCATGAGTGTTATTGAGAGGAAGTAAAAGTTTTCTTCCTTAGTTGCCTTGCAAATCTCTCTACTATTGTCTTTTGGTACTGCTTGTGAGCTTTTGTAGCTCGGGGGTTCCAGGGGGAGAAGTTCTTCCTAGATATGGTTGGGAGGAAAACCGGGTGGTTCACAATGAGTTGGTAAGGATATTGGAGCTGGAGCATACTCCCACCTTTTTGAGTTGTATAAATTCACTGCTAGGTATGTTGACAACATTATATTGTGTTTTTTTTTGTATTTCATTACATGGTTTTTTCTTCTTTGGTTGTTTACTAAAACTTAGATGTATATCAAATGCTTCACACTAAATGTTGAAAGAATTTTGCAATAACTGTAGATTATTTTATGTAAGTTTTCTTTTTGTACAGTTTCATTGCAAGTTGATTGACATCATGTCTTAATGGTTGAAGCATTCAGGATGCCATGAGTATATGAAAACATATTGATAGCATAAATTTGGTTTTCCTTCTCTTTTTATAGCTGTAGATAAGTTTGCACATTATATGTTTGACAAAAGTGATAAATGAGATAGTAGGAATTTGTTTTTGGTTGTGGTTTTAAAGAATCATGTTTCTGGGCATTTCTGTTTCAATTCATTTTAACTTCAGGGGGTATCTGTGCCTTATGGCCATGTCACCCCAACTTTGATTTAAAAAAATAGAGTTTCAGAATCTGGTTCTTTACGCTGTTATATTTTACAGATTTGTTGCTGCTGCCTAGTGGTTTGTTTCACTATTTTCTTTTTCTTTTAGCTATGACTTACCTGGTAATCTCTATTTATGAAACCAGCCTGTAAAATTCCTTAAATGTTTATAGTCATTTATGTGCCTAAAGTTTTGTATATGCAGCAATGAAGATGGATGGTAGTTCTACTTATGTATTAGGTTCACTTATTGGCATTTATGGCAATGAAAAATAAGTTATGTAACCTTATATTCATGTTAGTTAATTGTGGTGAAATCGCCTTAATGGTTATGGTTGTAAGTGTTTGAAAAAATGCCTCGATGGCTGTACATTTCATGCTTGCAAACTGTTTGACATAATGCTTCAATGGTTGTAGCTAATTACATCCATGAATTGTCTACAAATATGGCTAAGTGAATTTAGGATTTGCAAACCAAGGTGTTTTTGGAAATATCTCAATGAATAAGCATGATGATTCCATTGAATTTAAAAAATATGGAATTCAAATTGGGTTGGTAAATTATTGTAATTGTTAGCTCACATATGAATTCATAATCATTGGAAACCACTCCTCTAGAAGTTGAATTATCTTGTTTTTCTTTCCTTTGTTTTACCAAAGAATTCATAGGCATATTATTTAGAACAAAATCAAATTAGTCACTCTTAAACACATTTAATGGCAATAGAATGAACAATTAGCTTATCGGAAATTGTGGTTTGTAAAGATTGATGTTATTTATCCCACTAAAGACTCTGTCATTTAAATGTGATTTTAAGACTTATGGTTGTAAGTTTTGGATCTTGACAAATCATGACCCTGTAGCTTTGATGAGAAGATTAAAATTACCATGGGTTAGTTAGTTAGTAGAAATTAGTGTGTAGTGTAAAGAATACCAAAAAAAAATAAAAAAATTATAGATATATGACCTTGCATTAACTTTTACGTCTTAAAATAAAATAAAATAAAATAATATCACATTTTGAGTTAGCCTTAGTATAATACTGATGGTTGGTAAGGTGGGGCCTTACATATGGTATCAGAGCCAAGTTAAAACTCTAGGACCTAGGGCTTGCCTGCTAATATTTATTTACTTAATTTTTTCCTTGGCTAGGTTAAGTAATCATGGAGAGAACATCAAGGAGGAGGAAGGAAGTCTCATCTCCACCTCCCCAAGATAAAGAATCTGAGAAAATATCCATCAGGGAAGTAAGGGATATGATGTTATCTTTCCAAAAGATGATTGAAGTCTTGATTAATAGGGTTGGGGGAAATCCTTCAGTGCCTGGTTCTTCATCTCAAGTAGAGAGGCAAGAAATACCATATTCCAGCCTCAGATTCCAGCCTTGAGGAAAAATTGAAGAAGAAATTAACCCCCTCTTGTGAAACCATCCCTAGAATCTATGGATTACCCAAGATCCATAAGGAGGGGGTCCCCCTTAGACCAATAGTTAATACTATTGGCTCCCCAACCTATGAGCTTGCTAAATATGTCGCCAAGATTCTAAAGCCCCTGGTTGGAAATACTGACTCCTTCATTAAAGACTCGCACGACTTTGTGAACCTTATTAAGAATGAAAGAATGGAAAAGGATGACATCCTTGTGAGCTTTGACGTGGTTTCCTTATTCACAAAGATTCCTCTTGATGAAGCCATTCAGGTTATAAGAGGTGTCACTGATCCAGAGACCGCAAAGTTGGCTGAAGTCTGCTTAAGGTCAACTGTATTCACATTCCAAGGAACATTTTATGAACAGACATCTGGTGTAGCAATGGGATCACCCCTCTCGCCAATTGTGGCCAACTTATACATGGAATACTTCGAGAAAAAGGCCTTGGAGTCTTATCCTTTAAAACCAACTTGGTGGAAGCGTTTTGTTGATGACACCAATATAAAATGGACCCATGGTAAAATAGAACTCGACAAGTTTTTTAATCACCTTAACTCCATCTCCCCTGATATTAAATTCACTATGGAGCTTGAAGAAAATATGAGCATTCCTTTCTTGGACATTCTTATCATCAGAAAAGAGGATGGCTCTTTGGGCCATAAGGTTTTCAGGAAGTCAACTCACACGGAGAGCTACCTTCATGCAGATTCCCACCATCACCCAGCCCAAAAACTTGGCGTTTTGAACACTCTCGCCATTAGAGCCCTCCGGATTTCTGACTCAGATCACATAAATGAAGAAAAGAGGCATTTGGTTTCAACTTTCAAAAATATTGGCTACAACAAACAGGAGCTTAAAGGAGTCTATAAAATAGACTGTTCATGTGGAAAAAGCTACATAGGTGAAACTGGTCGCTCCCTCCAGACAAGACTGAAAGAACATGGCGCTGACATCAGGAATGGAATATTTCGTACCTCAGCCTTGGCAGAGCACTCCTCGAAGACTAAACACCACATCTGCTTAGAAAACGCATCAATTATCGCAAGAGAAGAGCAGCATCAGAGACGGAAAATCAGAGAAGCCCTCGAAATCTTGAAGCATCCGTGTAATCTGAACAGAGACAGCGGTTTGGAGATCAGCGGAAGCTGGCTTCCACTGATCAGTGAAATCAAGAAGCGTCTGCCCGGCCCCAGGTAAGTTGTCAAAAAGGTAAGATGTTTAATATATATAATAATATAAGTCTACATATGAATTTAAATACTATTATAGTTAGTAGGATAGTGTTGATCTTTATATTAATTTTGGTATTAGGTTTTTATATTCTATTAGAGCTCTCTTTAATGTAATATAACTACTAGGATGTTTTTAATATAAATTAGACTTTAATGTATGTTTTAATATAGTTTAGTTTTAAATATAGAATATTAATTTATTTAGTTTTCCTAATTTATTTAGATTGAGCTTTATTGATATAACTTTCTTTTTTTTTTATTAAGTTAGTTAGATAAATTCTAGGTTATTCTATCATTAATGTTTTACAATGATCTAGTTTTATAAAATTTAAAATTTCATAGGCCTTAGGTTATTTAATATTATTGTTATATAATTTTTAGGTTTTATGATATTATTATTAAAATATTTATTAGTTTTAAGTTAGTAATATTAATTTAGTTTTTAGTTATATAAATGTTATTGATATTAATATTATATATATATATATATATATATATATATATATATATATATATATATATATATATTTTTGGACCTTAGCATATTTTCTAGTTTTTAGTTTTTTTGTTTTTATTATAATATAGGGTTTAGGTTATATATAGATTTTTGATATTAATATGAATATTTATTTCAGTCTTTTAGATATTAATTTTAATATTGGTTTTAGTTTAGAGTTTTTGGTTTATTGATATTAAATAATTGATATTAATAAAAATTAAATAAAAAAAAAAAATAAAAAAATAAAAAAATTATAAATTAAAATTTAAAATAATAGTTATTAATTTATAATGATTAAAATTAATATTAATTTTAGGTTTCATTTTATAGCCGACCTGTGCTGCTCCTTTATTATTCCCTCATTAGTATTTATTTCTTCCTTCCGGCTCTTCTTTTATCATCTTCTATCATCTTTCTCTTACCCTGATGATGGATCCCATTTGGGATTCGAAACGTTGGTGTAAAAATTCCATTACTGTGGGTTCTCCGGTCAAAAATTCAAAAAGCTCAAACCACAGATCTCTGAAAAATCAAATACCATATGATGGAGATGTACATAGAGAGTTGGAAAAAGTTAAGCTTCCTATCTTTAAGGGTACCACAAAAGGGGAGGTAGCAGAAGCTTGGTTGGAAAACATGCACCTATGTTTTGGGTTGCAGAACTATTCTAGAAACCAAAAGGAAAATTTGGCTATATGCCAACTTAAGGAGAGTGCACTATTATGGTGGAGGAACTGAGAATTCCGATTGGGATACTCCATGTCTACCTTGACATGGGAACGATTTGAAGAGGAATTTCAAGCAAAGTACCTTTTCACTGAATACTTGGAGAGGAAATTGAATGAGTTCCATGATATTACGAAAGTAACTAAGATAATCCTTGAATATGAAGCACGATTCATGGAGTTGCTTAGATATGCTACCCATCTAAATAGTAAAGCCCTCAAGGTAAAAAAGTTTTTGTATGGGTTGAATCCTATTATAAAGGTAAATGTGTGCATTTTGAGGCCTACTACGTTGCATGAGGTAGTGCAACAAGCAATTATAGCCGAGGAAGAATTATTGGGGAACAAAGGTGGGGGTAAGACCCCAAATCTATCATTCCATGGGAAACCTCCTCGAAGGGGAGGCCAATATGTAAGACATAAGTTAGGTGATTCACATCATCATGGATTTCAAAAGAATCATACTTTTAAGAACCAAAGAAATAACCCAAGGCAACATCCTCAACAAAGTAATACTTGCACTCAAGAATCACCTAATAAAAGGGTCAAATTTAAGAAAACTGCTACCACTAATGGATGTTGGACTTATGGAGGACCTCATTATAAGCGAGATTTCCCTAAAAATAAGAATGAATCACAATCAGAGCAAGAACAAGCCACTATTAGAGATATGGGAAGAGCCCATAGGATTCATGCAGTTGTGCAAAATCGCCAGGTCGAGCATCAATCTACAGTGCTTAAAGCATTTGGTAAGCTAAATGGTATGGTTGTTACTATTTTTATTGATCCTGGTGCAACTGAAAATTTTATTTCTCCTAATGCTTTATTGAAATGTGAATTGGTGGCAATAGAGCAAAATGATTTTGATGAGGTTGATATGGCCTCAGGGTGATCTCAAAAGGTTGAATGCTTAGTGCAAGAGTTCCCTTTAGACTTGAGAGTGTGTGTCACAAATGTGAATCTTTATGTGACACCACTTGGTCACTATGATGTGATAATTAGGATGGACTGGCTCGAAGCCCACTGGGCTATGCTTAATTGTCGAAGCAAAACACTTCATTTTTTGAGTGATGAGGGCCAATCTATGGTTCTCCATGGGGAAAGGAGACCCATTTCTTTAAGACTTATCTCATTCTTGCAGATGAAGAGAAGTCTTAGGAAAAGATGTCAAATATATGCTTTAATGATTTTAAATGAGGGAGAGCTTTCATCCTTTGAACAATATCCTTTCCTTTTAGAATTCTTTGATGTCTTTCTAGAGGAGTTGCCTGGTTTACCTCCAAAGTGAGAGATTGACTTCTCCATAGAGGTAAACCCTAGTAATGAACCTATATCCAAAGCTCCCTACCAAATGTATTATTGTTGAACTTCATGAGTTGTAAGTGCAACTTTAATATTTATTAGACAAGGGTATGATTAGACCTAGAGTTTCACCTTGGGGAGCTCCAATGATATTTGTAAATAATGAGGATGGATCCCTTCGGCTATGTGTTGACTATAGGAAATTGAATCGAGTAACTATTTGAAATCAATATCCTTTGCCTCACATTGATGATCTATTTGATCAATTGAATGGAGCCACCATATTCTACAAGATCGATCTTTGATCTAGATATCATCAGCTCAGAGTTAAAGAAGAGGATATTTCCAAAACTTCTTTTTGAACTCGTTTTGGTCATTATGAGTTCGTGGTTGTTCCTTTTGGGTTATCTAATGCCCCAGGAGTGTTTACAAGTCCGATGAATGGTGTATTTCAGAATTGCTTGGACAAATTTGTACAAGTGTTCCTCAATGAAATCCTAATCTATTCAAAGTCTTCAGCAGAGCATGAGCAACACCTGAGGTTGGTGTTACAATGCTTAAGAGAAAATAAACTTTATGTAAAAATGTCTGAATGTCCTTTTTTCCAGTCAAAAATCAATTATCTTGGACACATTATCTCCAATGAAGGCATTTCCTTTGATGAATGCCAGTATTGTAGCAAGAATGCTGCAACTCCTGGGCTACCAGCATTACTTTGTCAACCCGGGGTTTGTACAGACTTGGAGGTAACAGTGCTGTATACACAAGTAAAAGTGATGGTTCTACCTTTTGTCACTGTTCAGCTAGCGAGAGACCACTGGGGTTTTCAAGCCAGAATTCTATGGAGTCAGAAGAAGCTTGGTTTCTTGATGGAAGAAAGGGAAATCTACTCTAAGAGAGAGGTACTCTACTACAATAATGAAAAAGACTGAAATTCAATGCTAAATCACACCATTTCCTAATTAACTGCCAAGAAACTATGCTTTGCAATAATGTTGAATTAACATGAACCAAATGCTACTATATAAGCATGGAAGTAAACAACATCAAACATCACTAATGTGCAAGTAAAGGTACTGAAATAAATCTGTTTTTGTCTTTTTGTCTTTTCATGCAAAATCAAGTATGCAAACTAATTTCTTTTGGTGATGTGTTAGGTGAATTAAGGGTGTTGGAGGATGGCTGGAAGGGTTAGGAGATGTTTGGATGGTGTGGGAGACCCTTGGGTGACCTTTGGTGGTTTCCTAGAGGTTTTCCCTCAATTTGGCCTCAAAACAGGCCATTACAGGAAAACCTATAGGATGTACTAGAAACCTACAGGATTCCTTGTAAACCTACAAGATACAACCCAGAGAAAAATGGGAGGTGTTGGAGGTGATGGAAGGCTTAGGGAAGGTGGTAAATGGGTGGAATGAAGTGAGGAAAGGTCTAGCAGTACTCAGAAGTCAACAACAAGGATAGAAGATGGTTGGATTCGCTCAATGTGCTTGGAAGAATTTCTATGTAAAATGATGAAAACCAGTGAAGGCAATGGTGAAAACAAGGAACGACTATGGTGGGTGAAGTGGAAAGTGGTTTCTGGCTATGAAGTCTTTGTCTACTCCTGATGGACCTGCTCCACATAAAACATGTATAATTTCCAAAAATCTATGTAAACAGGAAGCATTCTCGTAAGCTAGAAACACAGAATTAATGAACTAACTGCCTACGTTATTCATGAGGAAAGTTGATGAAAGGAATGAAAGAATAGATGAGATATACTAAAAGAATGAAGATAGAAGAGATGGAAATGAAATTCTACTTTTCAAAACTGATCAAATGCTAACTTAAATACAACAAACTCTAAATCTCATACAAGAAATAGAAATCTGTGTTTTTGGGGCTGCATAAGGGTCCCTTCCTCAAATCATGATCCCAAAGGGAGGAAATGAGGCCAAGACACCTATTGATAGCCTTGTGGTACTCCTTTTATCCCTGCTAACTTGCTACTGAAGTAAGGCACAAATGGAAGCAAACTAGTAAACAACCAATCCAATCTACCCTACTTGCAATGAAAATATATCTAAAGGAAAATTAACAATGAAGCTATGAGACTAATCTAAACATACAAATACAAGAAAGAGGAGCCTTGGCTACTAGGGTTGTGCCCTAACCCAAGAGCTTCAGCCCTCTGAGTTAACTCATTGCTGGGTCAAAACAAAACTCATTCTTATTACCAAAACAGACAATTACATCAACAAAACTTCCACAAGTTTGGAGCTAAAAAGTAACTTAGATTTTCACAACCAAAAATCAAATCCTAATGAGGCTCTAGGCCTCTCTACTTATAAAACTGAAGTCCCTAACAACTTCCTAAAGTTAAGGAGGCTTGGCTCCCAAACTCGAGATAAACTAGCTCTTTGTCTCTCACTTGCTCGGCTGCATTCTAATCCTCATGGCTTGGCTGCTTGCACTCCGAGCTGGTGTGATGGATGGAGGAATATTTGAATGGGGGAGAGGTAAACAAGGAGGATTTACCTCCTACAATCAATCTCTTATCCCATTCGAGTTTTAACCTTAGTATTTGTCAAAATTTCTTGATTTTCTCCTTCAATCCCGCATTCAATGCATATTAGTCCACTAGGCATAATATCCAACTCTAACTCATCTCATAAACAAAATATAATAAAAAACATGTAATAAGTTGTGAGAAAAGTTGGTTTGACTAAGATAGGAGGTGAATTAAGGACCATATAATTACCCAATGACGAGGCTCATCATCACCCCCCTACTGAAAGTGTTGCTCATCCTTTGAGCAACTCAATCAATATCCATATCCTTCATAGCTCTATTGGCCTCCCTGACATCCCATTCCTCTTCTGTGGTTTCCTCTTCTTGTTCATAGAAGCTTTCTTTCTTTTCTACCTCCTCCCACTGCCTCTTTTCTTCTTCTTCCTTCCTTCCTTCTAGCATTCCTAAGAGTAGTGGTGGACTGAGTATTAGGCCAATCCAATTGACTTTTAGCCTTTGCATAGATCGCTTGTACATGGGTGTCATGATTAGTGCTTCTCTCAATATTTGAGGAGAGTGGTACTCTCTTATCTTTAAGCTGTATGGTAATCTGTTCCATGTCCTTAGGCAAGCATGTATGCTATCATCCCCTAACAACCTGAACATGTCCTCAAAATGTGAAATTGCTTGCTCTTAGGCAGCAAGATACCTGGGTGCAAGCTGAGGATCATTTGCAATCAAATTATGGGTACCAATGAGAGCCATGGGATCTGACTGTTCAGCTCTTATCATAAGAGGTTCAATTTTTTCTCTTGCCAATATCTTCTTCATCTCTGTAGCCCTTGATTCATCATAGTTCATCCATGATGCCAAAGCCATCAACTATAAATCTCCTAGCTTATCATAGGGGCCCATACATTCATGTATGTTAAGGCCATGTTGTGAAAATAAAACTCAGACATCTTGGCCCTATCTTCGAGTGTGATCTGATCACAAAGATCAATGAATTGCATATAGCCTTGAAATGGCATGGTGCCTCTCTATGCTAGGGTCTTGATCTGGAACTGCAGCCATTTTTCCTTGAGGTATAGGACATAGGATTTAGCTGGAATCCTACACTAGATTTCTTCCAAAGAGAGACTGGCCATACATGCCAATTGATTATCTCTTTCTTTTAGCTACCCTCTCAACCATGCATTTTCTATTTCTAGTTTATTTTTCATTATGGCCTCTCTGTCTCTCAAGCTACTTAGCTCTCCGCCCATCTCCTTGAGCTTCTCCTCCATGTGCCCAATGTCTTCCACCCCCTTGAATTTGGCAATCTACATCCATCGATGAGTTCTAGCTCTCTCCTTCTCAAGCTCGAAGAACAGTGGAATAACAAATTTTTGAGGAATGACCCTGCCTCCTTCAATAAACCTGTAGTAGGAGTCAAGGTTAGGTTGGGGGCTAGGTTCTTTTGACTTTGGGTCCTCTTATTTAGTTTCTTGCTATTGGCCTCCCTCCTTTTCCAATTTTTGTGTCTCCTGTAGGTTCAATAGAGTATCTTGTAGGACTGCTTCTACTTCCTGTAGATCCTGCTGTGTATCTTGTAGGATTGCTTTTCCCTTGGAGGAGGTGGATCTAGTCATAGGCCTTCTCACATAGGTGATAGGAGGCTTAGGAGAAGGAATTTTCTACTATTTTTTAGGTGAGTCCTAAATCACAATGGGAATTTTGTTTGGTGTTTTGGGTTTCCCTCTATCTACCTCTGTCTTTTGCCTTTTTGCTTGATGGGGGTGCTAAGTGCAGTGAGGGCAGCTGCTACCTCTCTCTCAGTGGGTTCTGGAGAGACCCTAGGTGACTCCTCCTTGTCTTCTGCCCCCTCTTTCTCATTGCTTTCTTCACCTATGTCTTTCCTTTCTTCTTCCTCTTGTAGGTCCTTATCTTCTTTATCAGTTTCCTCCTTAACATCCTCCTCTGTTTCTTCATCATCCTCCTTCTCTTTCTCCTCTTCTTCTTCATCTTCCTCCTTTTCTTCTATTTCATCTTCTTCTTCATCCATCTCATCTTCATCTCCTTTTGCATATTCTTCTTCCTACTCTACTTCTTCTTCCTCTACTTCAGTCTCTTCCTTATCCTTTCCACTGATAGTAGGACTAACATCATATGTGAGAGCTTTAATGTCCTCCTATGCTTGCATGTCTCTGAAAACTGACCATTGTATAAGAATTCTGAGGTTTTGGAGGGCATCTTCTATAAGGATTCTAATTAACCCATGGTGAGCTAACTGTTGGGAATTTCCCTCTTGCACCTTGATGCTTGTGTCTATCAGTGATTGCAGTAGGAAGTATGGTATGTTGAGCCTATGGTGAGGGGGTGCTTTTTCTCCAAATGTAAACTCTTCAAGAAGCCTAAAATGATAGCCATAGACCACACTATACCTACCCTCACATGATATGTATTTGATAAGTTGGTAGCTCACCTCATTCTAGGGATATGGCAAACTTGCTCTCCTTACTCCATTTTTGTCCTCAATGGGTTCCTCACCTTCTAAAAAGAATTTCCTTTTGGCAATCTGGCTATCTCCTTTGTCTTCCTTCCTCCATGGTACTCCTAGGGGAAGTGTGGTAACTCTGCTGATGAGTTTAGGGGTGATATCTATGGAGAGGCCTCTTACAACAACAATGGCATGTACTCTGGTAAGTGGAATGAGGGAGAGGGAAAAATCTTGGGCCACCTCATCATCATACCCCCTTAATTTTTCGAAATACCCCATCTAATTTTTCGAAGCACCTGAAGGTGTTGTTGGATTCTCATAGTGTTAATGGGATCCCTTCTGTTAAACAATCCTGTCATCTTGGTTGTTGAAGTTTGAGGAGATGAGATGGTTGATATAATTTTCAAATGCAAAAGTAAAAAACTAAAATGACTATGTGGACAATTCTTTTGCACAGCTACCAAATTCACTCAATCTAGAGGATTTTTTGTTCAATTTACTTGGAAAGAGGGATGTAATTACAATGCCTACCTCTTCATAATGTTTTCTGTGGCCAACCCTCATGTTTTCCCCTGTGAAACTCCTCTTTGCCGATCCTGTAGACTGTCTTTGTGTATCCTGTAGGAATACTGTGTGCATTCCTGTAGGATTTCCTGTGCAATCCTGTAGGAATTCCTGTGTAGAAAAATGTTGAAGTCTTCCTTTCTATAGGTTGCTTGGGTATGAGGGTGACTTGTGAGAGTGACCCTAGAGGAAATGAATGCATGAATGCAAGGGGATGACGATTATTTCCTCTTATGGTCATTTGGGATGAGGTGGTGTGCTGGAAATCGAGGTACGGTTTCCATTTTTGGACTGTTGGTCCCCACTATCACCTCATCATTCCCCACTCCTTGTAATAAACTCCCACTTCATCCTTTCGTAGCCTTAACTACTTTTGTACTTCTCCTTTCTATTTTTGAGTTGACTGCTACCACGTGTGAGAGGACAAATTGTTTTGTCTTTGTTGACTGATTGAAGGTGGCCAAGTTAATTGGCCCAGTTTCGCTTATAAACCAACTTACTCATAACCTTTACATCTTTTGACTACATTATGCACATGAGAGAGTGAGCGGGATACTTACCTGTTGTTCTAATACTTTGCTGCAGTTGTTGACAACTAGAGGTGCTTGTTGTGTGTATTGGCTACATGTTATTCTTCTTCCCTTTTTTTGTTGTTCTCTGATGATTCTTTTGTGGTGCAGGTACCTAGTGTTGAAGATGATGGTGCTACTTTTGCTTTGGAGTTCCTTCTGCTCTTGGATCATCATGCTTGAAGCTTGATGTTCTCATGATTTGTATTATGTGGTATAGGCTGCTACAGGATTTCCTACAGGATGTCCTATAGTTTCTTCTCCCTCAAAACTCTTAATCATATACTTTGCTATGATTTTGAGGATGGTGACATGGATGGAGAGGGAGATTAGGAGTGTGGAGAATGAGGAATACTCAGTTAATGCTCCCTATTTCTCTCTGTTTCCTTCTTTTATCGAAGACTGTGACAAAAAAAATTGAAATTGATTTTTTTTTTTGGCTGAATGCAGGGGTGATGAAGGTGGACATAGATATGGTCATGGAATGATGATGTAGGGGTGCCATTTTATTGAAATAGCAGGTCATTTTTTTCCCTTAGGTTCGCTTCCTGTAGGATTTCAGGGTCACTGTTTTCAGGGGATCCTGTAGGTTTACAAGGGATCCTGTAGAAAACATAGTCCCGTTGTAAATTAAATCAAAAGAGTGGAAAAAATGAAAGAAATGGTGGAGTGATTAATTAAAATGAGTGCAAAAATAAAAATGTAAGTGAAATAGGTCTCTTTGTGGTCCTCCTTTGCTCTTTGATCATTCTTCTTGCTGTCCTGCAAAATAGAAATTTTCATGATTTTTCTCTTTTCCTCTTTTTTTTTTGAAAACAACTAGGCTACCTCTGAGAGGTTTTCATCCTAGTTGTTTACCCTGGGTGCCTCAAGAGAGGTTTTCACCTAGGGATATTTTTTTATTCTCATTTTTTCTCTTTTTTTTAATGACACCACTAGGGCACCCGATGATCCAAAATGGATTCATCTTTTCCTCCAAATCAAAGTATTCAAACTCAGTTGAAAGTGGGATCAAGTCGAAGTGCTCGACAAGAGGATTCCAACAGTGTGAATGACGAGAAAATCCGAGTTCGGATGAAGAAGTTAAGGCCAGTCAAAGTTTCAGGAAAACTAGGGCAAAAAAGGTCAAAAAGTCAAAGTAAGTCAAAGTCAAACCGGTCAATGGCCAACAGTCAATGTTGATGTCAGCAGGACACATGTCATCCCGGGAATGCACCACATGCTTGTGATGATGTCACCAAGGAGGGTGACATGGTAGTTTATGATTGGTGCATATGGACCAATTCGGCGTTGACATGTGGTAGCCTGGATTTGTCTAATATTGTTATGCAAATCCAAAAATTCGGGGGTCAGGGATGATCGAACCCCTGACCAACTAGGATAGCAATGACTTGTTGGAATGCCCGATTGATTAGGCTATGGATGGATTTTGTTAATTGTAGAGGTGATATTATATTTAAGCGTTGTTGTTTTGGGTATGCCGGAAAAAGGGTCGGACGGTCGAGTCAACCCCAAACCGCCAGTCCCTTAAGCATCAAATGTTATCATATAAACCACTGGAGTCAAAACAAATGTTAACGTGGTGAAGTTTCAAGGTATACACGATATATATTATATCGTAACTATATATATGATATAATAACCATATCCAAGCCAACGATATACCATATCCAAACTTTAATGCAAATCCATATCACATATATGATATATATATTATATGATGTAAAATGTAGAAATGTCGAGTGGGGATTTCGACCCGTCGACCTTCCCCATTACAAATACCCAAATCTTTCACCACATATGAATAACCATTGCGCCAAACGACGGACTTGTTTAACAAGCCATCCCAAACCACTTTTATTATTTCGCTACAGGTTCAGTCCTCGAGGAGCGCAGTATTCTGAAAGGCGGATTTGACAGGCAAAGGTGGTTTTGACAATGTAGAAGTGGTTTTTCACAGCTGATAAGTGGTTTTTCATCAGGAAAGGGTGGGTTTTGACCTTCCACAGGGTCTGGAGGTGACTGTGGCCAAATATGGTCAAGTTTATACTTGTTTGACTTGAAATTTCGAGCTGAATGCAGTGGTGAGGTTCATTTTCTCATCTGAGACTCTGTTTTTGAGCTCATGCCTATAACAACATTTTTGAAGAAAAAATAAAGAGGTCAACACTGGAAGCGAAAGGACCAGGAGATGTAGCCAAGAAGTCTGGTGAACTCCTTTATTAAATTTTGTTTGTGTTGATGTGTTTGAACATGTTTTCAAATGTTTAATTGTTTATGTTATTCACAATCTTTTCAATCCATTGCATTAAGTAACATAAGTGAACTCAAACATAGTATATAAAACCTTTTTCATTAATGGATCAAGTGGTATCAGAACAACAAGTTTTCTAAGGTTTGACAAGTTTGTGTGAAGATTTGAATGCTTACTGGGTTGGGGCTCAAACGAGGTGAAGGAGAGCTTGTTGAGGTGAATCTAGAGATTGGAAGGGTCTTTTCACAAAGAAGGATGGCGGACAAAACTCCACTTGGGTCAGAATCACAATTCTTTGATAGTTTCATGACAATATGTGCCATGGTGGAAGAGATGTATAATGAATTTAAAAAGGGTAAAGGCGAAGGTACTTCATCACCTAAACAAGACAAAGGAGAAGAGGAACCTTTTATTTTTACTCCTCCAGATAAAGAAGCTAATGGAAATGGAGAAAAGCCTCCATCTCCTCCATCATCACCATCATCGTCATCATCATCTTCTTCTCATAAAGCTAGTTCTTCTAACAAGAAGAAGAAATCCTCTTTGATCAAATTAGATGTAAAATTTGATTCGCTGATTTATGATGGAGAAATTAACGTTGAAAATCTTGATAATTGGATAAGGCACATTGATGTATACTGTAGGGTGTAGAAAGTTGATTTAGAAAGAAAGAAGATCCAGCTTGCTAGCCTTTGACTTGGAGGAACCACACTTGTATGGTGGGAAGGCAAGACACAAGCAGATCTCCAAAAGAATGGTAAAATCATTTCAACTTTGAATGAATTTGTTTCTACTATTAAAAAGAAATTTTATCTATTGGCTTATATGCAACAAGCAATGATGAGTTGGCAAACACTATGTCAATTAAAAGGTCAAAGTGTTCAAAGTTGTACTCAGGAATTCTGTAAGAGAGCTTTAACACTATGCATTTCATTGGACTCACCAAAAACATTGTTGAAATACATAGGTGGTCTTCATAGTTATTTGAGGCATACCATACTTATGTTTAATCCAACTAGCTTAGATGATGTATCTATTCAAGAAACTCATCTAGAAGCTAGAGGTAAAAATGTAACCCAAGATATTGGGAAATCATCCAAACCTATTGAAGGTAAGAATAAAGGCAAGAAGAAACTTAAGTGGAAAGAGAAGAAAACAAACACTGTGAAGAAGGATAAAGCTTCATGCGCTCATTGTAAGAAGGAAGGACATGATGAGGCACACTGCTGGTCACTGCATCTAGAATTAAAGCCTAAGAAGTTTAGGGGTATAGAGCAAAAGAATGTTGCTGCTATTCAAAAGGACTTGGGAAGACAACGGTTACAGCTACAGGTATAAAAGGTAAATATTCTAAAGCATCTACAAGTACTTCTTCAAATTCTGTTGATAATGATAATGATGAGAAGAAAAGAAATGAGCTATTTCACATAAGAGTCATTTCCAAGCATACTAAAATTGATACTTTATTTGATAGTGGGTCACAAGTTAATTTGATTTTCGAAGCAATTGTAAAGAAGTTGGGTCTAGAAACAAAACCTCATAAAAATCCATATCCATTAGGTTGGGTGTGTGATAAAACTAAACTACAAGTTACGAAACAATGTAAACTTCGTTTTGCTATTGGGTCAAAGTTTGTAGATGAGGTTGAGTTAGACATAGTCCCATTGGACATATGTGGAATTGTATTAGGAAGTCCATACTTGTACGATAGAAATGCTATCTTCTATCGAACTGAAAATAAGTATCAACTCACTAAGGATGGAATTGAATATATTGTAAGGGCTCATAAACTCAAAGATAACTTCTCTCTCATAAATTCTAGACAGATGAAAAGAATTGTAAATGCAAGTAAACAATTTTTACTTATGATTGTAAAAGCAAAGGATATTGATAAATCTGATGCATTCAAAGGTTGTAATCCTAAACAGAAAGCAGATCTAGTTAAAGTTGTTTTTGATTATGATATTTTGTTTCAAGAGCCTAAAGGGCTTCCACCCAAGCGAGATATAGAACATGAGATTTATTTGCAGCAGGATGCTCCACTACCTAACATTGCAATGTACAGGTTATCAACTCTAGATAATGCAGAAATATGGAAGCAGGTACAGGAGTTGCTCGATCAAGGGTTTATTCGACCAAGCACATCACCATGTGGATCACCTATTTTGTTAGTGTGAAAGAAAGATGGTTCGTGGAGAATGTGCATTGATTTTAGAGCATTGAATAAAGTTACAATAAAGAATCGTTATCCTCTTCCTCATATTGATGATTTGTTATATCAATTAAAAGGTGCAGTTTACTTCTCTAAATTAGACTTGTGAAGCAGCTACCATCAAATCAGAGTTGCAGAACAGGATGTATGGAAGACTGCTTTCAAAATGAAGCAAGGACTCTATGAATGGATGGTTATGCCTTTTGGCTTAACTAACGCTCTAGCCACATTCATGTGAGTCATGGATGATGTATTTAGGCCATTCATTGATGATTTTGTAATAGTCTATTTAGATGACAATCTTGTTTTCAATATAACATGGGATGAACATGTTAAGCATGTAAAGCAGGTTTTAGATGTTTTGAAAAGAGAAACTCTCTGTAAAACTGTCAAAATGTGAATTTGGAAGAACATCTTTAAATTATTTGGGTTATATTGTAGGGGGTGGTGAATTGAAGATAGATCCATCTAAGGTCGAATTCATTGTAAATTGGCCTAAGCCCAATACTGCTACAGAAGTTAGAAGTTTCTTAGGGGCAACGCAATATTGGAGAAAGTTCATTGCTAACTTTTCATTGATTTTAACTCCTTTACATGCTTTGACAAGTGTGAAACAGGTGTTTTAGTGGGGAGGAAAACAACAGAAAGCCTTTGACACATTGAAAGAAAGGATCAGTATAATGCCAGTACTAGCACTATTAGATCTTTAGCATCCATTCGAGATCAAGGCAGATGCAAGTGAAAATGCCATGGGGGCAGTGTTGTTGCAGCACGGAATGCCTATATGATTTCATTATGATACATTCACATCAGTAGTAATTAACTATCCTACATATGATAAATAATTATATGCAGTAGTTCAGAGTGTTAAAAAGTGGAAATATTACATAATGGGTAAAGCAAAAATCATACACGCAGATCATCAACCACTTCAATATTTACACTCACAAAATAAATTGCAACAATCAAGACATTACAGGTGGATGGGTTTTCTACAACAATTTCATCTTGTTATCAAATATAAGAAGGGCATACATAATAAGGTTGCAGACATGTTATCAAGACCAATCATAAATGCATCCACAATACTTAAGCATAATTCAGTAATTTATGAAAGTTACATTGAACAATATGCTCAAGACACAGATTTTAAGGACGCAAATGCAACTTTAAGTCATGGAAAGTAGGTAGAAGAATTGGATTATTACATAAAGGACAAACTCTTATATCATTTGGGACAGTTATGAATTGCACAAATTGAAAGAATTAACATAATTCGAGAAGCACATACTTCTCTCATATTAGGTCATTTTGGTCTAAGTAAAAACAATTGCACAATTACAAAGATTTTGCTGTTGGCCATGGATGAATGAGACAGTTTCTAGATATATTAAAGGATGTACTATGTGTGCTACAAGCAAGCCAAGTAATAGAAAATTAGGCTTGTATACTCCATTGCCAATTCCTTCTCGTCCTTGGGAAAGTGTTTCCATGGATTTTTTTGGGGGATTGCCAAAGTCTAGAAAGGGTCATGATTATTTGTATGTAGTTGTGGATAGGTTCATTAAGATGTGTATTTTGACACCATGTAATAGATAGGTCATAGCTGAACAAACTGCAAAGTTGTTCTTTCAAAATGTATGGGTCCATTTTGGGTTACCCACTTCTATTGTATCTGATCGAGATTCTCGATTTATCGGGAAATTTTGGTCAAGTTTATGCGAGTTAATGGACACGAGGTTAAAGAAGAGCACAACATTTCATCGGCAAACATATGGTTAGATAGAAGTGGTCAATAGAAAAGTGATACAGTTGCTTCAAGGATATTGCAGCAAGCATCCCAAACTTTGGGATGAGCATTTTTGTTATGTGCAACATGCTTAGAACCATGCGAAACATTATTCTATTCAGAGATCTCCTTTTGAGACTTGTTTTGGTTTTACACCAAAGTCTCCCTTGGATTTTGTCTTTGGTAAATACATAGCAGTTTATGGACACAATGATGTGGACAAAGTGACCAAGTTCATTGAACAAATCCAGGAAATTCACCAGGTAGTACAGGAATAGCTAGAAAGAAGCCAAGCAAAGTATAAAGCGCAGTATGACAAGCTTCGAGTTGGGCATAGGTTTCAAGTTGGTGATCAAGTCTGGTTGTACATCAACAAAGAAAGACTGCAAGGGGAAGGTAAAAAGTTGAAACCAAGTAGATATGGTCCTTTCAAAATACTTCATTAAATTGGTGAAAATGCTTTCCGCCTAGATCTACCAGCTTATATGCAAATCTATTCTATCGTAAATGTTGAAAACTTGAGATTGTATGAACCTTCATTGATTGAAGATCCCGAAGAGCAAGGTTAGCTACCTTCCATTGAAGATCTTTTGCCCGAGTATCTCAATGAGCTACAGGAGGACATAGTTCTTGACAGAAGGATAAGGACTTCGCGATGAGGAAATGTTGAGTATCTTCGAGTTGGACTCAAAGGTACAAATCCAAGTAAAGCACGATGGATAGAGACTGGAAAAGTTAAGGAACTTTATCCTCACTTACTTGATAACTAAAACCAACTTTTGGTGGTCCAAAAGCTTCTAGTGGGGAGGAGTTATCCAAAATGGATTCAGCTTTGCATCCAAATCAAAGTCTTCAAACTCAGTTGAAAGTGGGATCAAGTCGAAGTGTTCGATGAGACGATTCCAACAGTGTGAAAATCCGAGTTCGGATGAAGAAGTTAAGGCCAGTCAAAGTTTCAGGTAAACTAGGACAAAAAAGGTCAAAAAGCCAAAGTAAGTCAAAGTCAAACTCGTCAACGGTCAACAATAAACGCTGAAATTAGCAAGACATGTGTCATCCCAAGAATACGCCACATGCTTGTGATGATGTCAGCAAGGAGGGTGACGTGGCAATTTATGATTGGTGCATATGAACCAATCCAGTGCTGACATGTGGCAGCTCGAACTTTCCAATATTGTTATGCGAATCCCAAAATTTGGGGGTCAAGGAGGATCGAAACCTTAACCGCCCAGGATAGCAATGACTTTGGCGGAATGCACGCACCGATTGGGCTACGGATGGATCTTGTTAACCATAGAGGTGATATTATATTTAAGTGTTGTTGTTTTGGGTATGTCGGAAAAAGGGTCAGACGGTCGGGTCAACCCCAAACCGTCAGTCTCTTAAGCATCAAATGTTATCATATAAACCGCTGGAGTCGAAACAAATGTTAATGTGGTGAAGTTTCAAGGTATACATGATATATATTATATCGTAACTATATATATGATATAATAACCATATCCAAGCCAACGATATACCATATCCAAACTTTAATGCAAATCCATATCACATATATGATATATATATATAGATATATATATATATATATATATATATATATCTATCTATCTATATATATATATATATATATATATATATATATATATATATATATATATATATATATATATAGATATTATACGATGTAAAATACGGAAGTGTCGGGCGGGGGTTTTGACCCTCTGACCTTCCCTATTACAAATACCTAAATCTTTCACCACATACGAATAACCAATTCGCCAAACGACGGACTTGTTTAACAAGCTGTTCGAAACCACTTTTATTATTTCGCTACAGGTTTAGTCCCTGAGGAGTGCGGTATTCTGAAAGGAAGATTTGATAGGCAGAGGTAGTTTTGATAGCAAAAAAGTGGTTTTGCGTCACTGATAAGTGGTTTTTCATCAAGCAAGGGTGGTTTTTGACTTTCCAGGGGTCTGGAGGTCACTGTGGCCAAATATGGTCAAGTTTATACTCGTTTGACTCAAAATTTTGAGCTGAATGCAGTAGTGAGGTTCATTTTCTCATCTGAGACTCTGTTTTTGAGCTCATTCCCATAAAAACATTTTTGAAGAAAAAATAAAGAAGTAAACATTGGAAGTGAAAGGACCAGGAGACGTAGCCAGGAAGTCTGGTGAACTCCTTTATTAAATTCTGTTTGTGTTGATGTGTTTGAACATGTTTTCAAATGTTTAATTGTTTATGTTATTCGCAATCTTTTAGATCCATTGCATTAAGTAACATAAGCGAACTCACACATAGTATATAAAGCCTTTTTCATTAATAGATAACCCTAAGAGGTTTTCAACCCAATAGTGGGACTCAAGTGCCTCATGGAGGTTTTCACCTGAGTCTTTTTTTTTTTCCAATGATTTGATGAGGTAGGAACTGAAACTTGCTCCATTACCATCACTGTTTTATTGATACCATCAATGAACTCTTGTTTTGACAATGGTTTCTTATAAATTTTCAATCGGTGTCCATTAACAAGTAAAGGAATGGCCTCTTCATCTATGGTTCTGATCTATACTGAACCATTATCATGGCATATTTCTACAACATAAGGTCCTAGCCATCTTGTTCTTAACTTGCCGTTAGAGTATTTATACCTAGAATCATATAACAAAGCCCAATCAAATTCTTAAAATTGATTTTCCTTGATATCCTTATCATGCTAGATCTTCCTCTGAAGTTGAATTACCTTTGTATGTAGGAGGGCCTGCATTCTGAACTCATCTAAACCATTCAATTGGAGCAATATCTCTCTTTGTGCAGTGCTAAGATCTAGATCTATTTGGGCTACCATCCTTAATGTGTTATACTCAAATTCAATGCACAATAGGGCCTTTTTCCCATAGACTAGCTCATAGGGTGTGAATGTATTCCAGGTGGTATTATAGGCCCAGGTGGCCTCAACTAGTCTATCTGCCCAATCCTTCCTACTGCTACTTACCACTTTGGTCAAGATGCCCTCCAACGCTTTATTTGTCACCTCCACTTGCCCATTAGCTTGTGGATGATAGGGAGTGGAGGCTCTATGCATGATCTTGTGCTGGCTGAGAAAGTCTTTAATCATGTTGGAGGTAAACTAGCTGCCTTGGTCTGTGACTAGCTCTATAGGGTACTCAAATTTGTAAAATACATTCTCCCTTAGGAACTCAACTACCTTCTCTTCTATTGCTACCTTAATTGCCTTAGTTTCAGCCCACTTAGTCAGAGAGTCAATGCACACAATGATGTATTGTTTTTTCTTGGAAGGAGGGTCAATAGGTCCAATGAAGTCCATGCCCCACTTGTCAAATGGCTTGAAAGTCACATGAGGCTGCAAAGGCATTTAATCTCTTGGAGTAGGCCTTCCCATCCTTTGGTACCGATTACACTGATTAATATAACTTTTCACATCCTGATGAAGAGTGGGCCAATAATAGCCTACTTGCAACACTTTGAATGTTGTCCTCTTTGTTGCAAAGTGACCTCCACAAGGCCCATCATGACAGGTTAGAAGGATGTCAAAGACTTCCCCCTCCCTGACACACCTTTTCAAGATTTGATCTGGGCCAAGTTTGAAGAGATTGCCCCCAATCCAAGTGAAGGGGGAACTCTTCCTTACTATCTTGCTTTTCTCTTTGGAGGACAAGTTCGGTGGGCACTGTGCAGATACCAAATAGTTTGCTATATTAGCAAACCATGGAGAGAGAACTGAAATAGAAATTAAGTTCTCATTCGGTAACTAGTCATCAACCATTCCCTCTTCACCTGTAGGCAAATTTAATCTGGAAAAAAGTCTACAACAACATTTTCCTTACCAGACTTATCGACAATAGTTAGATCAAACTGTTGTAATAAGAATAACCATCTTATAATCCAAGCATTCACATATGGTTTATTCATTAAATATTTGATTGTAGCATGGTCAGTTTGCACAAATGTTTGATACCTTGTAATATAATGCCTAAATTTGTTTGATGAATGCATAAAAAATAAGAGCTCCTTTTCAGTGATTGTGTAGTTCAGCTCAGCCTTTGAAAGATTCTTACTGATAAAGTAGATATCATAAGGAAATTTTTCATCTATCTGACTTAGGGCTACTCCTATGGCTTTGTGTGAGACATCAGCATGAATATGAAAAGGAAGGGCCCAATTTGGGCCTCAGAGAATCGTGTAGTGGTTAACTTGTTCTTTAGGGTGTCTAAGGCTTCTTGACAGCTTTTTGACCATATAAACTCAGAGTCCTTGGCCAACAAACCAAATAAAGGAGAGGCCAACTTGTTGATGTCCTTTATTAACCTTTGGTACTATCCAGCTAACCCTAGGAAACTTCTAACATCTCTCTACTTTTGAGGAGGTGGGACCCTTTGGATGATATAGATTTTGTTTGGGTCCACTTGCAGTCTTTACTGAGATATTGAATGACCTAGCACGGTCCCTACAGTCATCAAGAATTCAAATTTTTCAGGACTGGGAGACAGGTTCATTTCAATGCATTTGTGAAGTAATTTTCCTAGGTTGGACAGAGCCTCTTGAAAATCATAGCCATAAGGTGTAAAATCATCCATATAAATTTCTACTGCATCATGGACTAACTCAGCAAAAATACTCAGGTTTACTCTCTGGAAAGTGGCAGGAGCATTGCATTGGCAAAAAGGAAGGAGCCTATAGGAAAAATTACCCCAAGGACAATTGAAGATGGTTTTATCCTAGTCTTCCGGGCTGATCTAGATTTGGTTGTACCCGTTGAATCCATCTAGGAAAGAGAAAAACATTTTCCCTTCCAGGCCATCTAGCACTTGGTCAATGAAATGCAAAGGAAAATGGTCCTTCTTTGTGGCTTTGTTCAACTCCCTATAATCGATGCAAATCCTCCACTTACCATTTTTATTTGGAACTAACACCAAAGGAGAGACCCACTCATTATCGGAGATAGGGTAAATGAATCCTGCATCTAGCAGTTTTTGCAGTTCTTCTTTGAATATATCTTTAAGAGCTGGATTCATCCTCCTTTGGGGCTACCAGACTATCTTGCAACCTTCTTTGATGTATATGTGGCGAGTACACATTGAGGGGGGCACTTCCTTCATTTCTTTGTAACTCCAAGTGAAGGCATCTAGATGTTCCTTTAGCATGTTGCATAACTTCTCTTCTTGGAGAGCATAAAGAGATGGATTGATTTTCAAGGTTATCTCAGGGCCGAATTCTATGGTTTTGACATGGAGAGGGTTGGAATCAGCCAAGCATAGGTCAATTGGATGATTGTTCTGGGTTTCTTTTACTACATCTTCTAAGAACAATGTACTGAGAATTGGACTTTGGAGTAGGTGTTCAATCAAATCATCTTCATCCTGCTGTCCTCCTCCCATGGTTGCTTCTAGAGTATAAAGTTGGACGGAATAAACTTCATCTTCTTCCTCCTCCTCCAGCCATAAAGTTAAGTCATGCTCTATAGATAGCTGAGCTGGAGGGTATAGGACTAATTTCTTGGCCATATGCCCATTCTTGATGGTCATATTCCCAGCTTTGCAGCTGATGTAAGCATTGGCAATGACCAACCAGGGTCTCCCAAGGATGAGACGGTAACCAGTAAGCTTAGTCTTAGGCTGGAGAACTAGGAAATCTACAGGGTACTCCCAAGAGTCAATGGAGACCATCACATCCTCCACAATCCCCTTAGGGGTCACTGTGGAGTGGTTTTCCAGTTGTAGAATTGTTTGGGTCTTCCTCAATGAACCTTGGAGGTTGAACTTGAGCATGGTGTCCCTGGTCATCACATTAATGGAAGCCCTGAGATCAATCAAAGTGTGTGGGAAAATGGTGCCATTGATGTGCACATCTACTACATGGCTTCCAAGGTCCAAATACTTTGGACAGATTACCTGCTCCAGCATTAAGTCGGAAAATTGTCCAATGGCATTAATGGTAGGGGCATCTCTTCTTCGCCTCCCTGGATGCTTGAAGAACTTCTCCTTAATCAACTTATTGTAAATAGGCACATCGTTTATTGCTTGGAGAAGTGGAATGTTTACACATAGATTTTTAAATTCTCCCAAAAGTTTAGTCTCTTCTGGGGTAGGCTGGAGTGGTTGGGTTAATCTCTCACGAAAGGGTGGATCTAATTTAAGAATGCTTTCCTCTCTTTCTTCCTCAACCTCCCTAGTTGAAGGTGGAGGTTGGTTATCTGGGAGAACTCTCCCAGATCTAAGGTTAATCTCCTGGATTTCCACAGGATAAGCCGGATATGATGTCTCTCCATTGTATACTTATTGAGCTTTTCTGTTGTTCGGGTTCAGATTTGGCTATGCATGCATCTGGGGTTGCTTGGGTGGAGCCGAGTGTAACAGCTGTGGTTGGGCAGGTGGTGGAGGTAATAAAGCTAGAACATTGTTGTATTGGGGCCTCCACCACAGGGGTGGTGCGTTTCACTGAGGTTGTGGTGAAGCATATGGTTGAAATGACTAGCTGGCTGGCTGGGAGTGATACTGAGATGCAAAGGACCAAGGAGGAGGTGTAGACCAGGAAGGATGAGCAGGGGGTCCCAAAGAAGGTATGGATGTGGTCTAGTTGGGGTTGTAATATGCATGGGATGACCCTTGCATGCCTTGCTAGTATGGTCTAGGCCCATTAGGTCTCCTTTGGTTTATGTAGTAGAGCTACTCAATGACCCCTTTAGTTACTTGATATATAGCTTTGAGTCTAGACAAAGAAGGGCACTTGTCTGTGGAGTGGTTTTCTTCACAGACTAAGTAAATTTCAGTAGAATTTAATGGACATTAATTCCTAGGGTGCCTCCTAGTGCATCTAGGATAGAAAATGGCCAAGGCTCTATCTGCTTCCTCCTACTTTCTCTTAATGTGCATAGTGTCCATTTGTAAGGCAAGGGTTTGCAACATCTCACCCTTGAAATCTTCCAACATGTTTCCAATTTCACCCTTGTTGGATGAGATGGAAAAGGATATACTGACCATAGGTTAACTACCCCTACCCTCTTTCCTAGTTGCTCTAGAATGGTTTCTAAAGACAATCTTGATATCCTCATAGGGTAATTGGTAGATATCTCCTCCTACTAACAAGTGTGGGGTATCTAGAAGATCTTCCCTTACTCCCCTATGTAGGACCAACTTTAGTGACTCACGGTCAAGTGTGCACTTGGCCCTTTTGTAACTAAGTTGGAATCTTTCTTCATAATCCTCTAGGGATTCATCATTGCCTATGGTCATCCTAAAAATATTCTCTTTAGTATCCTTTGACCTACAGTAGTCTCGATACTTGTTGTTAAAGGATTGCTGCATCTAAGCCCAAGTTGTGATGCTATCTCAAGGTAAACCCATGAACCAGCATAATGCTCCATCCTTGAGGGTAGATGGAAATAGTTTTAACTTTTTCTCATCATCTGTATAATCATAGGTTTGGCATATAACAACAAACTCAAATAGGAAAGTGCCAGGGTCTTCTGTGGTCAAGCCATGGAAATGAGGTAGGGCAGAGGGGCTTATATTTTTCATCTTAGTGTCTCCATTGGTTTCCCTGATGGGGAAGGCACCCTCGACTCTCTCTCTATTCCCCCTATCATTTCTGTTTTCCACCATTGGTTCAGTAGGAAAGGGTTCTTCTTCTTCTTCTTCCCCTGTAGGTTCTTCAAATATGTCATGTTTCTCACCTAAGGGTTCCTCCAGTTCACATCCACCAAAGAAGAGCGAAGGTTCGCTGTTTGATGCAATGGGGGTATTTGGCAAAAATTTCCCTAAGTTATCCCTATTCCTACGAGGCATGAAAAGAAATGTTTTTGGTTGGTTTTTGTGTTTTTTTCAAACTTGGAAAGTACTTTGCATAATTGAAATTGCTGATTAAAAGAAAAATACTAACTGAATGAAAAACTACTTGCTGAATTGAAATCTTGCTTGCAAAATGGAAAGGAAAGCAGAAAATATAGAATGAAAAAGGAAGCAACTAAATTACCTAGGCAGAAATAAACTAATGGCAGAATATTAGAGACAAGAAATAGAAGAAAGAAGCAGTAATCACATATTTCTCAAACACATCCCTAGAAACGACGCCAAAAATTGACGAGTGCCAGTATTGCAGCAAGAATGCTGCAACTCCTAGGCTACCAGCTTTACTTTATCAACCTAGGGTCCGTACAAACTTGGAGGTGACAGTGTTATATACACAAGTAAAAGTGATGGTTCTTCCTTTCCTCACTGTTCAACTGGTGAGAGACCACTGGGGTTTTCAAGACAGACTTATATGGAGTCAGAAGAAGCTTGGTTTCTTAATGGAAAAAAGGGAAATCTACTCTAAGGGAGAGGTACTTTACTGCAATAATGAAAAATACTGAAATTCAATGCTAAATCACACCATTTCCTAATTAACTGCCAAGAAACTATGCTTTGCAATAATTTTGAATTAACAGGGACCAAATGCTACTATCTAAGCATGGAAGTAAATAGCATCAAACATCACTAATGTGCAAGTAAAGGTACTGAAATAAATCTGTTTTTGTCTTTTCGTCTTTTCATGCAAAATCAAGTATGCAAACTAATTTCTTTTGGTGATGTGGTAGGTGAATTAAGGATGTTAGAGGATGGATGGAAGGGTTAGGATATGGTTGGATGGTGCGGGAGACCCTTGGGTGACCTTTGGTGGCTTCCTAGAGGTTTTCCCTCAATTCAGCCTCAAAACAGGGCATTACAAGAAAACCTACAGGATTCCCTGTAAACCTACAAGATACAACCCAGAGTAAAATGGGAGGTGTTGGAGGTGATTGAAAGCTTAGGGAAGGTGGTAGATGGGTGGAATGAAGTGAGGAAAGTTCTAGAATCACTCAGAAGTCAACAACAAGGATAGAAGATGGTTGGATTTGTTCAATCTGCTTGGAAGAATTTCTATGTAAACCGGTGAAAACTAGTGAAGGCAATGGTGAAAACAAGAAATGACTATGGTGGATGAAGTGGAAGGTGGTTCCTGGCTATGAAGTCTTTGTATACTCCTGAATCACATGCTTTGCATAAAACATGTATAATTTTCAAAAAGCTATTTAAACAAGAAGCATTCTCGTAAGCTAGAAAAGCAAAATTAATAAACTAACTGCCTACATTATGCATGAGGAAAGTTGATGAAAGGAATGAAAGAATAAATGAGATCTACTGCAAGAATGAAGATATAAGAGATGGAAATGAAATCCTACTTTGAAAAATTGATCAAATGCTAACTTAAATACAACAAATTCTAAAGGTCATACAAGAAATAGAAATCTGTGTTTCTGGGGCTGCATAAGGGTCCCTTCCTCAAATCATGATCCCAAAGGGAGGAAATGAGGCCAAGACACCTATTGAAAACCTTGTGGTACTCCTTTTATCCTTGCTAAAATGCTACTGAAGTAAGGCACAAATGGAAGCAAACTAATAAACAACCAATCCAATCTACACTACTTGCAATGAAAATACATCTAAAGGCATATTAACAATGAAGCTACGAGACTAATCTAAACATACAGATACAATAAAGAGGAGCCTTGGCTACTAGGGTTGGGCCCTAACCCAAGAGCTTCAGCCCTCTGAGTTAACTCAGTACTGGCTCAAAACAAAATTCATTCTTATTACGAAAACAAAAAATTACATCAATGAAACTTCCACAAGTCTGGAGCTCAGAAATAACTTAGAGTTTTACAACAAAAAATCAAATCCTAATGAGGCTCTACGCCTGTCTACTTATACAACTGAAGTACCCAACTAATTCCTTAAAATTAGGAAGGCTCGACTTCCAAACTTGAGATAAACTAGCTCTTTGTCTCTCACTTGCTTGGCTACCTTCTAATCCTCATGGCTTGGCTGCTTGCACTCCGAGCTGGTGTGATGGATGGAGGAATATTCGAATGGGGGAGAAGTAAATGAGGAGGATTTACCTCCTACAATCCCTCTCCCTTGTCCTAGTCGAGTTTTAACCTTAGTATTTGCCAAAATTTCTTGATTTTATCCTTCAATCCTGCATTCAATGCATATTAGTCCACTAGGCATAATATCCAACTCTAACTTATCTCATAAACAAAATATAATAAAAAACATGTAATAAGTTGTGAGAAAAGTTGGTTTGACTAAGCTAGGAGATGAATTAAGGCCCATATAATTACCCAATGATGAGGCTCATCAACCGTTGACCCAATAAAGATCGATGCAATTTTAGAATGGCCAACACCCTCTAATGTGCATGAAGTTCGTAGCTTCATGGGTATGACAGGATACTATTGGAGATTTGTGGAGGGGTTTTCAAAAATAGCCAACCCAATCACTTCATTTCTTAGGAAGGGAGTACGATTTAATTGGACAAATGTGTGAGAAAACATTTTCCAAGCTCAAACAATGTTTGACTACAACTCTGATACTTAAGGTTCCAGATATGGATATACCATTTATAGTATGTACCAATGTGTCAAAAGATGGTTTGGGTGCGGTATTATCACAAGATGGTAGGGTGATTCCATATGCCTCTAGTATATTAAGGTCGCATGAGGAAAAGTATGCAACCCATGATCTAGAACTAGCAACTATAGTTCATGCCTTATGACTGGCAACATTATTAGGTGGGAAATAAATTTGAATTGAAAATAGATCACAGAGGTTTGCAACATATATTTACTCAAATTGATCTAAATTCTAGGCAAAGAAGGTGGTCGGAACTCCTAAGTGAATATGATTTTGACATAACTTACATCAAGGGTACATTGAACAAAGTAGTTGATGCATTTAGTCGAAGACCATGAATCTTTTAAGTAATTCCATTGAAGATTGATTTATGGGAGCACAACTTGAGGGCACAAGATGTAGATGAATGGTGCAAGGAATTTAAAGTTTCTCTTTTGGGGGAGGGGGCTAAGAAAATCAAGGTAGAAGGGTATTCTTGTGATGGCGACGGTGTGGTGAGATTCATGCAAATGATTGTAGCTCCAGATCAAGATGGGCTTCGTGAGTTCATTTTGAAAGAAGCTCACTGTGAAACATATATGGCTCACCTGGGAGTTTAGAAGATGTATGCTGATTTAAAGCAAAATTTATTTTGGGCAAGAATGAAGAAGGATGTAGCAAATTTTGTGGCAAAATGTTTGGAATGTCAGCTAGTCAAAGCAGAACATGGTCATCCATTAGGATTGTTGTAGCCACATAACATTCCTGAGTCCAAATGAGAAGAAATATCTATGGAATTTATTTTTGAATTACCTAAAACAACCAAAAGGCATAACTCCCACTATAAGAAAAAAGGTCATTGGTGAGGGTCATACCTGTGACGGACCTTTAAGGTTCGTCACCAATGTCACATATGGTGACGGTCTTTAAAAAAACATTATTGTAAGTGTATATAGAGATGGTCCTTTAAGGTTTGTCACCAAAGCCATTTCCAATGACACTTTTGGTGAGGGTCATTAAAGGCTCGTCACTAATTCTCTCTTTGGTGACACTTTTGGTGGGGGTTGTTAAATGCCCATCACTAATTCTCTCTTTGGTGACACTTCTAGTGACGATATTGTATTGACTGTCACCAATGATCTTTTTGGTTACTTTTGGTGACGGTCAATAAATGTTCATCATCATTGATCATTCCAATGAGTTTTTTTTGACGCTTCATGCATGTGAAAGACCTTTAAGGCCCGTCACCAATGTCGCATATGGTGATGGTCTTTAAAAAATCGTTGTTGTAAGTGTATATAATGATGGTCCTTTAAGGTTTGTCACCAAATCCATTTACAATGACACTTTTTGTGAGGGTCGTTAAAGGCCTGTCACTAATTTTCTCTTTGGTGACACTTTTTGTGAGGGTCGTTAAAGGCCCATCACTAATTCTCTTTTTGGTGACATTTCTAGTGATGATATTTTATTGACCCTCACCAATACTCTTTTTGGTTACTTTTGGTGACGGTCAAAAAATGTTCGTCATCATTGATCATTCCAATGAGTTTTTGATGAAGTTATGGACTTGTTACTATATTTTTGTCAAAAGATAAAAATTTAAGACCATTGTTGTGGAGTCTTTTTTATTATGTGTCCAAGGTCATAGTGGTTATAATAGTCAGTCAATTTGTTAAGAATTAATTAGTGTGTATCATTTCCCTCCATAGAAAATTTTAGGGGCAATGTTCGCCCTTTGGGGAAATTAAGGGTTCTCTAAATTTTTAGTGGGCGAATATTTTGTATCATAGCACATTTTTGCAAATCACCTCAAATAGCCCACCTTATTTTAAGGGAGAGGGTAAAAAAGGTAAATTTAGCCCTTGAAACTAGGATTTACAACCTTCCATTCGCCCATCTTCAAGAATAGGTTTTATTTAAGTGAATCCATTCGCCCATTTTCAAGAATAGGTTTTATTTAAGTGAATCCTATGGGCCAAATACCATATTTATAAAAGAGGTATGGTAAATTAATAAAAATATAAATAAATGAGAGGTATGGTAAATAAATAAAACATTTTTTATATTTACTCCATAATTCACCTTATATACATGCAAGGGTGTAAAGAAATAAAAATATAAGTAAAGTGGAGGTATGGTAAATAAATAAAACGTCTTTTTATACTTACTCAAAAGGTATGGTAAATAAATAAAAATATAAATAAACTAGATGTATGGTAAATAAATAAAACCTCTTTTTATATTTAGTCCATAACCCTCGTTCTATTTATGAAGCCTCAAGAAAGAGGTTTTACTTAAGTGAATCCTATGAGCCAAATGCCATATTTGTAAAAGAGGTATGGTAAATTAATAAAAATATAAATAAATGAGAGGTATGGTAAACAAATAAAACATTTTTTATATTTACTCCATAAGTCACCTTATATTTACGAACACTCAAAAAATGCATTATATTTAGGTGAAACCTATGGGCAAAATACTATGGGACAAATACCATGGACTAGATTGTTATTAATACCATGCAAAAAACATTATTAACCCTAATATTAGTATTAATAAAAATAAAAATGGCACATGGTATTGACCCATGGTATTCACCAAAATGGCACATGGTATTGACCCATGGTATTCACCTGGAATGTAGCCTATTTAAATGGGGGAATTAAACCAGCATAGATCCATCTTTACTCTGGATCTACTAACCCCCGAGAGGTATCAAATATCGTGATATGCAAACTAGCATAGAGTGAAAAAATATTTGATCCCTCTCGGGGCTTGGTGGATTTAATGTATGTTAAACATTTTAGCTTGGTTAAAATAAAAAATAAAATAAAATTCAACTATTAATTTTATTAATTTTTATAAATTACTAATAGTAATTTTTAAGCTCCAGGTTTATGATAACCCATGGTATTGACCCATGGTAATACCATGGTATTCATGTGAGCATAGACTATTTAAAGGGGAAATTCTATCATCTTAGATCCATCTTAATTCTAGGTCTACCAAGTGATTCTGGGTCTACCAAGTGCTCAGAGGGATAAATAGATTTCATCCCCCTAACAGTGGTAGATGTGGAGTTAAGATGGATATAGGTTGGTTTTTATGATAATGAAGATATTAAATAGACTTAGGAAATTATATTGTAAAAACATCTTAAGGTGAATGGTTAAACATAGACATTGGACAAGTATATTTTTATACTTCTGTTTTAAACTGAAACAAATCCAGGGCTAAAAGGAATGGATTGATTGCACTAGTCATCCTTCTATAACTTTCCAACATACGCTGGAGTAAAAAGATTGTAATTTGGGTAATTTTTCTAACTGCAAACAGGAACATACTTGTGTATTGGCAGGGTGTTTACGAGGTCCCTAGAAGTGATGAATTTGAATTTTTCTTGGTTTTATATATAGAATTAGATTTTTTCTCATGCTTTCTGTGAATGACACGGGTGAATTTTATCCTACACCCACTAGGTTATCGATATGTAATTTCGGTAATTTTGATTTCAAAAGATATTTTAAAGAAATGCAATGATTTCATTTGTGTATTCAATAAACACAATATTCTAATGGAATTCTAGATTTGTGGTTTACATATATAGATTCCATGGATAAGTGTTAGTGGTGTGACATCAATTGTCCTCAAACAGAGGCTTTAGTTTTACTCTTTTTGGAAGCAAATACTTTCTTCCAACATTTTTGAGTTCCATGAAAAATTTGAAAGTCCTAATAGTATTCAATTATGGGTTCAAGAGAGACATAGTATTCAATTATGGGTTAAAGAGATCAACACTAAATGATCTATCGGCCTTATCTTCACTTAGTTTAAGACTATTCACTTGGAGAGCCTGCATGTGCCCCCACTTCAAGAGCATAGTAAAGTCATGTAGAACTTAGAGAAGCTATCTTTAAGCTTTTAGTGAAGAATGGAAAAATGTCTAGGTTCAATAACAACCAATCGAGCATTAAGCTTCCTAGATTTTAACCTGGATCACTTTTGTGATTTGGAGGAGATGCCCCCTCATATTTGTGACACATCTTCAGTTGTGAATTAGACTATTACTAACTATCATTTCCTTTGAAAGTTACCTGATGACTTGGAGAACCTCAAATCTTTAAGAATGTTAAGGAAGGAAAGAAAGTACATTATGCTAAGTTCTCTTATGCTTTTCAAGTTTTTCTTGGATATCTACAACGTTTCGGGTAGGAAAGTACATTCTGTTAATGAAAATTTGTCTTGATAGAAAGGCCCAATTTCAAATTCTAATGCTTTCAAAAAACATTGTATAACTGTAATGTTTCTAAAAGGAAAGCATATTTTTTCAATTTAAGTATCATGATCCCATATTCCAACTTATTTTTCAGTAACCCATTAGGCTTTGTAGCTTTGAATAAATCCATGTCTTTTGATAAGATCCTCTTCCAAATTAGAATGCAGTTTCCTTTTGGCAATAACCACATACAATGTCTTGATTTTGTTATTGAGAAAATAGAGGTTGTGAAACAAGCTTGTGCCATACAAGGACTTGATTCATTGATTATGTATCAATTATGGCTCTTTATGTAACAATGTCTTGATTTTGTTGCTTGAAAATAGAGGTTACGCTTTACTATTTCACAGAATTTCTTACAATCTTTCCATAAGTATTGATTTGTAATCTCAGTCATTGAGGGATGACAATAATGACAAAGGTAATATTCCATGGTTTGAAGTTACCCTCTTACTAAATATTTAAATATATCACCACAATTTAACTATTAGTTAAAGGAATTGTATTTGATTTGCAAACAATTCATTGCTTGATTTATAGATTTTGATTTTTTCCCTTTTTTATTTTTTTCTCAGATTTGGTATGAGATATCTTCCAATATTTGGGTTCCCTAGTTTCCCCACCATAGCTATGAGGTTTAGATGCTATCATTAAATATTCTCAAAACATTACAACGTTTCTAGTAAGTGTGCTTTGAAACATTGTTGTTGCTTTTCCATGGTGTTAATGCAAATAAGTACTACAACTAGTGCCATTATTTAGATTAAGTGCCAAAATCTAGGTGGTCTTGTAATGATGGAGTGATTGTTTTCTAGCTACTAAGGCCATATGCATTTTTATCTCTTATGTTGTCTTGAGATATTCAAATTAAGAATAAGAATTGAGGTCTTGTTTCCACTGTAGATTGCAGTCAGTTTCTTGAACATAATATATAGTAGATTATATTTTACTAATCAATTGTGGATGTGATCCCTCACAGGAAAGGAAATTCAAAGTGACTTTTATTTCACATTGATTTGTCAAAACATCCACACAGGAAAGGAGATTCAAAGTGGCACTAATTTCACATTGATTTGTCAAAATGGAGGCAAGAGAAAAGGAAACTTTGTATTCAACAATGCTCTTAATTTCATATGTACATGCATAGACATATTAGTAGAAAATATTGAAGGGTTGCCTAAGTAATATTTTCCATTCCACTAAATTATTTACAACTTGTAAATAAATAACTCGGAACAATTCATTACACTACTTGTTATTCTTTATTAATGAGTGGTTAAGATTTTGATATTGAACTGGCTAAGATTTTTCTTCCTTCTATGAAATTGTGTGTTCTATAATTCTTCTTTTCCATTCACTATGTATAGCATATAAGGTGTGTCTAATGGAGTAGGAAGATTGGAAAGTCTTGTGATCCTTGAACTATGTTACAAGGTAGAAACCCAACGGGGAAGGGTAGGTGTATCCCCACAAAGGGGTCACAAATACCAAAGTTGGTATTGGCTAGTGCCTTAAGCTAGAAAATTTCCTTTACCCTTGTATTAACAGTGAATCCGGAGAGGATTCTAATATTATCTTTATAAGATTTATATCAGTTAAGATTGATGAATAAAATTCATGAGACATGAGCTAGGATGTCCTTGCAAGGTGTTTGTTGATTATTGGAAGCTATGATGGCCATTATGTTAGGCTAGGTGGTCGCACTCCCTTGATCATGAGCACGATTGTGATCAAGATGGAAGACTTCATAGTCTAGATTGATTGTTTAGCAGTGATAATTAGTGGGCTCATTCACAAAAGCTTCTATTTCACTAATCCTTTTTATAGAGTTGTCAGATTCAATTTCCAAAGGTTTTAATTACACTATAGAGTTTAGTTCTGAGAGAGTTGTGATTCACAGTGTTAAGTATAGCAACTATGACACTTGAATGAAGACAAGCATAGTAGATGTATCAAACTCTGTTATAAGCTTACTTGCATATTATAAGGGACTTGGTTGGCTTTTTTATAATTTTATAAACAAGTTCCATGTCGTGGAAATGTGAAAAGAAAACAGTGATATTGCCACCATGTGGCTCTTGTCATATAAGGTTTTATACTTTTTCAAAAAATTCTCTAAGAGTTCACAATGCTACGATTCACTAGGACCTTACAAAGTTTTATTATCTAGTGAAAGACTCACCAAGATCTTACAAGATTTTATAATTGAGTAAAATATTCGCCATGCCTAGTGAGAGATTCACCAAAAAATTATATATCCATATTATATTATTGATAAAATCGCCTTCCATTTTTCCTATATACCATGGAGATTCGCCCATTTATTATACATATAAATTTAGGGGGGGTTCTTAAAATTTTCCCTATTTCCCTCAAGTCATAAGAATATAGTTTTCCTATGAGTCAACATATGATTCATCTCTATTAGGTTTATTATCTAGCAAATTTCCTTTAAATAAAGTTTCACTACTGTGTGTAGGAACTATATTATTTAATACATAATCAAGCTCTATCAATTCTATTAATGAGAGAGACCTATCACTCCTCAACACTCATGACACACCTTAACATGGTTTGGAACAGTACACTAACATTCCTTGGCACCTCACATGTCTTGCAACATCATTGTACCTAGAACATCTTGCCATGAGTAGGATGCCCAAGCACATGTTGGCATGCCCTAACATAGCATGACACTCCCCTATCATGTGTTGGCATGCCCTAGAACACCTTGGCAAAATATTTCATTGAAAAGCATTAGAACTTGGCACACATTGGCACTTCGCATGTATTGGAACATATTATAAGTGTGCATAGCATGCCCCTTTTGAAAAAGATAAAGTCCCAGCGTATTAACCCTCTTATGCATTCATTTCCTTGCATTTTAGCTTGTTTATTCCTTTTGTTGCCTTGAAACTCCTTGATGCATATTGGCATACTATGGCACCATGCACATCCTAGCATGTCTTAGCACCTGGAATGCCTTGGCACTATTTGGCAGATGATAGCACACCCCGAAAATACCTAGCACACTCTAGCACTTCTTGAAATTCCCTGATATTACCTGGCATGCCTTACTCGTGCTTAGCGTACCTTGTCACTTTCTCCTTGGCATGATAGCTAGCACTCATTAACACTCCCCGACACACCCTTATATTCATTCACTTCCATGCATTGACCTAGTGCTCCCTTGTGTTGTCCTAGTACTCCCTAACACTCCTTAGCATGCATTGGCACTCTCTAGCACACCTTAGCACTCTTCAATATGCTCTTCCACTTCATAGCATGCATCACACTCTCTGACGCACATTGGCACTTGGCACGTGTTGTCACTTTGGCATGGTTTAGTATTAAAGTTATTTGAGATCAATTATTGAAACTAGATGAGAAGAAATAGAGGAATATTTGGCACTTAGAATGCATTGACACTTGGCACTTGGCACCTATTGGCACCTAGTGTTGGTTTTCCTAGCATGACCCTCATGGAAAAGGTAAATTGATGACTTATTAAGCCTATTATGTGCTCATTTACTTGTAGTTTAACTTGTTCCTCCCTTTTGTTCCCTTGATAGTCCCTGGCATGCATTGTCACACCCTTGTACATCTTGGCATGCCTTCGCACTTGGCACATCTTATCTTGTTTGACATGTCTTCATATTATCTAGCACATGTTAGAATGCCCTTGCATTCCCTAACACACCTTGGTAGTCATGACCTTACAACTAGCATTACATTTTTCCATGACTTGGGAACATTACATTCACTAGAACACCTTGGCACTCCCTAGTTTTCATGCCCTTTGTTATCCTCCACAATGTCCTAGGCTGATGAGGAGATCGACGGAGGTAATCATAGACCAAGCTTTTAGTTTGGTAGCTAGTCCTACCAAACCAGAGAGGGCTCTCTCTATGAAATCACAACAAAGAGATGACTGGAATGTAAAGGATTTTAGGCTAGATAGCTAGGTTCAAGTGGGCTTTGGAAAATTTAGGGTTTTGTTGCTGGATAAGGGAGAAAAACCAGGTAGCTAGGCCAGAGGATCAAAGGGTTACAACAAAAAATACAAAAAGGAGAAAGGTAGCATTACTTTTGTGATGGATCTTAGGGTTTTTCAGTGTAGTGTAGTGTTTAGAAGAAGTGAAAGGTATTAATGAGCATGAAACATGAATTCATTAAGCAAGAAATAAAGTAACACATAATGATTTTTCCATCAAAACAGAGCTTTATGCAAAGAATTTTATTTATAAAATGTAAGGAAAACCATTGAATAATTGATGAATGGAAAGAGAATATTGATACCTTTCATATAAATCTATAACAAAGAAAAAATAACATCACAAACTTACTGCACATGAATTCCTAGATAATAGTTGCAAATTGTGTCCTTTGATATCCAGAAAATGTCCAAGTACAAGCTACAATAGTTCTCTCCTTTGAAATCCAACCTGTTCTATCACTAAGAAACTAATACATAAAGACCAAAACAACATCTCCCCACTCTTAGGGGTTGAATCAATGAATCTAGGAACTATTCCATGACGTGTTCTAACCAAACCCTAATGTCTAGGGAAGTTAAAAACGACAAGTCTACAATTAACTTTGACTCCAACCTCTCTCATAAATGAGGCCAAATTTATATCAAAACAACTTATAAATACTAACCACCAATATTTACATTTACTTTTACCCCTCAAATTCATCTACTTCACCCTTTTGACTTTTACTAGAGTCAAACTAGGAATTACAAAAAATTACACAGTGAAAATTTTACAAAAATCTCAGAAATTTCTAGGTGTACAGTGAGCTGTTGGATGCCATTTTTGAGTACCTTTCTGAAGTCAAAATCTAGATTAGAAGCCTTTTCTAGAAATCTGGGAAAGTGTATATGTCTTTATAGTATTGTTTCACTCAAAATGACCAATTTTTGGCTAAGATATGGCCATTCTCCTAAGGTGTTTCCAGCTGCGCAACGAAATGGAAAGAGAGGGGTAGAAAGGTGATTTTTGGCCTCTTTTTTGCAAATTTCTTAAAACCTGAGCCCCAGACCAGGAAAGTGGGCAAATGGGGTTTGACATGGGGTCATAAGCTTTCCAAAAATGCTGATTTTATATCATTTGGAGCCCTGAGGAAGAAGCAAAGCGTGAGATCGCTGTGCTGCTAGACAAAAAATTGCCAAAAAGTTACAAGTCTGCACCAAAACACAAAATTTTCTCCAAACCCTCCCAAAATTTGTCCAGAGATGCCTCCTTAGCACACCCTCAACTTGATAACACTCCCTATCATACACTATTATTGATTCATTTCCATGCAATTGAAACTAGTCCTTGTGTTTCCCTGACACTACCTAACATCCCTTGTCAATGCCTCCTTAGCACACCCAGAACTTGCTAGCACTCCCTATCACACACTCTTATTCATTCATTTACATGTAATTGAAACTAGTCCTCCCTTGTGTTTCCCTCACACTCCCTAGCATGTGTTGGCGCCACACCCTAACACTTGACACCTCTTGGCATGTCTTAGCACTTAGCATGTCTTGGAATGACTAACAGGCCTTGGAACTTTCTAGCATGTGTTATCACTTCTTGGCATTCCTTGCACACCTTGGCACTTTTTAGTGGTCATGCCCTCATAGATAGCCTTACTTTTACTGTGACTTTTGAACCCAACCAAGTCATTGAAAAAATCGTGTTGTCCCTAGACAAAAGTCTCCCTTTGTCTAAAATTGCTTTTTCCATCCCCTTATCGTAATCGTAGGCTTACCTATTGCAAGTCCTATTATGAAATTATCCTAATACAATTTGTCCTTGGGACACCTGGAAGACACTCTTATTTGTTTGTTTCCATGCACTTTGACCTAGTTCTCCCTTGTGATTCCCTCACACTCCCCAACACTCCTCGACATGCATTGACATTGTCTAGCATGTGTTATCATGCCTTTTCATTCCTTAGCATGCCTTGGCACTCCCTAGATATCATGCCCTCATAACTACCCTTATTGGTTTTAAGACTTGGGAACCAACCAAGTCCTACCTCAACTACAACATCTTGACCAAGTTATAGTTACTATAACTATACTATCCCTTGTTCACCTAAGAATGGCCTATAACTCATCTTAGGCCACTCATGCCCAATCTTGGCTCCTTTCACTTAATAAGTTACCAAGTCAAGGCTCACGTCTAACCATGGCCATAAAACAACTAAGCAACATAGTTTACATCTTGACATGGCATAGCACCTGACATGTCTAACAATCCCTTGGCACTATGTGGCACATGTTGGCATTCCCTGCATGCCATGGCATGGTTTAGCACTCCCTATCATACCGTACCACTGCTTGACATGTCATGGCACTCTTGCATGCCTTGGAACTACCTAGCATATAACTTTGTCACTCCCTCCTAAGCACACTTGGAATTCACTGACACTCTCTATCATACACTCTTATTCATTCATTTCCATGCATTTTGAACTAGTTTTCCTTTGTGTTTATGTCACACTCTCTAACACTCCCTGACATGGATTAGCACACCCTAACACACATTAGCACACCCTAGCATGTCGCCTTAACACTCTAGCATTTCTTGGCACCACCTAACATACCTTGTTGTCCCCTCCTAAGCACACCTAGAACTCACTGACACTCCTTGTCACACACTCTAAGTCATTCATTTCCATGCATTTGAAACTAGTGCTCCCTTATGTTTCCCTGGCACTTCATAACACTTTGTGGCATGCAGTGACACACCCTAGCACCTGACACATATTGGTATGTTTCCCTGGCTTCTAATATGCCTTAACACTACCTATCATACCTTATCACTCCCTCCTTAGCACACCTGGAACTCACTAACATTCCCTGTCACAAAATCTTAATCATTCATTTGCATGCATTATTTTCACCTATTGCTCCCTTGTGTTCCCCTAGCACTCCTTAACACTTCCTATCACGTGTTTTTGATGGACAAAACACTATATATAGGGAAGATCATCCTCAATTTGTGGACAAGAAAATTTGGTTAAGTAAGTCTGTAATAAGAAGTGCAAAGATAACCAACCAAGAGAAGGAAACAAAGAGAGAATATTTTGGTGTTGTTTATGGGTCTATTTTAGGGCTAATAGATCCACAAGTGCGAAGGAAGGAAGAACTATCTACTACATAAAAGGTCAAAGACCTTGTTGTTGTCCAAGAAGTCGAATCAAGGAAGAAGATAAGCAAGGTTACACAACGAATTATAATAAGATTTCATGCCATCCAAGTGAAGAAGATCAAGGTTCAAAAGGTTGGTCAACCACACGTTCTAGGGTTTATGCAAGAGGGCCAAGAACTAAAGATCTGATCCATGGAACTGGAATTTGAAGGATAGTTGAGTTATTGAAGGAAAAATCCTAATCATCATTGACTCAAGGAAAAATAAGGAAGTTGAATCAAGGAGGCTTGTGACTTGGTCTTGGAGAGATCATTGAGTCAAGGGTCTAGGCCATGGTCTTGGTATTCATCAATTGAAGTCTACATAAGAAGAAGATCTCGTTTGGGTTTTCCTCTCATGTTGGAGAGGTTTTGGCCCTGGTTGATCGCATATTCTATGTGTCTCTTGTCCCCTCATTGTTTATGCATTGGTAGATGTTTGATGAAGAATATTGTTTTGAGCATTGTTTGTTATTTTGGATTAGTCTTGAATGTGTTTGTGTATGAAAAATTGGCTGGGTTTGTAAACTATGAGTAGAGCAGTGTTTGATTGATGCATGCTTCCTAGAATAGAATGTGTCTCTTACTTAAACAATTAATTTAGTGGAAACATGGGTATTTGGAAAATTATTTTGGAATTTATGCACCTTACATGTACATCAACTCATGTAATGCATAAATATAATGGAAAGTTGTAACGTGTTGCATCATAGAAAGGATGTTGATAAAATATGATAGCTTGAATGTACATGATAGTTTGGAAAGGTGGGGAATAACTCTTATTTATTCATAGGTAGCCTAATCAATTCCTTTTTTAATATTTAAATGTCCATGATGATTTTGAAAGTAGGTGGGTAGCAATTCTTACTTATGTCATAGATAGCCTAACGCGTACTTTTGTCTATCTAGAATGATACTAGATACAATTTTTTTTTGTATTGTGTGCTTCTTCAATTTTTTTTATAATATATCATGTTATAAAAACATTAAAATAAGCTTCTCACTTTGGTTCTTGCATTTGTGGTAAAATCTGAACCCAACTTCTGAAAGTAGTGTTATTCTGGAGGATACCAACAATATTTTTCACTCCATAAAGATTTTAACCTATCTTTAGTCTTTGATGAGTTTTTTTGGATGATTGTACATTAAAAATAAAGATACAACTGCAATTTTCTCACTTGCTAATTTAGAATCAATGAAAAAAATCAAAATAATTACTTACATTTATTTGTAGAGTTTACCTGAAATTGATGGAACATGGTGATTACATCAAATGAGTGTGAAATTGAATTTTGAAATTTTATTAATGTCCTCAATGCTTGGAAAATGTAATGGGATCAGATGATAAGTTAACATGTAAGGTATTCAGTGAGACATTGCTTCTCTTCTAAGAAAAGTATATCTAAAGCAAGTGCAATACCAGGGAGAGAGAGGATTCTGTAGTGTGCAAAGCTTAGTTGTGTGGGTTTGGGGCTAAGGCATAGTTGCTCCATTTAACTGAACTAAAATGAGAGGAAATGAGGCAATGCATACTTTGTAAATCTTAGCTATGAGGATTTGGGGTTCAAGGCTTAGTCACTTCACAATTGAAATAAAATGAGATCAAATGAGACAAGGACTTGCAAATTATTAGTTATATGTAATGACATTAAAGTGAGTAAACACAAAGTATCAAAATTCAAAGTAGAATCAACCCTTGTGTATGAAAATTGAGTCAAGCATTTTTTTATGGTTGAATTCCCCCTCAAATATACATTTTATTAATGCAAAAGCTTAGAAAACCACATCTATGTAATCAAGGTATCCCTCTTAGATGCACAAACCTTTCCCCTTGGCTTCCCTTTGACTTTGAGGTTGTGTTCCCCTACACTCCTATATGCTTACTAGGGATACTACACTCCAACATGACAGATTCTAAGATATATTGTGATAGGGGGGATGAGGGTTTGGATGAGGGTTTCAGAAATTCTTGTTGCCACTGGAAAGTCTTGCCATGTTTAGTTCTACAATACGGAAAAAAAATGCTCATGTAGAGGGATTTATGGTACTTTTTCAATTGTGGGAAATAGAAATGCCATACATTATGGTGCTTCTTGGTACAATATTACCGATTCATGGAGAAATACCAATGGTTACTTGGGTGGAACTATACCAATGTGTGGGTGGGATCAAGCTCATGAGATTCATTTTTTAGTACCATCACAATGAACTACAACCAAATTGACTCATGAGATTCATTTTTTAATGCCATAACAATGAACTACATCCAAATTGGTTATAAAAGATTGCATTGTTAAAAGTTAATTTTTAGCTTTATAGTTTGACATAATAATTAAAAAACCAAATATCATTTATTTAAATAACATGGAAACCCATAATATTAGTATTAGATAATTAAACATTAATAAAAAATATTTATAGTTTTTTTGTTTAATTATATAAAATCCAAATTTGAATTTGTTTAAAATTACAACTTACAACATGGTTAATTATTTTGTAATTTTAAAAAATAAAAAATATAATTTTTTAAAATGAGTATACAATAAGATCAGAAAATATACATTCCATACATTTTTGATATATTCATAAAATATAATGTTTTTAAAATTTATAAAAAAATAAATAATTATAATAAAAAAAATTTAATAATTTCTGCAGCGTTTTCTTTCCCGCCTTAGTGTATTTGAATGAATGTTGAGTAGTTGAAAAAAAAGGAAAGACCATTTTTCTGTGTTTTCTTCCCCGCCTTAGTGTATTCGAATGAATGTTGAGTAGTTGAAAAAAGAGGAAAGACCATTATGTCGTGTTTTCTTCCCAGCCTTAGTGTATTCGAATGAATATTGAGTAGTTGAAAAAAAAGGAAAGACCATGGGCACAGTACAATCTGATCTATGACTATATGGAATATTGGATCAATCTTTAGGGTTTCTAGATCAATGGTCATTCTTAGAATTGATTTGCAAATTTGTTTTATATTTTCACATGAAATGTATGTTGAGTAGTTGAAAAAAAAAGGAAAGACCATGGGCACAATACAATCTGATTTGTGGCTATATGGAAATAGGTACAAGTCGTCCCATCAATTTTTAGGGTTTCTAGATCAATGACCATCCTTAGAATTGATTTGCAAATTTGTTTTATATTTTCACATGAAATGTTGGAGTAATTAGTTGGGAGTTATTGTTTCATGGTTGAATTTGGATGCCTTGAGAAATAAGATTGAGGAGGATCTCTTCAATGGCTTGCTCACAAAACATGGATCTATTTTTGCTGGGCAAATTTGGACCAAGGTGGAAGGATCAGAAGCCTTGGTCTTCTTTCAAGAGCCCAAGAAAATACTTGCAAAGGTACCCTTTCTCTTCTTTAATTCCTTCCTCAATTTCAATTGCTTCAAACAATATACCAACTTTTTCACCTGAAATTAGGTTTTTTGGGTTTTGTTTTTTAAGAATTTAGCTTCAAATGAACTAGCCCCACAATTACTATATTGGCAATGAAATTTATATTAAATATAGGCTGAACTCTTATAGTAGTATGGTAGTATACCACACCAGAAATTACAAAAATAGTAGTTTGGTAATATACCACACTTCTCAGGGTAACTCCCTACCCTCCCTCATTTCAATGCAACACGAAAATATTTTCTTGTTCTCTTTCCATGTCACGACATTTCTTAATCAGAAATCTCAATTTCAAGCTCTGTTACCATAAATGGAACGAAAGTGTTACCAGAAACAGAACGAAAGTGTTACTAGAAATGGAATGGAAGTCTTCTTTTCTGAAAAAAATTGTATAAAAAAAAGAAATCGTATAAAAAATGGAAGGAAAACGGTGTTTTATATGGTAGTTTTCATTTTTTAATGCAAGAAACTGGGTTTTCCAAAAATGGTTCGTTTCTTGAAACTATTTTATGGAAAACGTTAATCTAGTTCATTTGCAATATGGATCTTCTCCTGATTGGATGTCGACATGAATCATAAAAGGCATTGGTTTTCTTGATAGTTTTTGAAGGCATTTTCATAGTCTATGGTTAGAATTCAACCATATATAGCTTAGGTGCTAACGGAATAGGTTTGTTGCAAATAGGTTGGATGTTCTCCCTAGTGACAACACCTTGCAATAGTGCTTAACATATCTTTAACAACGTTTACAATTTAGGTATTTTATTAGTTAAAGTTATGTTATTTTTTTAATTGTAGCCATTGATGTGTAGCAGTGTATGGTTAAGTTTTTACAATTTTTTTTTTTGTTATTTTTGTGTTGTTTTTATTTAAAAGTGGATTTAGTGATTGTATCTAATATTTAAAATGTGTATTTTTATATAAAATTATAAATTTAAATGTATAAGTTTTTTATATATATATTTTTATAAATTAGTAATGTATATAGATATTATATATATATTTTTATAAATTAGTAGTTAATAATTTAGTTAATTTTTCTAGTTAATTAATTATTTTATATAAACATTGGGACACAATATTTTTTTTGCCATTGGTCTGGTTTATAACCTCTCAAATGATTGGAAAAGGATTTTGATAAAAGCATCCTATAGAAACTTTTATCAACTATTAGACTACCTATAATATTAAATATTATCAACCAAAGACATTAATTTAATATATAAAAAATAATAATTATCTATTATCCATCCCATTAATAGTTTTATCCCATAAATAGGTTTTCCATCGTGATAAGAGAGATTATGTTAGGTAACTTGCAATAATAAAGCTTAAGAGCAACAAGCTATTTATTAATATGTCTATAATACAAACATAATTTCAACTATGATAAATATGGAAAGTTTCATAATTACATAAAAATAGTGATAGAAAGAATTGTAAATTTATAAAAATAAACAAGTCTCAAAAATCAAAATACAAAATAGAAATCTATCATTTAATAAATTTTAAATACAAAACAAATAGGAGTACTACTACAAGAAAATACTCTTCATTTATAAGTGTAGATCAATCTCTCTCTGGAGAGATCAAATCTCTACAAGTCTCAAAAATCAAAATACAAAATAGAAATCCATCATTTAATAAATTTTAAATACAAAACAAATAGGAGTACTACTACAAGAACATACTCTTCATTTATAAGTGTAGATCAATCTCTCTCTGGAGAGATCAAATCTCTCTCTCTCTCTCTCTCTCTCTTTCTCTAGCTACACACCTCTTTAAGTGAAATGGATCTAGGTTTCTTTAGTTATTATCCTTTGAATAGGCTCCATTGCAGAAAAATACCATGGACAAAAACCATGGGTTAGGAGTACCATGGGAAAAAACCATGGGCAAGAAAAAACTAGGCACTGAAGAATTTTATGTTTTTTAATTTTTTTATTTGATTTGATTTTGTTTTATTTTGACTGAGTTAAAATGCCAAATATTATAACATATTCCCTAGGTGGAAGGGCCCCTTGGCACAAAAATCTAACAACCAAAAATATATTAAGAGGGGCCTAGAATAAAATACCTAGATTATGACATTTCTTTTCAAGACTTCAAGGTCTCTCTCGCTTGTTTTAATTTATGAAAAAAATTGATGAGAAAAAACTGATAAATTAAATAAATATTAAATAAAGTACCATGGAATCTAACAAAACCATGTGCAAAAACTAGCAAATTAAATGAATATAAAGTACAAAACCATGGAATATAACAAAACTATTGGCCATAACATTTTTTCAAAAGTTATTTTAACATAAACAAATCTAGGGACTAAAAAAGAATGGTTTGGTAAGTTCTAACCATGGGTGATAACATTTTTTTTAAAGTTATTTTAACATAATCATATTTAACAACTAAAAATGAATGGTTTGGTATGTTATAACCACAAGTGATATTTATATATAATATTTAACTAAGTAGAAATTTTAAAAAATCACAATTTAATAATTTATTTCACTTATTTATATTGATCAACCACACTTGTTAATTGGAAACATTGACTCAGATAACAAATTTTAATGGATCCAACAGAATAAAATGAAAATTAATAAAAAATAACTAATATCAAGAAAGAATATCTAAATTTAACTATTAAAATTTAACATAAAAATAAATTTACTATACAAAACCATATATATGATGCATTAAAATAATTAATATAAAACTTGACTACATATAATAATCATTTAATCAATGCAAATACAAATATGAGATAGCCATTATACACTTTAACAATAATTATGGTAAATAATATATACTAGCCTAGATCCATCTTAATTTCGAATATACCAACACCCTAAAGGGATCAAATCTCTTTTATAAATTAGTAATGTGTATAGATATTTTATATATATTTTTATAAATTAGTAGTTAAATAATTTAGTTAATTTTGTTTTCTCACAAACTAGCAATTTAATATCGAGTTCAACTATACTTTTAAAATATATTATTTTTATTATTATAAAGATTAGTTTTCTATTATAATGGATTAAAGGTAAATTTTTGAAAGTTTTCTCTTTAGATTTTGTCTTCAAACACATGTTGTAGTATTTATGGTTCTGCAAGTGGTAATAGTTCGAGACAGCCCTCTATTTTTGGCTCTATATCCAATGGAGATCAACTCAATCTCCACCATGTTGTTACCCAACCATGAAAAAAATAACCCAATAATTGTGTGGAAAATGATACAATAGATCCCAAATTTGGTCCACTCATGTCACATCCAAGAATATATACAATGTATGTGGGATCATGTACTCATCCGAAAAATGCAAAGGCTAAATCAAACTTGAATTCGTTGCCAAGTGTTTCTTCACTATTGTATTTCCCAGCCTAGAGGATCAAACATGGGTATTCAAGAATGGCTTATGTGAGAAATGGAAGCTTTTTTTGATCACTATAAGTATTAAGGAATGGCCAATGTGAGTAGCTAAAGCCTATGAGCAACTACCTATGAACCATAGTATTCAAGAATGTTAATTATGAATGTTTGGTTTTATGTTTCATATTTTTCTTGTTTTTTCTCTCTCCTCATTTCTTGAATGTGAGACAATTGCTTAGTTGTATGTTTCATATTTGTCTTGTTTTTCTCTCTCCTCATTTCTTGAATGTGAAATCTCCAAACTCCATTTCCCGTCTCGTTGTCGTTTCTCGTTTTGTTTCCCCTTTCTAGTTTCTAGTAACATAGATTTCAAGCCCATCCTTCTAACTCTGGTTGAATTTCTTCATTTCTCTCAATTCCAAAAGTAGGTGATAGAAGGGATGGGTAGAAAGCTTGGTACCCAAGATGGAGTTAAAGAGGAAGAAACATTGAGTTAGACACTGCAAGATTCCTGTCATGGGGTAAAAGGATCACAACAAGGCCACAGTAAGCCCCCGAGAGAGAATGAAGATGCTACCACATGCAGTGGTAACAATTAGAGTGTGATGCAACACCGTATGTTAAGGTCCACCAATAACATCATATTAGCAAAAATCTAAGCATGAAAATAGATTGAAAAAAAAACAAAAGGGAAATCCTCACTAACTCGTTAGGCCCTTGCTCAATAATCGGGCAACTTTTGGGTATGAAAAATCAGGGATCCCTTCTTCAAAGTCCCTGTTTGATTTTATAGATCTCTCCATATTGATGGATGGCTTCAACCCTCATCAAATGCCCCTTGGATGAGTGTTGGGAAGTTGCATTCATTAAACTTCTTGGCAACTGTTTGAAATTTTTTTAATTTCAAACTTTTATACAGAACTTTGACTTTCACATTTTGTAATTTGGTGCATATGGTTTCTGCTTATGCCACATTTGTTTAAATAAACTACATATTTATTTTCTTTTGATTACGTTTCTCAACTATGGCGGTGGATTTATCCTAGACAAGTAATGAAAATAAGATATGTTCTAAGGAATTGAACATATGTTTTTTAATCACTTGTATCGGTATACTTTGATAACACGGGCACGGAAACCTGAACCCACCGCTTCATTGCACTATGACCGATAGAGACTTTCCTAGCTGTTGAGCACAACACATAGCCCATATCATTTGAAGATATACTGGTGTTATTCTTTCACCTTGATATGGATATATATTTGTTTTATTGCAGTAGGGAAACAACTGCTACATTACGATACATCAACTATACTTAAAGGAAAAAACTATTTTTCTTGTACAACCATGCTGAGAGTAATAAGTATCTTCCCATGTGTCATCATAGCAACAAATTCCATTTTGCTAATTCATTGTGTTTCTCATTCTAGTGGCCATCATTAATGTGCAAGTTTCTCCTCTCACTTTTTGCCTCCATGAAAGTTGATAAGAAAATGATAAGACAATTCTAAATGTCAAATTTTAGCAGACATTCTGAAAGCATTTTTGATCCATTTTCTAACATGGTCCACAGTCTGCTTTGATAGTACTACAATGTATCTCTTCCAAAACTTGATTGTCTTTCATAGCTGGACAACTAATTTGATATTTGATCTCTTTAAATCTGTCTTGGACTTTAACGTTATTGGATGTTCTTGAAGATGGGCCAAGTGTTCACCCAAAACGTCCAAACATATCAATAATAACACATAGTGTAACAAAAATATTCATCCTCATCCAATCATTAATGTGGAAATATTCCTCTAAAAGCCTAGATTTCCCATACACTGGGGCTATTCCTTATATAACTCCTGGTTTTAGTTTCTCTTGCATATTTGGCGATTCAGCTGGAATATGTCAAAATATAGAGTTCCTTGATGTCTTCACTCCAACTTCTTGGATGCCATCTCAAAGAAAGACTCAAAGGATATTCCAAATGTTATCTTTAGAGGTGGTCATTTCAACCCGAAAGGCCAAGTATCCATGCCATCAGTCACACTCTTCTATGCATGTGTACATTACCAAGCAATTTATCATCAATAAACATTGTTGCAAGACAATAATTATTCAAATAAATTTATGAGACGTTTTGGATATCTAAAGAAATTTCCTTATAAAGCTCAAGTTTAGAAAAGCATCCAACATATGGATCATGAAACAGTGGATCCTCACACTAATATATTCACCATGGGACTAAGACAAATATATACAAATTGTAAACTCCCTCATGTAGATGAGAAAGTGGTGTTGGAAACTCTCCATGTTAGAATTGACATTCTTACCATATTCAAATGGTGTCCTTCCTCAATGTAAACAATTATTCAATAATATGGTCACTCTCCCACGTGTCACTTCTCCCAATCCTCACGCTTAATTGGCACACTGCACCTATGCATTTCATTTGACAATGCATATGTCTTCGAACTTTATATCCACTGTAGTGGGCCTTCATCCCTCTTCTATTACAAAGGAGACTTCTCAGGGTAGGGGAAATCACAACTCCTTGCCCTCCCTCATTTCAATGCAAAATGAAAATCTTTTCTTGCTCTCTTTCCATTTCATGACAATTTTTCAATCAAAAATCTCAATTTCAAGCCCTTCCTTCCAAATTTAGTTGAATATTTTCATTTCTATCAACTCCAAAAGTAGGTGATAAAAAGGATGGGTAGAAGGCTTGGTACCCAAGCTAGAGTTAAAGAGGAAGAAACATTGAGTCAGACACTGGAAGATTCCTCTCGTGGGGTAAAAGGATCACAACAAGGCCATAGTAAGCCCCCTAGAGAGAAATAATATGCTATTGCATGCAGTGGTAACAATCAGACTATGGTGCAACGCTGTATATTAAGGTACCATTATCATCCCCTCAAGACTTTGATTGCTGAGAAGAGAGAAAATATTTTAGAAGCAGAATATGGAAAATTTGAGGCTATAATTAGCAAAGTGGAAAGCTTGCACAATTTTGTTTAGAGACCTCATGAGCAAGTTACAAATGCTGATACACTCTTTGATCTCACATCCACACTCCTCACTACTGTTAACAGATCACAAAACAATGATGGTGATACTCTAGTTGATTTTATTAGTAGTGATATTATAAGAAACTATAGTGACCAGGTATATGGAAGCAGGTCTTTGGAGGGAAATGACGATCAAACCCAAATATCATGGAGAAATATTGGGCTTTTAGCTGCTTCTATTTTTCAGCATGTGGCAGGAATTTTCACTATGCTTGGACCAATGGATAATGAACCCAAGCAAAGGAAAGCTATAGTACAGAGAAAATAGACTAAGTCAACAAAAAGCACTCGACTTGAAGCAGTGAAAGAGTCCTTGGAAGATGAAAAATCAGAAACAAACAAGAATATGGAAAGCATATTTAACATTTTGCGAAAACATAAGCAAGCCAGATTAGAGAATTTGGTTCTAAATAGAATATCATTTTCCTAGACAGTAGAAAACATCTTTGCGTTATCATTTCTAGTAAAAGATGGTAGAGTTGAAATAAATGTCGATGAAAATGGAAAACATTTTGTTGTCCCCAAAAATTCTCCCAGAGCTACAGAAATGGCATCTGGAGAAGCTTCTTACGACCAATTTGTTTTTCAGTTTGATTTTAAAGATTGGAAGTTGATGATGGAAGCTGTTGAAGGTGGTGAGGAGTTGATGCCTCACAGAACCAATACACTTATGATTCCTTGTTCTGAGAAGGCTGCAGAGACACCTATCAGAGAGATTTCAAGAAACAGGGGCAGAGTGGTACCTGCAACTCTTGAGGTGCAGGAGGATGAATGTGGAAGTGATGATGGTGGTGGAGGTCTTCAAAGAACAACACCGGAGAAGTGAAATAAGTGTCTCCTATGACTTTTGCTGTTTTTTTGGGTGTTTTTTGAAGGAAACTATCTCTGTTTCTATCAGTGCACTGTAATTCATACATGAAGCTAATCTTTAATTTAAGCAATCTGGTACATAAACAATGGTATCTTGTTGTCATAATTAGTTATAATTAAGTTTACTGGTAGTGCAAATCCCCGATCATGTAATACACCCCTTTAGGCATGGTTCCAAGCCCTGGGCAAAAGACTAGCATCATGTAAAAGGAAATTGTTAATGTAAGATGTCAAGTTTGATATGTTAAACCATTATTAGTCTCCTTGTGACAGTATGGTGTAATTTTATGTTTGAAAAGTATTTTGAGATACCACACAAGAACAAAGTTTCCGATTGTGTAGTTGGTTTAATTTGAGAATACATAGAGATGACAATAGGGTAAGGCCCGATGAAAATGGATGTAAATACAAAGGTTCAAAATACTAGCTAGCAACCCTTACCATACCCAAACCCTTTTACTGACACTACAAGGATAGAGATATCCACCCAGAGGTGTGTGGAGAATAAGTAGGGATATGCATGCTCTGGATTGACTAATTGCTTGAGCCTAGCTCAAGCAGGTGCAACTAGTAGATGGCAAGAGATTGGGAATATATATCTATTAAGTATGTGTATATGAAATTCATTATGTCCCCTCTTTATTTTCAAGGTGGGAGGAATGCAATGGAGAAAGGGAGATTGTATTTTTCCTCTATATCCCACCTATTAGGACACTACGATAAGTCCCAATAATAAGAGTTGGGTTCACTCATAAGTATATGATTGTAAAAGTCCATCATGAAATTTATTAATCTAAGTCATCCTTTAGTTGAAGCTTCAAGCAAGATACTCGACCTCTTTTCAACCCTTCAATATTCCTGGAATAGCTACAGAACAACCCTATTTAACCCACATTGAATGCCTCTTCTTGCTGTGATCTTAAACTTCAAACTTTGACCCTTCTCCCTATAAGAGCACCCAAGAAAAGCACTCAAAACAACCTCTCTTTCACACATTGTACCTACAACAAAACATAAGACTTCCACATTGCTTCTAGGGCTTCTTTCTTGCTATCTTATGGATCCTTCTTGCAGTGTCTAAGGACTCCCTTTGATTTCGTCTAGGGCCTCTTAGAGTGCTTCTTTAGACCTTCCTTGACTGCGGCCATATGCTTCTTCTTGATGGTTGATAAGGGCCTCCCTCTTGTTAAGGATTAAGGCCTCCTTTGCTGTGGATAAGAGCCTTCCTTTTGCTATGTATCTGGCCTCTCTTGACTACGTCTTTATGCCTCTCTTGACTACATCTTATGCCTCTCCCTAGACTACGTCTTAGGCCTCTCTCTTGTTGTGGCTAAGCCTACTTTTGACTACGATTAGGGCTTCCTTTTACTGTAGCTAGGGCTTCCTTTTCAACTGTGGCTAGAGTTCCTTCAAGACTGTGTCTAGGTCTCCCTTCATGACTACAACTAGGGCTCCTTTGTGACCACAACTAGGGCTCACACTATTGCAGCCTGCTAGCCTTGCCTTGCTCGGGGGCTCCTACACTCTAGCACTCTCTTCTGCTTCATCCGCATCCATCTCTACCCACATCCGCCAGTCCTGCTACTTTCTCTGCGGGGCTACCATAGCAAGGTATAATCCAAGAGGTTGTGTACCTCAAGTATCTGTCCCTCATCGCTTGTAGTCCTCCTAACTACATCTCAATGTCTCCCCACCTCTTCTTTAGATGTACATGAGCACTCCCTATAGTCCCTAGCATGCCCTAGGACACTACGACATGAGCACTAGTGCATTAACTATGCTAAAAGGTCACTTTCTTATTAATTTGACCATGAATATCTCTTCTACAAAGCAATATTTCTTAGCTTTGTTTACGTTAGTGGTTTGATAAGAACATTCCTATAGTCTCTTCACTGAATTTCTTAAAGTTTTTACATTTATGCTTTTTGACAAAGAAGGGCTAACATTTTACCCTAGCTAAGTAAGGATTGTTTAAATAACCTTCTAGCATGGTTCCTTTTTGTTCCATCTAATATTGGAAAAGTGTCATGAATTTACATTGAATAATGTAAGAATCTAGTCTTCTCAAGAAACAATCAAGCCAACTATTTCATTTTGAAAATTACCTACCAATTCTGGACATATTCTTTGAAATTTCTATGCTGAAGGTGTTGGATTTAGGTAAGTGATATAGAATGCACACCTATAGTTCTAATGTTCACCTATTAGACCAGTGAAAATTATAGGAAAAATTGGAAGGGGCGGACATGAATGTTCCAACCATACTCTTATTGGCCTGCAATATGTATATTCATAACACATACCTACAATACTATTGTTCACCTATTCTGCTAGTGCATATTGTAGGCAAACTGTTAATGTTGGACTTTGTTGTCTCAAGTTCACACACCAGCGCTAAAGATGCAACGTATTGTGTGCATCCTTAGATATGTTTGACATTGCAAGCTAACTGTTTAAATAAATGCATGTATAAAACTTCTATATTAGCAAAATAACCATCAATATTTTTTCCTAGCATTTTGGGCTGAATTCACAATAGTATGCTAAAAAGTGTCATTTCAATGTCTGGAAATTAGGATATATAAATGTGAGATATATACTCTACATCTTTGGGTTATCTCCTTTTCAAATCTGAGTTTTTTTAGGCTACATGTTAATTGTTTGAAATTTGACCTTTGAATAAATTCCTGAATGGACTTCGTAAATACTTGAATGAATGGACTTCATAACGCAGTGGTACCATAAATTGTGTTATTTCAAATATTTGACTTCCAAAATATACAATGTCCTCAATAAATACTTATATGTATAGATACTTATGTTTAGGATTATATATGTGTTGGAGTAGTTCCTTTATGTTTTACTATAATCTTGATGCTGACAAGCTTTAGCTAACTTTTTTCATCAATTGTTCATAGAATATGCAAAAGATTTCATTATCAAAATGTGGAAAAAATTACATTTCTCCTGATTTATTTTTTGATTGTTCATGACAAGATAATCATGTTGCAGGAATGAGGTATCCTATAGTCCGTTTCAATTTGTAGATATTTTTTTTCCTCCAATTTTTTTACAAGGATGTAGATTTGATTTTCATGTTGATTATTTTTGCATGTATCTTATCTAGCCACAAATGCTGGTAATGGAGCGGATCTTGAGAATTAGTTGTGGAAACAGACTATTAGAGATTAATGTCGCAATACCACTTCCACCTGGTGTCAATTTTTTTTTAATGGTAAGTGACATAAAGAAGAGTTATTTAATGATAGGGTTAAAAGGGCAACCTCATGTCTTAGTTCTAAGTCATTTATTTGCATTTCTTAGCTCTAAGTCATCTGTTTTTGAGTTTTACCAGGTCAAGTATTTCACTAATCCAATATACATGGATTGTATTTCTCACCCGATGTTAGTTACTTGACATGGTTGATATAACATTCAATTCTAGGCCACTTTTATTTTAAGTCAGAGATTTTATTGATTAAAAGGATGTTCATATTTTGATTGGTTTACTTAGAGCTTGATTTAAATTTTTTTTCTAAATTCCACGTGGATGTTATTTTTTCATTGTGAGCTCTTTCCACTAGTAAGGTCAGATGAGTCCTAGAACATAGGTATACAACAAGAACATCTTTGGCCTTTGTTGTGTATCTGTTATTCTTTATATCATTGATGGATGGTTATTGATTATGTAAAATAGAGGATGGGAAGGTCCTACCAATTCTCTTGACAAAACAAAATAAAATGGAGTGGTAGAATTGTGTTTTAAAGGGTGAGCCAGAAATCAGTACTTGAAAGGTAGAACTTGAGAATGGCAAGCTATTTGATCTGGATCTAGAGACACAACAGAACATGGAAAAAAAGTGATGGTATTGATGAGTCTTCCCAAAAAATAGGCTCTAATTGTTAGACGACTGCCCAAATTTTAGTTATCTGCAATGGAAATAGTGAATCTAGATTTATTTGTATGAATAGTGACTTTGGCCATTGTCTTATTCATTTCCTATGAATGATTTTGATTTTCAAACTCCAACTAGTTTGTTGTTAAATTAAGTAAAGCTTTGATGACAAACTTATAATTTTCAAATCTCTTTTCTAAATCTATTTTCTGGAGCAAATTTGTCTTTTTACTTTAGTTATTGTAGATTGCTACTGTGTGACATATGATACGATATAATTGCCTAGATAAATAGACAGAAGTGTTGTACAACATAGTCTTTTTTAAATCTAAAGAAACAATATTTCTAAATACAAAGTTTATTAATTAAGAACATCTTTTAGACTTCTTTGCTAAGTTATGATTATATTTCGGTAGGGGATTTTGTGTACACTAATATTGTGTTTTCTATTTGGTTTTTGTCAGGTAACAATGGTTAATAAGGAATGTGTTCTTGAGCAGCAAGCAGACATCTTATTCTACTATCAACATGAAACTCCATGGTTTTCAGGCATGGCAACAAAAACATAGATGTTAGTGGGATATCCAAAGTCCGTGTTGGATGAATTTAATACTAGTTATGATTTTGATTCTTTTTCAGATAAAGAATGTCATTAGTCAAATTCAAATAAATAGAAGCAGCTCAAGAATGAAGGTGAAGCTTTTGCTTTCTGTCTAGATCAATTTCTTTTATTTGTTGGTTGCTGTCATGTTTTGAGTGTGGACTTGTGAAATTCCAAATTGCATGTTCGTTTATGTAAAGGTGATATATATATATATATATATATATATATATATATATATATATATATATAATTTTTTTATTATCATATGTTGTTCATGGTTTCCGGAGATCCGTGTTACATTTGCACAGAAGTTTAGATATCATTCAGATATCTAAACACCAAACAACAACAACATTGAGATTTTTCTTTCACTCAACCTATAACATATTGCATCTGTCTTCATCAATGTTCTTCTTCCATATGTTATCAACTTATGACATTTCCTTTGCAATATTTGGTGCATTTTCTAGTTATAGGTCATTTATAGATTATAAATGTCTTTAGACTTTCACTTCTAATTGAGTATTCAATTGAACATATTTATTCTCTTATACATAATTATTTTTCCCTCCACTCACTTTTCATAACTTCCATAACCATTAGGTAGGGACTTGTAGCTTCGATGTTGCTTTGCTTGTTTAGTAAAATATTGTTGAGACTTTAATTTATTGAAAGTTGTAGAATTTACAATTTATGAAGTTTCAAGGTCTAATTTTAAAAGTCTAATTCTTTAAAGGGTGCTAGCTCAATGGAAGAGCACCTACTTTACAAGTAGGAGGTTGGTGGTTCGATTCCATCGTGCCCTGACATGATCCATATGGAATGAGCTTTTGACCATCACCAATGAGCTTTGGTGACATTTTTCAACCGTCACCAAAATATGAAATGGTGACGGTCAACGAACGCCACCATATATATGCATCAATAGTGACGAACCTCAAAGGTCTGTAACCATAAATCATTGTTGTTGATATGAAATGGTGATGGTCGATGTCTGTCATTATAGTCATTATTCGTGACGGACCTTGAATGTCACCACAACACCTATACTTATGGAAATGTGGCTTTTGGTGAGGGTCAATGAATGTCACCATATATATGCACCAATAGTGACGGCCATGAAAGATCCATCACAATAAATTGTTGTTGTTCATATGAAATGGTGACGATCACTATCCATCATTATAATCAATATTCATGATGGACCTTTAATGTCACCATAACACCTATACTTTTGGTGCCACCACCTTTGGTGATGTTCAGTTTTTTATGACGGAGGCTATGGCCCATCACCATTGCTCATATGAAATGGTGACGGTCACTATCTGTCATTATAAATCATTATTGGTGATGGAATTTGAATGTCACTACAACACCTATACTTTTGGCGACGTTCAGTTTTTGGTGACAGAGGCTATGGTCCGTCACCATTACTCATATGAAATGGTGTCGATCACTATCTTTCATTATAAATCATTATTGGTGATGAACTTTGAATGTCCCTACAACACCTATAATTTTGGCGACGCTACTTTTGGTGAGGTTCAGTTTTTGGTGACGAGGGCTCTTTTGATCGTCACCAATGAGCTTATGGTGAAATTTTTCGCTCCTCACCAATGTCCTTTTTTATTGTAGTGTCCATTTTGGTGGTGGTAGATAAACTTACTAAGAGTTCCCATTTTATACCTGTTAGAGATACTTTCAAAGCATCTGAAATAACACAAGTATTTATCAAGGAGGTGGTTAAACATCATGGATTTACTAAGAAAATCATATTAGATAGGGCATCTATATTTACAAGAAGATTTTGGACTAGTTTCTAGGGAGCCCTTTAGACATAATTAAATTTTAGTACAACTTATCATCCAGAGATTGATGGCCAAACTGAAAGAGTAAATCAAGTGTTAGAGGACATGCTTAGAATGTATGTAATGGATCAACAATCTAAGTGGGAAGATTATCTTCTTCTAGTGGAGTTTTCTTACAATAACAATTATCACCGCTCCCTTGGTATGGCACCTTGTGAGTTATTGTATGGAAGACCATGCAGAACACCTTTAAGTTGGGATAGATTAGAAGACAAAATTTTGGTAGGTCTTGAAATGCTTCAAGAAATGGAAGAACAAGTGTGTCATATAAGGAAAATATTAAAGGAGGTACAATATAGACAAAAGAGCTATGTTGATATGCATAGAGTGGATCGTAGGTTTAAAGAAGGGGATTTTGTTTTTTTTCGAGTAAAACCTCAGAAAATATATATTAGGTTTGGGAAAGGATCTAAGCTCTCTCCAAAATTTGTTGGGCCTTTTGAGATCATCAAAAGGGTTGGACCTTGTTATCACTCAGGTTGTAAAAAAGGGATACGGCCGAGGTAACGACAAACCAAATTTGGACTACAGGTTCTAGCCCACCTGCAATCAGAGAGGGCTCTCTCTTTATGATTTAGCTTTATTTGAAAGGATTTTAGGCTAGCTATTGAATTCGGGAGTTTTTGTTTTGATTTTGGTGGGAAGATTGATGCTTTCAGGTAAAGAGGCAGGTATAGTGTGAAAATTTCAAACCATTGGGCATGGAGTCAAAGAGTAGGACTGCTGGTGCGTTTTCTTGGTCACAATAGAGGTATGGGGCAAGGTAACTGCACATGAAACAATGTTTCAGGTTTAAAGGATGGAGTGAATGCTAAGTAATGAGAGGCAGTTAAGAATCTCTCAATCAGCTTAACAGAGGGAAACAACAGAGCCCTACCTAGGGGCAGTAAAGAATCCCTAGATAATCGGCAAACACAGGTGAATTAGGGTAAATATGAGCCAGAAGGAATTCATATTCATTACCAATTCATTCAGATGAAAACATAAAGAAACAACAAAAATTGAGCATAGAGTGTATTTAAACAAGTTCTAGGCTAATCTTTCTTTCTGCTATTTAGATAGTGGTAAACAATAAACAAAGGTAAGATGCACTTATTGTTTCATGCTGCAACGCAGGAATTCCATCTTTCAGTCTCTAGAAATCATTAACAACACATCAGACAGTGTCTTCTCTAGGCTTTCAGCAATCTTTGATTATAGAAACAGTCTCAGGTATACAGTGCGAGTCTCTAGTGAGAATTATCAATCGACCAACCCTTAAAACAATACAGAGGGTGGTATATATAGGGAAAACTCTCCTAATTGCCTTTATTACAACCTGACCTAAACAGGTCTGAGAAATGATTACTTTTAACCTAATCCTATCCAGAAATAAATGTAAGAAAATATCTTGAGCTGCGCTGAGGGTAGCCGTATCAAAACTGAGTAAATGTGTTGTCCTCGGTGGCTTGGTGCAGTGTTTCTGTAATAACTGTGCATGGGCTTCTGCTCCATTGTAGTTCGGTGGCTTTAAATGCTTTAATTGTGATTTGAGAGCTAGGATGGGTTTGCACAAATTGATTTGACTTTGCTGGCTGCCATTCAATGTAACCTGCTTTGGGAATTGAAGGTTTCCATTAAACAATTTAACTGGTACACTTTGCTGCTTCATCTCTCCTCTGATACTCTTTGACAAATGAATTGGGTTGCGTCTCTCCTTTCACTGTGGGTCAAATCACAAATTAATGGCCGCTGTTCGGCCCTCTGTTTCTTTTAGAACTGTCTTCTGATCCTTTCTGCATGCTTCGCAGAGAAAAACGGGTCATTCGGCACCTTTTGGGCTTGCTGGGGGCTGCGTGATGAGGGGTTTTCCACTTCGGCTCATTTCCCGTAGCCATGCACGATTAGTGCTAGGCGCTAATCGCGCATGAAAAACTGCCTCAGAAACTGATTCCGGGCTTCCTAAGCACGATTTTCGCCTTTCGCCTCAAAAATTGATGATGACGTCAGCATGATGTAAGTGGGTGGGACTTGGTATGGCGGATGACGTCAGCATGATGATGTCAGCATGATGACGTCAGCGAGATGACATCAGCATGTACGGTGGATGACGTGGCAGGGACATGGCGGCAGTGACGTGGCGAGGGTGACTCGGCAGGAGGACGGCGTGTGCACATGATGTGGCGAGGTCCTGAGGCAGTCGTCAAGGGGGGAAATAGGCGGTTTATGGTTTTCGTCAGACTGCCTTTGGTACGGGGGCGGTTTCTGTCAGAGTGGCTCTGATGCAATAGAAAGTGGATGTGCGTCCTCCTGTACGGGGAGAAAACCACTGCAATATCAGAGGCTAACATCCGGACGCAGGGGGCGCTCCGAAATCGGCGAGAGCCATCGGATGGGGAGGGGGCAGATCGGAGGGCTGTCGGGACGGTTATCTGGCGGGTGGTTAAAGGACGAGGCCCGCCCAAATATTTAATGAAAAATGCGATGCGGCGGGGGGGTTTGAACTTAGGAAAGTGGGTTTTGGGGTTCTTTATATAAGGTTCGGGCGGGGTAAATGCTTTAAATAATGTTTAATAAAACTTTTAAACATTAATTTTTGAGAAATGATTGCGGAGGGGAAAGATAGAAGGTTTTGAGGGGTAAAGGGGTGAATGAGGAAGGTTATTAGCCTAACCAAATGTTAGGCTAATCCCAGGACACAAAAGGCTAATGCTGGGTTCCGGATGAACTGAGCATTTCCAAGACTTTGATAAATATGGCTATAATGCCAAGGGATGGGAATATATACATAGGGGAGTTATATAGTGCTTTTAGTAAGGGAAGGGAAAATGATGTAGGGAGTTAAATAGCATAGTTAGTAATTAATATGGAGGTGACCAGAAAGCACTAAGGTAGGGGACCTTAGGCCATTTTGGGGAATACAATTTTGTAAAAGAAGAATGAAAATACTTGAGTGAAGTAGATCTTTGCCAAGGGCAATGTTATGGAACATGATGAAACTAAGAGGAATCAAGGAGATCTTGACCTCTTTAGGGGAGTTAGTAAGTGATTTGGGGAAAGAAGAAGGGGAGTTAGTAATGTCCGGCTTGAGTTCCTCCAGGTGAAAAACTGCATCATGACTGTGATCTGAAAAGGTATACCACTTTAAAACACATAATTGATCATGAATCATCATTCTGCAACCTCAAAAACTACCTACCCAGTCTACTTTTCCTAACATTTTTTCTTCTTTTTGGTTTGGGTGCACTTAGACTTGCAGACCCAGCTTTACAATTTTTCTTTTCTCTGTTCTCCTATCTAAGTCTACACTTATTTCTGCCAAGGGCCCAGATTAAGCAGTTGGGCTCCTTTGATTCTCTACCTATCTACAAATCTGCCAAGATTAAACTGTTTGGACAGATATCATTCTCTATATTCTAAAACAGGAAATTGAAACCTAGGGAGGCCAAGATTAAACTGTTTGGCCTTCCCTTAACTGAAAGAAATCTTCAAAAATGGAATGCAGCAGTGGCACTTAGACTAGCACACTTTCATGGCATCTTGTGGAAATATGGAACACTGCAGCCTGCAAAGTATGACATATTTGGCATGTAAAAATGTCAATCATGAAAAATGAACACCTGTTGCAACAGGAGGCTAACAGACCTGTGGCATATCGTCTTGCTTTACCACCAATTTTTCATCGTATGCATGTTGTATTTCATATTTTGGTACTACGTAAGTATGTTCATGATCCATCTCACATTTTAGATTGGAATCAATTACAGGTAATGGATGAAGGGACTCTGAAGGTAGAGCCAGTTTTCATTTTGGACCATCACACTTGACAGCTTAGACATCGCATGATGGACCAAGTAAAGGTTCAATGGGATCCGTACAATCCTAGTTCCACCACTTGGGAAGATGCATCTTCTATGCGTCTTGAGTTTCCTTTTTTGTTTAGTTAAACTATGGGCCAAGTTTACTCCAAGAGGGGGAGTATGTAGTGTCGTATTTGTTTCCTAGTATAGTTTTGTCACTCCTACCAAGGGTGATTTTTGATGAGTTATATATATGAAAGATTGATCACTTGATTGAGGAATAATGTTTTATATACATAGTTATTTCCTTTTATGTTTATGTATGGCAGATTGATCACTAGATTGGGGAAAAATGTTTTATATAGTTATATTTCCTCTTATGTGTGGTATCTTTGATTATCTATATTAGATGGTTTTGATCAAGTAAATGTTATACATATGTTTCTCTTTTTGCATTTGATTTATGAAGCAAGTGTATGACATGGATGGTGATCTAAGATTGAGACACATATACCCATGGATGCTCATGGTTATGTGGAATAGATGGTTAATTATGATTTATGGATGATACATGATTTGTGTGATTATATATGTCTAATATTGTACTAAGCATGATGTGGTAGGGTACCTGGTCATTTTCCAACAAGGATGTTCAATTATGAATGACTGCGGAAGTCATTTCTTCAAAACCAAAATCACTGTGGAAGTCATGCATAATTCTCAGTAAAATGTTACTAAGTTAATTTCATTATGAAATTCATTTGATTCCTTTGATCTATGAGATTGTAATGTGTGCAGGTCTTTGAACAAGGCCTTACCAGTGAACCATTAGATGGGTAAAAGATCACAATCAGTACCATAAGGAGAAACACAGAGTTTCAAAGCACAATAGATGAGAGGGCATGGAAATTAGGCAATGGAGTTCTAAATGCAAGAAAGAAAAAGACGTGGAGTCTTGTATATTTAGGGCACGAAGTCCTGAATATTTAAAAAAATCAAGTTGTGGAATCTTAGATCTTTGGAGTAGATCATGGCGTGGAGTCCTCAATCTACTAAGGCACAGAGATGCATGAAATAGGGGTGGAAAATCCCTATTCTCCAGAAGAAAAATACCACTTATGGATGAATTTACTTAAATAAAATTTCAGTTTCACAATTCTGGAATGACTTTCTAAAAATAGAATGTCATGTCCAGCTTCTCAAGCATGAATTTCCAAAAATAGTAAATTTCCTTGGATAAATTGGTAATCAAGTGTAGTTGAATAAAAACCACTTAACTTATCATTAATCAATCCTAATAGTTCAATCTTGACTGAATCCTGAGTATTATTAATATTATGATTATTATCTTTTATGAGACTATGATATTATTATTAAAATGGAATTGCAAGTCAAATCCATCTCCTCCATCAATTCACACCTCTCCTTCATGAATCTCATGGCTCTATGTAACTCTCTCTCTCTCTCTCTCTCTCTTTTAAATAATACATTACACTCTATTTTATGCACTTATAAAAGAATGACATATTCTTTTTCACTCATTAAAAGTATGTCATAAAATATTCCTCTTACGCTCTCTTTAATGCATATGTTACACTCTCCTTAATTGGGGCATGCATACCTCCCCTTAATGGCATAAGTTACACTCCTCTAAATGGAATATAATGCATGCACATTACTCCTTTATTACAAGAATTAGTTGCTCCTCCTATGTATGAGTCTCATGTATTCTCACTTGAGGGGGAGATTATGATGCCAAGAGTGGAAGAGACTTGAGGAAAATGGTGAGAGGGAGAGATATGGAGAGTAGCCTATTGCTTCCAAAGTAATTCTAAAATTCTTACTAAAATTCTGAGATCTCTATTGAGGTTGGCCTTGGGTGGTAATTAGAGGAAGTGAAAATTTGCTTTCTTAGTTGCCTTGCAAATATCTCTATTGTTGTCTTTTGGTATTGCTTGTGAGCTTTTGCAGCTCGGGGGTTCCAGGGGGAGAAGTTTTTCCTGGATATTGTTGGGAGGAAAATCGGGTGGTTCACAATGAGTTGGTAAGGATATTGGAGCTAGAGCATACTCTCATTGGAGTTGGAGCATACTCCCACCTTTTTGAGTTGTATAAATTCACTACCAGGTATGTTGAGAACATTATATTGTGTTTTTTTTTGTAGTTCATTACATCGTTTTTTTTATTTGGTTGTTGACCGAAACTTAGATGTATATCAAATGCTGCACACTAAATGTTGAAGGAATTTTGCAATAACTATAGATTATTTTATGTAAGTTTTCTTTTTGTACAGTTTCGTTGCAAGTTGATTGACATCATGTCTTAATGGCCGAAGCATTCAAGATGCCATGAGTATATGAAAACATATTGATAGCATAAATTTGGTTTTCCTTCTCTTTTTATAGCTATAGATAAGTTTTCACATTATATGTTTGACAAAAGTGATAAATGAGATAGTATGAATTTGTTTTTGGTTGTGGTTTTAAAGAATTGCGTTTCTGGGCATTTCTATTTTGATTCATTTCAACTTCATGGGGTATCTGTGCCTTATGGCCATGTCACCCCAACTTTGATTTCAAAAAATAGAGTTTCCAAATTTGATTCTTTACGTTGTTATAGTTTATAGATTTGTTGTTGCTACCTGGTGATTTGTTTCACTGTTTTTTTTCTTTTTAGCTATGACTTACCTGGTAATCTTTATTTATGAAACCAACCTCTTATATAAACTTAGAATTCTTGTTTTAATGTCTCAATGGTTAATGAAGTGATAGTTTAAATAACTTGTGACTGCTTGTTTGATAGTTTAATAGTTAGCAACTTGTTTTGTGACTGCTAACGTTGTTCAAAATTCTCCAATGGCTGTAGCTACATTGTTGCGAGCTATTTGTAAAATTTCTTAAATGTTTATAGTAATTTATGTACCTAAAGTTTTGTATATGCAACAATGAAGATGGATGATAGTTATACTTATGTATTAGGTTCACTTATTGGCATTATTGGCAATGAAAAATAAGTTATGTAATCTTAGATTCATGTTAGTTAATTGTGGTGAAATCGCCTTAAGGGTTATGGTTGTAAGTGTTTGAAAAAATGCCTCAATGGCTATACATTTCATGCTTGCAAACTGTTTGACATAATGCTTCAATGGTTGTAGCTAATTACATCTATGAATTGTCTATAAATATGGCTAAGTGAATTTAGGATTTGCAACCAAGGTGTTTTTGGAAATATCTCAATGAATAAGCATGATGATTCCATTGAATTAAAAATCTATGGAATTCAAATTGGGTAGGTAAATTGTTGTAATTGTTAGCTCACATATGAATTCATAATCATTGGAAACCACTCCTTTAGAAGTTGAATTATCTTGTTTTTCTTTCCTTTGTTTTACCAAAGAATTCATAGGCATATTATTTAGAACAAAATCAAATTAGTCACTCTTAAACACATTTAATTGCAATAGAATGAACAATTAGCTTATTGGAAATTGTGGTTTGTAAAGATTGATATTATTTATCCCACTAAAGACTCTATCATTTAAATGTGATTTTAAGACTTATGGTTGTAAGTTTTGGATCTTGATGAACCATGACCCTGTAGCTTTGATGAGAAGATTAAAATTACCATGGGTTAGTTAGTTAGTAGAAATTAGTGTGTAGTGTAAAGAATACCAAAAAAAAATAAAATAATAATAATAATAATTATAGATATATGAATTTCCATTAACTTTTACGTCTTAAGATAAAATAAAATAAAATAATATCACATTTTGAATTAGCCTTAGTATAATACTGATGGTTGGTAAGGTGGGACCTTACACTTTTCAACATTGCATGAGTGAAAGAGTGAGCTATAATTAACTAGTTGAAGGCGGTTGAGACTACTGACCCATCCTTAGCTTATAAAACTTCATCTCTTATGCACTGACAACAAATTTCTAACTATAATATGATCAAGAGAAGAGGTCAAGAATATTGCATACTTGTACCTACCTGATTGTTGTTGGAGAGACATGTATGCTACTGCTGAGTTGATGTTGTTGTGTGCTAATGACTCAAGTACATCTTCTTGATTGTCTTTTCCTTTTTTGTTGATCTCATTTTGCTAATGGGTTGTCTTCTTGTTGATGTGCAAGTGTTGGGGGACCTATATCAACCTTCCCTAAAGAATACACGACCTTTTAACCCATTTCTCCATTAGAATTCTTCTTGTAGCTTATTCTCAACCTTCCTGTAGAGATTCTGTAGTAGTTCAGAACTTCTATAGAGATCCTGTAGTAATTAAGGACAACCTCTTGTAGCAGACTTGTTTTGTCCATATCTCCCAAATGGTAGAATGGATTGACCTAAAACTTTCTGAGCATGTTTCCATCATCATAATGCACTTCCCCATAAAACAAATTTGGCCAATGGATGCACGAATCTCGAGAAAAACTAAAAATGGATAAATGTGATGGAGGCCAATTTCTTGGAAATCGTGCACTAAAATTTTCTTAAATTTCTTGGGCATGTTACCATCATCTATATGGATCTCCCCTTGAAACAAATTTATAAATTGAGGCATGTATATCGAGAAAATTCAAAAATGGTTGTATGTGATGGAGGTCAATTTCTTGGAAACCATGTACTGGAATTTTCTGAAATTGCTTGAGCATGTTACCATCATCCATACGAATCTCCCCATGAAATAGATTGGCAAATGGATGCATGGTTCTCAAGTTATGGAAAAAATAAATTTATGCTCTATCAATTTTTGTTTCCTGTAGTAAAACAGAACATTCCAGTAGTTTTTTTGGACAATAAGCAAATTGAATGGGAAAAGCTTGCGAATGATGCGTGGATGGTGGAAAAAAAATGAGGGTGATGGATTGGCATGGCCTTGGCCTTGTTGGAGCATTTGAGCAAAGGAGGAGAAAGTTGAAATTTGACTTCTTTTGACTAGGTTTTACAAATTTTTTGTTTTGGTACGAACTTGTTTTTGTTTCTTGCAAATGTTGAAGAGTACATGCATTCATCAGAGAGACACAAGCGGAAAATATTTATGATTTTGTTTTGTTTTTTTTTCTAAGCCTACTAGCCGCCACAAGGAGGTTTTCAACTAGTATGTCTTCCTAGGTGCCTCAAAGGAGGTTTCCACCTAGGATCTTTTCTTTTTTTCCTCTCTTTTTTTTTTTTTTCCAACCCATTGACCGCCTCATAGAGGTTTTCAATCAATGAGCCAATATCAAGCACCTCAAAGGAGGTTTTCACCTGAGATTTTTTTTTCCCTTATTTTTCATTTTTTTTTCTACCCTACTCTACTTGAAAAAAAAAATCACTCTCAAGTATAAGAATACTTCCAATGGAGCCACGTGCACATCAAGACGACAGACAAACTGATGTGTAGGCTTACAATATATGATTTTACATGTACCTGGATTTTAGAGACCAAATGATTTGACTTTGAAAGGATCAAGCATAGTTGAAGAATACAATGATGCTCCATCTTGTTGATTTTCTGGAACCAAACCTCAATATAACATTGATATCCTTGGTTTTCTTGCTGATCTGGATCATTCTTCGTGTCTTCTTCTACCATGAGCTTCCAATATCCCTCTTTTTGCCGATTGTTCTCTTCAATACTTGGACGATTTGATGGTAACCATGAGGGAGCTCTCTCGATCTCTAATTTTGATGTCTTCTCTTCATCAAGTGCAACCCTTGATTCTGTGGTCTTCTCATTTGAATCTTCTTCTTCTGGATGTGGTCCTTCTGTTAGTGCCTAGATTTACCTCAGGCTAAAAAGGTAGGATCTAGGGCCAACATCAAACCACGCTCAGCCTGGTAGCTAGCCCTACCAGGTCAGGAGAGGGCTCTCTCTAGGTCAATCTCAACAAATTATGATCAATGAGGGCTTGAGATGACTGAAATATCTTCTGATCTTAGGCTATGTATATGTGTAAGAGAGTTTGATTTGATAAAATGATGATTTTGTTGGCTCAGATGGAAAGATGGCTTTTGGGTGTAGGGATTGAGGCTCAGTCTTGTAGAGATCTCAATGTTGCAAGGTAGGCAATTATTTTTGGCACTTAAAATTGAATGAGATGGAAGGAATAGACTGGTGAGGTGTTCAAGAGGGCAAGATGGATCCTCCCCAAACAGCTGAAAACATCAAATAACTAAAGCAAACTTCAAGTAGAGCACTGCAATTTCAATGGATTCTGTTAAGAAATTTACTGCATAACATAAATAATTAATGAGAGGAATAAATATAAAAATAGCCAGCAACAACCATAAACACATAAACACAAATGTTTATCCAAGAAAACTCCAAATCTAGGGAAAAACCCAACCTAATAAGATCTTATTAGCATTGGCCAAAACCCTGGCCAATCCGACCAAATGAGCCTTCACCACTAACCTCCAGGTCTTGCATTACAATGAAGTCCTTCCAGCCTTTTATAAGCTCCATTACATATAATACCACGGGCAGAATACTATGGGTGAACAATACCATGTGCACCAAAACCATCACTGTTTAACCTGGTTAACTTTGGCTCTATCCTGAGTCAAGTTTACCTAACAATTCCCCCCTTAAACTTGACTTGGGGTTCCTTGACTAACTCTAGCCAAACCTGCTAAGTGAGACGATCCTGCTCACTCTAGCTCTTACCCCCCTCAGAGTTTTTACCTGGGGTATTGTTAATCCGACATCCCCCCTATCACCTAGGTCTAACCTAGACTTTACCGGTGATCACCGAGGGGTACACATGCCTTACCAGGTCTTACAGTAGTATGCCCATTTACATGCAATAATTTTGACTTCATTATTATTATTATTATTTTTTGTTTATTGCTGCTGCGATTCTGATCCATCCTCTCTCAATTTGATGTGCTCAAAAACTTCTATCAAACCGCTCCAACTGCGAGCCCTCGTAGATTCCAGCACTGGTAACTATCGCAAATGCACTGTGATCCCTGACCGACACTATCTTCCGCACATTCTCCTTGAGGTTCTTCTGCGTAAGATTGTTCCACCATTATTTTCAGACCTAGATCTATAAAAGAAAGGCTGCATTGATCTCATCAGGCACTATAAACCCCTAGCATCAAAGAATCCCTTTGAAGCCAATATCTGGCTCTGATACCAGTTGTTAAGAAATTTACTGCATAACATAAATAATTAATGAGAGGAATAAATATAAAAATAGCCAGCAACAACCATAAACACATAAACACAAATGTTTATTCGGGAAAACCCCAAATCCAGGGAAAAACCCAACCTAATAAGATCTTATTAGCATTGGCCAAACCCTGGACAATCCGACCAAATGAGTCTTCACCACTCACCTCCAGGTCTTGCATTACAATGAAGTCCTTCCAGCCTTTTATAAGCTCTATTACATATAATACCACGGGCAGAATACTATGGGTGCACAATACCATGTGCACCAAAACCATCACTGTTTAACTTGGTTAACTTTGGCTCTATCTTGAGTCAAGTTTACCTAACAGATTCTACTTACACTCTTGTTTTTTTAGTTCAGAAGAAACAAGATATAGAATGGCATACATGACGTATAAGCAAATTCAAAATTACAAAGAAAAGCACTGTACCAAGACAATTTTCCACATGAATCCCAAAAAGTGCTGCAAATCCTGGTCTCAATTCCTTAGCCAAAATGCTGATATGAGTGTACAATGAAGCTCAAGGCTTTCTCAAAAGTCCAACCATGCTAATGACTGAAAGATCACAAGATATAGACAAAGCATAACTCATCCTAGCCTCTAGGGGTCGAGCTCACAAATTTAGGAGCTATTTCAACTAATTCTAAACTAAGAACTAGAAAATAGGCAACATAACAACATGCCTATAGAAACAAGGGAACTGATTCATTTAGTCTCAAACAACCTTTAAACTGATGAATCTACCTCTACAAGTGAAAATTTAACATATTTACATCATGATCCATCAATGGTCATCAAATTACATCACAAACTTGACATTAAGAAGGTGGAAAAGTCAAACTGGCAAAAGCTAGGCGAAAAACAGAGCAAAACTTGGTCAAACTGGCAATTTTTCCTCTATGCGCCACGCGTGATTCTCTATGCGTAGCGCCTGTTTGGACCCACTTTTGGAGGCCTTCCTGGTGTCTAAATGAGCTCCAAGTGTGCTTGTTGGAAAGGTCTACCTGTCTAATTTCCAACCCAAGTCGATTTTTTGAATTTGGCCTCCATTTGTCCCTCCAAAAGTTAGTTCTCCAAACACTGCTTCCCGTGTGTCAAAATAGGGGTAGTGAGGTCATTTTTTGAGTGTTTTTGACCTTTTTGAGGGCTCAAAACCTGCCCAAATTTCTTGGCCATAGGTAGGAAAGCATAATTTTTCATGCCAAATCCAAAAATGCTGAGTTTTTGTGATTTGGAGGCTCATAGCAAAAGCGAGCGCCACGTGGCGTGGCGCATAGGGCAGAAAATCCTATTTTTGTGCCAAAAAATTTCCAAAATGAAAAAATTGCTCCAATTTTTTTGAAATTTTGGCTGAGTCTTCTCTACCAAGAGCTATGTTGGGCCAAGGAAGCCTCAGCCAATATCTAAAGTTGATCATGCTCCTTTTTCCTCTTTGATGCCTTCTTTAATTTTGACTTTAAACTCCTGATTCTCGCCTTGCAAACTTTGTACCTTGCCATGTAATTAAAATCCATGTGTCTCAACAAGTCTTTCTCCTTGTTGGCCTTCTCCAAAAATCTCTCTAAGTGGTTATTGACTCTCTCAAGCCAAGACTCCCGATCGGCATTGATTTCTTGCTCTAGTGAAGTGAACTCCACCGTCCTCCTTTGGGCAGCTTGGCATTTCTCCCGAATGTTTTTCCACCTTTATGAGGTTTCCTGAGTGCATGTACCTCTGTAGGAGAGTCACTATGGGTCTCCTCTTCATAATCATATGAAGGATTAGATGCCATGTCTGCTGGTAGATAAACTATCTTGGAGAAATAGGCACTAATGTGTTAAACTGTCTTGACCTGTCTTTAATGATGTGTTTGACCTCTGCCATCAAGGGAAAACAATGAAATGAGAGACTGTGGAGGGGGAATTTAGAGAAATAGGGAATTAGGGAATGATTTAGGGAATGATCGAAACCAGAGATTCTGGGTTCGATCCCCAGCGGAGTCGCCAATTCTGGTTGAAGGGAAAGTACCCCTAGAGTCCTTTGGGCTGAGACTCTACCAGACTGAAAATTGCTTATACAAAGAAACACACACACACAGCCATCTTTTTAACTTTTAAGCAAATTCTAATGTTTTAGGGTACATACCTAAGGTCCTACGCCCGAGAAGACCGTTAGGGTGCAAACCCTTCTTGGAGTTCCCTTCTTCTTTCTCTGACCTGCAAGACAAACAAATCAAAGAAATCAACAGTACATGTATAGAAGTTTATGTATAAATCATCTTTATGCTATAAAGTTAGTTATAAATAATCTTTAAGTAACTACTTTCATAAGAATTCAACACAAGAATCTCATAAGCATAAAGAAAGATTATTCGGGAACAAAGACGTGTTTCTTTATATATAAAGGCAAATAAAGTACATATATCGGAAAGATATCACCTGAACACCTTCAGCAGGCTCCAAGCAAGCTTCCTCCCGGATTCGTTCCAGCCTCCAGCCTTCAACAAGAGCTCCTTCCAAGTCTTACTCAATGATGATGTCAAGGATGAATAATCACCAATACACATGGAAACAAGGGTTTCCTATGCAAAATGGGGGAAGTGCAGGATGCACCAAGGACTTCAGACCTGGTCTAAGGGAAAAATCTCAGCATAATAATCTTGCTCTCCTTTCTCTCTCTCCTTGGCCTTCCCTTTGATGTCTTTTTATACCCTCTCCAAAGTAGTTTTTTAGTTAGGAGTTGGTTGGGAACAGTTGGGCCACGGGCACTAACAGGTGATCCAGCAGGTAAACCCGCGATCACCGCCCGAAAAAGAGGAAATTATATTTTTTTAAGTGTTTTAATAGATACACGCGGGTTGGGTATGACAGACCCGCGTGTACACGCGTTTAACACAGGGCAAAGTCGCGTACAGGGAATAAAACACTGTTTTTTAAATTTTTGGACCAGGTCTGGAAGGAGGGGTTGCCCTAGGCCATAAGTGCAGCATCACAAACCATAAGAGTGAGATTTGGAGCTATAACAGCTAGGGTTTGGGATTTTAAGTATGAGACTAGGGTTTGTGGCATTTGGGATTTTGGGAAAGGGAACTTGGGATAGGGGATTAAGGGTATGTGAATTTGGGGAATAAGGAAAGCAAGGAAAATATGAAATAAGGGAGTGATGAGGTGAGGGGATACTTGGTAGCAAAACAACCAAATACAAAACCCTAGTAGCAATCTCCTTTGAAAATGTTGAAAAAGTAGGGTTTGATTCTTTTAAAAATTCACCATGTAACAAACACCATCAAACAATCATCAAATTTGGACGAAGAGCAATGAAAAAGGGTCAACCTACTTGGACCAGTGAGAATCCATGCGTTTTTGGGCGATTGGAGCAAGTTCTGGAAGTTTTCGGGCTCTCTGGCTATGTGCGCTGTGCATTCAACCCAATGTGCCGTGCCTAGCGTATGCGTCGCGCTCGTGCTTTTTTACACTATAAAATGCCGCCCAATGCGCCACGCCTGGTGAGTGTGCCGCGCCTCCTGTCTAGTGTGCTGCACCGATAACTTGGAGAAATTTTCACCCAAACTTCTCACTTGTTCACCACAACAACTTTGCTTTGCTTTCTCTTTGCTCTTGGAGTGCAAATGAGCTTTAAACATTTGGAGACATGATTTATACATGGAGCTTTTAGATTTTAATTTTGCCAAACCCACTTTCATAATGTTTTGAAATGGCTTTATTTTCACACTCTGTTTTTTGGACTTTTTCACTTCATTTTAACTTTGTGATGAACTAAATGACCTGAGCTTTTCTTATTTTGCAGGTGTTGGAACTACTGGGGCTAAGGAAAGAAACCAGGGTTGCAGATGGAGTGATATACAATGAGGAAAACAAAATTTCATGATTTTTGTACAATAAAAGCAAAATACTCTGTTTTTTGAACACTTAATGATGAAATTTATTGATGTTGAAACCTCCTCATGGCCTGCTAGTTGTTATTAGACACTTTGAAACATTTTTTGACAAAACCCTAATGAAACCCTAGACCTAATTGACAATGAAACCCTAAAGATAGACTTTGCAATCTTTAAAATAAAAAGAAGGTTGTATATGCTTTTTAATGAACAAACATGAACCAACAGGTAAATGACATGAGGGAAACTGTAGGAATGCCACTACCGTCAGATGATCCATGTGCCTAATGGAATGTAAATGACTGGGCGGGACACTGTTGTGCCCTACAACAACCCCCCATTTCATATCATGTTTATTTACAAAATTATTATATGAAATGGGTCCCTTTAGAGTTTAATTGGTATCAATATTGTATTGTTCAAAAAGGTTCGAAAACCAAATGAAAACATTATATAAAAACCTTTTGAAAAAACCCATTTGATCAAATAAAACAATCTTTTATCATTGCGATAAAGCGATCGCAAGATCGCATATCGCAATGACATTGGAAGCATAAATAAGTGGCACATTGGTCTCCGCCGATGCGATATCGCTATCAGCTATCGGCAATACTCCATGCACATGTTAAAAGCGCCCCATGCCATTAGCCCCGACGCGATGCGCAATCGGCGATCGACCATCGGCGGTAATCTTACACAGTCTTAAAACACCCCAACTCTTTCACCCCGATGCGATGGAATATCGCAATCGGCAATCGGCTATCGGCAGTGTCCCATGCACAATAATAAGGCGCCCAGGTTATACCCCCGATGCGATGCGATATCACAATCGGCAATCGGCGACACACTATTTATGCACATTATAATGCCCATTCACCCCGACGTGATGCGATTTCGTTATCGGCGATCGAGATTCCGAAATTGTCAACGGAAGGATTTAAAGTGCTCCCGACGCCCGATTACGATATAGTGCGGATTTCGAAAAAGCCGTTAAATGAAGGGATATTATGATTTGTTCATATTTAAAGCTTGATCTTTTAAGCAATCATTCACCCGCGCTCAACCGCCAAAACGTCCACAGCACGCTTAAACGGGCCATTCGGCCGAGTAATGGTATAATGAGCATTTAAAGAGTGGCAGGTCTTAAACGGCCATTTAATGTAATTGTAAGATCCTCCCATGGATTGTGTCTGCGCCCATTTTTAAAAAGCTAATCCCTTATTACGTATTTCTCAATATTTCTCATCACTTGCAAGTTTTCATTGCTATTTCTCTGTGTTACGTATATTTGCCCCTCTGTGCAGAATTCATCCAAAGGAGAGAGCTCAAGCAAGATGGGGAAGAAATCCAAGAAGACCACAGGCGCTTCCGCTACACCAGCTGCAGGGCAAGCTACCGTGGACAAGAAAAAGGGCTTAATATCTGATACTACATGCACGGATCTCACCAGAGTTACGTGGCAAGGCACTTACAACCTAATTGAAGCCGAAGGACCAGAAAAAACAGCAACAGAAGCTAGTGTGGATTTACTTCGGAAGTCTGAGAGTACTCTCAAGGATTTAGCCGATTCTTTCCTTCACAGAATAGCGGCCAGGGAGCAAATTCTCCCCATACACAGACATAGTGCGGTGGGTGATTCAAGAAATCCCAATCTTGGATAGAACTTTCAGCACTAGAGATGGAAGAATCTTTGGATCATTCAGGGCGGATGATCTAAGGCAAATGTATCATTTGCCCGAGCCGGAGAAGATATATAATAAAGCGTTCCTGGAGAAGTTTGCAAGCGAAAATGAAGTTGAATCCGAACCCATCCGGGATTGGAGACAAAATCCAGCCAAACACAAACACGAATCTTCCGGTAAGTACTCGTTTGATTCTCTGGCTTCTCCTTATTGCTATGCGGGAATAATGATGTGTAGATTATGGGGATTGCATGACTCTGCTAATTTTACCATAGAAATGGTTCCTCTAATGGAGGTAGCAGTAAACAGTATAATTATGGATTGGGCCACCATCCTTTCTGACAAATTAGCACAAGCTGTGCGTGATTTTAGAAATCAGACTGTCATCTTTGAAAGGAAAATTCCCCCATTCTACTACAGCACCTATATTCTAGACACCCTCTGTTTTAACTCTGAATTCCCCGTACTCGGCTGGAGGTGGACTGTGCAAGACCCCTCGCCCATTCATATATATCACCAGAAATTGTGGAAATCTTCTTATAAACAACATTTGTACCAAATCTGCAATGGCTTTATGATGCCTATTCATTATTCTATTTTTGATAAACCCATTCCCAAGATTTCCTATCAAGCTTCGTTTGATATAACAGCGGTAGCGAGTTGGTTTGGAGAGGAGAGTTTTACCTACATAAGAGTTTTCGGCAGCCAAGCCAACCCACATGTTCTCCTTCTGTATATACCAGATAAACTGCTAGCAAGAGAAATTGCTTATCATATTACGGCTGAGAGTGTTACACAGACTCTCAAGAAAGAAAAAGAAGAAAGGCAGAAGAGAGCACAGGAGGAGAAACAGAGAAAAGAGAAAGAGGAACAGCAAAAGAAAGAGCAAGAGGAAAGGCAAAAGAAAGAACAAGAGGAACAACAGAAGACAGAGCAGGAAAAAGTGCGGAAGGAGTCCCAAGCTGAAAAGGAAAAACAAACCACCAGTGATGCTCATGTTGACCCTCTATTGATCGAGGAATGGAAACAGTTTGATTCAATCATTAGTGGGTTGGAATGTTCCAAGGATACAGACACTTCCAAGCCAAGCGACACACAGGACATCACTTCACCTCAGGTTCTAAGTGGAACCAGCGGCCCACCCATTTCTAAGGATGTTGAAGTAATACCAAAGGACCCCTCTGACCAAATCATTCTTCAGGTAGAAGATATTCCTCCCCTGGATGTTTTCTACAGTCCAAGGCATAGAGCAGTGGTAAAACTGTCTAGTCAATTTAATGTCTTAAATTGCTCTACATAAATTATCAATCCGGGTATCGTAAACTGATGAAGTGTGGTGCACTATATGTGCTTAGTTAACCTTTCTCTTACTTCGTTGTTTTATAGTTTATTTTGTTTTTGGGGTTTTGTTCTTGTTGGTTTTCTAAGGTCTTAAGAATACTTTTGAAGGACAAGTATGGATAAAGATTTCAAGACAAGGCCTATGTCCTTAATGGTAACTTCCAAAACTTAGCACTTCAAAAGAACTTAAAACATGTTATTGATGGAGTTAGTATTTAAACAAAAGTGTAAATATACAACTAGTTCAATCAAAATAAAATGCAATAATCAAATAATGAGAGAATGACTATGAGACCCAGTATCCTTGCTGCTTCAGCAAAAGGACAAGATGATTCTATCACGTCATTAGTTCATTAAAAGGCTATGTGCATCACTAATCTACAATCAACTTGAAAGCAATTTATGTACAATAATATACATGTTAAAAAGAAAATAAAATGCAGTAATTCAAACTGTACATTAATATACATGAAAATCAGAAAAAGAAATACAAGAAATTAAAATGACAACTATACAAGGCAGGGGCCCCCTATTACCTATGAAATCAAATGCTTAAAGGAAAATAAAGACATCAAATAAAGAACTAATGACATCGGCCCAGTATCTATGCTGCTGATTTAAAATGAAAATGAAATATGAAATCTAAGTGACACTACATAAAGGAGACAAATCACACTACTTTAACCTTTTCTTAACCTTTTTGCCTTTCAGCTAGATTTATCATGTGATAACAGTTATGAACAAGTCAGCAATGTGAGTCTTAAAGCAAACTAAACCAAGCTGTACTAAGTGATATTTTGGCTCCAATAAAGTTATTTGATTATGGAAAAAGAACCATCAATAGATGAACAACTTGATATCTAAGAGCAGAAAGTAAAGTGCAAGTTAAAGAAATGATACTAATGAAAATTAAACTAGAAAAATAAAGGTCAGCAACATAGACAAGATGATCACATATGCCATTAGTCATGAAATCAAAGCAAAATTAAACACACTTGCATGAATTAAAATTGCATGAATGAAAAATCTAATCTACCTTACATTCTACAAAGCAATATTTACAAAATGAAATCTACTCTACTTACATCCTAATATGCTCCATGACATCTACTTCACATCTCCTTCCATGTTGAGAACATCAAAGCTTTATTCAATTTCTTCAAAAGTGCAAAGTACAACAAAGCTCTCCAAAGCTTTTAAAAGCCATGGGACTAACAAGCTAAAAGGACTAAGAAAAAGACTAACAAATGAAGGAGAGAGATCTCCTATTTATACAAAAAGATGAGAGCCATCTCATTAATGAGAATCCATGAATCTCTCCCTCTACCTCTAGAGTCCTAATCAAAATAGGAACTGATAAGACACATGTCTTTTTAGAGTTACAATACAATTAGGAGATGTGACACATATCCTCATGATCCCATGATTCTTTCCAACCAAATTCGAATTTGGCCTTAGAGTGCCACATAAGGGTCTTCTAGAAGTCTCCTTTCAACCTACACATGTCAACAACCTCAACCCATTTGTTAGGTATAAGCATATGCACATTATTTTCTAATGTTTAACCACAAATTCACTTAAAAGGCTTAGAAATAATAAAGATTGGAAAAACATAAAGGTGGCCCAATGATAATGAAAGTGGGATGAATGTGGTGACATAGTAGTGAAATGGAGGTGAAATGGAAATGATATAATGGACATAATAGTGAAAGTGTAATGCAAATGAATGACATTTTCAAGACTCAACAAAAACGACAAAGGAAAAGAAGGAGGATTGATCAACCTTCCCTTTTCCCAGAACAAACTGTTACGGGCAGCGTGGTTTGGAAAGAGGAATTCGACCCCTCCGATGACCTGACAAAACTGTCGTAGTATGCAGGAGCCTATTCGGCAGCAACAATCGACAAGGCATCGGAGGTAAGTCTTTTACTGAAGACTAAGGACCAAGAAATTTTCGCATTACAAGAAGAGTTGGCTGAATCAAAGCAGAAGGCAGAGCAGGCGGAGCAGCAATTGTCGATGCAGCAACAAGTGAACAGTCAATTAACTCAGCAATTGCAGGCAGAAAAGCAAAGGATTGACCAAAGTGCGATCCAGAAGCAGAAGGAATTATCGGAGGCATTGGCACAATTGAGGGCAGCAAATGAGCAAATGATGAAAACAAAAGATGAGCAAATCACTCAATTGTCATCACAGCTCGAAATAATAAAGGGCACTCCACAAGTGGATGAGTTCAGAGCAGAAGCATTGCAAATAAACACCGCATTAATATCACAAATTAGGCTCCTGTGTCAACAACTCACTGAGGCAGAGCCATTGTGTGAGTTAACTACATCCATAAATCAGCAGGTAGAGAAGGCCAGGAATGAATTAGACCAAGCCGAAGAGATCATAACCGCATATCTTGACTGGCAAGATTCTGATCAAGGGAAAGCGACAAATTTGCCCAGGATCCTAGAAACATATAAGGATATACTCTTCACAGAATGGAAAACTCAGGTGATGAAAGCAGAGAGGGCGGCTTCAAGATGTAAATAAACTTCCAGTAATCTAGTTGATCTGGTTAACAACACTCTCTACTTAGCAAATATGATTTCCCAATGTACACCAGGAAAGATGACAACAACAAACATGTTGGAGCAATCATGTTATCCTGACTTGGAGGAAAAGGGGAGATTAATCGCCGGGATTAACAGTTTAACCTTCGATGCATATTGGCTTTTCCTGATTAAGCCGCACACACAGCGAGCCGCCCTTAAGTGTTTAACAGATGCAATCGGGTGTATAATTCCCGATATTCAAGATGCCACCTATGCCGCCCAGCTCAGTTCGCGCCTCAACAAACCGCCTGAAGTAGAGCCAATGCTTGCGATAAGTCAGCTCAGATTTAAAGGCAAGCAGCCTACTTGATGAGTCATGCCGCCGATTGCCAGATCGCTGAGGGAAATAGGATCAAAATTTATTGATACCGATTTAGTTGCATTTCAGTTTAATAGATATTTAGATTAATTTAGTATTTATAGACCCTTTCATTGTTTTGGAAAGGGTCGGAAAGTTTTGTATCAAACTTAATAGACTGAAGTTTGCACTATTGTGCTTCAGTCAATATTCTTTTATGAAACTGGACCAGTTATTCTTAATTCAGCAAGGAGGCTTTTATGCAATTGTGCACTATTGTCGTTGTTGAGAATGTTTCTGTGTTGAACGAAGAATTACAAGTAGCGATTGATATCGGGAGTGTCAAAGCAGCTCATATGGTATTTCTATCTATGTCTGAATTCATTCTTGTTATGTGAATTGTTATTTGATTATCCTTGCTATTGTTGACTATATGCATGCGCTGTAACAACAGATCTGTATTCATTCCACTATTGGATGTTTTATGAAATGCTTTCCTTTTAATCATGTATATGTCAATAATATAAATGATGAGAGTGGTAATATCGCTTTAATCGCTCTGTTTAACTATTTATGCAAAACAATCTTGAATAAGTTAACATCTATGTCTGATAAATGGAGTCATCTATATGCCTGTCTTTAGACATAGACCATCAAACGCTACACTTTAAAGCTCAATAGATTCCCGGGATAGGTTATAGTTCTTTTTATTCTTGTTAATAGATTTAGTTATTCACCCATCGCTAGCTTAGTTTTATAAATCATCCATTCACCCCGTTTATCTACTTTTTGGGAAACTGGTCCCATTATCCCCAGTCGGAGCCACTATTCCAAACGGAAAAGGAGCTGTACTAAGGTCCGGACCGGGTGGTTATCCCCGATGTTGTTGCAGCGATTTTCGAGGCATCAACAGACACCTAACATGAAATGCAACAAGAGGATTTGATCTTTGATGGAGGGATGAAAATACTGACTCTAACATTGGCTCCAATGGGATGGTAGCTCCTTGGAGTGCCAAGAACTACAGATATTTGGAAAGCATACAGGTGCCTTCATCCATTGGGCAATGGAGTCAAAAATTCAAGCTGAAATGCATGACTGAAAACTGATGAATTGACGACACAAATTGACTCTCACTCAACTAAAAACTCAATTGATACTTAAACACAACCAAAAAACTGGAAAATATGCTCAATATGAAGCTTATTCGATACAACCTACTCTGGTCGTTCCATTCATCACCTGATCAAGTGAAATGAAACAACCAATGAAACCAAGTAAGTATTCCGGCTGCTGTTTGAATTCTCTGCAAGTGCTCGCTTATGGACAACAAGAGAGAACTACTGAAAGGCAAGTCCCATGACAACTTAGAAATAGATCCGTTGAATACTATAGATTCTCTATCTGCCTCCAAAAACACTGCATAAGGATCTCAAAATTCATGCACATTGGGACTTAGCTCATCCAATGGATTACTTCTCTTTTCCTCATACCATGAATGCAAACTTTGATCTGAGCTTTGTGATGAGACTCCTACTGAAAATGACAAAGAAACCAACTGCCGGATCAAGTTTGTATCAATACACATTTCAAGCTCACATGTAGTCAATGGAGAAGGGCTTTGACTGCAGACATCATCCAACACATCAGCTATTGGATCGTGAAAAACTTGAAAAGATTGCTGCAACCCATTTTCTATTGGTTCCGATGAGATTCCATGATTTCCTACAGGCTGCTCATTTGAAGATATACTATGCAATTTTCCCTTCATAAACTGAAATGGTTCAAAGCAAAATGGTACGGAATCATCTTGTATCATTTGATCATATGTGCCATCTTCCATGTCTTCATCTGCAACTTGAAAATCAATGGCATTTGGGGGCTGCAAATTTGAATATGATAAGTCTTGAACAAGGTTTTCATTGCTCTCAAGATGGTCTAAATCAAGACTTGTCGACAGTTGTTTTCTGATTGCATGAATGTTGTCTCTGATGAACTGAAACGAAGAAAAACAAAAAAGAAAAGACCCTTCACTTACTTCAAAATTTGTTGCACTTTCCTTGTCATTTCCATAACTGATATATGATGGTTGAACATTGTATTCGAGTTGCTAAAAATGAACTTCCTCCTCCCACAAACTAGCTGTTGGTTTGTCTACAAGACTAGCTTCTGTTTGGAGAACATAATCATCATCATACTGATCAAACTAAGGCAAATCATCAGTATAAAAGACATCATCAAGCATACATGTCATATCAACAGATCTCTCTTCTCCAAGATGATCTACAAAACAATCATTATCAGATCTATGACAACTGGGATAAGAAAGAAGATGTTTTGGATCAGCAACTTGCTCCTTTTCAATCAGCGAGCCATGATCGTGAACATCATAATGATTCCTTGTGGTGATATTTTGCATCATCTCTTCTACTGCACTTACCAAAATGTCAAGATTTACCTCTAGAGATGTTGATTCCTCTGGATCTATATTTTTCATCTCTTCTTCCTTCAAGTTTTCCCTTCGAATCAGCAAATGAGCCTCTACATCTACTGCACTTTTCTGCATCTTTTCAAGTGTTGTAAGGTTCCTTTCTCTAAGCTGAAACTCCATTTCTAGATCAAAGGCACCCGGGTAGTGCAAGAGAACGGATCCAAGAGGAGGTCTTATATTAATTGGCATCGAAAAATAGACTTGGTTAAATCTAGCAGAAAACTGTTGTACTGTCTCTCTTGGCAATCTTTTCAACTGGTTATACTCTTCTATAATCAAGAAAGGGTTCTGTCTGACCACCCACCTGTCGAGGAAAACTTTGACGAGCTGCTAGAAATCTGAGATGCTCACATCAGGCAAAGTTTTGAACCAACTCTTGACTTTGCCTTGCAAAAAAAGAGCAAAAAGCCTAATACTGACATCCTCTTCATCAACTTCAAAAAGGTCAAGGAAAGACTCAAAATTTAGTACATGTCTCTTAGCAGTGATGTTGTCGTGTTCACCATCAAATCTTGGTAGATATAGATCATGATTTTTAGGGAAAGCATGGGATAGCGGAGGTAAAATCAGAGGTTTGTATCGATTTGGAATTTTACAAGGTATAGGAGTATGTACAGAAGGTATATAATCAATCTTGGTCTCTTGAGGCTCATCAGTTTGAAGATGATCATCACAAGATTCAGAAAAAAGGTCTTGATCCAGCTCAAAAGCATGAAAATCTTTGTTATTTACAATCTTAAAAGGAAAGGAATCAAATGCAGGCCGAGGGTCTTTTCTCAAATACAATATACTTTGCAAAGCCTTCTTGACATTCTCAGGAAAAGAGAAGAAATAATTTAGAACAAAGAACAAAATGTCTTGGATGAAATTCCAACTTGAATACCTGATCTTTCCATATTGTCCTTTCATGTTTTTACTGGTTAGGTTCATCCTCCAGTGGAGTCCTTGGATCTGATCTCGAAACTGATTTGGAATTTCCAGGTGAATGATTTCAGCGTTTACAGTGTCTTATCGTTGTCCACCATCAACAATCAGATCTGAACTTGACACATGTACTGGCTAAATTCAGGCTCCGTCTGTAGTTTATGAAACGAAGAACACTAATAAACAAATAATTTCTTCCCCAGTATGGTCGCCACTATGTTAGTGCCTAGATTTACCTTAGGCTGAAAAGGTAGGATATAGGGCCAACATCAAACCACAATCAGCCTGGTAGCTAGCCCTACCAGGTCAGGAGAGGGCTCTCTCCGGGTCAATCTCAGAAAATTATGATTGATGAGGGCTTGAGATGACTGAAATATCTTCTGATCTTAGGCTATGTATATGTGCAAGAGAGATTGATTTCATAAAATGATGATTTTGTTGGCTCAGATGGAAATATGGCTTTTGGGTGCGCGGATTGAGACTCAGTCCTGCAGCGATCTCAATGGGGCAAGGTAGGCAATTGTGTTTGGCACTTAAAATTAAATGAGATGGAAGGAATAGATAGGTGAGGTGTTGAAGAGGGCAAGAGAAATCATGGATCCTCCCTAAATAGCTGAAAACATCAAATAACTAAAGCAAACTTCAAGTAGAGCACTGCAATTTCAATGGATTCTAATTACACTCTTGTTTGTTTAGTTCAGAAGAAACAAGATAGAGAATGGCATACATGACATATAAGCAAATTCACTATTACAAAGAAAAGCACTGTACCAAGACAATTTTCCACATGAATCCCAAAGAGTGCTGCAAATCCTGGTCTCAATTCCTTAGCCAAAATGTCGATATGAGTGTACAATGAAGCTCAAGGCTTTCTCAAAAGTCCAACCATGCTAATGACTGAAAGATCACAAGATATAGACAAAGCATAACTCATACTAGCCTCTAGGGGTCGAGCTCACAAATTTATGAGCTGTTCCAACTAATTCTAAATTGAGAACTAGAAAATAGGCAACATAACAGCATGCCTCTAGAAACAAGGGAACTGATTCATTCAATTTCAAATAACCTTTAAACTGATGAATCTACCTCTACAAGTGAAAGTTTAACATATTTACATCATGGTCCATCAATGGTCATCAAATTACATCACAAACTTGACATTAAGAAGGTGAAAAAGTCAAGCTGGCAAAAGCTGGGTGAAAAACAGAGAAAAACTTGGTCAAACTGGCAATTTTTCCTCTATGCGCCGTCCCTGATTCTCTATGCGTAGTGCCTGTTTGGACCCACTTTTGGAGGCCTTCCCGATGTCCAAATGAGCTCTAGGTGTGCTTGTTGGAAATTTTTTCCTGTCTACTTTCCAACCCAAGTGGAATTTTTCAATTTGGCCTCCATTTGCCCCTCAAAAAGTCAGTTCTCCCAACACTGCTTCCTGTGTGTCAAAATAGGGGCAGTGAGGTCATTTTTTGAGTGTTTTTGATCTCTTTGAGGGCTAAAAACTTGCCCAAATTTCTTGGCCATAGGTAGAAAACATAAGTTTTCATGCCAAATCCAAAAATGCTGAGTTTTTGTGATTTGGAGGCTCCTAGAAAAAGCGAGCGCCATGTGGCGCGACGCATAGGGCAGAAAATCTTGTTTTTGTGCCAAAAAATTTCCAAAATGCAAAAATTGCTCCAAATTTTTTGAAATTTGGGTTGATTCTTCTCTATCAAGAGCTATGTTGGGCCAAGGAAGCCTCAACCAATATCTGAAGTTGATCATGCTCCTTTTGCCTCTTTGATGCCTTCTTCAATTTTGCCTTTAAACTCCTGATTCTCGCCTTGCAAACTTTGTTCCTCGCCATGTAATGAAAAGCCATGTGTCTCAACAAGTCTTTCTCCTTGTTGGCCTTCTCCAACAATCTCTCTAAGTGGATATTGACTCTCTCGAGCCAAGACTCCCGATCGGCATTGATTTCTTGCTCTAGTGAAGTGAACTCCACCCTCCTCCTTTGGGCAGCTTGGCGTTTCTCCCGAATGTTTTGCCACCTTTATGAGGTCTCCTGAGTGCATGTATCTCTGTAGCAGAGTCACTATGGGTCTCCTCTTCATAATCATATGAAGGATCAAATGCCATGTCTACTGGTAGATAAAATGTCTTGAAGAAATAGGCACTGATGTGTTAAACTTTCTTGACCTGTCTTTGATAATGTGTTTGACCTCTGCCACCAAGGGAAAATAGTGAAATGAGGGACTGTGGAGGGGGAATTTAGAGAAATAGGGAATTAGGGAATGATTTAGGAGGGGCCAAGGTTTGGGATTTTAAGTATGAGACTAGGGTTTGGTGCATTTGAGATTTTAGGAAAGGGAACGTGGGATAGGGGATTAGGGGTATGTGAATTTGGGGAATAAGGAAATCAAGGAAAATATGAAATAAGGGAGTGATGAGGTGAGGGGATACTTGGTAGCAAAACATCCAAATACAAAACCCCAGTAGCAATCTCCTTTGAAAATGTTGAAAAGGTAGGGTTTGATTCTTTTAAACATTCACCATGTCACAAACACCATCAAACAATCGTCAAATTTGGACGAAGAGCAATGACAACGGGTCAACCTACTTGGACCAGTGAGAATCCATGCGTTTTTTGGCGATTGGAGAAAATTCTAGAAGTTTTCGGGCTCTCTAGCTATGTGCGCTACGCATCCAACCCAATGTGCCACGCCCAGTGTATGCGCCACGCCTGTGCTTTTTTACACTGTAAAATGCGGCCCAATGCGCCGCGGCTGGTGAGTGCGCCGCGCCGGTAACTTGGACCAATTTTCACCAAAACTTTTCACTTGTTCACCACAACAACTTTGCTTTGCTTTCTCTTTGCTCTTGGAGTGCAAATGAGCTTTAAACATTTGGAGACATGATTTATACATGGAGCTTTTAGATTTTAATTTTGCCAAACCCACTTTCATAATGTTTTGAAATGACTTTATTTTCACACTCTGTTTTTTGGACTTTTTCACTTCATTTTAACTTTGTGATGAACTAAATGACCTGAGCTTTGCTTGTTTTGCAGGTGTTGGAACTACTGGGGCTAAGGAAAGAAACCAGGGTTGCAGATGGAGTGATATACAATGAGGAAAACAAAATTTCATGATTTTTGTACAATAAAAGCAAAATACTCTGTTTTTTCCTCAAAATAATGTTTTGAGGAAAAACACATTTTCGAACACTTAATAATGAAATTTATTGATTCTTAAACCTCCTCATGGCCTGCTAGTTGTTATTAGACACTTTGAAACATTTTTTGACAAAACCCTAATGAAAACCTAGATCTAATTGACAATGAAACCCTAAAGATAGCCTTTGCAATCTTTAAGATAAAAAGAAGGCTGTATATGCTTTTTAATGAACAGACATGAACCAGCAGGTAAATGACATGAGGGAAACTGTAGGAATGCCACTACTGTAAGATGATCCATGTGCCTAATGGAATGCAAATGACTGGGTGGGACACCTAACATGAAATGCGACAAGAGGATTTGATCTCTGACGGAGGGATGAAAATACCGACTCTAACACCTTCAATGATATCTAGATAATCTATTTTTTGCAATACTCTTCTTGAGCTATGGTGAATACCATTGATCTTAATAGGAGATTTTTGGAAGTGTTGTACCTGAGCATTGTAAGTGGGTTGAGATACTTCAATGTGTGGGTTTGGAAATGGTGGTACAGGTAGTTGAGTGGGAGTGTATATTTGAGATGGATGTGGTTGGGGTTGTGGTTATGGTGGAGATGAATGGTAGGGATAACATGGAGTTGGGTTTGGAGGATATTGAGGAAAATATTGAGGATATTGTGGATGGATCCCATAACTTCCTTTCCAACCTTGTTCCCAAGATTGGTTTTGGGGTTGATATGGCTAATGTAGAAAAGGAAAGGGTGTGCTCCAATTATTTTGAGATGGATGTGCATAAGCTTGAAATTGTGAATTAGGCTCTTGTATCATATCAGGTTGAATAGGATGCCATGGCCCTCTTGGAGCTACATAACATAGCTGCATTGGAAATTGACTTGCTCCATTGTCCTCTTGGTGAACTTCCTCCAGCCTTTGTAATGATGGACAATGTTTAACATCATGGAATTATGCATGGATAACACAAATATCAACATATTATTTTTCTTCATCTTGCATTCTTAACATTTCTACTTGTTCACTTAGATTGCTAAAAATTTCTGTTTTAAAGTTATCAAACAAATTTCCAAGTTTAGCTTGACTTACCGATCTTGATGCTGATTTACTTACTCTTTCCCTTCCTCTTGATATGTGTTTTCATGTTTCACAAATTTCTTCAAATGATAATTGGTATGCATCACCTCTACTCATGAGATCAAGAATATCAATCCATTAATCCCTAATTGTTCTAAGTAAGAGGGTTTCTAGTGTGGCGGATCCTAAATCATGTAGTTTTCCCTCTTAATATTATACATGAACCTCTCTATTAGATCCTCTAGACTCTCATCTTCTCTTTGATTCTTTCTAAACATTTCTTCTTTAATATCATGATATTTATATTTTTCTAGGAATATCTTTTGCATATCATTCCATGATATTACTGAATTAGTCCCTAAACTTATGAACCATTTAAGATCTCTATCCTTCAATGTTGCTGAAAGAAATCTCATCTTTTGAGTATTCAATAAGTAACCATAAGATCCACAAAGGATTTCAAATTCAAAGAGAAATTTTTATGGATCATTTGACGTTAGACCATGAAATTTTGGAAGAAAAGATGGAGGGATGTTCTTCATGTGCACACTACCATTAGTATCTTGAATGGGAAATCCGCGAGGATCTTACTCATTGTCATCATCTCCATCCATTTCTTCTACTTGCAAAAGTGAATGGTGATGTGGATCTTACTGCACCACGTGATCAAATGGGGGGGTGGGTTGGTGTTGGAGATTTTTTGTTTTTATGATTGAATGGAAACACTAATGCAATGCACTTTGTTGGCATTATGATGCATGTGTTTTACTTGATGGAAACCCTCTCGTAGAAGAACATCTCACTTACATATAACTAGATGAATCTACAGAAGAGATATCAAATGCAGGACAGCTCAAAGGAATCAGATGATAGTTCTAAGTGTGACAAGTTAACTTTGCCATCAAGTCCAAAGGGGGAGATTGTTGGCATTATGAGACAAGTGTTGTCCTTGATGGCAAATCACACAGATGACAGATCATAGTGCAGTAGGTCAGCAACAAGGAATTGATGATCAGACTACAAGAATGAAGAGAAAATATATATACGCAGGTTCATCGTGACCGAGCCACGTATACACGCGGGTTAGACGTTTCCAAGGTGCGTATGCGTATACACGCACTGAGATATCAAATGTAGGACAGCTCAAAGGAATCGGATGCTAGTTCTAAGTGTGACAAGTTAACTTTGCCATCAAGTCCAAAGGGGGAGATTGTTGGCATTATGAGACAAGTGTTGTCCTTGATGGCAAATCACATAGATGACAGATCATAGTGCAACAGGTCAGCAGCAAGGAATTGATGATCAGACTACAAGAATGAAGAGAAAATATATGTACGAAGGTTCATTGTGACCAAGCCGCGTATACATGCGGGTTAGACGTTTCCAAGGCGCGTATGCGTATACATGCACTTTCATGCAAGGAAACGCGCGTATATGTTGGAGAACTTACTTTTGGTCTGTGGTAGTTAGTCCTCGGTATTTGAACCTATGGTTTTGGATCATAGTATCTCGTCAGATGTGTTGATCCCAAGTATTGGGTCCATGGTATTGGTTTGTTATGGTTTTGGACCATGGTATTGAGCAAGGCCTAAGACTATAAAAGGAGAAGAAGATCATTAGGTAAGCGCATCGAAAAAGTCTTGAATATCTGATGAAGGATGAGATCCAGTATGCAGGAAATGGGTTTTTGATGCATTGCTCTGAGCTAAGGAGGGATCTCACTGGTTGATGGAGAACAAGATCTAAGGATAGATCAGGATCAAATGGGTTTTAAATGAACTATCTCTATATGATTGATTATGTTTATTCTAGATCTGTATACTGATGCATGTAATGATCTGAACTGGGTATAACTTAAGTTTGAAATCGCTGCAAGTCATGATTGAATATTTATAGATCTGTACGCGGGTTGGCTTTGGTGTAAGCGCGTATGTACGCGGGTTTGGTTCATTGTAGTAGTGTATACCATTTGAGCTATGATGTTTGAAGTTACAGGTGGTTCTGGTTGTTGATGAGTTCTGATGACAGTTTAATGGTGTCAGTATTCTGCATATCCTGTTTGGTTGATTGTGTTTAGCTTCAGTATTGATGGATGAGAACTAATATTGGATCAGGATCATAATGACTCATATTTATGTGATTTGATGGACTAGATCTGGGTGTTAACACACATATTATCCTTGTATATGTAATAATCTAAATATGTCTGAAGTCTGGAAGTGCATTAAGTTATAAGTAAGTAATTGATGACATATATGCTAGTTCACCTTGGTGAAGTTGCGTATGCACGCTGGTTTAGCACTTCCAAGTAGCATAGGCACTCTGATGCATGATTTTGATGATACAGTTGGTTTTGAGTATTGTTGTAGAGTTCAGTGTTCTGCTTTGTGTTCTGGTGACTGTGTTGTTGACAGGGTTTCAGTGTTTCAGTGATTCAGAAATTGATGATGCTAGTATTGATTGTTTTGTGCTTCATTGATATTTATGGGTCCAATATGAAAATTTGATGAAACGTGGCCTTCAGATTATAGTGATGTGCTTCAGGAGTATCCAGTTTGAAAATGTATGAAATGTGGTACCTGGAGGATGAAAGGAGATTGTAGGCCGGCACCTACGTACTAGTACATCAGCTAGTACATGAGCAAAGGGGGTGGTAGCTCCCTTCTAGTAGCAGCTTGAGAACAAGTGAAGATTGGAGCATTCAGTAGGCAGGCACCTACGTACTAGTAAATGGATCAGCTAGTACAAGAGCTAAGGGGGTTGTAGCTCCCATCCAGGAGAGTCTGGAGAACGAGAGAAGGTTGTAGCCTTCTGTAGGTAGAAGCCTGTGTACTGGTATAAGACTGCACCAGTACAAAAATATTGTAAAATGAAGTTTCTTATTAAAGAAAAATAGAGATGACTTGCAACAGGTGGTTTTCACCCACACTGGGTTTCCACCTTATATCATGGTGTTCATGTGTGTGATGATCTGTTCTTTTTTACTGCACCTGCTTACTGTTCATATGGTTAATGAAGTTCTGATGCACTAACTAAAGATCAATAGTTAATGTATTAACTGAATCATAAGTATTCTAGATATATGCTAGTTGCATTAGACACAGTTGAGTATACACGTGGTTCCATTAATTGAAGTAGCGTATATGTATCTAAGTATGGAAATGAAAAAGTTTTATTGATTTGATAATACTGATTCACCCCCCCTCTCAGTATTATTTCCAACAATTGGTATCAGAGCAGGTCCTTTGGTAGAAGCTTGATTGCTTGAAGGAGATCTGTGGAACTATGGGAAAGAAGCTTAAGAAGAAAGCACCTAAGAAGAAGAAGGCATCTCAGAAGAACTATGACAGTGGGTGTATTGATTGGGGAATATGTGGAAGAAGCACTTCAGATTCAGAATCAGATTCAGAATCATTTCAGAATGAAGATGAACTATCAGGTATGAATTTGTTATCCTCTGATGTTCCAGCTATCTTTCCATTTGAAGGTGATGTAAGTGATAACGAAACAACTGAATGTGCTCTTATGGGTGAGCAAGAAGGATATCAAATAGAGGCAGAATTTAAAAGGCTGACGGACAAAATTAGAGATCAAGAAGATCTATTGAACATAAAGGATGGTGCCTTCAAAGAAGTAGCTACCAGACTAAAGGCTCAACAAGAGGAAGGAAGCAAGGTAAGGAAGTTATTCAAAGACAAATATCAAAAGTTGCAGGACAAAGTAACATCACTAAGAAATGAAGTGAATAAAAAGAGCACAATAATCAAGAAACTTAGAGACAGATCCAGTTATTATGAAAGGCTTGAAGCTACGATCCTCTCACTAAAAGAAGATCTTGAAGAATCAAAGAAGTAGAATACAGATCTACTCCAAGCTATTGAAAAACAGGAAAATGAAGTTATCAGCTTAAAATCTCAGCTGGAATGTGCCTTCAGAATTCGTCAAATGCAGTAGGATCTGAATGAAGAACAAGAAAAGGAGATTCTCAAACTAAGGCAACAAATGGAAGAAGGAAGAAAGTCTGAAGAAATTTTGAAGAACCAATGTCTGGAAAAGGAAGAAAAACTTCAGATTGAGGTAAATATCTTAAAAGGTAAATTAGAAGAAAAGGCTAAACTGTTGTGATTTCAAGATAGTACTAAAGCCTTGGATGATATTCTTAGTAGTCAAAGGTCTCCTGCTATCAAGACTGGCCTTGGTTTTCATGAATCTATTGAAGGTGAATCTAGTTCACAAGGTGAGGCAAGGAACTCTAATGAGAAATCTAAAATGATCAACAAGGAGATGAGAGAGATGAGAGGTCAACCCCATCAATAATCAAGGAAAGAGATTCTTCAAAGAAAATCTTTCACTCCTAACTATGGAAGTAATAGTCTCCCATTTAGTCAGATGAATAATATTGAATGTTATGAATGTCATAATCTTGGACATGTTGCAGCTAGATGTAGAAGAAGAATGGTTCAAGATCATCACACAGAAAGATCATCACATTCCAGGTACTTTAATGGATATTTCTTTGCTTGCAATATGTTTGGTCACAAAGTTACTGATTGCTACAGAAGGAATATGAAACATGTAAGATGTTATGCATGCAACAAGCTTGGACATACAGCAAAGGAATGCAGAAACAAAGTACGGGCACCATACCAAAAGAAGAAAACATCATCACACTTGAAGATATGGAAGAAGAAGGAAGTACAGTCAGAAAGATGTGGCACAACACAATATAATCAGACACAGCATAGCACAGACATAATAGACTCAGAGGGAGCTGAAAGTGTAAAACTTCAGTGTCCTGAATCTCATATGCAAGTTTCTTAAAGGGAAGTCGCGTATATACGCGAGTTACACACTGCAAAGTCATGTATATGTCAGTCTGAGGAAAAAGCAGTAGGGACAGGCTCAGAAAAAGGGCTGATATGATTCAGTCCATTATTTGCTCTATTGGTTAATAGTTACAGTCTGCTGAGGATGTGTGGAAATGTTTTGATACTTGTAAGATGTTTAGAAGTGTTTTGATCCTAACTTGATGATGATGATGTCTTGATGCTTATTGCTGATATATGCATGATCAGATCTAACAGAGGGCACAGGTTGAGGGGGAGCATATGCCTTTAATAATGCATTGTTGGCATTATGGTTAATAGTCCTTGGTGATGATGCTTATATGGCTAAATGATATATCTTGCTATGAGTTGTCCATGATAAAATCTCATATGATTCTTGGGGTTACATAGTTGATGTTCAGATCATATTTATGGATTGATTCTCAAATGGTGCGTATATGATACTTACATCGTGATCTTCATAAGGATAAGGAAAAGTACAAAGCTTGAATACACAACTTCATTACTTGATGATGAGTCTCTCATATGCTACTGTCGTCATGTGCATAAAGATCATCTATTACAATTATGATGCAGGATTCCTATAGTTCTTGGTGCTTATGTGGATAAGGATTGTTGATGTTGATGATATTGACAAAAGATCTTAAGCTCAAGATACATAGTGCTGGATACATGAATGATTACTCTAAGTTGCATTATTGGAGACATGATGATGATGAGTTCTTACCTACATGTTGATAGGTTGATACTTACATATTTTGATTGATGCAGATATTCCCAAGTGATGATACATGGATGATCTTGTTGTTAAGATGGCTATGGTGTTTTACACATATGATATAAGGTGAATGATTTTATGAAGATGAGTTGATATCTATATGTAGACATACCCTGTCATAGGACATTTACAGGTTGCTGATCTGGAAATGGTTGTACGCGAGTTTCATAAGGAGTATCTGCGTATATATGCCTGTTTCTGTGGATACAGTCGCGTATATGTCAATTTGAAGGAAATCAGTGGGCCAAACTCAAAGTCTGATATGGGCCTGACAGAAACCATCTGGCCCAGATGGAACAGGTACAGAGGGAGAACATGATTGCTGGTCTAGATGTTGTTGAAATATGCTTATGGAGCAGATCATACATTATGTATGATAGGTGCTAATGACTATCATGGTCTTATTTAGATGTTTGGTCTCATGTAAAGGTCATATCAAGACTCATGATGTAATAGTGTGTCTCTATCTATTGTAGTCATTTGATGAAATCTCTTCTGGTCACATGATGTAATTTGTAACCCCTCTATGCATAAGAAGGATGATGAAATATTTCAGTCATGTATCAAGGTCATGTAACGACCTATGTTGGTTTCCCCACTATGCCTGGGATGAATGATGTTATACTCTTGTATTATCATGTGTAAACCTTTGGTATATCCCCACTTGGTTGGGATATGGATGTATGTATGAGTCTTTGGTGCTAGGAAGGTCACTTATGATGTAGAGAGTCATATTCTTCTTGGAGAACATCTTTTTGCAAACCTTGCTTATAGTCAAGGGGAGCATGAACGACACACTTCAGTAGAGCAGAAACTTCAGCATGTACTTCAGAGGGAGCATGGTCAGATTGGTACACCTTGGCATATACAAAGGGGGAGCTCATTCAGAGATCTTAGTAGGTACTCAGGGGGAGTATGGATAGCGGAATGTTTATCCAGGAAAGAGAATATCTTGGTTTGCCCTTTGCCCTTGATGTCAAAGGGGGAGAGTGATTTGGTGTTGTTTCCATCAAGTACAAAGGGGGAGATTGTTGGCATTATGATGCATGTGTTGTACTTGATGGCAACCCTCTCGTAGAAGAACATCTCACTTACATATAACTAGATGAATCTACAAAAGAGATATCAAATGTAGGATAGCTCAAAGGAATCAGATGATAGTTCTAAGTGTGACAAGTTAACTTTGCCATCAAGTCCAAAGGGGGAGATTGTTGGCATTATGAGACAAGTTTTGTCCTTGATGGCAAATCACACAGATGACAGATCATAGTGCAGCAGGTTAGCAGCAAGGAATTGATGATCAAACTAAAAGAATGAAGAGAAAATATATATATGTAGGTTCATCGTGACCGAGCCGCATATACACGTGGGTTAGACGTTTCCAAGGCACGTATGCTTATACACGCACTGAGATATCAAATGCAAGATAGCTCAAAGGAATCAGATGATTGTTCTAAGTGTGACAAGTTAACTTTACCATCAAGTCCAAAGGGGGAGATTGTTGGCATTATGAGACAAGTGTTGTCCTTGATGGAAAATCACACAGATGATAGATCATAGTGCAGCAGGTCAACAGCAAGGAATTGATGATCAAACTACAAGAATGAAGCGAAAATATATGTATGCAGGTTCATCGTGACCGAGCCGCGTATACACGCGGGTTAGACGTTTCCAAGGTGCGTATGTGTATACATGCACTTTCATGCAAGGAAAAGCGCGTATATGTTGGAGAACTTACTTTTGGTCCGTGGTAGTTAGTCCTCAGTATTTGAACCTATGGTTTTGGACCATAGTATCTCGTCAGATGTGTTGATACCAAGTATTGGGTCCATGGTATTGGTTTGTTATTGTTTTGGACCATGGTATTGAGCAAGGCCTAAGACTATAAAAGGAGAAGAAGATCATTAGGCAAGCGCATCGAAGAAGTCTTGAATATCTGATGAAGGATGAGATCTAGTATGCAGGAAATGGGTTTTTCATGCATTGCTCTGAGCTAAGGAGGGATCTCACCGGTTGATGGAGAACAAGATCTAAGGATTGATCGGAATCAAATGGTTTGAAATGAACTATCTCTATATGATTGATTATGTCTATTATAGATCTGTATACTGATGCATGTAATGATTTGAACTGGGTATAACTTAAGTTTGAAATCGCTGCAAGTCATGATTGAATATTTATAGATCTGTACAGGGGTTGGATTTGGTGTAAAAGTGTATGTACGTGGGTTTGGTTCATTGTAGTAGTGTATACCATTTGAGCTATGATGTTTGAAGTTACAGGTGGTTCTGGTTGTTGATGAGTTCTGATGACAGTTTAATGGTGTCAGTATTCTGCATATCATGTTTGGTTGATTGTGTTTAGCTTCAGTATTGATGGATGAGAACTAATATTGGATCAGGATCATAATGACTCATATTTATGTGATCCGATGGACTAGATCTGGGTGCTAACACACATATTATCCTTGTATATGTAATAATCTAAATATGTCTGAAGTCTGGAAGTGCATCAAGTTATAAGTAAGTAATTGATGACATATACGTTGGTTCACCTTGGTGAAGTTGCGTATGCATGCTGGTTTAGCACTTCCAAGTAGCGTATGCACTATGATGCATGATTTTGATGATACAGTTGGTTTTGAGTATTGTTGCTGAGTTCAGTGTTCTACTCTATGTTCTAGTGACTATGTTGTTGACAGTGTTTCAGTGTTTCAGTGATTCAGAAATTGATGATGCTAGTATTGATTGTTTTGTGCTTCATTGATATTTATGGGTCCAATATGAAAATTTGATGAAATGTGGCCTTCAGATTATAGTGATGTGCTTCAGGAGTATCCAGTCTGAAAATGTATGAAATGTGGTCCCTAGAGGATGAAAGGAGATTGTAGGCCGGCACATACGTACTAGTACATCAGGTAGTACAAGAGCAAAGGGGGTGGTAGCTCCCTTCTAGTAGCAGCTTGAGAACAAGTGAAGGTTGGAGCATTCAGTAGGTAGGAACCTACGTACTAGTAAATGGATCAGGTAGTACAAGAGCTAAGGGGGTTGTAGCTCCCATCCAGGAGAGTCTGGAGAACGAGAGAAGGTTGTAGCCTTCTGCAGGTAGAAGCCTGTGTACTGGTATAAGACTGCACCAGTACAGAAATATTGTAAAATGAAGTTTCTTATTAAAGAAAGATAGAGATGACTTGCAGCAAGTGGTTTTCACCCACATTGGGTTTCCACCTTATATCATGGTGTTCATGTGTGCTTCTTGTGTGTGATGATCTGTTCTGTTTTACTGCACCTGCTTACTGTTCATATGGTTAATGATGTTCTGATGCACTAACTAAAGATCATCAGTTAATGTATTAACTGAATCATAAGTATTCTGGATATACGCTAGCTGCATTAGACACAGTTGCGTAAACACGCAGGTTCCATTAATTGAAGTAGCGTATATGTATCTAAGTATGGAAATGAAAAAGTTTTATTGATTTGATAATACTGATTCAACCCCCCCTCTCAGTATTATTTCCAACACACTTTTCTATTTTTGAAATGAAATATGCCTAATGCAATTATTTTTTGTTTTTTGCAAAATTAGTAAAAAGAAATGAATCAACTAGGGAATAAAACAATGCGTACTTTAACACCTCCCTAGCAATGATGCCAAAAAGTGATGAGCCTCGGTATTGCAGCAAGAATGCTGCAACTCCCAAGGTTATCGACTTTTAATTATGAACTTGTGGTTCATACAAACTTAAGAGGTATCGACACTATATGTGAAGCATACAATGTGTCCTTCCTTTTCTGTTGTGATGTAATTGAGTGCATGTACCAAAATCAAACCCTAAACTAATTTCAGAAAATGAACTGAAATGGAAACCCTAATCTATTGCAAGAAATAATGTACAAGGAAAGAAACATATTCTAATTGCATAAAGATCATGAACTAAATGTAGAAGAAACCTAAATTAACCCTATTTATCACATGTGATGATTTAAACTAACTGAGCATGGAATCTGATCTAGAGAGTGGTAATTGTTGTGTGCATGAATAAATATAAAATAATTTTTTCCTTTTTATCTTTTTCCTTGAAAAATGTAAATGGTAATCTTGCTCAATCCTTTGGCAAGGGAGATAGGTGTGGAGGAAAATGAGTACAATGGTTCATATGGCTTGGAGGGAAAGTAGGGCCCTAATCCTAGCTTCTAGTGATGATTTTTCTCAATTCGGGCTCAAAACAAGCCACTACAAGTTTTCCTACAGGATGTCTACAAGATCCCCTGTTTTATTACAAAAAGCAAGATGAAAGCTTAGGAAGTGGTCTAGAAGGTGGAATGGAGCTTGGGAAAGGTTGATAATGGAATAATAAGGTAGGGAGGTGGTGGAAACTACCCAGAACTCAAGTGAGGGATTCAAGATGGGTAGATTTGCTCAATGGGAATGTCAATTTTTGCTCATAAAACAAGAATTTGGATTGAGACTTTAGTGGATTTTTGCGACATGGGTGGATGAGGCTTGGATGAGACAAATAAGATGAGGTCTCCCTGCAATGTAGAAGCTCCTACAACACACATTATTCTCTATGTCTATCCTCAAATTCATCTATACATGGGAAATATTTATTAAATTACTAAAAAAAATCAGAAATTCGAGAACTAGTGAGCTAGTAAATCTATCAAATTCCTAACCTAATAAAGTGAAAATGAAATGGGGTAATTTTTTTTATTAATTAGAATGTTTTTTTTTTATCTAATTTAGTTGGAATCAACTTGATCGAAGCTCGTTAGCATGCTCTAAAAAATTGCAGAAAATTACTAGTCTAAAATCTAGAATTTCGTGAACTAGTGAGCTAGTAAATCTATCAAATTCCTAACCTAATAAAATGCAAATGCAATGGGGTAATTCTTTTTATTAAATAGAATGTTTTTTTTTTTTTTTAATTTTTTTTTTTTTTTTTTTTTATCTAATGAAAATGGAACCAACTCAATTGAAGCTCATTAGCATGCTCTAAAAAACAGCAGAATTTTACTATTCTTTGTTGAAAAGGAGTTCCATAAATCTAGATTTGGGAATAAGAAAGCTAATCCAAGTAGCTCAATAATTACTATGACCTTCCAAAGCTTTTCCAAGGATGAAATTATGTTTGTGATCCTACAAAAGAACTTACATCAACCATTTAACACAATCCTACAGCAAGAAATTATTAATACCAAATGTAGAAATGGAAAGAAATAAGAACAAGAGATGCATGTGAATAAGAAGTGAGAAGACGAAAAGAAAATGATACAAAAGGGATCTCAGTCTCCTAGGATGGAAAATCCCAAGAAAACTTAGAGACCTATGGAGGAGAACAAGATCTAGAAGCTGAACATGACACCAATCTTCATAATTTTCATCAATACAATTACATCCCTGCAAGAAAATACAATGAAGATGCAAAAATACGAGTTCCATCCACAAGAAGACTAATAAAAATCCCCCCCCAAGGAAAATTAGACTTGGTACTTATAAAAAATGATTAGGAATCATCCCCCATGAATGGAGGAAGCTTTCCCCATCAAAATCCCTTGATTAGTGGATCTGGTTTCCAATATTAGGAATCTACATTAAATGGCAGGGAACACATTCCTAGATTTTCTCAATCATTGGAGTTCCACAATCTGTGCCATAATTCCATAATAGCTTGTTGATTTATTATTTAATATTGATCCTCCTATAGTAGGGAAAAAGTACCTAAATTATCTCCTCCAAATCTTCATAATCTACCCAATATTCTCATAATATTCCACAAAAATAAATAATATTTGGCACAAATATGCATTATTCATAAACCTTCCTAATGAATATATTAAAGTTGAAAATACATTATCTAATGCAAAAAGAGAGGTTTAATGTGCTGAAGGATGATCATAATCCTTAATTTATGTTTAATTTAGGGGCATGGGCCTGAATTTATGTCTAATTTAGATGCCCATCAGTTCCCTTGTGTAATGCCCCACTTAAATCTTACCTTGCAAATTTTATTAATGTTTACATTATCTGAAAATATTGAGAAATATTGGTTTAATATAAAATTCATGATTTCTATTATTCAAATTCCCAACTTACCTTCTCAAATTGAATCTTAGGTAGGATATGGTCTCCTTCCATTATTTCAAATAATATATATATATTCATCTCACATTCCCCAATGTACCCTCACATTTACTAGGAAGAAGACATGGTCCTCTCCAATTAATTATCAATATATATATATATATATATATATATATATATATATATATATATATATATATATATATTCATCTCAAATTCCAATGTACCCTCACATTCCCCAATGTACCCTCACATTTACTTGGGAGAAGACATAGTCCTCTCCATATATATATATATATATATATATATATATATATATATATCTCACATTCCCAAATGTACTTTCAGATTTACTTGGGAGAAGACATGGTCCTCTCCCATTAATTTCCCAATTTTATATTCATGTCACATTTCCAAATGTACTCCCAGCTTTACTTGGGAGAAGAGAAGTCAACTGTAAGGATGGATGAGAAGTTAATGACATTAATGAGAGGTGGTTGAGATGGAGAAGAGAGGGAGGGTATAAAAAGGGAAGGGGGAAGGGAGAAAAGGGGAGGTTGGGTCTTGCTTATGATTTTGGGGTTGGTGGTGATTTTAGGATTTGTTGTGATTTTTGGAGACCTTAGGAACTTGTGGAGGTTTCTTGGGTTGTTGAGAGGAGGGAAATATTGTTCATCTTGGTTGGATCATTCATCTTGGACACACACACTACATCTGGTTGGACTTGGGCTCGGAGGGCTGGGGAACCTGTGAAGATTTCTTGGTCTAGGAATTATTTCCTAGTTAGCTGGGAGGTAAATCTAGTTGGGTTAGTCAAGAGGAGCATTCAGCAGGAGTAGTAGCTCAACGACATCTCCACCAGCCACCGGTACAGGTATTCCTCTATAGATTACTCATGTAAATTTATTAAAACGAAATGTTCACTATAAGTTATAATGATTGGAATGTAAATGGTAAATTTTTCATTGTTTAAAAGTCTTGTAAGAAAGTAAATTATTGCCTCTTATTGCATCTAAATTCTAGAGAAATAGCTCTGTTAAGAGACCCTAGGATAGGGCTGTTACACATGGTATTAGAGCTTTGGTTCAAAATCTGGACCCAAGCCCACTAAAGCCACAATTTATACTTCCCATTAATGACAACCTTGCATATACATTTGAGCCCCATGCTTACACACAATCCATTAAACTATGTGAAGTCTATGTTGAGCTCGACCAACTACTTTAGTATAACATTTTAAATGAGTCATACATTAATACTACCGATCTCTCACCATGTAAGTATGTTCATAGCAATTGTTGATAACTTGATACAACATTTTAGCTTAAGAAATTCCGTAACTGATATTGGCATTTCTGGAAGTTACAGACCCAATGCCTGCTACAGGTTTGTCTTGAAGACCGAAAGAGGATGGTTGGATTCAGAGGCCCAAAAGGTGTCTCCAGGAAATGGTGCTCTTATAGAGCCAGGAAATGAGGACTTCACTATTGTCTCTTCGGTGTCAGAAACCATGGGTAGCATGGCTATTCCCTATCCTCTTATTCTGTTTTTCCTGCTAGTTGTATCGAGGCCAATATTCCCTCATATACAGATTGAGCCGAGCGAGTTCTGAGTAGAAGAAACAGGCTTTCCAGCTCTTTAGATGGCACAGGATCGAATCCTAGGGACTAGAAATGGCTGAGAGTCATTAGATTTCACTGGAATATGCATCCAAAAGCTTCATACTAATCGGTTCTTGCATATAAAAGCTAAATCATATATGGTAGTTGTCGCCATAATTAATCGATATATAGAACACTAGTGAGTTATATATATAGATATAGATTGACAGCATTGAGGATTGATTGGGGATAAAAATGTTGTCGAGAATGAATGTGAATGGTGGCATGTGGGGTCTGGAAGATGCCACAGACCTCCACTGCAACAACGATGAGAATTTGAATTTTCCAACGTTCAAGGCAATGCTGGATGCGGAAGAATGGTTTACTTCTCACAGCAATACTAACAATAACGATATAACTACTGCCAGTATGAATAAATTCTAACAGCCATCCTGAGGGCCCCTGTTTCAATATAGATATGAAGGATTTTTGATGCTATTCATCTCTAGTCAATCCGAATCCCGAGCCTCCCAATATGCTGTTACAGCACGCCATGAATTCTTGTTCATCGTCGCCCACTTCGATTTTCAGCCTAGACCCTTCGCAGGTCCAGTCTTTTCTAGCTGGGGGGAGCCACCATCATCAACATCATCTTCATCATCACCATGCTCCCCAGCTCCCGGACGTTGCGGGTTCGAGTCCCTTCCAGGAGTTAGCCTGCGAGGGGTTGGTGAGTAGCAACAATGCTAGTAGCAACAGTAGCAGCAATAGCTACTTGTATGGGAGGCTGTCGGGAGGAATTTTTAGGTAGCTAAGTCCCAGCTTTGTGGGTTTGAGTCCCTGAATGAATGCTGCTACCCCGATGCCTAATCTCAACAACCCACACAGCTAGATGGGTGGTAGTGTTACCTCCAATCTGAGCCCTAGAATGATGCTCATGAGAAACTTGAATCTCTCAGACACTGAATTGCTTGCTAGCAATAATCACAGCACCAACAATAGCAATAATAATCTAAGCAATATTCTGGGTTTGAGTAGCCTTGTTAGCCCTCGACTCCCTGCGCCATTAAATTTTAGCATTTTGATGATGCTTATACCCCTTGAGATTTGCACCCTAGTGGGTGCTTCGCCTACTTTGTTTCAAAAGCGGACTACTCTCAGGAATACTTCACTTAGCCCAAGTGCAACGACCCCTTGCATTGAAATGCTCGATGAAGAGAGCCCCAATGGAAATAGCAATAGCAATGTGTAAGGGAAGAGGAAGTTGATGTCGGTGGGTGCTGATAAGAAAGAAGAGGAGGATGTGGATGAAAGAAATGATGGGTCTGGGCTTCAATATGATTCAGATGATGTTGGCGGTAACAATAATAGTAGTTATAAGGTCGACCAGATTGGGGAAGATGGCTTGGCCTCTGTAGGAGGCACTGGGAATGCTGCTGCTGTTAATAACAATAGTAATGGCAGTGGAGATAAGGGCAAGAAGAAGGGCTTTCCTGCTAAGAATCTAATGGCCGAATGAAGGCACCGAGAGAAGCTCAATGGTAGGCTTTACATGCTTCGGTCTGTCATTCCTAAGATCAACAAGATGGATCGAGCCTCTATTCTAGGAGATGCAATTGAGTATTTGAAAGAATAGCTTCTAGGTACAAATGACAACAATGGAATCAGCGAGCGCCAATATCGAACTGAAATTTGGAGTAAACTTGAAACCTTCATTTCGTGCAACATCTCATCACTGCCCATGTATTTAAAAGACTCAGACACACTTTCCTAGATAAAACATAAAAATATACAAACAGAAAATGCCATTTGAAGCCATAGTTTCAACCTTCCAAATCCTCAACACATTTAATTTGTCATAACTACTGGCATTCAGTACTATTTCCAGAAATCAATATTTAAGGCCAAACATAGTCTAAAAAGAGTTTTCCTCCCGAATTCTTGTTTATAAAGACCCCCTCTTGCAAAGATAAATCTTATTCAAAAAGACGATAAACTCAAACATTGAATTCTCTATATATACAAGTAAAAATATATCTTACTATGTCCCAAGGGGTTAACTTTGTCAGTTGAAGTTGAACTATTTGCTTAAGGCATTTTGCTGACAGAGAGGTTGTAGGTCAATAGTTCAATTCTGGTTGAGTCCACTGTGGTTGCTAGTGGCTATTATGGTTGGTGGTTGAACTGCCCTCCATCCAGATATTCCAGGGAAGAGGGGGAATCCTGTAAGATTTTCCTTGGAATAAAACAAAAAAAAAACATATCTTACTATGATCTTACCAAGGAGAGAATAACCACCTTTTAATGCCTCAGCAAACTAGACTAAAAAGTAATGGGTGGTATTATCTTTTTCATCTGCCTCCTTAACCATTTTTTAGTTTATCTTGCTGCGATTGAAAATGTAAGATTCTTTAGCTAACATCTTCTATCTCTAGAAAGTGGGTTCTTGGCATGTTGTCTACGATCTTTGTTTGTTTTCTGTGAAGTTTGGATCATGAAAATCTGGAATCAACTATAAAGTTTCTTCTACTATTATTAGTGAGAAGGTTTCTAGCTTTAACTGGTCAATGTTTTCCATTAAGAGATTGAGTTGCTATGTTTGTTCTTTTTCTAGTTGATGAAATAGGTAGGAGGCCATGGTTGGTTGATGTTCCAAGCATAAGTAGATGTAATACATTGTTGTAGAGAAGGAAATGACTCATCCCTTGACTGGTTGATGCTTTGTTACAAGTTCTGAAGCTGTATTAGAAAGTTCCCTTGTCATTATTGTGTAGTCTCCCAATAAAATACGGACACCCAAGGTAGAACTAATCCATGTGAATTTGGTTACCCAAAGATTAATCAATATTTAAAAGGGGAAAGGCTCATTAACTGCACTTATTTTTTTTTCCAAATATCCTTAGTGCCCACCGTGAAACATGTTTCCACGATGATAGTCCTGCAAGTCCCTTACCCAACTGAATGAGGCTAAGGCCATCACATTACAGTCAGTAATAATAATACTATACCCTAATCCTCCATTAAGAACTTGTTGTGATTGTAGTTAGTAGGTGTTCCCATTTGGTAACTACTTTGGAATCCTATGTTAGTTGGTTATTATTAAATAGTCACCAAAAGTCCCCACAAGAGCACAGTCCATTTTGGAAATGATGGAAACGATTGGCATCCCTCACAATGATTTCTCGCCCAACTATTTTAGAGATTAACTTGGTAGCAGTGTGGCAATCTCCACATACTCGAAGATTCTTCATAATTCTAAGAGGCATCTCAGGTATTGTGCTGATAAGACCAAAAGAAATTTCCAGCTTCTCACGGTGGTAACGTAGGGCATTTTCTCTCTGTTCCTCAGACACATCATGCAGCACAAAAATTGTGTCAGTCACATAACCTAAACTTCTCAACTGCCTAGCTAGTTCCTCCAACTTTGCATAGATCTTATCAGTCTGTGAATGAGATCTATCATCAGTGACAAATAAATGTACTTTATCCTTCACCTGAATCCAACTGCACCCAGGATCCTTTATCATGCTTTTTCCTTTCATCAATTTTCTCACACGTGCTACATCCTTCCACTTTGAAGAAGTTGCATAAATGTTTGAGAGGAGTACATACGCTGAAGAATTTTCTGGTTCCAACTCAAGAAGATAGTATGCTGACAATTTTCCTATATCTGCATTTGCATGAACTTTGCTGGCACCAAGCACTATATTCCACACCAATGCATCATCATTGATGAATTGTACAACTTCTTCAAGTTTTCCAGCACGACAAAGAATGTCAACCATGCAGGTATAATGCTTCAATTTTTGCATGACACCATGATCTTGAAACATAACATCGAAGTAATGATGACCTTCATCCACTAGGCCTGCATGGCTACATGCACTAAGAACACCAATGAAAGTGACATCGTTTGGCATAATTCCAGATTGTTGCATTTGTTCAAAAAGGGTAAGAGCCTCCTTGCCAAGTCCATGCTGAGCATACCCTGAAAGCATTGCATTCCACGAGACTGTATTTCACTCTGGAACTTGATCAAACACTTTTCGTGCGTCCTCCAAGCACCCACATTTAGAATACATGTCTACCAGGGAACTCCCTACATAGACATCTGCCTCGACCACAATTTTGATGATATGAACAAAAACCTGCTTGCCTTGTTCTAGAGTTGTTAAGCGGGCACATGCCCTAAGCACACTGGCAAATGTGATCTGATTTGGAATCATACCTAACCTTTGCAATTCACGGAGAAGAACCAAAGCCTCTTCTCTATGGTCATTCTGGGCATATCCCAAAATCATTGTAGTCCATGAGACAACAACTCAATTTGGCATTTTGTCAAATAGTTTACATGCACTCTAGATGTGTTTGCACTTGTTGTACATGTCAACAAGTCCACTGCCAACAAACATATCAAATTCAAACCCAGTTTTGATAATGTGGGCATGAGCTTGCTCACCCTGTTCCAATGCCACAAGCCCAACGCATGCCCGGAGAACACTGGCAAATGTGAATGCACTCATTCCTGTGCTCTCCCTTTGCATTTGGAAAAAGAGTTTCCAAGCCTCCTATCCATTCCTCATATATCTTGCAATTGATGTATTCCACAATACCATATCCCGATAAGGAATTCAATCAAACACTTTTTGTGAACTCCTAGTGCTTTTGCAATTGGCATACATGTCCACAAGCACACTACCGACAAAGACATCCAATTCAAAACCATATTCAATTATGAATGCATGAATCTGCTTCCCTAGTTCGATATCTGCTAGTCTAGAACATGCCCTGGCAACTCTGATAAATGTGAAGGAATTCAACCTCACTTCTGTGGACATCATTCGAACAAAAAGCTCTAGTACCTCTTCCTCATACCCCTGCTGCTGTGCATACCTAGCAATTAAGGCATTCCATGAAACCGTGTTTCGTTCAGACATTTTGTCAAACACTTGACATGCATCCTCAATATTTCTTAACTCTTCAAATCCTCACATTAAAGTGCTCTCACTTTTTGTTTGAATAAGTCGCAATCTATCAAGGCCTTTCAAAGTAGATTTTTGCACTATTATTGTAAACCTTCTGATATGCGCTAATCCCTTGATTCCTCCATTTGAAAAAAATAAAAAATAAAGCCATTCCTTTTATTACTTTTGAGAATTTTGAATGGTTTTTAAAATTAGTTGGATGTTCCCAAATGACAATATCTTCTAAAGCTTCAAAGGAGTGGGTGCAATTGATGTTATCATTGAAGTTGCTTCAAGATTTGGATTTTGAATTTCCAAAACGGGGATTGATGACAATGTGATTTAGGCCATTGATCATATTCTCATTTTTGAAGGTTTTGTGGAATCATTGTCAACTCAACTAATGGTCAAATTCAAACAAACAATTTAGTTGCACATTGGGAAGGAGGGAGACTATTGAGAAAAGTGTTATCTATCTATCTATTTATATATTTAGAACCATTCCAAAGTTTTTAAAGCCACATTTGTTTTTCATAAGGGATCATCTATTCCCAGATTAGTCAAGATTTTTTATTTTTATTTTTATTTTTTTGAGAGCAACCAATTGAGCCCCAATGCAAGGAGCTTCTTAGAAATATAGTTTGAAGGATAAATATTGCACTTCCCCTCCATCTTGATTTATAAGCATTTTGAACTCAACCTCGAACTTTGATAGTCTTAGGACATGTACTTTTGATCTCAGGTTTCTAGGCATTTTGATTAAGCCATCAACATTGGTAGAGTTAGAGATAATTAGGCCAAGCTTGTGATTGCTTTTGAATTTGTACCTTTTTAGGTCTTATTTGTTTGAGAGTATCCTTCAAATGGATAGCACATAAAGAGTTACTATGGCACCTTTGTTAATGTGCTCTAGGCCACTTAATTCCACCTCTTGTTCAATAGGGTTACACAACTTTGAATTCTATGTCTCACACAATGAATAACAATAAAAACCTCTTAATTATTTCATTGAATAACAATACTAATACAATGTGTTGTTTCGAAATGCATGATTGGTAGGGTTGTCTCAATGATCCCAAATAAGGAGAAAATGAAAGAAACAACTTCAATTACTTAATCCAAAGTAAAGGAAGGCACTGCCATTATATACTCTAGTACTTCCAACAAGATAACCTTCCCCATTTTTATGAATATGTGGATCTCTTCAAGATGTACAAAGAAGAGTTTGAGAGACCAACAATTGCCAATCCAAGTGAATAAGACAATAACCATGCTATTAAAAATGACAATGTATGAATATCCCATCTTTATAATGTGGTAATGAGATCAACAATCTTCCATTGCTTGGACATGCAACCCAAGTTCATTAATTGTATAGTTAAGTCTGCCACATCACAATGATTAAATTTGGCCAAAGGATGTGTCACTTGAACGTTTTGAACAAACTTTGTAATGGTCTCAGAATTATGATTGAAGAATGAGGTGAACTATATTTTACATTGAAAATATCAATTTTGTTCCCACTAATATGTACTTGAGGTATTTGTTTTGATGCCAACCTCAGTGTCTATTAAATATATGGATGGTGTGAACAATATTTGCACTGAAAATTGCAGTTTTGAGCCAGTAATTTATACCCAAAATGTGTCCCAATCTAAAGAATGTAGTCAGTTCTATTTGACATACGAGGGTGGCTTTTAATTCTGACGATAGTAGATTATCATTATTCTTATTAAAAATAAAGTAGATTTTCCATTCGGATAGTAGGATTATCTTTCAGATAGTATATTTGTCATTCTTCATAGAGGAAGTCATAATAACAAATCTCGAGTTTAAGAAGTAAACAACTATGAAGCATGGGAATTCAGATTAGGATGTGTTGAAATACCCTATATGTCACGTTAATGATTTTTCTATGGGTGGTGGAATCTTCTAGTGAAAACATAGATTGAATACCATGGACATGTGTAAGGCTTATTGTGATAATTGTTTTTAATGATCTTAAATTAAATGAGAAGATCAATTCGTAGAGAAATTGGGATTTTAGAATGGGAGCTTATTTAGTCAATGAAAGACCAATGAAAATATTAGAATACACTTTTACCCTTATTCTAGTGTTGAATAAAAATGCCGTGAAAAATAATGTGTCTCTAGTTTTGGATAAAAGGACCCTCAACTTTCTTCACAACTTTTGTGGTCACTGGCCACTTGTGAAAGGAGTAGGCATCTTTAAAAATGCGGTGCCATTTAGAAGGGAAATACTAATAGCAGCAGGGCAAAGGAAATTATTCCATTCATTTATTTATTTCTCATTTGTCTGGTCATATTGTGAGCTGCAATATATATATCATGAAATTGTTTTAGTACTAGTAAACAATGATTAAATATATAATAAATTTGAACCTTTGACATTTAGAGGACATTTCTCTCAATAAGTATGAAAATCATGCTGGAAACAGTTTTTGAAGTTTGGAGTCTTTTATTTTTAAGTTAACTAATTGGTTTGGAAGATGAAAAACCAACAACTTGGAAGAGTGGGACTTTTATATTCACTGAGGTATTAAAGAAATTATATGCTTGAAACTTATACTAGCACCTTCTAGTGGAATTGATAGTGCACTAATCTGTTGCTTGCCAATATTTCGATTTTGGTATCACCTTATAGCATATCTGGGTTCAACTGTTATTTTCCATGGTGGACAGTTGAATCTGTTTCAACTCTAATTGTTATCAAGGGGTTTCACAAGGTTGTCACATGAGCATCTGTGATGCCCATTTTGACTTAGATAGCTACCCATACTAAGGCTCTATTTTGCAATTCCATGTTATTATTTATGAACATTATGTAATATTGATGCATTTAGTTGGACACGTGAAACTACTTAGGTTTGATTTTGATGATGAAAATGTTTGATGTATGACCTAATGTATGACGTACTTGGTGATGATTTATCTAGTGCATGACTTATTAGGGCTATAGTTACTTCATGTATGGCTTAAGTGGATATGATTTATCTAATAAGTATCGTAATGAAATTATGATTTGTTTCCAATATGAACTACAAAATTGACACATGGATATTAGACTTAATAATGTGATGATTATATGTCTTGTTGTTATATAAATGCATGTATGAGAGCTAACCTGCAGGGGGGGAAGAACTATATGATAGTTGAGATCTACTCTTCCATTGAGGGAAGGTCAAGACATCCCATGGGGAAGGTCAAGACATCCCATGGGGAAGGTATAATGTACATTATTTTACTACATTTGGTATTTACTTGATATGCACTCTTATGACACGAGTAAAATGCAAATGACAGGTGGCAAGACAACCTGACTAGATTATTCGATGACAAGTCCAACCAGTCCTGTAGTGTGGTCTGTGTTAGGGCATTGACCCTAGTTGTAAGGAGGGGTGGAGGCATTTCCCACCATGTATCCTCCGAAACTTGGAAGCATGGGAGGGCAGTGCTGGATACGTTCCCTTAGACGTGTGATGACGATTGCCAGTTTCCTGATGGGGAAGTTAGGTAGATGTATTTGACGCTTCCACCATGTCGGTTTTATCAGTGGTTAGTATGGCTGTTGCCATTAATAAAGTAGAAGAGGACAGATAGGGTGGGAATGGAAGTAGGTCAGGATGGATAGGAGGATATAGATCAGTTGAAGACTCTTGATGGGAAGTAATGTCATTGTCTGACTTATCAAATTTTACTACTATAACTCTCTCTGGTTTGCTATGCTTTCGAACTCCTTGCATCTTTTCATTCTAACTTCGGGATGAAGTTTTTTGAAGGAGGGGTGTATGTAATGCCCCACTTAAATCTTATCCTGCAAATTTTATTAATGTTTACATTATCTGAAAATATTGAGAAATATTGGTTTAATATAAAATTCACGATTTCTATTATTCAAATTCCCAACTTACCTTCTCAAATTGAATCTTAGGTAGGATATGGTCTCCTTCCATTATTTCAAATAATATGTATATTCATCTCACATTCCCTAATGTACTCTCACATTTACTAGGGAGAAGACATGGTCCTCTCCAACTAATTATCAATATTTATATTCAACTCACATTCCCCAATGTACGCTCACATTTACTAGGAGAAGACATGGTCCTCTCCAACTAATTATCAATATATATATTCGTCTCACATTCCCTAATGTAACCTCACATTTACACTATGTCTTCTCCATTTAATTATCACTATATATATATATATATATATATATATATATATATATATATATATATATATATATATATCTCACATTCCCAAATGTACCTTCAGATTTACTTGGGAGAAGACATGGTCCTCTCCCATTAATTTCCCAATTTTATATTCATGACACATTTCCAAATGTACTCCCAGCTTTACATGGGAGAAGAGAAGTCAACTATAAGGATGGATGAGAAGCTAATGACATTAATGAGAGATGGTTGAGATGGAGAAGAGAGGGAGGGTATAAAAAGGGAAGGGGGAAGGGAGAAAAGGGTAGGTTGGGTCTTGCTTATGATTTTGGGGTTGGTGGTGATTTTAGGATTTGTTGTGATTTTTGGAGACCTTAGGAACCTGTGGAGGTTTCTTGGGTTATTGAGAGGAGGAAAATATTGTTCATCTTGGTCTGGATCATTCATCTTGGACACACACACTACATTTGGTTACACTTGGGCTCGGAGGGTTAGGGAACCTGTGGAGGTTTCTTGGGCTAGGAATTATTTCCTAGTTGGCTAGGAGGTAAATCCAGTTGGGTTAGTCAAGAGGAGCATTTAGCAAGAGAAGCAACTCAAAGGCATCTCCACCAGCCACCGGTACAGGTATTCCTCTATAGATTACTCATGTAAATTTATTAAAATAAAATGTTCACTATAAGTTATAAGGATTGGAATGTAAATGATAAAATTTTCGTTGTTTAAAAGTCTTGTAAGAAAGTAAATTATTGCCTCTTATTGCATCTAAATTCTAGAGAAATAGCTCTATTAAAAGACCCTAGGATAGGGTTGTTACACCTTGATTCCACTTCCTTAAGGTCACATAGGAGGTTGAATCTGATCATAGTAGCCTCTCGTCTCATTCTTACCCTGGTTGGAATAATTACTTGGGTGGATGTCGGAGGAGGGTGTTACACATTCCTCTTGATATTTCAATTAAACCAGGAATAGTTGAAAATTTATATATCAGAGCATATTGCACTTCAACTGAAGTGGAGATTCATTGAGCCCTTTTTCATGAGTTTAGAGATGTATTTTTCTGGACATATGAGGAAATTCCATGTATTGACCCAAACATCATAGTGCTTGAAATCAAGATGTATCCTAATCCCAAACCCATTCGGCAACACCTTTGTCTGGTCCATCCCAAGAAGGATGCTAGCATAAAAGATGAAATTGAAAAGCTTCTTCAGGCTGGTTTTATATACCTCGTTCCTTTAACTGATTGGGTATTGAATGTTGTCCCTGTCATGAAGAAATAGGGCATGATCCGAGTATGTGTCGATTATCAGGACGTAAATCGAGCTTGTCCAAAGGAAAACTACCCAACCCCGTTTATTGACCAGATTGTTGATGACTGTGCTAGCTATGAGATTTATTCATTTATGGATGGATTCTCGGGCTATAATCAAATCAACATTCTCTCGGCAGACCAACCTAAAACTGCATTTCTATGTCCCTGGGGTACTTTTGCTTATAAAAAGCTCCTTTACAGCTTAAATAATGCAGGGACAACCTTTCAACGTGCGATGTACTACACTTAGCATGATATCAAGCACATCGTGCAACCCAATTTGGACAATCTCCCTACTCACTCTAAGCGTTGGGATGATCACCCCATGCATTTATGAGCCATCTTCTTTCGTTGTAGACATTATAACATTTGACTCAACCCACACAAATGAGTTTTTTGTGGTGGTTTTGGTTGACTCCTTGGTTTCGTAGTTCCAAAACAAGGAATTCATATTGATCCCTTAAACGTCTAGGCAATCATTGACTTGCCTGCACCTTTCACTCTTGTTTAGTTACAAAGACTCCAAGGGAAAGAAAAATTCTTGAGGATATTGGTCACTAACTATGCTGAACTAACCAAAGGATTTACTCGCTTACTGAAAAAAGGGCTTCCCTTCCATTGGGATAATGCTACACAAAAAGAATTCAATGCCTTGAAAGATGTTCTAGTTCAAGCATCTCTCTTATATCCTCTTGACTATCAGTGCGATTTTTTCCTGTACCTTGTTGCCACCATCTCTACTATAACTATGGTGTTGGTCCAAGAAGACGATACGGGCAATGAACATCCTATTTATTATTTGATTCAGAACCTTAACGATACTAAGATCTAATATACTCATGTGGAAAAGTTAGCTTTAGCGGTCGTTCAATCCACCCAGATATTTCGCCATTACATCTTGCTTCACAAAACTATGGTCTTTTCGGATTGCAACCCTATGACATACATATTGTCACGTCAATTGCTGGGGGGAAGTACTCTAAGTGGATTGTTATTCTCTAAGATTTCGACCTGGAATTCATCAATTCCAAGTCAAAGAAATCCTTAGTTTTTTCCAACCTAATGTGCGATCTCCCTTCACTTGATGCTAAATCTACATTTGAAGATTCCATCCCAAATGAATCATTGTTCTTGATCTTGTCATCTAACCCATGGTATGGAGATTTTCTCATTTATCTCCAGATCGAGCCTTTCCTTCCCAATATCTCTCTCTCATAGCAGCGACATCTCTGGTACCAATCCCAAAATTATGTGATTATTGGCGAAAACCTTTATCATCATGGTACTGATACAATCTTACAGAGGTGCCTCACTCTTGAGGAGTGGAGTCCAAGAAAGTATTGAATGAATTCCACTCGGTCACATGCGGTGGACATTTGTCTGGTTACTCTACCGTGCAAAAAATATTACGCACTGGTTACCTTTGGCCCACCATTTTCCGCGACTATATCCTTGTAGTCTCGAAATGTCATGTATGCTAGATCTATGATAAAAAATTCCATGCTCCACCTGCTCCTTTGTATCCTGTTGTCACTGCTGGAACCTTTGCAAAATGGGGCATCGATTTTATGACATATAACTCTCACTCGGCTGGGAGAGGACCATGTCTTCTCCCAAGTAAATCTGAAGGTACATTTGGGAATGTGATATATATATATATATATATATATATATATATATATATCACATTCCCAAATGTACCTTCAGATTTACTTGGGAGAAGACATGGTCCTCTCCCATTAATTTCCCAATTTTATATTCATGACACATTTCCAAATGTACTCCCAGCTTTACATGGGAGAAGAGAAGTCAACTATAAGGATGGATGAGAAGCTAATGACATTAATGAGAGATGGTTGAGATGGAGAAGAGAGGGAGGGTATAAAAAGGGAAGGGGGAAGGGAGAAAAGGGTAGGTTGGGTCTTGCTTATGATTTTGGGGTTGGTGGTGATTTTAGGATTTGTTGTGATTTTTGGAGACCTTAGGAACTTGTGGAGGTTTCTTGGGTTATTGAGAGGAGGAAAATATTGTTCATCTTGGTCTGGATCATTCATCTTGGACACACACACTACATCTGGTTGGACTTGGGCTCGGAGGGCTAGGGAACCTGTGGAGGTTTCTTGGGCTAGGAATTATTTCCTAGTTGGCTAGGAGGTAAATCCAGTTGGGTTAGTCAAGAGGAGCATTTAGCAAGAGCAGCAGCTCAAAGGCATCTCCACCAGCCACCGGTACAGGTATTCCTCTATAGATTACTCATGTAAATTTATTAAAATAAAATGTTCACTATAAGTTATAAGGTTTGGAATGTAAATGATAAAATTTTCATTGTTTAAAAGTCTTGTAAGAAAGTAAATTATTGCCTCTTATTGCATCTAAATTCTAGAGAAATAGCTCTGTTAAAAGACCCTAGGATAGGGCTGTTACACCTTGATTCCACTTCCTTAAGGTCACATAGGAGGTTGAATCTGATCATAGTAGCCTCTCATCTCATTCTTACCCTGGTTGGAATAATTACTTGGGTGGATGTCGGAGGAGGGTGTTACACATTCCTCTTGATATTTCAATTAAACCAGGAATAGTTGAAAATTTATATATCAGAGCATATTGCACTTCAACTGAAGTGGAGATTCATTGAGCCCTTTTTCACGAGTTTAGAGATGTATTTTTCTGGACATATGAGGAAATTCCATGTATCGACCCAAACATCATAGTGCTTGAAATCAAGATGTATCCTAATCCCAAACCCATTCGGCAACACCTTTGTCTGGTCCATCCCAAGAAGGATGCTAGCATAAAAGATGAAATTGAAAAGCTTCTTCAGGATGGTTTTATATACCTCGTTCCTTTAATTGATTGGGTATTGAATGTTGTCCCTGTCATGAAGAAATAGGTCATGATCCGTGTATGTGTTGATTATCAGGACGTAAATCGAGCTTGTCCAAAGGAAAACTACCCAACCCCGTTTATTGACCAGATTCTTGATGACTATGCTAGCTACGAGATTTATTCATTTATGGATGGATTCTCGGGCTATAATCAAATCAACATTCTCTCGGTAGACCAACCTAAAACTGCATTTCTATGTCCCTGGGGTACTTTTGCTTATAAAAATCTCCTTTTCAGCTTAAATAATGCAGGGACAACCTTTCAACGTGCAATGTACTACACTTAGCATGATATCAAGCACATCGTGCAACCCAATTTGGACAATCTCCCTACTCACTCTAAGCGTTGGGATGATCACCCCATGCATTTACGGGCCATCTTCCTTCGTTGTAGACATTATAACATTCGACTCAACCCACACAAATGTGTGTTCTGTGTTGGTTTTGGTTGACTCCTTGGTTTCGTAGTTCCAAAACAAGGAATTCATATTGATCCCTTAAATGTCTAGGCAATCATTGACTTGCCTGCACCTTTCACTCTTGTTTAGTTACAAAGACTCCAAGGGAAAGAAAAATTCTTGAGGATATTGGTCACTAACTATGCTGAACTAACCAAAGGATTTACTCGCTTACTGAAAAAAGGGCTTCCCTTCCATTGGGATAATGCTACACAAAAAGAATTCAATGCCTTGAAAGATGTTCTAGTTCAAGCATCTCTCTTATATCCTCTTGACTATCAGTGCGATTATTTCCTGTACCTTGTTGCCACCATCTCTACTATAACTATGGTGTTGGTCCAAGAAGACGATACGGGCAATGAACATCCTATTTATTATTTTATTCGGAACCTTAACGATACTAAGATCTAATATACTCATGTGGAAAAGTTAGCTTTAGCGGTCATTCAATCCACCTAGATATTTCACCATTACATCTTGCTTCACAAAACTATGGTCGTTTCGGATTGCAACCCTATGACATACATATTGTCACGTCAATTGCTGGGGGGGAAATACTCTAAGTGGATTGTTATTCTCTAAGATTTCGACCTGAAATTCATCAATTCCAAGTCAAAGAAATCCTTAGTTTTTTCCAACCTAATGTGCGATCTCCCTTCACTTGATGCTAAATCTACATTTGAATATTCCATCCCAAATGAATCATTGTTCTTGATCTTGTCATCTGACCCATGGTATGGAGATTTTCTCATTTATCTCCAGATCGAGCCTTTCCTTCCCAATATCTCTCTCTCATTGCAACGACATCTCTGGTACCAATCCCAAAATTATGTGATTATTGGCGAAAAACTTTATCATTGTGGTACTGATACAATCTTACAGAGGTGCCTCACTCTTGAGGAGTGGAGTCCAAGAAAGTATTGAATGAATTCCACTCGGGCGCATGCGGTGGACATTTGTCTGGTTACTCTACCGTGCAAAAACTATTATGCACTGGTTACCTTTGGCCCACCATTTTCCGCGACTATATCCTTGTAGTCTCGAAATGTCATGTATTCTAGATCCATGATAAAAAATTCCATGCTCTGCCTGCTCCTTTGTATCCTGTTGTCACTGCTAGACCCTTTGCAAAATGGGGCATCGATTTTATGACATATAACTCTCACTCGGCTGGGGGGCATGGCTACATTATTTTCGCTGTTGACTACTTTACTAAGTGGGCCAAAGAAATGCCTACATTCAATAATATTGGCGAAACAGTTGCATACTTTTTCTTCAACCAAGTGATTTCTAGATTCGGTGTTCTGAAAACAATAGTAATTGTAACAACCCTTGTGAAAATTCTATGTAAAAATATATAAGACTAGGGTTGATGGGACACTTATTCCAAGCTGAATGTTGGGCAAGACATCCTAGGGGGTGTTCATTTTATTGTTTATGGCTAAGGAAATTGGCAAACGCAATGGCTAAGGCTTTGGAAAGGCAAAATGGCATTTTTGGCACATTTATTTATGAAAATAATGGAAATTAAGAGAAAAGGGAGGTGAAAGGTCATAGGTTACATGTGAGAAGGAAATTGAAGGAATATAATAGAAAAAGAAGAAAATAGAGGCCTCATTCATAAAAAGGATTCTGAGAATCAGTTTGTAACCTTTCGTTAGTTTAGCTTTGGAGCTCTCTCATTATTCTCTCTCTCTCTCTCTCTCACTCTTGGGCAATTAGAGTTTCTTGTAGCACTTTGGCATTGGAGCAAGAAAGGAAAAGAGGGAAAGAGCAAGAAAATATCAAGTAGGGAAAGGAAGTATCAAGCAGTTACAATAGGATTCATTGCAGGTATCGACTTGCATCTATATTTTCTGTTAGTTCCAGTCTTCGCAACCTGTCACCAGGGATCAACATGAGCTCTTACTATGTCTGGTTTGTTAGATGTTTTGCACATGATGTTTAGCACAAAACATGTCACAAGTGTGTCCATTAGAAGAAGCTCAGAAAAATATTTCCAACGGTATATCACACTCCCATAACTGGTTCCTGGATTAGAAGAAATGAATGAGTGATTCTTGGTTATGCATGTTTTGAGGTCAGTTGCTGCACACAATGACAAGTTTAGTAAAAAATCAGTTTCTGAAATAATGGTAAGGAATTTTTCAAAAGTGAAAGAGGTTTTTGTTTATCACATACCAAATAACAAAAAACTCCTTCCGTTTATGCACAGGTGCTATTATTTAGGAGATATATAGTGATATTTGGAGCCTACATTAAAAAAAAAAGTAAAATTTTCATATTTTTTACTGTTTTAGTCATTTTAGTGCGGGGCCATTTTACAACAGATGGAAAGTAATTTTTAGAAACCCAAGGAGGATTTTGTTAAAAACGAGTCATAAAACAAAAACCTCTTTCAGTTTATTCACAGGTGTCATGGATTGGGATATGTGACTATATCTTTTCAACTCATTTTCACAGATTTAATTTTTTAATGATCTTCTGTTTTAGAGATGATTTTGTGGAACAGATTGCGAGCTACTGGAAATGAATTTACAAAATTTTAGAGAGGATTTTCTCCATAATGATCTTATCTACAAAAACCTCTTTCAGTTTTGTAGCCGGTGTTATGGTTTAGGAGATATGAGTTCATCTTCAACACCTATTTTCAGAAATTCGGCCCAAGTTTAATGTAACTAATTCTATTTTGAAGAAAATGGTTCAGCTCAATCCCTTAGTATAAGGATGGGAAAATGTATATATTTTATGAATTGAATAGTGTAGGTGTTGGATTTTGGTAGAAGGTTGGACACTTGGGATTTCTTGGCACTCTATTGTACATTTCATTTCTGCAATTTTGGCAAAGGAAAGACCAGGTTTTTGCAGCACTTGTTGGGATCCATGTGGCTCTATGTTTTGATGGTGTATTTCTCTATGTATTTGTAAGTTCACTGATGTTTATGTGTATAATTTTCCCTTCTATTGTCTTCTGTAATTAAACAAAAGAGTGATTAAGGTAGAATTCATTGGACTGATATGCTCTGCCTGGACATTTTGTTTAATTCTACATGTTTTCATCTGTTTGAGGAGGATTCTTGAAACCATCTTGCTCTCCTTAGCTTCTCATCAGCCTGATCCATCCATTCATTCAATTCAAAGCATCAAAACGATTGCCTTCCTTGCCCCAATAAGAACTCTACAAAAACTAGGCCTCATCCCCCGACCCAAAATTTGCCTGTCCCTTTTTTCCAACAAAAACCCCAAAAACTCAACTCAAAGCTTTGCACTTAATACCTAGCCTAAAATTAGTTGCTATTTTAGTCAACTAAAGCCCTTTAGATCATCTTTCGCTGAGATTGACCCGGAGAGAGCCCTCTCCTGTCTTCATAGGGCTAGCTACGAGGCTGAGTGTGGTTTGATGTGGACTTAGAACCTTGTCTTTTTAGCCTGAGGCAAATCTAGGCTCTAACATAGTGGCGACCGTACTGGGGAGAAAAGTTTATTTGTTTGTTTATGTTCTTTGTTTTATAGACTACAGACGAAGCCTGAAGTTAGCCAGGTAGCCTTCGAAACGCTTTTGCTTTACATTAGCGCAAGTAGATAAAAGCTACTTCAATCAATCTCCGGTCTAGTCTTATAAACGAAATATCTAATTTGCAAATTGCCCCAATACATGGATCAAGTTAGATCTGATTGTTGATGGTGGACAACAGTCAGATACATATTAAGGCTGAAACATTCACCTGGTGACTCCAACTCAATCCAGAGATTCTAGCACTCATTGATCCATTCATGCACTAAAATAAAATGGTAGGGTATGTGGCAAACCCTGTGTTTTGTGAAGCTTTAAAAGAAGTTAGAGATCAGTTAGTGGATTTTGAAATTGATGAAGTATTTTTCATTGTCGCGCTTCAATGTTTGAGATCTCCGAAGTTTCCTCTAAAATCTAAAACTAGTTTCTTTGAGTTAATTGTTGGAAAATTTGAGAAGGATATTCAGTATTTAATGATCAGATCCAATCATATGAATTCCGAGATCCCAAAAAGTTCTTGGAAACTCTCCCTCCTTCAAAACAAGAAGCAATAGAGCTGCCCGTGGATGTTTGCATTGATAGTTTGTAGTTGGCAGTCTGTAGTGAGGAGTTAGGGAAGCAAACAGAGTCTGGTTTCTTTGATCCTATTGTCGCATATATGGAGTAGTTTTTCAGTTTGAATGATAAGTCAGGTTGTCTTTTACATAACCAGACTCGTTATGTGCATGTATGGCTGTCAGCATTTACATTTGTGTCCTGGTTGAAGCACTTTCAAGCAGCATCCTTGTCACAGTTACTTGATTGGTTGATATGGCATTACAGAATTACTTGATCTATCAATTTTGCAACAAAGTGGGTTAGATTTGTATATAAATAAGCTGCCTAAGGAAGCATTTCAGTTTTCGGTATTTGTTTATGTACAAGTTGCAGTATGTATATGTTTTTGGATTGGTATGAGTTGTTTTGGGTTTGCAGTTGTTTGACCATCCATGCCCAATGGAAGAGGCATTGTATACTTTCTAGAGATCTGTAGTTCTTGGCACCTCCAAGGAGCTACCATCCTCATTGGAGCCGAAGTTAGTTCCAGTCTTCACAGCCTGTCACCAGGGATCAACATGAGCTCTTACTATGTCCGGTTTTGTTAGATGTTTTGCACATGATGTTCAGCACAAAACATGTCACAAGTGTGTCCATTAGAAGAATCTTGGAAAAATATTTCCAACGGTATATCACACTCCCATAACCGGTTCCTAGATTAGAAGAAATGAATGAGTGATTCTTGGTTATGCATGTTTTGAGGTCAGTTGCTGCACACAATGACAAGTTTAGTACAAAATCCGTTTCTGAAATAATGGTAAGGAATTTTTCAAAAGTGAAAGAGGTTTTTGTTCATCACATACCAAATAACCAAAACCTCCTTTAGTTTATGCATAGGTGCTACTATGTGGGATATATATAGTGATATTTGGAGCTTACATTAAAAAAAAGAGTAAAATTTTCATATTTTTTACTGTTTTAGTCATTTTAGTGCGGGGCCATTTTACAACAGATGGAAAGTAATTTTTAGAAACCCAAGGAGGTTTTTGTTAAACACGAGCCATAAAACAAAAACCTCTTTAAGTTTATTCACAGGTGTCATGGATTGGGATATGTGACTAGATCTTTACAACTCATTTTCACAGATTTAAATTTTTAATGATCTTCTGTTTTAGAGATGATTTTGTGGAACAGATTGCGAGCTATTGGAAATGAATTTCCCAAGTTTGAGAGAGATTTTTCTCCATCACGACCTTATCTACAAAAATCTCTTTCAGTTTTGTAACAGGTGCTATGGTTTAGGAGATATGAGTTCATCTTCAACACCTATTTTCAGAAATTCGGCCCAAGTTTAATGTAACTAATTCTATTTTGAAGAAAATGGTTCAGCTCAATCCCTTAGTACAAGGATGAGAAAATGTATATATTTTATGAATTTCATAGTGCAGGGGTTGGATTTTGGTAGAAGGTTGGACACTTGTGATTGTTTGGCACTCTATTGTACATTTTATTTCTGCAATTTTGGCAAAGGAAAGACCAGGGTTTTGCAGCACCTATTGGGATCCATGTGGCTCTATGTTTTGATGGTGTATTTATATATGTATTTGTAAGTTCACTGATGTTTATGTGTATCATTTTCCCTTCTATTTTCTTCTGTAATTAAACAAAAGAGTGATTAAGGTAGAATTCATTGGACTGATATGCTTTGCCTGGACATTTTGTTTAATTCTTCATGTTTTCATCTGTTTGAGGAGGACTCTTGAAACCCTCTTGCCCTCCTTAGCTTCTCATTGGTCTGATCCATCCATTCATTCAATTCAAAGCATCAAAATGATTGCCTTCCTTGCCCCAATCAGAACTCTGCAAAAACTAGGCCTCATCCCCGGACCCAAAATTTGCCTGTCCCTTTTTTCCAACAAAAACCCCAAAAACTCAACTCAAAACTTTGCACTTAATACCTAGCCTAAAATTAGTTGCTATTTCAGTCAACTCAAGCCCCTTAGATCATCTTTCGCTAAGATTAACCCGGAGAGAGCCCTCTCCTGTCCTCGTAGGGCTAGCTACGAGGTTGAGCGTGGTTTGATATGGACCTAGAACCTTGTCTTTTCAGCCTGAGGCAAATCTAGGCTCTAACATTTTCCTTGCTAGATTTGGCATGATTGGGTTTGCACATGTTTCTTTTCTACCATGGCATGGGTTTTGCTAGGTGTGACAATATTTTTAGCCTAGCCCTGTCATTTCCTGATAGATTTGATGAGATGGGTTCTCTCATTCGGTTTATGTGGGATGGCTGAATTGGATTCAAAGCTGAGTGGGGTGGATCTCTAAATTGATAAACACATGGTCTAAGTGGTCCCTGAACCAGACTGAGGATCATGAAGCCACTAGCCTATTAACCCCTGAACTGGACTGTGGGTTGCGGTAAAGCTAGATTGTGTGCCTCGGTGGTCCTAGGAATCCTTTCTGGTGAATGGCGGGATATACAGTAAATCCAAGAGGTGGATTTTCTCTCCCTTGGGCTTAGTGATCCCAGGATGGGATGCACAGTAAATCCTAGAGAGTATGTATCGGTGTAGGGCCTAGTGATCCCTGGATCAAACTGTGGATTGTGGTAAATCCTCAGAGACTAGGAGGCACTCAAACTTGTCACAGTGTAGGTAGAGAACTCTGGTGGCATCCATGTTGATTGATGTTTTTGATGTTTTATATGAGTCCCACATTCATGCTTGGAATATGGCACGGGGATGGTTGGCTAAAGAGAGAATTGGCTCAACCAATCTATGATCAGGTGGAACATGGTAGTTCCATCTCCGATTGGTTCATGTCTAGTCAATTTAATGTCTTAAATTGCTCTACATAAATTATCAATCCAGGTTTCGTAAACTGATGAAGTGTGGTGCACCATATGTGCTTAGTTAACCTTTTTCTTACTTCGTTGTTTTATAGATTTTATTTTGTTTTGGGGTTTTGTTTTTGTTGATCTCCTAAAGTGTCTAATGCAAATGGAAATCCTATTCTAAGGTCTTAAGAATACTTTTAAAGGTCAAGTATGGATGTAGATTTCAAGACAAGGTTTATGTCCCTGATGGTAACTTCCAAAACTTAGCACTTCAAAAGATCTCAAAACATGTTATTGATGGAATTAGTACTTAAACAAAAGTGTAAATATGTAGCTACTTCAATCAAACAAAAGATGAAATACTGATCATGAAATCACTGTCTCTGCTGCTTGTCTAAATACGGAAATAAAAGTTAAGCTATTGCACTCAAACAAATCAAAAACTGCAAACTAATAAAAGTAAAATCAAATCACATCATTCATAGTTCGATTCCTTGCTAGTTAGTCTAGCTATGGCTTTTGGAGATAATCGTCAATGACATGAGCAATTTGATATCTAATTGCAGAAAAGTAAAACTAAAATCAAATCACAACATTCATAATCCGATTCCTCGCCAGTTAGTCTTGCTATGGATTTCGGAGATAATCGTCAATGACATGAGCAATATGATATCTAATTGTAGAAAAGTAAAACTAAAATCAAATCACAACATTCATAATTTGATTCCTCGCCAGTTAGTCTAGCTATGGCTTTTGGAGATAATCGTCATTGATATGAGGAATTTGATATCTAAACTAACTGACAAAGCAATAAATAAGACTGAAATCAAAGCATAATTGAAATTGAAAAGTTAAAAAAAACAAAGTCAATAGAGAGGAAATTCTCATGTCACTATTTGATGCAAAAACATGTAAAGAAAAACTAATCTACAATCAACCGGTTGAACACACTTACATGAATTAAAATTGCATGAATGGAAAATCTAATCTATCAAACTTGAAAGAAATCAAATGACATAATGAAATGAAAGCAAAATTACAAAATGAAATCTACTCTACCTTACATTCTAATATGCTCCATGACATCTACTTCACATCTCCTTCCATGTTGAAAACATCAAAGCTTTATTCAAATTCTTCAAAATTACAAAGTACAACAAAGCTCTCCAAAGCTTTCCAAAGCCATCAATGAAGAACTACAAACTCCAAGCTAAGCTAAGACTCACAAGCTAAGCTCTAAACTCTAAGCTAACAAATGAAGGAGAAAGATATCCTATTTATACAAATATATGAGAAGCCATCTCATTAATGAGAGTCCATGAATCTCTCCCTCTACCTCTGGAGTCCTAATCAAAATAGGAATTGATAAGACAAATGTCTTCTTAGAGTTTCAATACAATTAGGAGATGTGACACATATCCTCATGATCCCATGATTCTTTCCACTCAAATTCGAATTTGGCCTTAGAGTGCCACATAAGGGTCTTTTAGAAGTCTCCTTTTGACCTACACATGTCAACAATCTCAACCCACTTGTTAGGTATAAGCATATGCACATTATTTTCTAATTTTTAACCACAAATTCACTTAAAAAGGCTAAAAATTAATAAATATTGGAAAAACATAAATGTGGCCCAATGATAATAAAAGTGGGATGAATGTGGTGACATAGTAGTGAAATGGAGGTGAAATGGAGGTGATATAATGGACATAATAGTGAAAGTGTAATGGAAATGAATGACATTTTCAAGACTCAATAGTTCACTGCATTCATTAATGAGAAAATCATTTCCTTGATTTTCATGTGTGAATGTACGGATGTGTATGCGGATTTTTATGGATGATATGTTTATGGTACTTTTGTTCCTATTATGTTGATATATGTATATTTTATGATAGCAGCTATGTATGGCTCTCAACATGTTTTTACTTGTACATGAATGGATAATGTGTCTATGACCTAATAGATGATAATGCAACAAATGACATGAGGGAAAAATGGTTCATAGCAATTCTCAGATAAGTATGAGATCCCTACACTTAATTATATTGTTTACACCTATAGGTTACATGTTGATGATATGTTTGATAAAATGCCATTCATGGCTAGTAGGGGTTTGGTTATGGTATTATTCATCTTATTGCTTTTGCATCATTGTTTCCATATATTTTTAATGATTCTAAGCTATCACTCCATTCTAGGCAGTGGCATGGGTTATGGGCTTGAAAAATTTATTTAAATCCCTGGGTCACTGGCACAGAACTGGAAAGTTTGGTCTCCAGTTGCTGGCAGGCAAGCCTATGAGAGAGACTTAGATTCTCTGGTCACTCCCTTGCCCATAGCATGAGAGTGACTGTGGCTTAAGAAATCCAGAACAACAACGGGAACTAGGGACAGGCTGTCTGAGTGGATGACATGTCTCCAGAGGATCTTGAGCTAATGTTGGATGACTATATGTGATGTTTCTGTCAATTCCACTTCTTTAAGGTCACATAGGAGGTCGAATCTGATCATAGTATCCTCTTGTCTCATGTTTACCCCAATTGGCATGGTTACTTAGGTGGATGTGGGAGGAGGGTGTTACAGAGTAGTATTATAGCATGGTTCAACCCTCAGATTGGATGGGTAGTGTATGTTGGTCATGCATGCATGTCAGTTGCATGTGTCTCTTACACTTGCATTTCATGTGCTTGTTTCATTACATAATTTTGATCATGGTTTTAGAAAGGTTGTCGTGAGGATCTTGATGTTCATTTTGTGGAATGCATTGTCATAAGTATATGACTGGTTACATATTGTAATATCCTACTTACTTGTTGTGATATGTCGCTTGATTACATCCTTGTATGTTAGGTTTCATTATTGTATATTTGATTACATGTATCAGTATTGTAGGTTGGTTACAAGGATTGAACACTTATGCTCGATTACATGCATTCATGTGTATGTGTAGCTGATTAGGAATTGCTTATGCATGTTGATGGTTGCATGCAGCAATGTGTATAATGGAGTAATGGTTGTTGTCATGCATGAGGTCATGGTTTGTGTAGTTGATATGGTCATGCATTGATGATTGGACTCTAGCTAGAATCATGTGTATATGGTTTGGTACTCATGTGTTATATGTAGTTGTTATGCATGTACGGCCTTGGTTATAGTCATTATATGAAATTTAGGTCATCATGGTGATATTGGTTGTTATGATGTTAATGTGTTCGTTGATGTAAAGCAGAAGATGCAAATCATGAAAGTGAAGTTGCAACATTGGACATCGAGGCAAGAGCATGTCCTCATATAGGTTTGTATGTTGGACATGCAGGTATGTAGGTTAAGGGTTGTTATATGCATTAGGGTTATATACATTAGGTTTATGTACATATTTTTATGTTAAGGTTACATTCATGATAGATGTTAGTTGATTAGTAAGTTATATGCACATGTGTCAGATAGTCAAGAATGATGGTAACCTATGGTTGTATGCATTGCTATTGTTTTTTTATGTTAGATAACTTGATGCTGAGGTTATATGTTGTTGATGAGCATGATATATATCTTATTGTTGTTATATGTTATTAACTTGATCATTAGGGTTATTTCATTAAGATCTTGATGTTGTAATTTGGATTGGTCATATGCGTGATGGTTATGTTCATTGCATTGAAGATCTTGATGTTATATGTATTTTGTTAACCTAGTTGGACCTATGCAGATGGTTATGGTTGCAATATTCAGGTATGGGCCAACATATTTGTGATATGGTGTTGTACTAATCTGGACTGATCGTACAAATGTGATTGCTATGCATAGATGAGAAATTTTTATGAGCTTATGATGTGAACATGTTAGTTAGTTACTATTATGGATATCAAGATTTATTTTTGGGTTAACATATTGTGAAGATATATCTTGTTAATATGGATTAATTTTGCAGACAAGATTGCCTCCCCTAAGATACATTAAGGTATGAAATCGTTTATTTCATCTATGTTGTGCTTGATTGTTTGATTATGACATCTATTTGGTGTTTGAGTGTTTGGTGTCTAGTTGATTTATTTAACATGGTTGAATGTTTGATGAATTTCATAATATGAGTATGCATTCCAATGATCTTGTTTTAAGATGATTGTACTAATACATATGTGTTGATACAGTTGATATGTACTTGAGTATAGTAGGTGATAGTTGTAGCATTGTGTCTAAGCAATATGAGCTGAATATAGATTTGACAGAATTGTTAATTTCAAATTGATAGATATGATTGTCTTGATATTTGGAACATGTGGTTGGCATGTGTGAGTAGTTGCAAGAAGCATGTTGGTATTATCTCGACAAGGTAATAGTTGATGTGTTTATATAACTAATAGTTGGGTGATGTGATAGTACACAATAAGCCTTTATTGCAACAAGGTAAAAGGGCAAAAGAAAGGAAGTGGCCATAATTATTTTGGCTACGTTTGGAAACCATAACTCCAAACGAATGAGTACTTTGCACCCAAGAAATATTCTTAACCTTGATTTGTCTGTCATTATGGGGATACATGCTATATTCATGAACATGTACTTGACAGGTATATTAGCTAGTCTCTAGTTACAGGTGGATTTGTCAAGCGAATTAGAGTCCCTTGGGAGATGGCATGGATGTGTTCAGCTACAAGAAAACATTCTTGGCACAACAAGATAAGGTATCTGGCGTATGGTTATATTTATTTATGCATTGATAGTTATGTGTTTATGGTGGTATGATGCAGGGGATTGCATAGAAAAGAAATTGCCATGAAATAATGAAGAAGGATTTGGTTGAGATTTCCTTTGGGAGCACTAGGAACCATGGGGATTGATGCATGGTGTCTATTGTTAGTCTTGTGATTTTTGTCTTTTTTGATTTATTGAGCTTGATTTGTGACTTTGTTTATGGCTAGTGTATGGCCATACCACATATTTGCGAAGTCATGTTGTTATTGGTTTTCATGGTTTTCTTCTTGGTATTGCCTTTTATGTTTTGAGTCTTGGGAATTGGTTTGGGAAAGAGGAAAGTTAATGGAGCTCGGAGAGAGTTGTGTGGTACCCGACAGGTAATGTAAGATTCAAATGAAGCTTTGTGCATGAGTAAGCGCAACGAAAGGTAAGACTATGATAGTCAATTAGACTGGTTGGGTCCATTGTGGTAAATGGACGGTGGCATTAAAGTCATGAAAAAGGTAACCAAAAGGCAAAGTAAATGGATTTGAGGTGTCAGATGCCTTGGCTATATTGGGAAATGTTGTTCTCAATGTTGTGCACGTGTGGCATACATAAAGGGAGTTTTCTTAACCTTGACCTTGATATTTGGTAAGTATGTTATGATCATGATTATGTTGATGCTTATATGTATATACATGTAGGTGTGTATGTATGTCATGTTTGACAGGGTCGTCATGGACCATGATTATTAATGCTAAAATTTATGTGTATATATATGTATGTATGCATATCGTTGTCGACTGGATCATGATTGTTTATGCCAATGTTTATGTATATGTATGTATGTATCCATGTACCTATGTCACTCTTCAACAGATTATCAAGAATTGTTCTTGCAGAGGAATGACTGCTTACATAGGTGAAGGGCATGAAGAGGTTCGTAGCCTTACGAGGAATCAATTGAGAAGAGTAGTCATGACATATATATGAGCTCAGTATCACGTGAATATGAATTTATATTGTATGCTTGTATTATGCATATGCTTATGTTATGGATAGGTTCTACCGAGGGATACATCAACAAAGTGAAAGCAATGTGGTCTGCAGAATGCTAGGATAAGCATGGATAAGGCACTGGAAGCAAGGTTTCTTGGTAAGGACAGCGTGGTTTTGGATGTGTGGTACTAATGTTGTGCATATGTTGTATATGTTGTACATGTTGCGTTTGTGATGTTGTGTGCATGCGATGTGGTGTAGATTTAGTGTGTGTACCTGTTGTTTATGCAATGTTATGTACATGGTGTTTGTACAAATAGTGTTGTATGAATGTTGCATATTCAGTACTGGGTATAGATGGTGCTATGTACATGTTGGATATATGGTGCTGTATATATACTGTACTATGTGCATGATGGATATGCAGTGATGTATGCATATGGTGCTCTGTGCATGTTGGATATGTGGTGTTGTGTACAGATGATGCTATGTACATGTTGGATATGCAGTGCTATGTACAAGTGGTGTTGCATGCATGTTGTACATGTGGCACTATGTACATATGGTGTTGTGTGCATGTGGTGTTGTGTACATGTTGTACAAGTGGCATTGTGTGCAGGTGGTGTTGTGTGCATGTCATTCATGTGGCGTCATGTACATGTCGTGTTGCGTACCTGACGTGCATGTGGTATTGCGTACATGTGGTATTGTGTACACATTGTACAATGGTTCAATGTAAATGAGGCATTGTGTACACATTTTACAGGTGGTGCCATGTACATGTGATGTGCACATGTTGCATAGGTGGTGCCTTATACATGTGGTATTGGCGTACATGTGGGATTGAGTGCATGTCATACATGTTGTGTTGTGGCCATGCGATGCATTGTATGTGCATTGTGTATTCATGGTATCGTGACATATGCATTCATTTTGTTGCACTCTATATGCGTATTTGTGTTGTTTGGTACATCGGGTGTAGGTGTATGTGTTGTATGTCAGGTGTAGGTGCATGCATTGCAAGGTGTGGTATGCAGTGTGTGGTTGTATGTGTGGGGTGTACACTATGTGTGTGGGCACATAGTTGAGGAGAAGGCACTGGGTGTTTGTCAGGTGTGGCGAACAATCTAAAATGAATATGAAATAAGGACAAAGGTGGAAGCCAAGGATTGATTAAAGGATAAGTATAAATATTATATATTTTAGTTTTATTATGGATGTGATATATGATTATGTTATATGATGAATATATGTGATCTATGATTCTGGTCTATGATGGTTACATGTGATTTATGATGGTTGTATTTTGAACTAACCAGATGTGATATGTTTATGCATGATGTTTTGATCAAATAATTAGTTTGACTTGTTGTTCCAGGAAGCAAACAAAATTGCAAGTGTACCTTATTAACGAGCTACCAATGAGGTATGATGTGAATTTATTTTAATTTATTTTAAATCTAATGGAAGTTATGTTCCTAGTACAGGAAGCATGAAAATGCCTGGTTCGGTGGTTGAAATCAACTACATGAATTAACAACAATAGTGAAAGAAAGTGGAACATGAGTAGTATGCTGGTGAATCACTTCATGAGTAGGGCCATTGTGGGACACTGGTACCCGATAGTGTCCATTGATTTCCATGAACATGCTATGAATGGTATGATGGTTTGAGGTAGGTATATTCCTTTGTTTTGTATCTTCCAATGCGAGGAAGCGTTGCCAAGGGATGTATCACCCAAGATAGGGGATGTCGGGGAACTTGGAACGTGAGTGACTGCACGAAAGGGGGTGACTAGGTTTCTCGAGGGACTATGTATCAGAGAAGGGAAGGTCACGAACATATTGGTTTCAGTCATTAGCATTTCCAGATAGAATTATATAAACATTGGGAGTGCACCCTAGGACAATGAGACTATAACTATTCACTGAGAGGACAAGTGGCGTAGGATTGTAGCGTTGGACATTGGATGAAAATTTGACTTTGTAGTGGATTCTAGACTTCTTGGGAAGGAGGTGAATACTGGTATTACTTTGAGGGTGGAGGTGTGAGCCTCTGGATTCCCTTGTTGATTGATACAGGCATCATATTCTCTTATTTGTTGGTTTAGCATACGTGAATTGTAATTATCGTAATGAGATGTTGTTATAAAGCTCCATAGGCAATAAGTTTTGTTTTCAACAATATTGTTGGTTATAAGTTTCAATGAACATCGAGGACGGTGTTCCCCAAGGGGGAGGGTTCTGTAATAACCCTCGTGAAAATTCCATGTAAAAATATATAAGACCATGGTTGATGGGAGACTTATTCCAAGATGAGTGTTCGACAAGACATCATATGGGGTGTTCATTTGATTGTTTATGGCTAAGGAAATTGGCAAAGGAAATGGCTAAGGCTTTGGAAAGGAAAAATGGCATTTTTGGCACATTTATTTATGAAAATAATGGAAATTAGGAGAAAATGGAGGTGAAATGTCACATGTTTCATGAGAAAAGGGAGGTGAAAGGTCACATGTTTCATGAAAAGGAGAGGTGAAAGGTCACATGTTTCATGTGAGGAGGAATTTGAAGGAAAATAATGGAAAATGAAGAAAATAGAAGCCTCATCCATAAAAATGCTTCTGAGGATCATTTGGTAACCTTTTGTTAGTTTAGATTTTAATCTCTCTCATTATTCTCTCTCTGTTTCTCACTCTTGGACACTTAGAGTTTCTTGGAGCACTTTGGAATTGGAGAAAGAAAGGAAAAGGGGCCAAGAGGAAGAAAAGATCAAGTAGGGAAAGGCATGATCAAGTAGCTATAAAAAGCTTCAATTGTAGGTATAAACTGGCATGCATATTTTCCTTGCTAGATTTGGCATGCATGGGGTTGCATGCGTTTCTTTTCTACCATGGAATGGGTTTTGCTAGGTGTGACAATATTTTCAGCCTAGCCTTGTCATTTTCTGATAACTTTGATGATATGGGTTCTCTCATTCGATTTATGTGGGATGGCCGGATTGGATTCAAAGATGAGTGGGGTGGATCTCCAAATTGACAAACACATGGTTTGAGTGGCCCCTAAACCGAACTGAGGATCACGAAGCCACTGGAATAGTAACCCCTGAACCAGAGTGTGGGTTGTGGTAAAGCTAGATTGTGTGCCTCGGTGGGCCTCGGAATCCTTTCCAGTGAATGATGAGAGGAATCGTAAAGCTTGGAGAGTATGTATCGATGTAGGGCTTATTAATCCCTAGATCAGACTGTGGATTGCGGTAAAGGCTGAGAGACTGGGAGGCACTCAAATTCCTCATGTTGTAGGCAAATAACTCCAGTGGCATCCATGTTAATTAGTGTTTTTGATGTGTTCTATGAGTCCCGCATTCATGCTTGGAATATGGCATGAGGGTGATTGGCTGAAGAGAGACTTGGCTCAGCCAAGTTATGGTTGGGTGGAATGTAGTAGTCCCATATCTGATTGGTTCATTGCATTCATTAATGAGAAATTCATTCCCTTCATTTTCATGTGTAAATGTACTAATGTATATGTGGACTTTGATGGCTGATATGTTTATGGTATTTCTGTTCCTATTATGTTGGTTATATGTATATTTTATGACAACAGCTATGTATGGCACTCATAATGTTTTTACTTGTACATGAATGGATAATGTGTCTATGACCTAATAGATGATAATGCAACAAATGACATGAGGGAATAATGGTTCATAGTGATTCTCAGATAAGTATGAGATCCCTACACTTAGTTCTATTCCTTACACCTATAGGTTACATGTTGAAGATATGTTTGATGAAATTCCTGTCATGGTTAGTAGGGGTCTGGTTATGGTTTTATTCAAATTATTTCTTTTGCATCATTATTTCCCTGTATTTTTATGGATTCTAAGTTATCATTCCATTCTGGGCAGTGGCCTGGTTTCTGGGCCTAAAAAAGTGGCTTAAATCGTAGGGTCACTGGCACAGGACTGACAACTTTGGTCTCTAGTAACTGGCAGGAAAGCTTGTGAGAGCGACTTTGGGTCTCTGGTAATTTCCTTGCCTATAGCATGAGAGAGACTACGGCTTAAGAGATCCAAAATAACACTGGGACCCAAGGACAAGTTGTCTGAGTGCATGACATGTCTCCCAAGGATCCTGAAGATGATGTTGGATGACTGTGTGTAATGTTTCTGTCGATTCTACTTTCGTAAGGTTACATAGGAGGTCGATTCTGATCATATTAGCCTCTTGCCTCATGTTTACCTTGGCTGGCATGGTTATTTGGGTGGATGTGGGAGGAGGGTGTTATAGTAATGGATCATGGAAAGCACTTTCAAAATCATACGATAATCAAATTAGCTTCCAAATTGGGACTTTCAAATGAAAATTCCAATCCCTATTATCCTCAAGCTAACAACAAGTTGAGGTGATTAAGAAAGTTCTTAAGACTATGCTTTAACGTATGATAGGGGTCCACAAATCGTACTGGCACTTTCTTCTCTTTGTTCCCTTGTGGGAATATCAAACCTCGGTTAGGACTGCTGCTGGATTCACACCCTTCCAGTTGGTGCATGGTCTGGAAGTGATCCTCCCCATCGAATGTGAAATTCCATCGTTGAATCTAGATATCGAACTTCTTCCTACTACTTCTGCAAAAAAGGAGCGTCTTTTACATATAACTCATTTGGATGAAACTGAGCACAACACTGCATTGGCTAGTGAAGCCCATAAAAGACGCATCAAAGCACAATATGACAAGATTGTCAAGCCTATAGTCTTCTTGAAAGGACATCTGATTCTCTTATACAACCATGCGGTCAAAAAGTTAGGTCGAGGAAAGTTCCAGCCTATGTGGCTGGGCCCATATGTTGTCAAGCTAGTCCTTCCAAAAAAGGATTATGAGTTAGTAGATATCGATGGAGTTCCATTAACACAACGTAGAAATTGGTTGTACCTAAAAAAATACTATGCTTGATCCCATGCATGGTACACTATGTACATACTATCTATAGGCATGTTGAGTGTGTTTGCATTGTGTTTTTCAGAGTTTCCCATGGTTTCTGTTGATTTTGCTTACTTTTGGATCACAGATGTCAACCTCTCTCAAAACATATATTGGTTATGCCGATGGTCCTATTCGTAGTACTCAAAACCTATCCTCCGCAACGTGGGATATCTTTGCTCCAAATGGTGAGCTAGTGAGTATGCAAGGGATTTGCATTGGTCGTTCAACTAAAAACATCGCTGAGTATAGCACAATGGTTGAGCTACTTTTTGATGCTATTTCACATGGTATCTATCATATAGTCATCAGGCTTGACTCACAGCTCGTAGTACTACAATTCACGAACATCTATTCAGTGAGAAATCTTGCCATCCTCGCATGGTTTTGAGAGTGAGTCTTCTAGAAAGACATTTTGATTTCATACGATATGAACATATTTCTAGAAATTTGAACACATTAGCAGATGCCCTAGCTAAATTTTTTTAGATCGACATTTGCAAAGAATGTAGATAAATTTCAATTCACATCACATCATATTGAAAGAAGAATAGGAACTAGGAAGAACTATATATATATATATATAGATAGATAGATATAAAGTTTGGTTTTAAAAAATGTGTGCCCTGAGATAGATATGGCTACATCATCCATATAAAAAATACAGGGAAAACATCTAAGTATCCAAATCAATGGTGCTCATGATAAAACGACACTGCACAAGATATTTTGCATAATAATCAACCAATATGACTAGGCACTCCGATTGTGTGTTGCTGAAGTCACAATGGAAGCTGATCGACCATGGTCTCATCAATCCCATGTGTTAGTCCTTCCATGTGGCACTCCACCTCTGATAGGATCTCTGCTACATCTAGATCTCGTAGCACATCTTGTCCTACTGCAATGACCTGTACTGGTCCCACTACCTCCTCTTGTGGTTGTCTCTTTGTGCGATGGAGATATGTAGCACCCATTGGTTGAACAGGTCCAATGTCTACATGAAAAAATCAAATAGTTTAGTCCCAGGAACATTAAAAAACACAAAAAAATCGTATAGCTTTCAAAAACTTAATATTCAAATTATCTTACCTGAAGCATCCCATTGCTCACCCTTAGGCAACTCGAGGTCGGGATCATCACATAAATCCATCCCTGCATAAGGATAATCATCAATGATGATGAAATACCTGCATAGCCACCCAAAGAAGGTTGGTGAAAAGTTAATCACTGATGGGCCTGCATGTTGGCTCATATGGTCTATCCAGCTCCTCATCTGTGGGGTCCTCGGATTGATGGGCTCAAATACAATATGTTGAGGCTACAATAGGCACCCACTCTAGATAAAAAGAGACTAAGATCGCACCATAGCCAAAGTTTTTCAACTTCCCCTCCTTTGATTTAGTAATTTGTTCCTTCAAATTGACCAAGATACCCTCACTCTAGTTAAATACTATTGGCTATAGACATTCTATCCCATACTGCATGTAATATTTTCTTGCTACATGTAGTGTCAAGCTGCCTGCCAATCTTGTAATAATGAATGAGATCATTCTCAAAGGTAATTGGGTTACATTCTTTATGATGATCATTCCATTGTTGGAATTATTGTCATTGATGGCAAAGGATAATGAGCAACAAGAAGCAACAATGCAAGTAGCAACAACAAGGCAAGGAGCAACAATAATGCAGGGAGCAGTGACAATGAAATGAGCGACATCAAGGCAAGGAGAAACAACAATGCAAGGAGCAACGACAATGCAACGAGCGATATCAAGGCAAGGAGCAACAACAATGCAAGAAGAAGCAAGGCAAGAAGGCGTAGCAAAGAAAAGAAGGCAAGAGATTTATTAATGAAGAATTTGTTGAGATGTAAAATTGTTGATTGAGTTGAACTGTTGTGATGCAAAGGAAAGACTCCAAGGCAAAGGAAAAGATTGTTGTGATGCATTAATGAAAAAGACATTGGTATTTGATGTTGGAATTAGGTTGATTCGTTTAATGATTACATGTGTCTGAAATGAATATTGCATGAATTATTTATTTTTCGTTCTAATATTCAAGATATGAAGAGTTTGGAAACAAATGAGTCAAGCCTATTCACTTCATATTCCTATGTGGGATACGAACAACCAAAAGACTATCTCTATAAAATATGTTATTTTAGAAGGCATAAGTGATGTTAGAGATGGATGAATGTGTGGTATTTGATTAAACTATTATGTATTAGTTACCTAGAAGTTATGAAGCTGATGTGAAGTAGATTTGAAGGGAAAAAGATGTAGAAATGAAGATGGAGATATGGAAAGTTTATGACCAGGTAAAACAGTACATTGTTATTTCGTGTTTACATAAGGGGATGATAGTCTCCTTTCAAGTTGAAGCTTTAAAAATATCCAATTGCAGTTGGTTGAGGTAGGAGCCTCCTGTGGGTTGTAGCCTACAGAAAACATAGGGGAGTTGGAGCTTTTCTGCATGTTGCAACTTGCAGAAAATGGAGGTAGCGGCCTCCTGTAGGTTGGGGCCTATAGAAAATCAGATGTAATAAGGATTAGGAGCTTGCCTTTGCATCACAATAATAATAAAACCATGGTTTTCTCCCTTTATGGGTTTCCAAATATATTTGGTGTCAATGTGTGTTGTTATTATGTGTTCATGTATCTAGTTTGGTTTCCTTATTACTTGTTGATCACATATTCATATGCTGGTTATTATTTGTTAAGCTGCTCATGTTATTTATGAGTTAATGATATTATTGAAAAGAATATTAATGTCCATGTATATTGTAAACTAATTCAACCCCCCGTCTTAGTTTAGTCAAGTTTTCAACAATTGGTATCAGAGCAGGTTCCTTCTGTATAAGCCTAACAACTTGAAGGTAGATCTAGTTGAGTCATGGACTATCAAAGTGTACCTGTGTTGAGTGCAGAAAAATTTCATGAGTGGAGAGATAAGGTGAAAACCGAATTGATATCTTATGGACATGGTGTATGGAAGCTTGTATGTGAATTTTACTTTAAAATCTTTCCCTCTGTGCAAGAAAAACAATGGAATGCTAAGGAAAAATGTGTTATATATAAAAATCTTCATAATAAGGATCTTGATACAATAATAGATTTAACGTCTACAAAATAAATCTAGGATAGATTGTAGCTCATGTATGAAGAGGCTAGCAACAACAATGTAGAGAAAGGAAAGAGAAAGAGGAAGGAGGAAAAAACCTGTCAAAGGGAAAGTGTTCAGTTAAATGAAACCTCTACCTGTGTGAATGTACCTAACTCTCTTGAAGAAAAGGAAAATGAAAATCAAGTCAGGCTTGACTTATCATTGGCTAGTATAGAAATATTCAAGAATGAAAACAAAGATTTGAAGAAACTAGTGTAGATATGTGATGAGAAAGAGCATGAGTACAAGGAGGAAATTGTTAGCCTAAAGACTCAACTTAAAGAAGCAAGGAGACTAGAGGAGGTGATGAGCAGTAAATTCAAGGAGAGAGACCTACAGTGTGAAGGATTAGACACTAAGGTTAATTCATCTAGAAGTAAGTTACAAGAAAAGAATAGGTTGTGTAATTAGCTAGAAGAGGATATTGCCTCCATGAAGAACTCAACAAAGGAAACCATTAAATATCATAATGAAACAACTGTAAAAGGACCTGAAAAAGAAGAGTCTAAAAACAAAATGTTTTGTAAAGAAAAAAAACAACAATATCAAAAGCCAATGAATGAGATGAAAAGAAGGTTCACTGCAAGAAGATCATTCCCTCTTGAAAATGAGTTGAACAAGTTCGAAAGATCTCAAAGGAGATTCTTTGCACCTGGGAAAAATGTCACATGTTTTTCTTGCCATAAACATGGACACATAGTAGCAGACTTGTTATAGACATTTTTGTGCCTTACAGCTCTAAGCATGAAATGTCCATAAACCAAGGGATCCTAAGTCCCTAAAAGTGTTGTTCCAGCTCCTAAAGAAACAAGGTCAACAAATTACAGCTTCTCCCAGAAGTTCTCCACCAGAAACTGCTCAGAACTAGTCAAATCAGGATCATTTCAGCTGCTCCACTAGCTAGCTGCGTTGAAAAGCACCCAAATACACTGGCTAGGTGCGTTGCAACGCACTTGAATGCACTACCAGGGTGCGTTGAGCAGGAAATGACAAGTGGCAGAGTCATTCCACGAGGTGGAGAGACAATGGAAGCTTCCAGGATCTTCTCCAATGACACTTGCCTCACTGAATTCGACCAGTGATGAGTAAGAGGCTCTCAGTCTCCAAGTGGAAGCAAGAACTGACAGAGAGAGGCCACTAATCAATTCATGAGCTGACTCATCCTCTTTGCATACATCTATATATGGATCCCTCACCAAGAGATCCAGAGGCTGGAATTTTGTACATTGCAGAGAATTGCTGTTGGTTTTGAGATAGATATCAGAGTATTGGGTGATTTATGCTTTGTTGGAGGTGAAGAGGGGATTCTATGCTGGGAGGTTGATGCTGGATCAGGAATCATCGGTTGTAACTCCTCCTGGATCTTCTTGTTTTATCAATAAAACTATTTGAGTTTCTCCTACATGCTTGTATATCATTGATGTTTGTTATATTTGTATGTTTAGCTTAAATCTGATCCTAAGCTATTTATGAACATAAATCCATGTCTTTGTGTAGTTTCTTTCTTCTGTGATCTTACAGGAACTTGGTGAAGCTGGGCAAGTAAGGAAGCAGGTAGCTGGAAGCTGTCAAAGAGGAGAGAGATTGGATCAAAGGACTAGCGCAAGACACAGGTTGGTTCATCCTATTCCTCTTCGTTTATAGTTCATAAAGGAGAATACAAGAGTAGTTTTCCCTGTTTGTTTCTGAGGTCACTATCACACCTCAGTGGGATAGGGTCGTTCTGAATAGACACTTTTCCCGTTAACAAAATGGCGACTCCACTGGGGATCATGTCTAGTTAGTTTGTTTGTGTTTCTCTTGTTGTTTGTTTCATAAACTTAGAAGTAGCGAATCGAACTACATTTGCCATTAACAAATGCAAAGTAGACATCTGCTACTTCAATCCCTTCACTGGATCTATTTATGATTTGAACAGTTGGTTCACAAATGATCTGATTACCCTTTGTGATAGCTCTTAAACCTCCTTTAAATCAACCCTCTGATTGTGCATTACTGATTGCTTTTACTCGGCCAAAAACCATAGATTAAACTGCAAACCGTGACCTAGAACGCAGATAGAATTCTCGTTTCTGCCCCAGCGCAGGTGCTGTGAAGAGTTCCTGCATTTCAGCGCAGTTCCCGAGAGGGCAACCTGCGTTGCAATCCAGTTTCTCTGTGTACTAGGTGCGTTGATCAGCTTAGCCCTGTGCAGCTGAGGTTCTTTGCTCATTTTTTTTCCAGTTTTGCCTCTGATTTTTGCAGCCTGTGATCAGTGTGTGTGTCTGTTTAAAATCCCCTTTTCTTTGCCTTAATTCCGCCTCAGTTGTATAAAAGAAACTTTATTTGTTTTTGTGTGTTTGTTGCGTCATTTACAGTTTCCCATTGCAAAAGTAGAATAGTCATACTGTCGTCCTTTGATTTAGATCTGTCGTAAGTGTCGATTTTGATCATAGGAGAAAGTTTATTTGTTGTTGACAGTCGATTATGCTTTTACTTTTGCCTCTGGCTTGAATTTGTGACTTTCTAGTGTCGAAACGAGTGTTTACTTCAAAATCATAAAGTGTCGTAATCGTCTCTACCTTTTGATTTCGAAAAGAAGCTTGTTTGTGTTTTTCACTTGAAATCGAATTCAAATTTGTACAACAACTTTCTTTTTAGGCATCAATATTAAGAAAGTGAAAAACAAATACATGCACATGTGCATTTGCATATTGATAGTCTGTTTGGCTTGATTTAGGAAAAGTGCATTTACAGTGTACTCTTTGCTCTTTGAGAAAAGATTGTGTCTTTCTTTTCCCCTTGTAGCTAGGATTTTCATTGTTGAAAAGAGATAAAAGCTTGCTTATCATCTTTAGATTGGATTTTAGGAATTACATCTACATCTCGTGGTGAACCCAAAAGGCAAACTTCATAAGAAAGATCAACCTAAAATAAATTCAATGAACTTAACAATGCTTTGTAACCTAACGCACAACATTTAGAGGTCTAGGCTAGAGACGTATTCTGGTGTCGTAAAGCCTGGTAGCTATTGTCCTCACTGATGGTTGGGTGATTCCTCCACTTTGAGACGATAAGTGCCAGTACGGACTTGTTCTCCCACGTACCGTCGAGTATATATTGGGAGACCCCTATAGGCATAAAACCTTTATCCATAGGAAGCCGTGTCGGCCGCCCTACTGATCGCAATGCACCGAACACAACATTCGGGAAGATTGACTGCCGTATCGTAAAAAGTATTCTACAGTTTTGCGATTGGTTTGGTACTCCCTCTACCTAGACCTCCAGAGCAGTCCCTTTCGTTCCTTTTCAGACTCCTTAACGGAAAAGGTCCATCTGAGCACTTGTCACTTCAGGCTCATTAAAAATCGAAGGAGACTAGAGTCATCTTTTGTTTTTTCTCGACTCTTAAAAACTGAAAAAACAAGTTGTGTCAAAGCGTGTTAAAATTTATTTTAAACGGAATATTCATCCCCTTTTCCTACGTTGATCTTTGGGTTGAGAAAATGGAGCCTACCAACCAAGGAATTCCCCTTGGTGGAAATCCTAGTCCCTTCTCCTCTTGGGGAGATGTTGGTGCGCCCCATATGGCCACATTGTTGCTTCCAAGACTGACAATTGGCTTGCGAGTATGGCTCTTCTCAACCAATGTCGTTCAGAACACCACTATTCCTGAACAATCAAATCAGTAATTAGACGAGTCCAGAGTTACCCACCAACCTTCTACTTCCTCTAATTCTTCCTCTCCTCCTTCCTCTTCGCTTGACGGGACTGGTAAAGCTAAAAGCCAAGTTCCTAAGGAGAAGAAGGAAAAGAAGAAGAAAGAGAAAAAGAAGAAGGAGCCAAAGGCGAATGGGGGAAAACGAGTGTCGTCTAACGAAAATCCACACATAGCACCGACCAGGCCTAAATCGCCATGTGTCATTTGCAAAGGAGACCACTTTCACAGAGATTGTCCTTGCATCCCCAGGATACTAAGGGACTGGTCTCCTCGTTTGCACAATCCGGTGTCATCAACCTCTGGTGATCATGTTGAAAGCACACCGTCAACTAGTGAAAGTGAAGCCCCAGGACAAAAAGGGAAAGCTAGATTTCCTTGTAAACTGTGCGAAGGCGACCATGCCCTCCACCGTTGTCCCTTCTTAGACGAAGCTAAAAGAGTTTTGGATGATTGTCCGGTTTCACCGTTACGACTTCCTCCTGGATATAAAAAACTCTTGCCGAGTCCATCACTAGTTGAGAATCCAGCTGACCTGCTCAAGTGGTCAGCTGAAGCGTCTATCATTGAGGATAAACCAACTGAATCCATACCAGATGAAAGTCAAAAGGTCGAGGCAGCAGTTGACCCGGTCTTGCCTTCAGAAGTTTTATCTTCGGATGATACAGTCACTGAAGAGAACAAAGATGACACCGTCCAAATTCTCTTCATCAACACAGACTCTGACGAACATGGGGGCAATCTACCCATTCCTTTACCACAGGAAGGAAGTTCGTCAGAGCCATACCTGGCCGTCTACTCGGTCCCACCTCCAAGCAACCTAGTTGTCTCCTTCGACTGGAATCAACTAGGCAGACCCCGTTTACCAGCAAGCACACCATTCTAAATTATCGTTCAAATATATAGAATGGTCATGGCTGGTACCATCATAGATGAGGGGGCTTCTGTGAGTATCCTTTCCTCTATTGCTTGTAAAGCGCTTGGTTCGCCATCGCTGTCGCCTGAGATGAGAAATCTAATAGGCTTTGATAAAGGAACCAGTCGACCTTTAGGGATCCTTCCCGATGTGCCCATAACATTGAGAAGGAAGACAGTTCGCATGAACGTCATGGTAGTTCAAGGACCCTTGGATTATAACCTACTCCTTGGACGAGACTATATTTATTGCATGGGAGCCATCGTCTCCTCACTCTTTAGAGTAATGTGTTTTCCGCACGAAGGAAGAGTGGTCAAGCTCGTGGACCAGCTTTCATTTCCTGGATCACGCATAGCAAATAGTCATATACCATCCCTAAATGGTCTCTTCACGCAAGAAATGTCTCAATCCCCAGTCCGTCCTCCCGATGAGCGCGAGTAATTCGGAGGGATATGACTGAAACCCAGGGGGCATGCGTCCTGGTCTGCTTCGGCAGGAAAACTTCGGGTATAGGGTAGGTTTCCGCGGGAGAATATGACTAGTCTGTACCCCGTCCGTTGGTGGAAGAGGGGTTATTCTAGAATAAGATTCTCTTGTCAAAGTTATGTGAGTTGGCGAACGTCGTCGCTCACCCTTGTTTATCTCGGTAGACATTGCCGAAGAAGTGTTTTGTTTGCACCGCGAATAGAGCAATCTTTGGGTAACCTGTAAGAGGTAGACCTCTCCCGATAGAACAAATGTTTTGTCTGCAAATTGAGGGGTAACCTTGAAACCGTATTTTGTACCTGGGGGCATGCAAACCTTTTGGAGTGCAAGCAAAGAGCGATTATTTATCTATTTTTTAGATTGGTCGTTTCCTAACTTGCATAAAGAAAGGATGTGGGGCAAAAATCTAAAAGTTGCCGTTTTTATATGAGACGTTCTTATCATATGACTGGATTAATCGAGCAGTTTTAGCGCATAGTTCAAGCTCGTTAAAAAATAAACATAAGATCGAGCAAATGTTTCCACCCGCGTTTAAGCTCCTTAAAAAATGAACTATCCCCTGGTAAATAACCACCATGAATGTAGTACTTCAGCCATTAAAGCCTTGGTCGTGTTTGCACCGTCACCTCCACTTTTCATTTGGCCGATCATTCACCTCCATTTGATTGTTTACCCATTTTGAGGAACAGCTGCGAAGAGTGATTTCACTAGCCATCCTTGTGACACTGCCGTGATTGGAAAATTCCAAACCTTACCTGGAATCAGCTGCTACCCATTTTATCACTCGTTCCTCAAAAGACGAGTCTTCTTTAAGCTCTTTTCAACTGACTCGTAAAATATGAAAAGATTGCCGAGTTTTGGCCTTCCAGCTCGTTAAAGCGACAGGAAGTGCTATCCCTCCTCTAGATTTTAATCTTTTTGGACCTGAGGGATTATTGCACAAAAAGATCGAGCGCTTGTTTTGTTCGGCTCGTTAAAGCTAATCGAAAATTCATCCCTTCTGTATTGTTTTATACTTTTTCGGACTTAAGGGATTAGATGACGAAAAAGGAATTTTGGAGTTACCTTTACGTACCTTTTCAGACTCTCTAAAAATGAAAAGGACCGAGTTATCTTTGTCGTTAGACTCGTTAAAAAGATTAATAGCGACAAACTTGTCTTTAGGAGAGAACGAGTTTCACTATCGCTAGGCTCGTTAAAACATAGCGATGGGTTTGCCCGAAGGGCAAATTATAGAACAAGCATATGTTATCCTCCTCAAGCTTGACAAAAATAAAGAGGTACTGGTCAGCAATGACTGGGGAAAAATTGGGAAGAAAACTCAAAGAAACTTTATTGGTAGCAAGTCGCTCTTGAACATGACACTTCCACCCCGTGCTTGAGTCAGGTTGGGTTGTTTTATTCACCAGTCACATCACCATGGTCATGCCATACCATCCACATTTGGGGTAAATGCTACCAATCCATCACATAAGTGTCGCCGACATGTTCAAGAGAAGTCATCCAGAGAAGTCACCCGTGTCCCATCCACTACCATACATTATACTTCATTCTTTCATGACCGCCACCTTGAACCATATATCATCAGATCGTTTTCACCTCCATCGAAATCATTTGCTCCGTTCCGTGTCATTGATGTGGGATTCATTAAGGCCCTCCTTTGACGGATTGCTTCTTGTCGACATCAGCTCATTATCCAAGAAGTTGATCTAGGAACACCCTATTCAGTACTTTGAAGCTTGCATGCCTCAATGGCAAGTTTCTCACTTCCGGCGACAGGTATACATAAATGACCTTCGACCGAAAGATTTTGCGTGGTGTTCGACGCCAAGTCCTTTATTCACACCACGTGAATTGTACTACAGTACCTTGAGGGTCATTATCATTATTGGTGATTCCTCTCGCACTTGTTAACAATTTACATCATTGGCTGGTAATCAAGCGATGTCTTTCCATGTTCGACTTCAAAACATTTCTCACATGGATCGACTTGTACTTCGAGTGAAGATCGGACGAGATTGAAGACCCCGGATCTAGTTTCATCCATCCGGGCTGCGATATATATTTAGGAAAAATAAAGACATTGAAATGTACAACATTGCAGCACAGATAATCATCCTACCAGAAGGATGATGACTTCATCAGAATCATCAGTCTACCATCAGACGATTGTCTGTCCTATGTACATGAAAATTAATTTATAAAGCTGAGCATGGGAATGCCCGCCTCAGCTAGATCATGAAAATAGTATGAAGATAATGTATTGTATTGTATCTTATTACAGGTCTCCTCCCAACATTGTAAGAACTTCGGATCCTCCTAATAAAGCATTTCACCCGATAAACGGCCTCATACTTTAGGGGGCAACTGTTATAGACATTTTTGTGCCTTACAGCTCTAAGCATGAAATGTCCATAAACCAAGGGATCCTAAGTCCCTAAAAGTGTTGTTCCAGCTCCTAAAGAAACAAGGTCAACAAATTACAGCTTCTCCCAGAAGTTATCCACCAGAAACTGCTCAGAACTAGTCAAATCAGGATCATTTCAGCTACTCCACTAGCTAGCTGCGTTGCAAAGCACCCAAATAAACTGGCTAGGTGCGTTGCAACGCACTTGAATGCACTACCAGGGTGCGTTGAGCGGGAAATGACAAGTGGCAGAGTCATTCCATGAGGTGGAGAGACAATGGAAGCTTCCAGGATCTTCTTTAATGACACTTGCCTCACTGAATTCGACCAGTGATGAGTAAGAGGCTCTCAGTCTCCAAGTGGAAGAAAGAACTGACAGAGAGAGGCCACTAATCAATTCATGAGCTGACTCATCCTCTTTGCATACATCTATATATGGATCCCTCACCAAGAGATCCAGAGGCTGGAATTTTGTACATTGCAGAGAATTGCTGTTGGTTTTGAGATAGATATCAGAGTATTGGGTGATTTATGCTTTGTTGGAGGTGAAGAGGGGATTCTATGCTGGGAGGTTGATGCTGGATCAGGAATCATCGGTTGTAACTCCTCCTAGATCTTCTTGTTTTATCAATAAAACTATTTGAGTTTCTCCTACATGCTTGTATATCATTGATGTTTGTTATATTTGTATGTTTAGCTTAAATCTGATCCTAAGCTATTTATGAACATAAATCCATGCCTTTGTGTAGTTTCTTTCTTTTGTGATCTTACAGGAACTTGGTGAAGCTGGGCAAGTAAGGAAGCAGGTAGCTGGAAGCTGTCAAAGAGGAGAGAGATTGGATCAAAGGACTAACGCAAGACACAGGTTGGTTCATCCTATTCCTCTTCGTTTATAGTTCATAAAGGAGAATACAAGAGTAGTTTTCCCTGTTTGTTTCTGAGGTCACTATCACACCTCAGTGGGATAGGGTCATTCTGAATAGACACTTTTCCCGTTAACAAGACTGTAAGAACAAGAAGGTCAAGATTGTTCAACAAAGCATGCAACAAATAAGAAGGTACTATCCAGCAACAAAACAATGGAGAAAACCAGCAACCGGGTACATAAACGCTTTCTATGGTTATTGTTATATGTGTCATGAATTTGGACATAAAGTGATTGGATGCAAAAAATATGTAAAGAAAAATATAAATTACTCAAGGAAACACACATCATTTGTTCCTTTGTGTGACCTTATAAGGTGCTATCTATGTAGGAATTCTGGACACAAAACCAAAGACTACAAGTTGCACTGTACCTTAAAGAACTCTAGACAAAAGATGGACACTCTAAGAAATCCAAACAGTGAGACAAAAGAAAATGTAGACACAAGAAGGAAACTAATGAAGGTATGGAAAAGGAAGAATAAAGAACAACCAGTGACCTAGCTTGGTCTTGAGGGAGTTACTCAAGAAAGAAAAGAAGAATCTGTCAATGTTGAACCAGTATCACCTGAGGGGGAGAGAAGCTCCATTATTGACAATAAAGCTTTGAATATGTAGGTGTGAAATACATCTATACTGTGGAAAATATATTGAATAAAATATTGGATAATAAAGGACAATTTAGTGGATGGCATTGCCACTATATTATATCCAACTTGCAGGGAAAGAAAAAGAAAATGACCCTACTGCAAAGTTATGTCGAATGTATTGGAAAGAAGAAAGTTACAAAAGGGAATGTGTCACCTCTTTGAGAACCTGAAGTTGTAAGAGATATGTGAAGCAATCCTAAGAAAAGATGAAAGGTAAAAAGAGAATAAGAAAAAAAGGGGGACATCTCCAGCATTAATTCATCTCAACAATTGAATAATTGCGTACATGCCAAATGTTGCAAATAAAAATGGAGAAACAAGACAAAACCCTAAAACTTAAAAGATTCAAATCCATCTTGAGTACATCAGTCTAAAACAAAGACCAATAGAATTTGAATGGCCTTGATTGCGATTGTGGATACAAATCTCTGAGAACAAGACATTCTCATGCATCCGATTACAATAGAAAAATTGTGAGTCAAAGAGAACCAAAGATCAGGAAAAATGGATGTATAAAGCAGGAGAGCCCCATACAAGACATTTTTTAATAATGGGAAGGAGTTGAATTGAGACTAGACAGTGTTATTAAAAAAAATGAAGTAGAAACTTCAATTTCAATGAGAGTAATAAGAGATGATTCCACTCCAAGCATATGAAACTGTGCTACCTCTGTGATGAGTGATGGAAGTTATTTGCACAAGAGCAATAAAGATATGTGCCATATTTGGATGCACTCCATTTCAAACAAAAGGGATCTTTGAAGCATAATTTTAGAACTCATCCCTACATCAATGATGGCTACCAAATGAAATAGTGACTCGAAACAAAATAATGTATACAATGGAGAACCACTAAGCTTTAACATTGCTAGAATCTCAAGCCAATAATATGAAAAGCAAGCTGAAAGAAACAAAAGGGATATATGCAATCTAAATGATCGAAGAGCCATTCACGTATACATAATCTGTGGAGTTACAAGCTCGGGTTGAGTGAACTTGTGGTAGTGGTAATATGGTCTAACTCGGAACAGTCCAATTTTTTTCTCTATGGATACTAGCACTATGTTGGGTCCCTATAATACTAGTGATTACCCCATTAATATTGTAGTTATACCCCTTATTTATATTTTTGTGCCCCTATTGCCCCCATATTGTTATTAATGTGCCCCATAGAATCCCTCTATTGTTATTTTTGTGGCTTTATATTATTATTGTTAGATCAGCTGGATTATATTGTGACTCCTTAGACTCCTATATATAGAAAGGAGGTTTTGTCATTTGAATCATCCAAGAATTGTTCATTTATGTAATGTAAAGGAGGTTGCCCCCTCGAAGAGGCTGAATTCTAAGGCGTTGATCTATCTTTTCTATCTTTTCTTGAGCTGGTTTCATAACATTTGGTATCAGAGCTTTGGATTCTAGGGTTTCGCTGCTCCAAATAGGTCATCGTGGAATTTTCGCTATAACTTTTTTCTGTGATGTTTCAGAAGTCGCAAAAAAAACCCATTTGAGAAGAAATTGCGCTGAACCTTGGATCCGAATTTCAGAGCTTTTTGCGCTATATTTGTGGAGATATGATCTGAGGAAGTTGGTCTTTTTGCAGACTCCTGAATTACATTCCAAACAGGTGACCTGGGGAAAATCGTCATAACTTTCTCTCTGGGGATTGGATTGAAATTTCGTAAGAAGGCACAGAAAGAGGATGGACTGTAGTTTCTTGTATGCATTTTCAGATCCAAAGGTCGAAACAGTGACTCGTGGCATGTCATACAAGTTTTCTCTACTGAACTAGTCTATAAGCAAGTCACTGTGGGAGATTTTGCATAACTCTTCCTTGGAGAAACCAATTTGGGTCAGACTTGTGGCATTGGAAAGAGGACTCAGAAGGCTACTACAGGTCAAAATTTTAGAACTGGATGATCCGAAATTACAGAGATACATCAGATTCAATATCAGGCTTCTACAAAGTGAAAAAAGGTGTGTAGTTTTTTTTTTTTTAATTTTTGCATAAGCTTGGTTTGAAGGAATTCAAAGGGCATAGTAAAGCATTATTATCGGTAACTGATGCCCCGAGGAAAGAAAATGCAAACACCTAGTAAGGAACCTGAAAGCTCTAGCATGACTCATGAAGAAGAGGAAGAAATGCTACATGATATATCAAAATTACAAGAACAAGTGCAACAAATGTCACGCTCACAAAAGCTAACAGAAGCTAAGATAAATGGCGTGGAATCTAAGATAAAGGGCATGGAAGCTAAGATGGATGATTTGAAGACAGATTTGAGGATAGATTTGAAGACAGACATGGCAGATTTGAAGACAGATTTGACAAATTTTCTACAAGAAATACTTACTAATGGTGAAAAGGTTGTAAAGGAAACTCATGATGTGAACAAAAGAAATGTTAATCATGATTCCATAGACTCTAATGTTGGATCGAAGACACACCATATTCCAAAAATCGATATGAGGAAGTTTGATGGCAAGGATCCCGCCACATGGATATTACAGATGGAGCAATTCTTCGATCTCAATAATGTGCAAAACACACAAAAGGTACGTATGGCAACTTTATATTTGGAACCAAATCAGTTTGTATGGTATCAATGGCTTTGCTCTCGTAAACAATTTATCACTTGGGCAATTTTACGAAAGAATTGATAGCACATTATGAGGATACAAAAAGCAACACTTTTTTTAGCCAATTGATAAGTCTCAAACAAAAGGGTTCAATAATGGAGCACATTGAGGAGTTTCAAAAATTGAACATAAGGGTAAAAGATATTCCAGAGGAGCATAGGATTGATGTGTTCATAGGGTCTTTAAAGGATAATATCCAACATGATGTTCGCCTTTGGGAACCTGATTCATTAGAGAAGGCATTCAGGTTAGCAAGAAAAATGGAAAGCAAAATTATGGCAACCAGGAAGCATACCACTCACAACTATAAAGATGGAAGTGTTGTTGCCCCTAGTCTTCCACAACCTATAAGGTTGACACCACAACAATTGGAAGAAAAAAGAGCAAAAGGGCTTTGTTACAGTTGTGATAGCAAATACACTAAAGGTCATAAGTGTGCTGAGAAGAAATTATTCTACATAGATTGTGAAGAGGAAGAAGAAAAGGAGCAAGAAAGGTCAAAAGAAGAGGATATACTCCAGGAACAAAGCCTAGATGAAGAAAAAATAAATCCGACCATATCTTGTAATGCATTGGCGGGAATTACCACTCCTCAAACCATCAAGATAGAAGGACAAATCAAGAAGAAAAAGGTAATAGTGTTGATTGATTCAGGAAGCACCCACAATTTTATTCATTGTAGGGTAGCAAAAGAATTGAATTGCTTCCTATATCCAGCACCAGAGTGTCAAGTGATGATTGCAAATGGAGGAACAATAAATTGCTCTGGAAAGTGCCATAATATCAAGCTATCCATGGGAGAATATGTATTGACTAGCCCAATGCTTTCCATTCCAATGGGAGGTGCTGATGTTGTACTAGGAGTCCAATGGCTACAATCCTTGGGTACAATAGCTTTTAATTTTCAAGAACTTTTCATCAAATTTTCTACGGAAGGAAAGGAAGTTGAATTAAGGGGTATTGCAGGGAAACCAGGAAAGATAATCAGCTCTAATGGTATGACAAAGCTTCTAAAAAAGGAGCAAAGGGTGTAATTGCACAATTATGTTCGCTAGATGTTTCCACATTAGAATCATCTATTTCTCCAGATCTCCAAAAAGTCCTGGACAATCATTCCAAGGTATTTGAGACTCCCAAAGGTCTCCCACCTATGCGTGATCATGATCATGCTATTCATCTGATTCCAGGAAGTGTTCCTCCAAACATCAGGCCGTACAGATATCCCTATGTCCAAAAAAGTGAAATTGAACGTATGGTTGCAGAAATGCTAGAGGCTGGTATAATTCAACCGAGTCAAAGTTCTTTCTCTGCTCCAGTAGTATTGGTGCACAAGAAGGATGGATCATGGCGCATGTGTCCAGATTATAGGGAGCTCAACAAGCTCACTATTAAAGATAAGTTCCCCATTCCTGTCATTGATGAATTACTGGATGAATTGCATGGATCAATTTACTTCACCAAGTTGGATCTTCGTTCAGGATATCATCAAATCAGAATGAAGATTGAAGACATTCCGAAAACGACATTTAGAACTCATGAGGGTCATTATGAATTTTTGGTCATGCCTTTTGGCCTTACCAATGCACCTTCAACATTTCAAGGTTTGATGAATTCAATTTTCAAACCATTCCTTAGAAAATTTGTGTTAGTATTTTTTGATGATATACTAATCTACAGCAAGTCTTGGAAGGATCATGTTGAACATGTTGACAGGGTGCTACAACTATTGGAGGAGAAACAATTATATGCAAAAAGATCCAAATGTTTCTTTGGAGTCCAGGAGGTGGAATATTTGGGTCATATTGTATCTCATGAAGGAGTTAAGGTAGACCCTAGCAAAATTAAAGCCATTAAGGAATGGAAAATCCCCACATCCATAAAGCATCTGCGAGATTTCTTGGGTTGACAGGGTATTATCGCAAGTTTGTTAAGAATTATGGGAGAATAGCAGCACCTCTAACAACATTATTGAAGAAAGATGCATTTTCATGGACTCCGGAAGCAACAAAGGCCTTTGAACATCTTAAAGAGGCAATGTGCCAAGCACCGGTCTTAGCTACACCGGACTTCACAAAAACCTTTATTGTGGAATGTGATGCTTCAGGAAATGGAATTGGTGCTGTTCTAATGCAAGATGAAAGACCCATTGCTTTTGAAAGTCGTCCAATCAAGGGAAAGTTTTTAAGCAAAGCTATTTATGAGAAGGAAATGTTGGCAATACTCCATGCACTTAAGAAATGGCGACCCTACCTAATGGGAAGACACTTCAAGGTAAAAACGGATCATGATAGCCTTAAATACTTTTTAGAACAAAGATTATCCTCTGAAGAGCAACAAAAGTGGGTCACAAAGATGTTGGGTTATGACTTTGAAATCATCTACAAAAAAGGGAAGCAAAATGTGGTGGCAGATGCACTCTCAAGAAAGGATGAGGATGTGGAAGCATTGTTGTGCGCCATTTCTATTATCCAACCAGATTGGATAAATGAAGCAAGGGAGGAATGGAAGAATGATGAAGAAGTGTGGGCACTTATTCGAAAGCTACAACAAGATTCCAGTACGTCTGATACATTTAGCTGGAAAAATGATTCGTTATGGTACAAAGATCGCTTATACCTCTGTAAGAATTCCCAGCTAAAACAAAAGATTCTTATGGAATTGCACACTTCTCCCTTAGGAGGGCACTCAGGATTTTTAAAAACTTACCACAGGGTTAAGAAGGAATTTTTTGGGATGGCCTTAAATCAGATATTCAAAAGTTTGTGGCAGAATGTTTGGTTTGCCAACAAAATAAAGTTGAAACAATTAAGACACCGGGTCTATTACAACCTTTATCCATTCCAAGCCAACGTTGGGAGGAGGTTTCAATGGATTTTATCACAGGTTTACCCAAGTCTGAGGGAAAGAGTGTCATCATGGTGGTAGTTGACAGACTTACCAAGTATGCACACTTTTGTGCATTATCACATCCATTTAAAGCCAGTACAGTTTCTACTGCATTTATGGAAACAATTCAAAAGCTACATGGAAACCCAAAGATTATTGTAAGTGACAGAGATCCCATTTTCACTGGAAATTTTTGGACAAAATTATTTTCTTGTCTTGGTACTCAGTTAGCTCATAGCTCATCTTATCATCCTCAATCTGATGGGAAAACTGAGATAGTAAACAAATGTTTGGAAGGATATCTTCGTTGCTTTGTATATGATAAACAAACACAATGGGTCAAATGGTTGCCTCTGGCTGAATGGTGGTATAACACTTCCTTTCATAAAGCAACAAAAATGACCCCATTTATGGCACTTTATGGGTATCAACCACCATCCATCACATCATATTTAAGAGAAAATTCTAAGGTTCAGGCAGTGGAACATCACATCGAACATCAACAACAAGTCCTCCAACTCTTAAAGGATAACCTCGTGTTGGCACAGAATAGAATGAAACAACAGGCAGATCAACATCGCAGTGAAAGAAGTTTTGATGTAGGTGATTGGGTATTCCTACGGCTACAACCATATAAGCAAATGTCCCTCAAGCAAGCTAAGAAGGATAATAAATTATCACCAAAGTATTATGGTCCGTACAAGGTGTTGCAAAAGATTGGTACTATGGCATACAAATTGGAGCTTCCTGCAGCTTCTCGATTGCACCCAGTTTTCCATGTTTCATGTTTAAAGAAGGTTATAGGCGACAAGCTCCCAGTTCAAACAATATTGCCAGAACTTGACGAGGAAGGAAAAATTATATTGGAACCAGAAGCAGTTATAGAAACAAGAACTCGACAGCTACGAAATCGATCAATTTCAGAGTATCTTATCAAGTGGAAGAACTTATCCGCTGAAGATTCCACATGGGAGGATGAGAATTTTATGCAGAAATATCCAGAACTACTCAAGCATTGAGGACAACACTTTTTTGAAGGTGAGGGGCATGTTGGGTCCCTATAATACTAGTGATTACCCCATTAATATTGTAGTTATACCCCTTATTTATATTGTTGTGCCCCTATTGCCCCCATATTGTTATTAATGTGCCCCATAGAATCCCTCTATTGTTATTTTTGTGGCTTTATATTATTATTGTTAGGTCGGCTGGATTATATTGTGACTCCTTAGACTCCTATATATAGAAAGGAGGTTTTGTCATTTGAATCATCCAAGAATTGTTCATTTATGTAATGTAAAGGAGGTTGCCCCCTCGAAGAGGTTGAATTCTAAGGCGTTGATCTATCTTTTCTATCTTTTCTTGAGCTGGTTTCATAACACACTAAGCAGTGGGAAATGGATAATGATAAGATATGCCAATGTCACTAAAGCTTCAACATAACAGTTACATACTTAGTGGATTATAAAACAATGAAATATTCTTGCAGAAGTATGACAGAGATACAAGAGGTATTATGAGCAAAAAAATATGGAAGCGCTATAATATTAGCAACGTTATAACAATCTTGTGGGTCAAAATGATTGCTATGGTGCTATTTTTTTTTGGAAAAAAATTCTACTATGTGTTACTTAAAATCAATTACTCAACACATGTTATGGAGGGACATAATGACAACACCATGCATAGTATTGATAGCTAGTGGATTGGAGCAGCATTAAATAATTGTGTGCAACAAAATAATTGTATCTAGAGGAATAATTATATGCAACGTTCATATATTCCATGGCAACATTTCTATTGGAGAATTTTTATTTGATTCCCTCAGCATTAATTTCCTTGCAGCAACATTAGTGATTATTATGGCATTATTATTGTTATTATTATCAAACATTACAATGACATTATCAAGTTTTCATTGGTATTATTATCATCGCTACACAATAGAAATGTTGCTAAACTCAACTCTTACATCAATCTCCTTCAAGCGTTCCAAATCCTTGCCACCTATGTCAATTATAAGATGGATCTATATCAATGAGTCGAATTAGGGTTTTGAGCCCTAGCTACGACTCAACTTTCTTATAACTAGGTAATAATCAAATTGTATAAGGGCCTACATTTCAAATATGTTGTTTTAAAACTCATCTTACAGTTTTGGATATGAACCATAAAGGCCAATGCCTCTAGCGTAATCATTAGCTCAATGTCTTTCTCTAAAGCTCAAGGTATTGTGTTCGACGTTTTTTCTTACATTCGGATATGTGTCCAACATCCATTGCCTGACTAACACACTCATCCAGTTAATAGTGACAATGTTAATGGCTTGCTCCACGACTGCAATTAATGGTGACAACATTGATACATTTGAAGGAATTATTAATGCCTTGGCGTGGAGCACGTGAAATATTAATGCATGGTTGATATTGTGTCGAAATAATGTGTGCAATAAATAATTCAGGTCGATTAATGTGTGGTGAACAAGAGCCTTAAAATAATGGGTGGAATAATGCGTGGTGAATACATTGGAAATAAATATTAATGCATTGAAATAATTGAGTTAAAGGAAATATAAATGGAAATATTATTGTGGTGAATACGAGCATTGAAATAATTGCGTTGGCTTAATGAGTGGATTAATGTAGGACAAAAATAATAAAGAATGCAGTGTGAAAAAAACAATTGATGATATGGATGGCCTCCTTATCGAATATAGACCAGAGTTGGATATCATTTATGCATGGCTTAATGAGTGGTTAAATTCAGTGCAAAAATAATAAAGAATGCAGTGTGAAAAACATAACTAATGATATGGATGGCCTCGTTATCGAATATAGACCAGAGTTGGATATCATTTATGCATGGCTTGGTTCATATGCAACATGGTTTATATGTTCTTGTTATTTATTCATACAATGTGAATATTCATATAGTCGTATATTATTTTTAGCCTCCACCAAAAGACAAATGGTATTATTTGCTCCAATGTTATTTTTGCAGCAAAAGACAAATATTCTTCAACGATTATCGTTTCAAGGTATATCTGAATCTTCCATGAAATCGAATATTAGAGCAGTATTATCATCCATTGGTGTTTAATATTATCGTGTTGGAGAGAGCCCTCAATATTAATATTTGGTGAGAACTTTATTATTGTGGATAAGTATTATTATGTTGGAGAGAGCATTTAATATTATCATGTTGGAGAAAGTGCTCAATATTATTATTGGAGAGTGTTAATATTGGAATCTGCGTATATATATTGGAAAGGATATTTATTGAACTATTTATGATATATTGAATGGATATGTAATTGATTGGAGTTAAGCAAATTGTGAATGGTTTGGAGGAGTACATAGTTTTTTGAACTCATGTGTTGATTGGTTTGGTTTGCAATATAAATGGTTATCAAGAAAAACCATGAGTTGTCTCTATAAACTATGGGATGATTTAATGATGAGTGGAATTTACATATGGGTATATTTGTTGGTTTTTTTACCATGTGTTATAGACATATTTGGGGACTGCAACCCAAATCACATATGTCAATAAGCCAAGGGCTTTCAAACCCCTAAAAGAATTGTTTCATATCCTAAAGGATCAAGGTCAACTGATTACATCATTTCCTAGAAGTTCTCCTTGAAAAACTGTTCAGAATTGGTAAAAAATGGACCATACAGACTGCTCCATGCTAAGGGTGCGATGCATCTCACCTGCTACACACAAAGGGTGCGATGCTACTGAAAAGCCCTTCTGTAGGGTGTGATGAGCGAGAGAAAACAAATGGCAGAGGCATTTTTCTAGGTGGAAACTCAAAGAATCTTCTAGAAACTGCTCATATGACACTTGCCTCTCTGAATTCACCCAGGGATGAGTAATAGATCACGAAATCTCCAAGTGGAACCAAGAACTATTAGTGAAATGACACTAATCAAAATCCCAGAAACTGACTCACTCCCCTGCAAACATCTATATATGGATCCCTCATCTTAGAGATCCAGAAGGCTGGAATTTTGTAATTTGTAAGGAAGTGCTATTGGTTTCTCTTTGGGACATTGTATTGTTGGGTGATATTGCTTTTTATGAGGTGAAAAGGGCTTTCATGCTAGGAGGATGATGTTGGATCAGACAGTTGGGTTGTAATCCTCTCTTCTACTACTTCTATCAATAAAGCTATTTGAGTTTTCCTCCATATACTTGTATATTTCTAAATCTCATATTTGTGTATGCATTTGTATGGTTAATGTACATCTGATTCTGCATTGTTTATGGTTATAGATCTCTATGCTTTGATGGTATTTTGTTTCTTTGATTCTATTGGTGTTCTTTGAAGCGAGACAAGTGAGAAAGGAGTGGCGAAGCTCTATCAAAGGAGAGAGGAAACAAGTAAGGAGCCAAGCGAAAGACTGAGGTTGGTACTCTCTACTTCTCTCTCATCTATCTCTCATAAAGGAAAACACAAGTTACTTTAAATTGTTTGTTTCTAAGATAGCTACCCATCTTAGTGGGACTAGCAGCTCTGAATAGACACTAGTTTTCCTGATAACAAAATGGTGACTCCACTGGGGAGCGAATAGTTTGTTTGTTTTGTTACTGTTGTTTGCTTTATAAATTACAAAAGGAGCCAGAAGTCAAGCTAGCTAGCCTTCGAACTGCTTTTGCTATGCAACTGCAAAGTAGATCAACACTGCTTTAGTCAATCTCTGGGTTGGTTTATGAACTGAATATCTGACTTATAAACATCCTAAGTGCCCTGGTGGTAGCTCAATCACCTCATTAGATCAACCCCTATATTTTGTGTTTACTGCCTATCAAAAGCTCAACCTAAACCCCTAAACTTAGCTGCAAACTGTGGGTGAAAACCAAGCTCAGTCTCATCCCTGGACCATCGCACTGTCTCTAATTGGCAACCTGGATGCATTGCACCTCCTGTGTGTTACAAGTGAGATGCATCCTTGTTTCCTTGTGTTACAGGTGCAATGATTGAGTGAGACTATTTCTGCCTCCAGATTTTGGTTTTTTCTTCATTTTCTTCAGCTTTATTTAGTAGTTTTGCTGTCTATGATTAGTATATCACTATTGAAACCTTCTTCCTTTGCATTATTCAGCCTCTATTGATAAAGGATTGTGAATGTTTTTTATGTATTTTTCATCATTTACAGTTCTCCTTTGAAAAAAGTAGCTTAATCGAACTGTCGTCTTTTAATTAAAAAGTGTAGCAACTGTCATTTTCAGTCAAGAAAAAGAGTGTCGTAAATTCTTCCTTTTTTAGATAGTCGATTACACTTTTGCCATTGTACTTGATTTTGAAATTATTAGTATTTCAATTGTTGAAAGCAATTTTAAATTCGAAATCGCAAAGTGTCGTCTTAGTCTTCCTTTTGTTTCGAAAAGAGAAAATTGTTAGTATTGTTGCTTTGAAAGAAAATAGTTCAGAACTATACTTAGTTTTGTTTTTGTCATTCTCACATTAAGGGAACTGAAAAAATACATGCATGTGAATTTGCATTTAGACTGCATGTGGAAATTGATTTAGGAAAAGTGCATCTAGTGTGTGCTCTCTGCTCTATGTTGAAAGAATTTTATTTCTCTTTCCTTAGTAGCTAGGATTTTCATTGCTAAAAGAAAGTAAACGACTGTTTATCATCTTATATTGCATGTTTAGGAATTGTATATCTACATCACATGGTGAACCTTAAAGGAAAACTTCTTAAGAAAGATCAACTATAAAATAAACCTCAATGAACAGAAAAACGCTTTGGAACCTAACGCACAACATCTAGAAGTTTAGGCTAGAGACGTATTCCAGCGTTGTAAAGCCTGGTAACTATCGTTTTCATCGTAGGTTGGGTGATTCCTCCTCTTTGATACGACAAGTGCCAGTACGGACTTGTGCTCCCATGTACCGTCAAGTATATATTGGGAGACCACAATAGGCTATATCCTTTATCCTTAGGAAGCCGTGTCTGCCACCCTATCAATCGCAATGCACTAAACACAGCATTCGGGAAGATTGACTGTTGTACGTAAAAAGTATTCTGCAGTTTTGCGATTGGTTTGGTAATCCCTCTGTCTAGATTTCCAGAGTAGTCACTTTCATTCCTTTTCAGACTCCTTAAAAGAAAAGGTCCATCTGAGCACTTGTCACTTCAGGCTCATTAAAAATCGAAGGTGACTAGAGTCATCTTTAGCTTTTTCTCGACTCTTAAAAATTGAAAAAGCAAGTTGTGTCAAAGTGTCATAAAATTTATTTTAATCAGAATAACATCATTGTTCCCTCATTGGTCTTAGGTTGAGAAAATAGAGTCCACCAATCAAAGACTTCCCCTTGGGGGAAAACCTAGTCCTTTCTCTTCTTGGGGAGATGTTGGTGCTCCACACATGGCTACATTGTCCCTTCCAGGACTCAAAATTTGCCTGCCAGTATGGCTTTTCTCGACCTCTTTCATTCAAAACACCATATTTCCTCAGCAATCAAATCAGCAACCAGATGATACTGAAGTCACTCCCCCACCTTATACTTCGTTTGTTTCTCCCTCTCCTTCTTCCTCTTCGCTTGGTGAATATAGTAATGCTAAAAATCAAGTAACTGAGAAGAAGAAAGGGAAGGAGAAGAAGAAGAAGAAGCCAACAGTGAAAGGGGGCAACCATGCATCGTCTGGTGAGAATCAACTCACTGCACCATCCAAACCTAAATCTCCATGTGTCATTTTCAAAGGAGACCACTATCATTGAGATTGTCCTTGCATCCCGTGGATCTTAAGAGACTGGTCTCCCCGCTTGCACAATTCAGTGTCTTCAACCTCTGATGATCATGTTGAGAGCACACCATCAACTGATGAAAACAAAGTCAATGGACAGAAAGGAAGATCTAAATTTCCTTGTATACTGTGTGAAGGTGATCATCCCCTCCACAGTTGTCCTTTCCTAGACAAATCTAAAAGAGTCTTGGATAACTGCCCTGCTTCATCGCGGTGACTTCCTCTTGGATACAAGAAACTCTTGCCGAGTCCATCGCTAGTTGAAAATCTGACTGACACACTTTTGTTGTCGGTCGAAGCACCTATCATTGAAAATAAACCCTCTGAGTCCGTACTAGACCAAATTCAAGAGGTTGAGACGGCAGTCGACCCAGTCCTGTCTTCAGAAGGTTCACCTTCAGATGATACAGTCACCAAAGAGGATGAGAATGACACTGTTCAAATTATTTTTGTTAAAACAAAATCTGATGAACATGGGAGTAATCTACCTATTCCTTTACCGCAGGAAGGAAGTTTGTCAGAGATTCATCCGGTCATTTATTCGGTCCCTCCTCCAAGTAATCTAGTCGTTTCCTTCGATTGGAATCTACTAGCGAGACCCTGCCTTCCATCTAATGGACCATTTCGAATCATAGTAAAAGCTTATAGAATGATCATGGCTAGTACTGTCATAGATGAAGGAGCTTCCGTGAGTATCCTTTCCTCAACTGTTTGGAAAGCGCTTGGTTCGCCATCGCTCTTGCTTGAGATTCGAAATATATCAGGCTTCAATAAAGGAACCAATCAACTGTTAGGGATCCTTCCAAATTTGCTTATAACTTTGAGAAGGAAAACCGTTCATCTGAATGTGATGGTAGTCCAAGGGCCTCTAGATTACAATCTACTCCTTGGACGTGACTACATTTACAGCATAGGAGCTATTGTTTCCTCACTCTTTCCGGTGATGTGTTTCCCGTATGAAGGCAGAATGGTCCAGCGCATAGACCAGCTTTCATTCCCTGGTTTAAACATGACTACTAGTCAAATGCCATCCCTAAATGGTATTTTTGCACAAGGAATGTCTCATCAATCTTCAGTCTGTCCACCTGATGAGCGCGAGTGATCGGTGAATGTGACTAAACCTAGGGGGCATGCGCCCTGGTCTGCTTCGGCAGGAAAACCCCAGATATAAGGTAGGTTTCTGTGTAAGATATATGACTAGTCTGACACACCCATCCATTTAGGAAAATGGGATTAGATTGGAAAAGGATTCCTTCATCAAAGGTTATGTGATTGGAAGCTCCCACCATTCACCCTTGTCTATTTCGATAGACAGAGCCAAGGAAGTGTTTTGTCTGCTACGCGGATGGAACAATCTTGCTTTAATGCAAGAACTTCCATATGGTAACCTAGAAACTCTACTTCTCTTTATTCCTAGGGGCATACAAACCTTTTTTATGCAAGTGAAAAGCGACCAGCATAGTTTTTATGGTAAGCTGGAAACTCTACTTCTCTCTAACCCCGTAGTTTTTACTAACTTCAACTGCTTAAGTTAGGTGATTGGTCTGATCTGCCATTCACCTTTGTTGGGACTAATGGAAACAACAAAGTAAAGGAGATGTTTTGCACAGAGAAACTATCCTACCTAACCTTATTAGTTCTTTAACCCTTAGAACAGTAGTTGGTCATTTCTAGCTTACATACAAAAGGCTCCGGAGCAAAGTTGCGCATGGGGCAAGATCCCTAAAAAATGAAGCTACTAATGAGATACATCCTTATTATATGACTGGCATGAGCAGGTTTACGCGAAGTTCAAGCTCGTTAAAAAATAAACCTAGCAATGAGCATATGTTCCCCCAGAGTTCAAGCTCATTAAAAAATGAACCCACCTTCGGTAAATAACCTTTGTGATTGCATAGCTATCAGCTTTTGAACCTTGGTCGTGTTCTTACCATCACCTCCACTCTTTTTAGCTGATCATATGCCTCCACTTGATTGTTTACCCTTTTGAGGAACAGCTGCGACGAGTGATTATACTAGCCACCTTCTTTACACTTCCATGATTGAAAAGTTCCAAACCTTACTTGGAACCAGTTTCTATCCGAAAACATCACTCATTCCTCAAAAAACGAGTCTCTTTTAAGCTCTTTTTAGACTTGTAAATATGAAAATATTGCCGAGCAATTGGCCTCTCCAGCTCGTTAAAGTGATTGGAAGTGCCATCCCTCCTCTATATTTTAATCTTTTTGGACCTGAGGGATCATTACACAAAAAGATCGAGCGCTTGTCTTGTTTGGCTCGTTAAAACTATCGAAAATTCATCCCTTTTGTATTATTTTATACCCTTTTGGACTTAAGGGATTATACTATGAAAAAGGACTACTGGAGTTTCCTTTCTGTCTCTTTTCAGACTCTATAAAATTGAAAAGGATCGAGTTATCTTTTTCATTAAACTCGTTAAAACAATAGCGACAAACTTGTCCATGTAGACAAGAGTAAATTTCACTATTGCTAGGCTCGCTAAAACATAGCGACAAGTTTGCTTGAAGGGAAAATTATAGAACAAGCATATGTTATCCTCCTCAAGCTTGACAAAGATAAAGAGGTATTGGTCAGCAATGACTGGGGAAAGAGGGAAGAAAACTTGAAGAACTTCATTGGTAGCAGGTCGCTCTTGAACATGACACTTTCACTCCATCACCATGATTGAGTCAGGTTGGGTTATTTCGTTCACTGGTCATATCACCATTGGTCCTCCGTACCATCCATTTTGGGGTTAACACTACCAATCCATTCTAGTGTCACCAATATGTTCAAGAGAAGTCTCTTAGAGAATTCACCAACCCAGCTAACGCCTCATCTACTGCAATACCTTAATGCTCCATTCTTTCATGACTGCCACCTTGAACCTTGTATCATCAGATTGTTTTCACCTCCACAAAATCATTTGCTCCATTTTGTGTCGTAGATGTGGGATTCATTAAGGCCCTCCTACGACGAGTCACTTCTTGTCAACATCAGCTCATTATCCAAGAAGTTGACTTAGGAACAACCCTTTCAGTACACTAAAGCTTGCATGCCTCAATGGCAAGTTTCTCACTTCCGAAAATAGGTTTACAGCAATGGCCTTCGATCGAAATATTTTGCGTGGTGTTCTATATTGACTCATATATTCACACCATGTGAATTGTACTGCAGTACCTTGAGGGTCATCATCATTATCGATGATTCCTCTCATGCCTGTTAACAGCTTACATCATTGGCTGGTAATCAGGTGATGTCTTTCCATGTTCGACATCAGAACATCTTTTCACATGGATCGACTTGTACTTCGGGCGAAGATTGAATGAGTTTGAAGACCCCAGATCTAGTTTCATCCATCTGGGCTGCGATATATTTAGGAAAATAAAGACATCAAATGTACATCATAGCTGCACAGATAATCATCCAAGCTAAGGGATGATGGATCTACCAGAATCATCAGTCTGCCACACAGACGATTGTCTGTCCTATGTACATGAAAATGAATTTATAAAGCTGAGCATGGGAATGCCCGCCTCAGCTAGATCATGAAAATATTATGAAGATAATGTATTGTATTGTATCTTATTACAGGTCACCTTCCAGTTCAAAAAACCTTGGATTCTCATGATAAATCATTTCACCCGACATTAGAAGATTTACGACCTCATGCTTTAGGGGGCAACTGTTATAGACATATTTGGGCACTGCAACCCCAATCACATATGTCAATAAACCAAGGGATCTCAAACCCCTAAAAGTATTGTTTCATACCCTAAAGGATCAAGGTCAACTGATTACATCATTTCCTAGAAGTTCTCCCTGAAAAACTGTTAAAATTGGCAACCAGGGCAAAACTTCATGTGGGTCATCGTATTCATGGCTAATAATATTTTTATTAGATTCCTCTCATCGAGAGGTGTAGGATTGATATAAATATCATCCAATTCCGATAAGTATTCATGGAGATATGAATTTATTTTGATTATGGAATTATTATCAAGCCGACCTACAACTCATGTAGGCTCAGAAGCCCAACAGTCACATCTATTCACCCACCAACGTTGTGTAAAAATATAAGAGGACTTTTCCTCATTTGGACTCACTCATCTCATCACATCTCTCTCTCTCTCTACTGCGCAGATATGAGTCTCTTCTCTACTGCGCTGAAATGGGTCTCTCTCTCTCACACATGTGAAGCCGGAAGCTGTTGAATTTGAAGCTGCAACTGCAGAAGTAAAGATTGACTTGCGTGGCCTAGAAGATCTCCTCTTTGGAACTGCATTGTAGGTTCATCTGAACCTCCTTTGAAAGCCACAACTTTTGGTGGTGGAATGAAGTCAATCCGACGAACGGTTTGCAAGATATCGACTGCCTTAGTTTGAAGCCGGAAACTGCTGAAACTGAAGCTGCAACTGCAGAAGTAAAGATTGACTTGCGTGGCCTAAAAGATCCCCTCATCTGAACTGCGCTGTAGGTTCATGTGAACCTCCTCTGGAAGCTGAAACTTTTGGTGGTGGAATGAAGTCAATCCGACTGTCGGTTTGTGAGATATGGTCTGCCCTAGTTTGATAATGACGCCGCTAATGCTGATGCTACTGATCTAGGGTTTGCTACTGCTGATATGAATCAGATTTATTGTACTATTTCTCTCTTCTGAATTATTGAAGATAAAAGAAGATTTGATCAAAGGGTTTCCCCACACATTGTGGGGTTTGTCCCTGGCTAGCCGCCACATCTTGTGTCTCTTGTCTTGGCTTGTTTTCTGTCGATCGTTTAATGTTCTATCTGCACTTTACTTTATGTACATGTGATTGCTAATCGGTGGAATATAATAAGAAAAAGAAGTAAATTGTTATAAGCATAGAACATACCATAACTTAACATGGTATCATAGCCGAGGTGAAGACAAAGCCCGAGCAAGAGCAAGAGCAATCACTGAAGAGAAGATTGGCAAGGCTATCCTAAAAGAACTATGGGGTCCTCAACACTCTTTCCTGCCGAAGACAAGCTCCGTGAGAAAGCTGACTATCACGGATGGAAGATGTCTATCGATCTAACCCTTGAAGATCAAGGAGTGCTAGACCATGTAAGAGGCAATATTGTTGAGCCTTCATCAAATGCATCTGCTGCTGCATGGAACAAATGGAAAAATGGAGAATTCAAAACAAAGAAGATCATCTGGGACTCTATCGACAAGCGCTTGGTGGCCTACATCTCTGATCTAGACAACTCCAAAGAAATCTACGACAGACTGGTGAGTTTATTTAAAGTTAATGATGCAAATCAAGTTTTGTTTCTTAGAAATAAGTTGAGGGAAATCAAGAAGGGTAAAGATGAAAGTATGCAAGCATACTTCTTAAGAATCACTGAGATCAAGAACGATCTCCTATCTATTGGGGAAACCATTACTGATAGAGAAATGGCACTCACAACTCTCAGAGGATTACCATCTAAATGGTATGTGTTCAGGACTACTCTTTTGAACAATAATGTAATTCCTAGTTTCGAGGAATTAATGGCTAGATGCATTCAAGAACAAACAAGGGTAGAAGAGCAGGAAATGACCTTGCCTAAAGGTCCTCCTGCTGCTTTTTCTTCTCATGCTAAGAAAAGAAATAATTCTGGGTCTAAATAAAAAATAAAGGCTGGATTTAAGGGTGGAAGAAAAGGACGATGTTTCATTTGCAATAAAGCAGGTCACTATGCAAGGGAATGCCCTGATAGAAAGGAATCTCACCATGACGATGATCAAAATCCCTCTCATGGTAATCGAAGGAATGGAAAATTCAACAACAAAGGAAAAAGGAATGCGGGAAATCAAGGAAGAGGGCAACCATTCAAGAAGGCTAGAAATTCCAGGTATGAATCTAACACTGTTGACGATAAGCAGGCTGAATATTATCTACCAGCTGCTCTATCTACCTCCGCTCCTTCGGACTCAATGGGAATTTGGCTCATTGATAGTGGTGCCTCAAGACACTTCACTGGTTACAAAGAAGTACTCTATAATTTGGTAGAGAAAGAAACTAACCTGGAAATTGTCCTTGGAGATGACATGAAATACCCAGTGAAAGGTGTAGGCAATGTTTCTCTTAAACTGAATCAAGGTAATATGATTCACTTACAAGATGTATTATATGTACCTGATCTCAAAAAGAACCTGGTATCCATCTCGGCAATGGAAGACAAAGGCTATAAGGTAACCTTCAGCGATGGTAAGGTACGCATATGGAAAAATAATGTTAAAGATGCTTTCACTCTTGGGTTTCGAGTTGATTCTTTATATCAAGTCGGTGGAAGTCCTCTAGGTGTCATGTCTTGTGACACAACGCTTCAGTCCAAACTTTGGCATCGGAGGTTTGCCCACCTTCATTACAAAGCTCTACTCGATGTAAGACAGATGGTAACAGGGATGCCTGAATTCCAAGTAGAGAAAGAAGGTGTATGTCCGGGATGTGCCGAAGGAAAGCTCAAAAGGGGACCATTCCCTTCAAGTCAAAGCAAGACCTCTGATATATTATAACTAGTTCACTCAGACATATCAGATATGATGCCTGTGAACTCCTTGGGAGGATACTCATATTATCTCACTTTTACAGATGACCATTCTCGAAAGACCTGGATATACTTCTTGAAAAAGAAGGATGAAGTGTTCCCCTGGTTCTGACACTTCAAAGCCCTAATCGAGAATCAAACCAAAAATAAGATCAAGATCTTAAGAACTGACAATGGGACTGAATATGAATCTAATGAGTTCCATGATTTTTGTAAAGAGGCTGGCATCAAGAGGGAGACTACTACACCATATACTCATGAACAAAATGGTGTGGCAGAAAGGAAGAACCGCACAATTATGGAAGTTGTCTGGGCCATGCTACATGATCAAAGTCTTCCTAAGTTTCTATGGGCTGAAGCTGCAAACACTGCCGTATATGTACAAAATCGATGCCCTCATCAAGCATTGGGTTCCAAGACTCCTAAAGAAAAATTCACCGGTAAGAAACCTGATGTTTCTCATTTTAAAATTTTTGGAAGCCCTGTATACTTTCATGTGCCGAAAGAGAAAAGAAATAAATTGGGAGCATCTGGAAAGAAGGGAATTTTCGTGGGCTATGGTGAAAATACTAAAGGCTATAGAATCTATGTAGCCAGTCAAAGGGAAGTCATAATTAGTCATGATGTCACCTTTGACGAAGATATGGCTCTCAGCAAGGTGATCAATCTTCTGACTTTGAGGAGCTCTCAAGAAGCCGACACCAGGGAACCGAAAGAAAATGATGATGAATCAATGCCTGATGTAGAAGAACCCATGGATCTGATTGATCCTCCTCCATATGAGCCTTCCTCTTCTAGGAAGAGGCCTTCATGGCTTAAGGGGTTACTTGATGATGCTGAAGGACATGCTGCACCCCGAGGAACCTTTCGTGAAAGTAAGAAACCTAATAGGTATCAAGGATACCTGACCATTAATGAGCACGATCATACAAAATGAGCCTTCGTCATTCTCAGATACCATCAAGAATCAAGTATGGAAGGATGCTATGACCAAAGAATATGAGTCTATCATAAAGAATGATGTTTGGGAAGTAGTTCCCAGACCCCAGGACAAGACTGTTGTTACTTCCAAATGGCTTTACAAGATAAAGCATGCAGCAGATGGAAGCACGGAAAAGTATAAGGCTCGTTTTGTTGCTCGAGGCTTCTCCCAAAGGAAGGTATAGACTATGATGAGATATTTGCACCTGTTGCCAGATATACGACCATCCGCTCGATCATAGCCCTTGCCGCTTCTCAAGGATGGAACCTACATCAGATGGATGTCAAGACTGCGTTCTTGCATGGCTCGATCAAAGAAGAGGTCTACGTGGAGCAACCCGAAGGATTTGAGATTTATGATCGAAAATCTCATGCATGCAAGTTGAAGAAAGCTCTCTATGGGCTGAAGCAAGCACCCCGAGCATGGTATGAGAGGATTGTCAGCTACTTGATGAAGCTGGGATTCACTAGGAGTGAAGCCGATCCTAACCTTTACTTTAAGGTTGAAGATGACAAGCCTCTCATACTGGTGTTGTATGTGGATGACCTCTTTCTAACAGGTGCAGACCCTCTCATTCACAAATGTAAGAGGGAGCTGGCCTCTGAATTGGAAATGAAAGACCTAGGACTGTTGCACTACTTCCTAGGACTTGAAGTGTGGCAAAATCCAAGAGAAATTTTCCTATCTCAAGGAAAATATGTGGTGAAGATATTGGAAAGATTCGGAATGATGGACTGCAAGCCTGTAACTACTCCGATGGAGCTTGACTTCAAGAAGTTAAGCGGTAGTGCTGCTGGTCCTGTTTTACGAAATGCTACCGAGTATGGGCAACTCATCGGAGCATTAATGTTCTTAGTGAACTCCTGTCCAGATATATGCTTTGCAGTCAACACATTGAGCCAGCATATGGTTGAACCCCATCACATACACTGGATTGGTGCCAAGAATCTGCTGAGATATCTTCGTGGCACTATCACTTATGGGTTAAGATACATTGCCAGAGATGTGAGACTATTTGGATACACAGATGCTGATTGGGTAGGCAATGTGGAGGACTGTAAGAGCACTTCCGGGTGTTGTTTCTCCTTGGGATCTGCTTCGATATCCTGGATGAGCAGGAAACAAAAGTCGGTGGCTTTGAGCACCGCCGAAGCAGAGTATATTGCTGCTAGCATGGCTTCTTGTGAGGCAGTTTGGTTGCGAAAGCTCTTCAGTGAGTTGTTTGGATTCACATTGGATACCACTGTGATCCTTTGTGACAACCAAAGTGGGATTCGTTTGTCAGAGAATCCCGTATTCCATGATCGCTCCAAGCATATTGATATCAGATACCATTATATTCGAGATATAGTGCAACAGGGAGCTATAAGGCTCCATCATATCGGTACAGATGAATAGGTCGCCGACATTCTGACAAAACCCCTTGGGAAAGTAAAATTTCTAACTTTCCGTGAACAACTTGGAGTTGTTCAAAGACCCTCCAATGAGGGTCATGTATGATGCAGTGAGCTCTGAGAGCTCCAGGGGGTGCGGGGTGCTTCTTGGAGCAGCATATGACCACAGGATTATTCACTATCCACTGGTGGTATACATGTACACCCCATGGCGACATTGTAGCAGGATTGATGTGTTCTCCATGGTAGCCTGGATTGATGTGTTCTCCATGGCAATTGTAGCAGGATTGATTTGTTCTCCTGTGATGCCTGGATTGATGTGTTCTCCATGGCAATTGTAGCAGGATTGATGTGTTCTCCTGTGAGGACAGGATTGATTAGTTCTCCTGTTGAGGCATCCTACCCATGCAGTCTGGGACTCATGGGAAGTACCTCTCATCTGATCAATGAGTAGGGAAATGAAGTTAGGGACCATAGTAGTATCGATGGATGCATCATTATAACTACCGTACTCCCTATGCTAGGATGACCTCCATTGATCTGGGATCAATGATACTGGTCTGGGACCAGTGGTAGGAGTTGTACCATACTATGACGTTGACTTCGGGTCGGTTGAGACTGGTCTGGGATTAGTGGTACATACTCTGAGACTGACTTTGAGTCAGTGGAGGATGATATTGGTCTGGGACCATTGGAGTTGTACTCACTATGACGCTGACTTTGGGTTGGTTGAGACTGGTCTGGGACTAGTGGTACATACTCTGAGACCGACTTTAAGTCAGTATGATACATCCTCGATCATTTCTTCTTCTTCATAATTCAGACAAAAGCAGAGTAGAACAGAACAATGCAAGAGCAAAGCAAGACAGAACAAAAAAAAAGTACAGATCAGTGCAGGGCAGAACAAGACAAAGCAGAATAGGCAAAATAGAGCAGAGCAGGGCAAGGGTCAGGCTATACAAGGCAATGCATTTGATGGATGAATAGTAACGACCGATAGACAGATTGCAGATGAAGTTCTCCATGGTTGAGAGGGAGTGTTAAAATTGGAAACCAGGGCAAAACTTCATGTGGGTCATCTTATTCATGGCTAATAATATTTTTATTAGATTCCTCTCGTCAAGAGGTGTAGGATTGATATAAAGATCATCCAATTCCGATAAGTATTCATGGAGATATGAATTTATTTTGATTATGGAATTATTATCAAGCCGACCTACAACTCATGTAGGCTCAGAAGCCCAACGGTCACATCTATTCACCCACCAACGTTGTGTATAAATATAAGAGGACTTTTCCTCATTTGGACTCACTCATCTCATCACATCTCTCTCTCTCTACTGCGCAGATATGAGTCTCTTCTCTACTGCGCTGAAATGGGTCTCTCTCTCTCACACATGTGAAGCCGGAAGTTGTTGAATTTGAAGTTGCAACTGCAGAAGTAAAGATTGACTTGCGTGGCCTAGAAGATCTCCTCTTTGGAACTGCACTGTAGGTTCATCTGAACCTCCTTTGAAAGGTGCAACTTTTGGTGGTGGAATGAAGTCAATCCGACGAACGGTTTGCAAGATATCGACTGCCCTAGTTTGAAGCCGGAAACTGCTGAAACTGAAGCTGCAACTGCAGAAGTAAAGATCGACTTGCGTGGCCTAGAAGATCTCCTCATCTGAATTGCACTGTAGGTTCATCTGAACCTCCTCTGGAAGCCGAAACTTTTGGTGGTGGAATGAAGTCAATCCGATTGTCGGTTTGTGAGATATGGTCTGCCCTAGTTTGATAATGAAGCCGCTAATGCTGATGCTACTGATCTAGGGTTTGCTACTGCTGATATGAATCAGATTTATTGTACTATTTCTCTCTGCTAAATTATTGAAGATAAAAGAAGATTTGATCAAAGGGTTTCCCCACACATTGTGGGGTTTGTCCCTGGCTAGCCGCCACATCTTGTGTCTCTTGTCTTGGCTTGTTTTCTGTCGATCGTTTAATGTTCTATCTGCACTTTACTTTATGTACATGTGATTGCTAATCGGTGGAATATAATAAGAAAAAGAAGTAAACTGTTATAAGCATAGAACATACCATAACTTAACAAAAACTTCTCAGAACTGGTCAAAACTGGACCATATAGACTGCTCCATGCTAAGGGTGCGATGCATACTAAAAATTCCTTCTATAGGGTGCGATGAGTGAGAGCAGACAAATGGTAGAGGCAGTTTGCTAGGTGGAAACTCAAAGAATCCTCTAGAAACTGCTCATATGACACTTTCCTCTCTAAATTTGCCCAGGGCTAAGTAAGAGATCATGAAATCTCCAAGTGGAACCAAGAACTATCAATGAAATGACACTAATCAAAATCCCTGAAGCTGACTCACTCACCTGCAAACATCTATATATGGATCCCTCATCCTAGAGATCCAGAAGGCTGGAATTCTGTAATTTGTAAGGAAGTGTTGTTGGTTTCTCTTTGAGACATTGCATTGTTGGGTGATCTTGCTTTTTATGAGGTGAATAGGGCTTTCATGCTGGGAGGATGATGGTGGATCAGACAGCTGGGTTGTAATCATCTCTTCTACTACTTCTATCAATAAAACTATTTGATTTTTCCTCCATATACTTGTATATTTCTGAATCTCGTATTTGTGTATGCATTTGTATGGTTAATGTATATATGATTCTGCATTGTTTATGGTTATAGATCTCTATGCTTTGATGGTATTTTGCTTCTTTGATTCTACAGGTGTTCTTTGAAGCGGGACAAGTGAGAAAGGAGTGGCGAAGCTCTATCAAAGGAGAGAGGAAACAAGTAAGGAGCCAAGTGAAAGACTGAGGTTGGTACTCTCTACTTCTCTCTCATCTATCTCTCATAAAGGAAAACAGAAGTTACTTTAAATTGTTTGTTTCTAAGATAGCTACCCATCTTAGTGGGACTAGCAACTCTAAATAGACACTAGTTTCCCCGATAACACCATGGTGCATAAGATCTTATTTTACATATAAATCATTATTGGAATTACTCAATTGCAAGTGAATATTACCATAGTAAATAGCTTTGGTGAATATTATCTTGATGAATATGTTGGTGCTCAGTGTTGCTATATGGTTGAGAATACAATGGGACATATTGCATTGGTATTTGTTGCCTATTTGTTGGGATTGTTGATTGATGTATTACAATACATGGAGCATTGGAGAAACATTAATACAAACTCTAGAGCAACATTAATACAAACTTGGAGCAGTGTTAATCCATTCTTGAAGCAGGGTTAAAACAAACTGTGGAGTAGCGTTAATTCATTCTTGGAGCAGCGTTAATTCATTCCTGGAGTAGCATTAACATTTTATTGCCAACAACATTTTTAATTACCAACATTGAATTAATATGCAGACATATTATTATTATAATGTGTTCTTATATCCCAACTTACATTGCAAACATGGAATGATATTAATTATTATAATGCACTATTATTATTATAGTATGCAACATTATAATAAATTGAGCACATAATAGAATAAGTGGTGGTATAATATGCAAAGTGGAAACTCATATCATGGAGAGCATTGGAAAGTGTTATTAATAAAGAATATGGATAACGAGTTATATTTCAAGTTATGGAGAGCATATTATGGAGATATGGAGAGTGTATTTTATGGTATTATGAAGCATTATTTGCAACGCATTGTTTGTAGTGCTTCAATATGATACTTTAATATGGAATGTTACTGTGCTATCAGGAATGCTATGGAACGTCGTGTCAAGAACCCTGAATACAGTGAATGGTACTTTCAATGAGAACGCTGGAATACTCGGTTGTTGTCCTTATGGTTTGTTGGCTCATTGATTTTCAAATGGATTTTGGCGCACAATAATAATACATGTGGCGGTGATTGTTAATTGGCATCATGACTTCATACACTTGCTTTGGGTTAGCATACAATGATATTCTATAGTGTTCATTCAAGGAGGTCTCAGTTGCCACTTAGATTGGGTTCACAAAGGAATATCTTCTTGCCATGCTTTCCTTACAAAGTGTTCTCTCAACAATATTATTGTAATATTTAACAATTTTGTCACAACAACATTTTTCAATGTTTATGGAACAACATTCATTCAATCTAGAGCAGCCCTAATAAGCCATATGGAGTGGTATTCATTTAATCACAGTATCAACAATTTTTTGCAGAACAAGACATTACAGGTAATAGAGCATTAATGCAATGAGGAAAGCTACACTAAAGACTATTTTACAGACTACAAAACATCTGTAACCCCCTTGCCATTGATGTTAAAGGGGGAGATAATTAGAAGAAGGAAGACAGTTCATAGAATGAAATAGGGAGGACAAATTTGTTGCAATCAATAGCAAAGGGGGAGATTGTTGGAATTATTTTCTTTGATGGAAAAGGACAATGAGCAACAAGAAGCAACAATGCAAGTAGCAACAACAAGGCAAGGAGTAGCAGTAATGCAAGGAGCAACGACAAGGCAAGGAGTAACAACAATGCAAGAAGCGGCAAGAAGGCAAGAGATTTCTTAATGAATAATTTATTGAGGTGTAAAATTGTTGATTGAGCTAAATTGTTGTGATGCAAAGGCAAGACTCCAAGGAAAAGACAAAGATTGTTGTGATGCATTAATGAGAAAGAGATTGGTATTTGATGTTGGCATTAGGTTGATTCATTTAATGATTACATGTGGCTGAAATGAATATTGGATGAATTATTTATTTTTTGTTCTAATATTCAAGATATGAAGAGTTTGGAAATGAATGAGTGGAAGGAAAAGAGTCAAGCCTATTCACTTCATATTCCTATGTGGGATATGAACATCCAGAAAACTATCTCTATAAAATATGTGATTTTGGAAGGCATAAGTGATGTTAGAGAATGGATGAATGTGGGGGATCTGATTGAACTATTATGCATTAGTTACCTCGCACTTATGAAGCTAATGTGAAGCAAATTTGAAGGGAAGAAGATGTAGAAATGAATATGGAGATATGTAAAGTTTATGACAAGGTAAAATTGTACATTGTTATTTCGTGTTTGCATAAGGGGATGATAGTCTCCTTTCAAGTTGAAGCTTGACAAATATCCAGTTGGAGCTGGTTGAGGTAGGAGCCTCTTGTGGGTTGTAGCCTACAAAAAGAATATGGGAGTTTGATCTTCTGTGCATGTTGCAGCTTGCAGAAAATGGAGGTAGTAACCTCCTGTAGGTTGGGGCCTATAGAAAATTAGATGTAATAAGGAGTAGGAGCTTGCCTTTGCATCAAAACCATAATAAAACTATGGTTTTCTCCCTTTATGGGTTTCCACATATATCTAGTGTCAATGTGTGCTATTATTATGTGTTCATGTATTTGGTTTGGTTTGCTTATTATTGTTGATCACATATTCATATGCTAGTTATTATTTGTTAAGATACTCATGTTATGTATCGGTTAATGATATTATTGAAAAGAATATTAATGTCCATGTATATACTAAAATGATTCAACCCCCCCTCTAAGTTTAGTCAAGTTTTCAACACCCATCTCTAGTAGGAATACCTCAAGGTCTGCAATAGGTAGTGATATAGTCTTTCACTATCTCGCCGCCACTTCTTCCACCTAGAAGAGAGACAGTGGCACCTCTCTTTGACAATTGTGTCATCAAGTAAATCTCATATACATATATATCGAGAAGGTTCTCCCCAAACTGGAATACCTGTGCCTGAATTTCCCATGAATGGACAAGGTATTTTCACAACTCCATTTTTTGCCTCATCCCAGGAATTTAAAAGAATTTTAATAACCCACAATTTTTTAGCACCTGGATGGTAGCAGGGTCATTTTCCACATTCCAATATTGTTCGTCATGCTCTCTTTCTTCCCAGATGAATTCCATTTTGTGCTAATAGGTACCTGAAACATCAACAAGGAATCCATTAGTCTCTTTCCCATGCAAAAAAATTAACAAAATTTGAGGCAAAACTGAGAAACAACTTATGAAAATGTGCCCAATGCACCCCAACAACGTCTACAAGAGCATTGCATCTTTGCGTGCAATGTTTCCCTGCCTAGGTGCAACGCAATTTTCGACATGGGTGGGGGATGCATTGGTCCCAGGGAGTTTTTTATGAATCCCAGGGGCTTCAAAACCCTAAAAGTCTTGCATGAAATAAAAAAATGGACCACAGAAAGATAGAGAAAGGTCTCAGTTCCTACCTAGAAGTGACGACACTTGAAATGGTTCCCTGGACTGGCCATAATCAACTGCAGATGATCGAGGGAAAAAGGGCTCCAAATACTCACCCTTGAAGGTAAAATATGAAATGGTAAAAATGATAAGTCATTTTGAATATTTATGGTCATTTTCTCATTATTTTATTCAATTTTAGTGTTTTGACCTAAATATGCTTCATTTTTACTATGAAACATGTATGTTTAATCCTTCTTGTGGTGTTTTGAGTAGGTCAACAGCTGTTAGCAGGTTTTCATTATGTTTTGAATAGGTTACTTTGACCACAGAGTATACTTTTATCTCTTTTTTGGGATCTTTAAACCTATGAAAAAGGAACCCCCATGGAGTCCTCTTTTAGCTCTTTTCAGACTCCCAAAATATGAAAATATTTTCAAGCACTTTTCTTTTGGAACTCATAAAAATAAATGAAAATACATCTAATCAGTATAAGTTTAACCCTTTTCTAGACTAATATAGACTAGCAACGCAATTTTCGACATGGGTGGGGGATGCATTGGTCCCAAGGAGTTTTTTATGAATCCCAGGGGCTTCAAAACCCTAAAAATCTTGCATGAAATAAAAAAATGGACCACAGAAAGATAGAGAAAGGTCTCAGTTCCTACCTAGAAGTGACGACACTTGAAATGGTTCCCTGGACTGGCCATAATCAACTGCAGATGATCGAGGGAAAAAGGGCTCCAAATACTCACCGTTGAAGGTAAAATGTGAAATGGTAAAAATGATAAGTCATTTTGAATATTTATGGTCATTTTCTCATTATTTTATTCAATTTTAGTGTTTTGACCTAAATATGCTTCATTTTTACTATGAAACATGTATGTTTAATCCTTCTTGTGGTGTTTTGAGTAGGTCAACAGCTGTTAGCAGGTTTTCATTATGTTTTGAACAGGTTACTTTGACCACAGAGTATACTTTTATCTATTTTTTGGGATCTTTAAACCTATGAAAAAGGAACCCCCATGGAGTCCTCTTTTAGCTCTTTTCAGACTCCCAAAATATGAAAATATTTTCAAGCACTTTTCTTTTGGAACTCATAAAAATAAATGAAAATACATCTAATCAGTATAAGTTTAACCCTTTTCTAGACTAATATAGACTAGCTACGAAAAATTAATACCTTAGTTGAACATGGCTAAGAGGTTCTCTTGGGTATTATTTTCTACCTTTTCGAACCTAAGGGACTATCTATGAAAAGGGACATCTGGATTTTTCTTTTTCTCGTCTTTTTCAAACTCTCTAAACATGAAAAAAATGTCAAGTTTTACCTTCGTTGGACTCATTAAAACATCAAACATTAATCGACTCGTCGATCATGGCGAGGCCGAACCAATCCTTCTCAGGGTTTGTTAAATACACTCAGAGGGATTCATCCGAAGGATGAACTTACGAATCAAACATATTTTATCCTCCTCAAGCTTGTTAAAAAATAAAGAGGTACTAACTAGTATGGTTGGGGAAATTGGTAAAACAAGGGATTCCATTTTACTAATGGCAGCGAGTCTCTCTTGAACATGACACTCTTCCCCTTCATCTTTGTGGTTGTTGGGTTGGGTAATCTGCTTGTCTTTTGGTTATCATACAATTTTTAGAGCCTCCATCTCAGTTTTGGGTCAATGCTGCCAACTCCATTCAATGTCACCGATGTGTTCAAGAGAAGTTATTTAGTTGATCTCCGCTACAATACTTTTAAGCCTTCATTTCATTTGTGCCTTTCCTAATCCAGTTCCATATCAACATCATCTAATAATTTTATCTCAATCGCCATACCTGTTTCGTGTTTTTGATGGGGGATACATTGAGGCCCTCTTGCGATAAGTCGCTTCCTATTGACATCAACACATCACCCAGGAAGTTGACTTAGAAACACCCCTTGGTACCTTGGTGCTTGTTGTTGAAATGTGGAAACAAGAATATTCCAATTTTAATTTGTCTGTGAATTAAAATTCGAATTTAGTCTCACCAGCTGGTTGAAAAATAATTAATTAATTCATCTTTAGTTAATTAGTTGGAGAAATTCAAGCTAGAAGTTTTTGTGAAGTCATGCAACAGTTATCCCTTTGATTGAGGAAGTTATCCCTTAATTAAGGAGATAAGGATGAGTTGTATTTGAGTTTTAATTAGTTAGCTCAGTTAACTGAGTTAAGTCTAGTTAAATTAGTTCCAAACAGTTTGATGAACTAATTTTGAGTTCAATCAGTTAATGCATGCATGCATGAAACTAGTGTACTCCAGATAACTAAAATTTTTCTCATAAATAACTCATGCATGTCAGTTTAGACAAAGACCTAATTGAGATTAAAGGCAGGGATAGTGTACTATTAGTTGCAAGAATTTTCCTATAAGAAAATCTCTTGCATACAGAAGGAATTCATTCCTTGAGATATGCGTAGTTTTATAGTGTGTTCGAGCAGTGTGTGAGATCATTGGCACACAAGGTTATAGCTGGAACACCTAGGGAAAAAAACGCAAGGAAATAGGCGGCTTGGAGGGTAGAGGGAAAGGCATATGAGTTGTCTATTCTGTCTATGAGCAGTGTGAGGGATTGTACTGAGAACTGGATAACTGTGAGAGTTAAATCTTTGTGTAATCCTGAGATTTTTTACACTTGTATGATAATATAGATAGCGGGGTTTTTAGCTGAGGCTTTCCCCAAAGTATTCTTCTGTGTTTCATGTGTATTGATTCTTCTTCTCTGTTATATGTGTTATGTTTGATCTTGCTCAAATCGATTAAGCTTCTGCAAGTTTGATTGTAGAAGTAGATTAAGTATTTTTCTTTAGTCTATTGCATAATCAGGTTAATCTATAGTAAGAATTTCTACATGGTATCAGAGGAAAGGTGATCAGAGTTGTGAATAGTATACTAAGAAGGGAAATTTGAAGTTCGAAGTTCTTGATTGCAAGTACAAAATTGAATTCTTATCACACCTCAAAGTTCACCAATGGCGTTCAATGGCTTGAGACTCAAGCATGCACTAAATGGAAGCTCAAATTACATAACATGGAAGGATCGCATGGAAGTGGTATTAAAAGACAATGGTTTGAAGGATTTCATTGATCAAGAAATCCCCAAGCCAGGTGCATCGAATGCATAAGAATTGGCTGAATGGAAGAAGTGTGTGGCGAAGGTGAGAAGGATTCTTATGGAGGGAGTTCGAGACCATATTGTCTCGAGTCTCCATGGGAAGGAGACTCTGTTTTCAATGTGGAAGACAATGAAGGACCTATATCAGAATAGTAGTGATTAGAGGAATTTGGCGCTCAAGGATAAGCCTCAAAAAATCAAGTGTGAGAAGGGCGACACTATTTCTACATATCTGAACAAGCTCACCACCTACAAAGATGAGCTTGGTAGTGTGGGAATAATGACAACAGATGATGATATGGTGAGTCTTGCTCTCCTTGGTCTTCCTAAGAGTTGAAATAGCTACCAGGACTCTGTGAATGGAAGAGAGAAATTGCCGGATTGGGAATGACTGTGGTCAAATCTGATGCAGGAGGAAATCAGGAGGAGCACCAGAGATGGTTCTTCATCTAAGCATGATGATGAAGAAAATCTATCCTTAGCAAGTAAGGCAAGGAAAGGGAAAGGGAAGGGTTCCCATTCCAAATCAAGTTCTTCTCATGGAGGGAAGAAGATTGACAAATCTAAAGTGAGATGCTTTAATTTTCATGAGGTGGGCCATTATGCAACTAATTGTCCATTGAAGAAAACCAAGAAGGGATCCTCGAAAGGATCAAAAGGTGAGGCACTAGCTTGTCAGTTTGAATTGGATTTTACCCTCATCACATGCATGGTTTCATCGATGGTGGGTGGTGTTTCATATCTGGATAGTGGAGCCTCATTCCACATGACTGGAAATAAAATTTTATTCAGTACCTTGGAGGAGAAAGACCTCAAGATGCGCATAGAGATGGGCGATGATGGGAAGTATTGTGTTTCAAGAGAAGGCACGGTTGCTTTTCAGAGGGAGCATGGAGCTCCTCTCACCCTGACTGATGTAAAGTGTGTGCCTGTACTAAAGAAGAACTTGGTATTAGTCATGATGTTGGAAGACAAGGGATATGATGTTGTCTTCAGTAAAGGAAAGGCATTCCTGAGACACATAGCCACGGGTCAGACCAAGAGGATTGGGATTCGAGTGAAGAATCTCTACAAACTAGAGGTAGATGACTATGCTGCATTTAGTTCGAAAGAAGAATAGGTGCAAAGCCAAGACATTAGTGAGTTATGGCATAGATGGTTGGGCCACTTGCAACATGGGCCTTATAATGCAACAGATCTCTATCGGACTTCACAAAGGTAAACTTGAGCAAGTTGACACATGCAAAGGTTGTACCTTAGGAAAGTATGCCAAGTCTTCCTTTCATGATCGAGACAGTTGAGCTGAAGCAATCATGGAGCGAGTTCATACTAATGTGTGTGGACCATTCTCGTCAGCTTCCACTGTGAAACAAAGGTATTATGTGATTTTCATTGATGATTTTTCTCGCAAATACTGGATATATTTCATGCAGAAGAAGGATCAAACCTTCTCAAAGTTTTGTGAATTCAAAGCTTTGGTTGAGAAAGAATCGGGGAAGAAGATCAAGGCCTTGAGAAGCGACAATGGTGGATAGTATGTCTCTCAAGAGTTTAAGGACTTCTGTGCAGTAGAAAGAATTAAACGAGAGTTGGTGGCACCTCATAACCCGCAACAGAATGGGGTGGCCAAGAGGAAGAACAAAATGATTGTGGGGGTAGCTCGGGCGATGCTGCATGACCAAGGCCTACCAATTCATTTATGGGTAGAGGCATGCAACGCAATGGTCTATTTACAGAATAGAAGCCCGCATTGCATTCTTGGGATGAAGACTCCAGAGGAAACTTTCTCCGGGAAGAGACTAGATGTGTTTCACTTCAAGATATTTGGCTCATCGGTATATTGCCATGTGACCAAGGATGCCCGGAAGAAGCTTGAGCTGATAGTTGAGTTGGGGATACTTGTGGGGTACACTGATACACTTCATAACTATTGGGTGTACTTTCCTACCAGTCGGAGGATAGTGTTTCATAGAGATCTCAAGTTTGATGAGCAGAAGGCCATGCGAGTTTTTCCTTGAGAGGGAGCTCCAACTACAGGCTGTGGAGGAACTTTTGGTTCCTAAGGAGGAGGAGCCTCAGACTGATGCAGAGTAGCAACATGCAGAGGTTCCCAGAATGGAGAAATCTACTCAAGTAGAGTCTTCTAGAGAGGGACGGAAGCGTACAAGAGAAGCTGACAGATTATTGTCAAATGTGAGAGAGAATGTGGGAGAACCATCTTCTCAGTGCAGACAGAGGTGGTCACTTGATAGGTACACTGGGTACATGGCCCTTGTTAGGGAATGTGTAGAGGCCGAACCATCTTCCTTTTAGGAAGCAGTGCATCAGCTGATTTGGGTTGATGCTATGGTGGACAAGTATGATTCCATAGTTCGGAACAGTGTTTGGGATGTGGTTCCAAGACCAGAGAACAAGTCATTTGTGAGTTCCTGTTGGCTTTACAAGGTAAATCAAGCTGTTGATGGTAGTGTGGAGAAACATAAGGCAAGATTTGTTGCCCGTGGTTTCTCACAGGTCAAGGGGATTGACTATGATCAAAATTTTGCTCCTGTGGCAAGGTACTCATCTATCAGATCGATGTTGGCACTATCAGCACAGATGGGTTGGAAGATCCATCAGATGGATGTGAAGACTAAAATCCTCAATGGAAAGATTGAGGAAGAGGTGTACATAAAGCAGCCAAAAGGTTTTGAGACCTTCGATAGTGAGTCGCATGTGTGTTGACTCAAGAGAGCTTTGCACAGGCTAAAGCAAGCACCTCATGCTTGGTACACCAGGATCAACAACTACTTCACTGGGTTGGGCTTCACAAAGAGTGAAGTGGATTCGAACCTGTACCACATCATGGTAGAAGGTAAGAAGTTGATCATTGTGCTTTATGTTAATGATATCATATTGACAGGTGATGATCAGTTGATCATTTCTTGCAAGGAGGACCTTGCAAGAGAATTCAAGATGAAAGACATGGGTCTCATGCACTACTTCCTTGGCATGGAAGTGTGGCAAAAGGATGGGGAGTCGTTTATGTCTCAAGGCAAATATGCCAATGAGATACTCAAGAGATTCCACATGGAGAAGTGCAAGCCCATGCAGACTCCTCTAGCAGGTAACTGGAGGAAGGAGGATGCTACTTCAGGAGAAGTAGTAGAGGCTACTATGTATCGGAAGCTTGTGGGTTCACTAATGCACTTATTGAACACATGACTAGATTTGTGCTATGCGGTGAACCAACTGAGTCAAGCTATGGTTCAGCCTACCAAGATGTTTTGGAAGGCAGCTAAGCATGTTTTGAGATACCTCAGAGGCACATCTCTATATATATTATGGTACAGACGGACAGAGGGAGTGAAGCTACAGGGCTTCACAGATGCAGATTGGGTAGGGATTCCATTAGATCAGAAGAACGCATCAAGAGGAATTTTCAACCTTGGGTCATCTACAGTTTCTTGGTACAGCAGGAAAAAGAGGTCAGTTGCACTCAGCTCAGTAGAGGCTGAATACATGCTTGCAAGTCAGGCAGCATGTGAGGCCATTTGGATGCGGAAAATTCTAGTTGGTTTGTTTGATCAAAGGATGGATCCAACTGTGATCTATTGTGATAATCAGAGTTGTATCAAACTCTCTGAGAATCCAATATTTCATGACATGTCCAAGCACATCAACATTCAGTATCATCATCTCAGATATTGTGTGGCGAGGAGGATCATGTTGTTTTAGTATATTTCAACCGAGGAGCAAGATGCTGACATTTTGACTAAGGCATTGTCAAGGTGTAAATTTGAGTTCCATAGAGACAGGATCAGGGTGGTAGATAATCCCTTTCTTGTTGAGAGGGAGTGTTGAAATGTGGCAACAAGAATATTCCAATTTTAATTTGTCCTTGAATTAAAATTGAGAATTAAAATTCGAATTTAGCCTCACCAGCTGCTTGAAAAATAATTAATTAATTCATCTTGAGTTAATTAGTTGGAGAAATTCCAGCTAGAAGTTTTTGTGAAGTCATGCAACAGTTATCCCTTTGATTGAGGAAGTTATCCCTTAATTAAGGAGGTAAGGATGAGTTGTATTTGAGTTGTAATTAGTTAGCTCAGTTAACTAAGTTAAGTCCAGTTAAATTAGTTCCAATTAGTTTTAGGAACTAATTGTGAGTTTAGTCAGTTAATGCATGCATGCATGAAACTAGTGTACTCTAGATAACTGAATATTCTCTCATAAATAACTCATGCATGTCATTTCAGACAAAGACCCAATTGAGATTAAAGGCAGGGACAGTGTACTATCAGTTGCAAGAATTTTCTTATAGGAAAGTATCTTACATGCAGAAGGAATTCATTCCTTGATATTTGCGCAATTTTACAGTGTGTTCGATCAACGTCACACAAGGTTACAATTGGAACACTCAAGGAAAACAACGCAAGGAAATAGGACGCTTGGAGGGTAGAGGGAAAGGCATATGAGTTGTCTACTCTGTCTATGGGCAGTGTGAGGGATTGTACTGAGAGTTGGATAGCTGTGAGAGCTAAAGCTTTGTGTAATCCTGAGATTTTTTCCACTTGTATGATAATACAAATAGCGCAGTTTTTAGTTGAGGCTTTCCCCAGAGTATTCTTCTACGTTTCATGTGTATTGATTCTTCTTCTCTGTTATATGTATTCTGTTTGATATTACTCAAGTCTATTAAGCTTCCGCATGTTTGATTGTAGAAGTAAATTAAGTATTTTGCTTTAGTTTATTGCATAATTAGGTTAATCTACAGTAAGAATTTCTACACTTGCATACATCAATGGAAATTTTCCTCATTCTCAGTGACAAGTTTACATCATTGGCTTTTGACATAAACTCATTCATTCACACCATACATACTATACTATAATACCTTGAGAGCCATTAACATTATCGGTGGTTAACTCACATGCATGTACCTTTCATTTCCTAGAGTTTGAGCCCTAAACTACTTCATCTGAGCTAATTTGAGGACCAATGCTCCCTGTAATCCTACTGGGGTGCGTTCACCAACATGTTTCTCCACTATGGCCTGCATTGGTCACTAGTAGGCTGATCCCCTTTGCACCTACATTGGATCTAGAAATCCAAGAGAATGATCAGGATTCTAGAAGCTTCCTCTTCTAGGAGTTTCCAGAACTTGTTACAACTACTTACCTTAGATAAAACATTTAGATCCTATCCATCCCTACATTAGAGTTTTCATTGCTTATCCTTTGATCCTATCCCTCCATTAAAGGTGAATCTCTTACCCTAGATTGGTAATTGGATAATAACTTCGAACTTACCATACTTCTCTATATATTCCCAACCTTTTATGTGGTTGGGGGTTGAATTTTGGAGAGTGATTCTTCCCTTATGTTGTTGTAGTGAGCGGTCATTATTCCATGCATTTAGGGTGATTGGAGGTGCATATTGTGATAAGGAAAGGACAAGTCAACAACTTGGAGGAGCTCCTGATACTTATGGTTGTAATCTCCTTCCATTTATAGTAATGCAAAGAATTCATCATTTTCCTATATGTGATGTTATTTCTTTTATTTCAATACAATATTTTTTTTATTGAATGAAGCACTTAGATGACGTTGCATAGATATCGTAGTTTCTTGGCTTGTGTTATCTGAATTTGTAGGTTCTAATTTTGGGAATTGGAGCTAGGATTGGAGCTTCCAAGCTGAAGAAGGAGAGAAGCATGTGAAGGATTCTAGGTAAGCCTCACTCCATCATCTATTTACTTTAAGGAAAAACATTGTGTTCCTTGTCTCTTTGTTGTTCTAGTTTAGCCACCAACATAGGAGAGATACTTTTTTCTATAATCATAAATCTCATATAACAATGGTATTAGGAATCCTTACATAGAAGAAGAAGAATATGTGCCCATACTCTTTTTCAGACTAGAAATGATAGAGGTAGTGGCTTATGAATACCCCAATATCAATATATCCAAGTTTTTCATTGTCAACACACATAAAGGAAGAAGGTATTTCATTTATAAAATATGGATAATTTATTTTTGGATGTATGTATGGAATACAATTATGTGGTCATCATGTTCTCCCGAGAGAGGCCCACATCCCCAACTAGGAGCCTAAGTTAGCACTTAAATTTGTACATGCAGTTTAAGTCACATGATTCAATAGGGTATGAATCAATTATTGGTTTTAATGGCTGCAGTGTTTCCCCTCAATTCCATTTTTGTTTGTGATTTCCCTAGTGGGTTTGAAACTGATCAAACAATTGTGTAAAATGTAGGAATGCATGGTATGTGAGGATAGATAGCTTTCAATTGAATGTGACTTCTGGGAGTAAATACCATGATTAAAGAGAATTTCTCCAAGAGGTACAGGATCTAGCACATAAGCGAAACGAGTTCTGATCTTTGTGGTGCAACCCCTCAAATAAAAATCTTTGCTAAGTGTGCCCTAGTGATTTTAAAATCCTTTAAACAAATAAAATGTTTGTAGCATCCTCGATAGATACCAATAATACCAATAATAGATAATAGGAGGTTGTCAAATCCAAATTATATATATATATATATATAATATATATATATATATATATATATATATATATATATATATATATATATATATATATATATATATATATATATATATATATATATATATATATATATATATATATATATATATATATATATATATATATATATATATATAACCACCCAAAAACCATGCAGAAAAGTACAAAGAAACAACCCTCTTGTCCCCTCGCATTGGCAGAGATAATTTCATCCCCCAAATGGATAAAAAAATGTTTTGGGTTATGGAATTCTGAGGTAGAGAGGACTATAAAGCAAGGGTTCAACCCCTTGTGCATCCCCCTCCCTCTTGTCCCCCCGCATTGGCAGAGATAAGTTCATCCCCTAAATGGATAAAAAAATGTTTTTGGTTATGGAATTTCGAGGTAGAGAGGACTATAAAGCAAGCAAGGAAAAGATATGGCCTGCCTACAATGGTCTTCTAGTAGGTTTTAACCCTGTACATAAATTAACTACATACGAATTCTAAAACAGAAAATAAACCATAGCAAGAGCATAACACATAAAACAAATATACACAGATATTTTCCCCTGGATCCCAAAACCGGGACTACTAGATTGATTTTTCATTATGTTCCTTTCAATGTTACAAAACATATATATACATGCCGAAGCATCCCATACCATGGACCGAAAACCATCGTGCCGAAAACCATGGGTCCAAAAAAAACTTTCCCCACAATGCTACCCTGGACCCCGTAGAGGGGGCCTAACCACCTCCCTTAAACCCCCTATGACCCCCCCGTTGTGCATCGGCACAACGAATGGGGGGCTCTACGCCCCCTCTAACCCCCAGTTCAGCTAGGGGAGCTAGTCTTGGAAAGAATAAACACAACCCAACATTCTCCCACTTGTTGTTTTCGTTCCACAGGGGGCCATAGGAGAGCTTAGTCATTTATCCAACCCTGTAATGCCAATTTTTTCTCTACACCAAGATAACTTCTCATATCTCACAAATTTTGTCATGGAAAGAATATAACACAACCCAACACATCTCATAGACACAAGCTCTTGAACCTAGAGCATGTAAGAGAAATAATATTAGAGTGACAATATTTAAAAAATTTAGTCATAAGACAAATAATATTATAGCGATGTAATATTTAAAAAATTTAGTCACAATGATCAACATAATTTGATATAAAATAAACTCTAAAAATGTCAATTCATAGCTATCTAATGTCATTCGAGTAGAATATCACAATAACTTATGTTAGTAATGGTGCGATCATATTTTTTTTTTAAAGGAACTTTTTCTAGACATGCACCCCGTCAAGCATAAATCATCCTAACATATACCTTTGAAGTAATATAAATCATCCTATGGCTATCCTCAAAAGAATTATCACCCATATCCTTAGTGATGGTGTAATGCTCGTGTTAAAGTAGTATGAGCTTCTTATGGGAGTTTTTCAATTTCCCTTTATGCAAGTCCAACCACAACTTGTCACTAACTTGAAACATATATGGAACCCAATGGATTTTGTATCTACTTGTACTTGGAGTTGGAAACTTTCTACAAAAATATCATGAACTCAATGTTGAATTTATCGTATACGTAAAATTGGTTGCTTTACTTAACTCATTCCAAGTATAGTAGGCATCTTCATGTGTTATACCATGAATATAGCTACCTTAATTTGTGCCAATTGTGGGACCCAAAGCACACTTGAAAAGACTTTTGGCCAATAGAAATATGAAGAGCTATGTCAAATTTCTATTGAAAATATGAAAGGATTTCAAAATATGTATGTGGATGCTTGCAATTGTATACTTTAAAGACATCTATAATAATCTTATTGACTACTTCTTTTTATTTATCAATCTAGGGATGGAAGGTAGTGGATATGGTCAAGCTTGATATCCATCATGGACCAAATGTTAAACCAAAAAATACTAACGAACCTATTACCCCCATCAACAAATATGGTCTTTGGAAACCCAAAATGAACCAATATATTCTCGAAGAAGAACTTATGAGTGGATTTTGTTGAAACAATATTCTTACAAGGTGCCAAGATTGCCATCTTAAGGAAGTAATCAACAACAACAAAAATGCATCCGTTACCATGCTTGGTTGAGGGAAAACATGACACAAAATCTATGGGCACTAACTCCCAAGAATATATAGAATAAGAAAAGGCCCGCAACTGGTGTGGTGGCCATTTTCTTTGGTAGAATATAATTCTTCCACTGCTTACAGGCTTCAGCAATAGAATGCAACTCATTGTCATAGGTTTGGTACCTATGAAACCCATCGTAGAGTGTTTGGCTATGATAGACCATCAAATGTTTATTTCGTGTGGGAATTATATAAAAACATGAACGATTCGCTCATAGGGTCCCTATTGTGTAGCCATTCATCGATGAAATTTACTTACCTAATGGGATAGAAGTCAAAACTGATGGTTGCAAATGTAGGAATAATGGCATTGGAGATAATATTGTTTCCATAAATAAGAGAATGAGAAATAGGCTCATGAACACCATCAATACATACTGGAGGTGTTGCAATTAAATCAATAATGAATACATTATTTGTGGTCAATAGGACAAGGATCATCAATATGTTTAACCATCCAATGTAAATATGGTTTTCGATCTAGTGATCTAGTCACATAAAAGACCCCATAAATTTTTTGCTTTGGGATACCCCCAAGATTCAATAAGTAATCGAAAGTGAGAGGATTCATTGATAAGGTGACAGTTCCAACAACCCTAAGTTGACCCAAAGTGACACCTTGTGAGTCTTGCACAAATAGGATTCCAATTTGAGCATCAAAAGGAGGCACAATTGCACAAGTGGAAACATCTCACATTTAGGGTACCTGGCCACAAATCTTTATGCTTTTTTTTCATTGAGGGTACCTTTAACATTTCGCAAGGCACAAATCACATAGTTGGAGGAATTTTTGTTAACTTGTCACATTCCACTAGCTTCATGCATGAAGAGGTTCTCCCATCCTTTAAGAAGATTTTCAAGGATTTCATGGCATAGTCAAGAGTCACATGTATAAAAGAATAATTCCATAGTCAAGAATATGAAAAATGACATTTTCTTTACATGGTGTAGAGAAGGACATAGGTGAAGAGTACTCCATTTGGAAACATCTAAAAGATTGTTTATGTCCTCTTTCCAAATAAGAGAAGGTACCTTGTGAAAAAAGGCCCAAATTGCCAATGAAGGAAGACTAAGGTAAGGGTTACTTTTTCTTTCACATGTTGAGACACATTCATGTATTTTAAGGCATGTTTTGTTGTTGAGTTCACATATTTGGAAGTACAATTGCACAAGTGGAAACATCCCACGTTTGGGGCACTTGGCTACAAATTTTTATGCATGTTTTTTATTAAGGGTATCTTTCACATTCCCTAAGGCACAAATCAAATATTTGGATGTACCTTGGATGACTTGTCACATTTCACTAGCTTCACACATGAAGAGGAGTTCCTGTCATTTAAGAATGTTTCGGAGGGTTTTCATGGCATATTCAAGGGTCACATTTACAAAAGAAAAATGCTAAGTTAAGAAGATGAAAATTGGCATTCGTATCATGCGGCATAAAGGAGAGGAACATAGGTGAAGAGTGCTCCATTTTGAAATATCTAGAACAACTTGTTTATGTCCTCTTTCCAAAGAAGAGAAGATATCTTGAGACAAAGGGCCCAAATTGTTGACAAAAGAGGACCATGTATTGGATCATATGGACTTTGGTTTCTCCTCATTAGCTGGACCATTATATGACCCATATCATTAATTATTAGGTGGACACTATCATACAAGGCTAATTGTTGGAGTTTGTTGTAAAATGTTGTCAATCCTTTTCAAAGGAAGAAACAAAGTTCAAGAAGGGATCTTGTGCTAAATTAGTATGAAAAATCCATATTTGAATCAAAATGTTATTGGTAGAAGGGATATTTCTATTTACCCTTGTTGAGATGGTCACGTATGCCCACTATGATAGGGTTGGCTAGCTAGAATAATAATGGTGAGTTTTGGTGGTTAATATCTCTATGGTAATGGAAGCATTAGAGAACAAGGTGGGGAATGAGTGATTTTGAGAAAGGAATCCATTACAAATTTATGTTGTTTAAAATAAATAAACACAGTAAGGAAGAGGAACAAACAATTACAAAAGGATATTGATGATGGAAGGAAACATTGAAGAAAGAATAAAATATTTACAAAAGATTAAGAGATAGGGAGACTTGGGAAACTCGTGGTTAAAGGAAAGATATTGGTGTTGGAAGGTAGCACAATAAGAGGGAGTAGTGAGAAAGGAATGTTGCAAGAGTCAAAAGGATTTAGATTTCCCACCATTTTTATTAGGATTTAGATTTCCTACCATTTTATTAGGAGTATGATATAGAGATTATTCGATAGAAGCTTAATTTGACCGGTGGGTGGAATTTCCAGTGGTTTTGGAGCCCTTGTTGTCACACGGAAAGAGTTGATAGTGCGGACACAACCAACCTCCCTAGAAGCCTAAGACTTTCTAGTGACAAACAAGACAAATAGGAGCAATCCTTCTCTAAATATGCATTTATACTATGAGAAATCAAGTGTTTTAGATCTTACCTGTAACCCAACGCTGTTGTAGTAGTCCAGCTTCGTTGATTCGGATGAGCTCCTCCTTCTCTTCGAAACTTGCATTCACTAACAATCAAACGATTAAATAGCACCTGAATATCACATAAAATAAAACACATTTAACATATAGACCAAGGAGTATATGAAACAACTCATAAATAACAAATTGTTGAGAAGAATGGACTTATTTGTATTAAAAGGTAACAAAAGAAACCATTACAACCTGAGCCTTGGTGTTGTGCAAGTTCCTCCCAGGGTCCACAAGAGTCCTCCTTTACTCTGATCAGCTCACCCACTTCCAAATACAACAAGTAAAGATGGTAATCTCTCCTCACAAGCTTATACAAGGAAGTCCTAATTCCAGAAGCATCTACCCTTAGGAATGTTCAGCTTTCAACCTCTCTTCCTTCTGGCCCAATGCCTGTATTTATAGTGCTCTAGAGGAAGTTATTCAGGTCCACCATCAATGGGATAAGCCCCTCTTTGGATGGGATAGCTCCCCTCTTGATGGGATAAGTTCCTCTTTGGTAGGGATACATGAACCATCTGGAGGCGCTTCATACACGTCAAACAAGCTTCTAGAATGCTCTAGAAATGACCACAAGTAACTTTTTTGGAGTGAAACTTGCGCCTTTTGACCTTTACAGGAGTACACACCCATTGCTTTACAGACAGAGCGTACAAGTACGCAGGTATTGTGAACTTGGGGTGCGTACACGCAGGTAAGGCTAAGAGAAACTGCGTACCCAGAGATATATAGATTTTTAATGACTTTCTCTCTTTTTTGGAGTTTGACATGGAGAGCAGAGGTATGAGGCTTGCCAAGGAGGATAGTATGACAGTTGATGGAGCCATACTAACTGCAAATAGTCATGGTGACATTTTTTAGTGTAACAGATTGCCCCCTAAAGTGCGAAGCCTGTAGTAGATTAGGGTTTTATATCATCTAGGAAGGGTGAAGTACTTTATCATTTCAAGGATTATCTTGTGGAGAGCCCAGTCAGAACCTACAAGTATTCAACACAAAATACATATATAAGATCATATCATCGCTGAGGTAGGCATTCCCATACTTAGATTGAAAACTTTAACTAATTGACTACCTACTGCTCTGATACAGGAATGATTTTGCAGTACATCATAATCATAGACTTTTGTAGACACAGTATGGACGCAGCCATCTGTTTATGATTAGTCTACTGTATAATAAATACAAAACTCCTCGCAGCCTGGATGGTGGAAACTAGATCCATGGTCTTCATTTCTACTTCCCGAACAGGTACGATTCTATCCATGCGAATAAATGAGTTGATGTTGAACATGGTAGAAACCACTTGATTACCAGTCAATGATGTAAACAGTTAACAAGTGTGAGAGAGACCACCAGTGATGTCAATGGTTCTCAAAGTACCCAGTACAAACCATGAGATGTGAATGAATGAGTTGATGTCGAACACGTCACGGAATCCTTCGATCGAAAGTCAATGATGTAAACTGTCGTCGAAGGCGAGAAACCTGGCATTGATGCATGCAGACTTCAGGGTACTGACGATTTCTAAGTCATCTTTCTAGATAATGTGCTGATGTCGATAGAAAGCGACCCGTTGCAGGCAAGCCCACAACACGAAATCATAGTTCAAGTTGAAGAAATGTTGCTGTAAGGACTAACTCAGGGATGGCCGAGATGGATGACGGGTATTTTGCAGATGAATGGTTTATTTGCAGTGACCTCTTGAACACATAACGACACAACAGATGGCTTGGTGAGATTTGACCCAAAGTTAATACTCGGCTGAAGACTTTCAATGTGGTTTGATCAACTGTGAGGCAAAGGATTTCCCAACCCAGGTGACACAGTATGGACGCAGCCATCTGTTTATGATTAGTCTACTGTATAATGAATACAAAACTCCTCGCAGCCTGGATGGTGGAAACTAGATCCAGGGTCTTCATTTCTACTTCCCGAACAGGTACGATTCTATCCATGCGAATAAATGAGTTGATGTCGAACATGGTAGAAACCACTTGATTACCAGTCAATGATGTAAATTGTTAACAAGTGTGAGAGAGACCACCAGTGATGTCAATGGTTCTCAAAGTACCCAGTACAAACCATGAGATGTGAATGAATGAGTTGATGTCGAACACGTCACGGAATCCTTCGATCGAAAGTCAATGATGTAAACTGTCGTCGAAGGCGAGAAACCTACCATTGATGCATGCAGACTTCAAGGTACTGACGATTTCTAAGTCATCTTTCTAGATAATGTGCTGATGTCGATAGAAAGCGACCCGTTGCAGGCAAGCCCACAACACGAAATCATAGTTCAAGTTGAAGAAATGTTGCTGTAAGGACTGACTCAGGGATGGTCGAGATGGATGACGGGTATTTTGCAGATGAATGGTTTATTTGCAGAGACCTCTTGAACACATAACGACACGACAGATGGCTTGGTGACGATTGACCCAAAGTTAATACCCAGAAATGGTTGAAGTTTTTCAAAGTGGTTTGATGAACTTTAAGGCAAAGGATTTCCCAACCCAGGTGAATGAAAAGTGTCGTGTTCAAGAGCGGTGATAAGGTTCTTGTGTAACAAAGGATAACAAATAGGTTCATTCTTCTCTCTTTTCCCCCACCATTTCTGGCAAGTACCTCTTTATTTTTTACAAGCTTGAGGAGGATAACATATGCTTGATTATAAGCTCATCCTTCGGATGAGTCCAACTTAGTTTAGATTCGGACCCTAAGAAGGAGTGGTCCGTTCCTGTTTGTAATCGAACAGGTCCTTTACTGTGAAATTTTAACGAGTCCAGTATAGGAGAAACTCGGCGTTTTTCAATTTTAGAGAGTCTGAAAAAACTAAAGAAGACTCCAAGGTGAACTTTTTCGTAAATTTGTGTCTCCCAAGCCCGAAAAAGTATAAAATAATACCTGAGAGAACCGCTTGATCTTTTACAACCAAGGAGTACTTTCATGATTAGTGTCTTTGACCTGAAAAGTAAAAAGCGATCAAGGACACGTCGTTTTATTTCCAGTGTCGAGTTTGAAACGACAAAAACCCGGCAATCTTTTCCTGTTTTTACGGTCAGAAAAGGGCTATAAGGGGACCGTCTTTTAATTCCGTTTTAACGAGTGTAAAAGAAACGCTCGACAATCTTTTCATGTTTTAGGAGTTAGAAAAGGGCTTAAAAGAGAACTCCAAGGTTTCACTTTTTCGTAAGTTTTAACGAGTTCGAAAAAATGATAAAAATGTACTCATGGCTGACTTTCAATTTAATTTACGAGCAGGAAAAGACGGAAAGAACTCGGCATTTTCATTTGTTTTACGAGAATGAAAGATAGCAAAATAATCTCAGGATTTTCATGAGTTTAACGAGTCTTGAAAATAACTGAAATTGACTCGAGATAGGTTTCATTTTTACAAAAGCTTGAAACAGAGAAAAAATATGCTTTAAAGTAGTTTCATTTTTACACAAGCTTGAAACAGAGAGAAAACTGTGCTTGATGCCCCCTAGGCATAACTGCTAGAGCGCATGCCCCCCAGCTTCATTTCATTCAACTAGGTGGATGAAATGAACGTTCAGTTACAAGATCATTTGAAAGACTCAACCTAAAACTGTAAGAAAAACTAAAACAACTAACCTAAATATACAACTTAACATTTATGAGATCTAGTCAAACTCTCGACTCAATTAGAGGAGGATTTGTTTCATTTTTTAACGAGCTTGACACAGGAAAAGAACTATGCTCGGATACGGTTTCATGTTTATGCAAGATTGAAACGAAAAACTATGCTTGTTATAAGTTCACATGCCCCCAGCATAATGACGCAAAACGAGGTACATGCCCCCCAAGCTTCATTGCATTCAATGAGGTGGATGGAATGAAGCTTTACTTTCAAGATCTTGGAAAGACTTGTGGGAGATGTTTCATTTTTTAGTGAGGTTGACACAGGAAAAGAACTATCCTCAAAACCCTTGTTTCATTTTTTAAATGAGCTTGACACAAGATAAGGAACTATGCTCATAAGTACTCTCTACAATCTACCTAACAAAAACTCTACTCTAAAAACCTTGATTCATTTTTTAACGAGCTTGACACAAGACAAGGAACTATGCTCTAAAAACCTTGATTCATTTTTTAATGAGCTTGACACAAGACAAGGAACTATGCTCTAAAATCCTTGATTCATTTTTTAATGAGCTTGACACAAGACAAGGAACTATGCTCATGACTACTCTCTACAATCTACCTACTTAACCTACCCTTGTTTCATTTTTTAACGAGCTTGACACAAGACAAGGAACTATGCTCAAGACTCCTTGTTTCATTTTTTAACGAGCTTGACACAAGACAAGGAACTATGCTCAAAAAGTTCGCATGCCCCCAGTATAATGATGCAAAGCGAGGTACATGCCCCCTAGGCTGCATTGCATTCAACCAGATGGATGGAATGAAGGTTTACTTTCAAGATCTAACTTGAAAAGGGAGTTGTTTCATTTTTAAGGAGGTTGACACAAGAAAAGAACTATCCTCATACCTGATTCATTTTTTAACGAGGTTGACTCAGTAACAGGAACTATCCTCAAAATCCTACTTTCTACAATCTATCTACATATCCTAAAATCTACCTGATTCATTTTTTAATGAGGTTGACTCAGTAAAAGAACTATCCTCATGCTAGCCTGTTTCATTTTTTAACGAGGTTGATACAGAAAAACTATCCTCGTACACACTGATTCATTTTTTAACGAGGTCGACACAGTAAAAGGAACTTTCCTCGTAACATCCAATTTCATTTTTTAACGAGGTTGAGAGAGGAACAAACTATCCTCGTACTTGATTCATTTTTTAACGAGGTTGAGACGGGAACAAACTATCCTCGCACTCCTTGTTTCATTTTTTAACGAGGTTGATACAAGAAAAAACTATCCTCGCTACAGCCTATTTCATTTTTTAACGAGGTTGATACAGGAAAAAACTATCCTCGTAACACCCTGTTTCATTTTTTAACAAGGTTGAGACAGGAACAAAACTATCCTCACAACATTGATCATGGCTTCCAACTGGAGGAAAGACATGTCAATGGACACACCTTGATCATGGCTTCCAGGAGGTCTTCATCAGAAGGAAGAATACTTCTCGGGAAGGGACACATGTCAAGGGACTCAAAAGGGATAAGAACATCGTGTTCAAGTAATCCCATAGAGTTTTCCATGTCAATTACCGGATCTAAATCAACAGTGAGAGGCTCACTTACATCGGTAACTGAAATCATGGGACCGGTTGCCACATAATTAACTCGTGGCAGGGTAGATACCACTTGAGAATTAGGAACATTTAGGGCTGTCATATTATTGGTAGTTGAAACAAGACTAGGGAATGAATGCTGGTCTACAGTCACAATATTTCCATTGTGAGGGAAAGACATCACGCGAAAGAGTGTCGATACGACAACTTTCATTGCATAAACATAGTCTCGTCCAAGGAGTAAATTGAAATCCAAGGGACCTCGAACTACCATAAGATCAATACAGACAGTTTTCCCTTCCAAGGTAATAGAAAACTTAGGAAGGATCCCTAAAGGTTCACTAATGGTTCTGTTAAAAGCTTTCAGATTCTGCGTAATAGGCGCAAGTTGAGGGGAACCCAAAGCTTTCCAAACAGTTGAGGATAAAATACTAACAGAAGCACCTTCATCTACCTGAGTACGATGTATGTCCCTACCACTAGCCTTGACAATGATTTGGAAAGGGATGGAGGAAGGAAGACGAGGTTCTGCCAGTCTATTCCAATCGAAGGAAAAGACCTCAGTGCTTGGAGGGGGTTCTGTAGAAACAGGTGAAATGCCCCCCGGCATAGAAGAATCTGATGTAACAAGAAGAACTTGAGCGGTATGAAGGTCACTCTCTAAAGGGAAAGTGGGATCGACCGAATGTGAAATTGAATCGACCACTTGATCAACTAATGGATCATCAACCTGAGTGACATGAGTTTCACTCTCCAATGGAAGAGTGTGATCGACTGTACTTGAATTTAGATCAATCACTCCATCAGTTGATGGTAGGTTGGGAGAAAGTTTACGGTAACCAGTTGGAAACTCTTGCTGTGGAACAGTAAGTTTTTCCAACAATGTTGAGGCTTCATCTATGTGAGGGCAAATGTGAGTTTGATGACTCCCTTTGCATAACTTACAAGGAAACCTAACTTTACCCTTTTTCCCAGGAACCTGACTATCACTGGTTGATGGATCAATGGAAAGTTGATGAGATTTTTCTGACCATACTTCCAAGACTTTTGGAATACTAAGACAATTGACAAGGAAGTGGTCACCCTTACAAAGCCTGCAAGGGTGTTTGGGTTTACGATGCATGTCAGAGTTTTCCTCAACACAACTAACACTTACAGTCGTGGTTGGTTGGTTGACTTCTTTCTTATCTTGCTTCTTATTCTTCTTCTTCTTCTTCCCTTTCTTCTTCTTCTTAGCCTCCTGGTTACTAGCATCAAGGCTTTTACCAGGCAAAGAGGAAGAAATGGAGGAAGAAAAATTAGGCGAAGAAGGTAAAGGGTCAACAGAAGGTTGGTGATGTTGAGATGGTGAACTCTGTTGAGGTGAAGCATCCGGTTGAGGTGGAACAATTGGAGTATTTTGGGCCAACGAAGTTGAAAATAACCATATCGGTAATCCTATTGTAAATCCAGGTAATGACAAAGTAGCCATATAAGGAGGACCAACATTTCCAAAGTAAGGAAAAGTACTAGGATTCTCGTTAGGAGGGGTTCCTAGGTTGGTAAATTCTGGAACATTTGCCATTATATTCAACTTCAGTGAATTTTATTAACAATTTTTAAAACTAAAAATTAACAATTCACAAGTCACACCTAACAATTAAAATTCACAATTCAGACCTATGGTCTCTAAAAGTAAAAACAAACAAATTAACACGTGCTATCAAATCTAGGAGTCAAACCACACACAAACAGTAACTTTCCGGACCGAAAACACTAGTTGGTGATGAAATCCAACATCGCAGAATTCAGTACAGAAATGGCGGGTGGAACAGTTACCCCAGAAACCTGCTTAATGAATAGACCGGACCAAGTTCCTCCACTTTAACCGTCTCGAGTGAAGTGAACCCCCCAGAAAATCCAAGTGAGTCTAGCCGACGTCTGCTCCAGGTACAGTGGGATCTTCCCTCCACCGTCACCTTGGGTAGAATCCTAAAGATAATGGTCACTAAGGTTACCAACAGTAACAAATATACCTGGGGGAACAGTCTACGACCCGATAGCACGCAAGGGCAGAGTAACAAGCTCAATCCCCTTGCCAGCTCCTTGACAATAATACAAGGTTTACCGACAAGTGACCCCAGGCTCCTCGACAATAATCCGAGGTTTACCATTTGTAGTACGTGCGTATCTGGCATCTTTCCCAATGAAGGAGGATTGATCCCTTCACTGGTTCAGACATGGTCTCGTGCTTCTCCTTTAAGAGGAGCTTTCCCAGAGTACAAATGAAACAGTTGGATTTATCCTACCACAAGATAAGCTACTTGTTTGGTTTTACTGTCTTGGAGAGTTAATTACTCTCCTACTCCAAGACACTAGCCTGATCTATATTGGTGTTTTAGAGCCCTAGAAATGTAAAAATTACTAGATGAATTTTAATTAAGCGTTGTGTTATTAAGGCTGTTATTACTCAAATGGGTAAATGGATATGAAACCAATGGTGTTATGACCCGTCTCAACTGAATGCAATTGAATATGATAATGTAATCTTTTCAATTCGATGAATCCTAACTAAAGTAAGGAGAGAGTTTCCATTCACTTCCAACAATGAAAAAATTGATCACGAAGAGAAAATATAACAAACTCTCTAATGCACTAATTTCATCAAGAAAAACTAATGCAAATCAATTCCAAAATAGTTTTTTTTTAGTTTTTATTTTTGGGTAAATTCAAATCAAAGAAAACTGATTTAAATCTATGATTGATTTTTCAGAATGTAAACTATGCAATTGTAATCTTTGCACAAGTCACTTGAAAAGTATGCAAATGTAATCTATGCACATTTTTCATTCATATTCTGAACCCGAGAATTCTAATTATGCAAATGTGATCTATGCAAGAGAATTCTCAAACACAAGACAATTCTAATGTAATCTAAGAACCAATCAAGTGCAAGTCGAGAAAATTGGGTGAGAGTTCCAAAGATCAAAAAATAAAAACACTCAAAGGCGATTAACACTCATACACAATTTAGCAAAAACAAAAGCAAAAAGATGCAAAATTGTGAAAGGACTGAGAGAAACCTCCAAGTAATGACCAAAGGAAAAAAAATCAAGAATTTCTCAAAAAGAGACTCAAACACCCAATTGATGAAAGCTGAGAGCAAGAATGCCAATGAAACAAGCTTAGGTGAAGATTTATGGCAGATAACCAGTGGATCTGGGCAGCAAAAACAAATTAAAAACAAAATCTAAAAGGCAAAAGGAAGAAAATTGAAATTTTCTTAATTTTGACAGGGTACGCAGGCGACCTGTTTGCACAGGTGCGGGTACGCTCTGTGTACAAAGCTGCAGTGCGTACAGGTACGCACTGTGCTCAACGCAGAGGCTGCGTACTTCTAGCAAAACAAAGAAAAACTAAAATCTAATTTAACCCTAAGCTAGCCCACCCAAAAACACAGTCAGACAGTCAAAAACCAGAAAACAAACGACTTTTCTCAGATCAAAGTTTCAGAAAAAGGAAAAATCATTCACATCAATGGAGTTCCCCAGTGGAGTCGCCATTTTGTCACATGGAAAGAGTTGATAGTGCGGACACAACCAACCTCCCTAGAAGCCTAAGACTTTCTAGTGACAAACAAGACAAATAGGAGCAATCCTTCTCTAAATATGCATTTATACTATGAGAAATCAAGTGTTTTAGATCTTACCTGTAACCCAACGCTGTTGTAGTAGTCCAGCTTCGTTGATCCGGATGAGCTCCTCCTTCTCTTCGAAACCTGCATTCACTAACAATCAAACGATTAAATAGCACCTGAATATCACATAAAATAAAACACATTTAACATATAGACCAAGGAGTATATGAAACAACTCATAAATAACAAATTGTTGAGAAGAATGGACTTATTTGTATTAAAAGGTAACAAAAGAAACCATTACAACCTGAGCCTTGGTGTTGTGCAAGTTCCTCCCAGGGTCCACAAGAGTCCTCCTTTACTCTGATCAGCTCACCCACTTCCAAATATAACAAGTAAAGATGGTAATCTCTCCTCACAAGCTTATACAAGGAAGTCCTAATTCTAGCAGCATCTACCCTTAGGAATGTTCAGCTTTCAACCTCTCTTCCTTTTGGCCCAATGCCTGTATTTATAGTGCTCTAGAGGAAGTTATTCAGGTCCACCATCAATGGGATAAGCCCCTCTTTGGATGGGATAGCTCCCCTCTTGATGGGATAAGTTCCTCTTTGGTAGGGATACATGAACCATCTGGAGGCGCTTCATACGCGTCAAACAAGCTTCTAGAATGCTATAGAAATGACCACAAGTAACTTTTTTGGAGTGAAACTTGCACCTTTTGACCTTTACAGGAGTACGCACCCATTGCTTTACAGACAGAGCGTACAAGTACGCAGGTATTGTGAACTTGGGGTGCATACACGCAGGTAAGGCTAAGAGAAACTGCGTACCCAGAGATATATAGATTTTTAATGACTTTCTCTCTTTTTTGGAGTTTGATATGGAGAGCAGAGGTATGAGGCTTGCCAAGGAGGATAGTATGACAGTTGATGGAGCCATACTAACTGCAAATAGTCATGGTGACATTTTTTAGTGTAACACTTGTTTTAACTAGCAGTGGTTCAACCCAATAGTAGGTCCCCTCACTCATACTCTAGATTTTGGCGTGGGGGTGATTGGGTAGCAAGAAATACCACAATTCTTCCTAGTCTAATGTTGGGTGGAAAGTAGTAGTCCCTGACTCAATTACCTGCTAGGGAGTGCCAAATCATGCCAAGGAATGTAGGGGATGCTAATACACGCCACATAGTGCCAATGAATTATCAAACATGCCAAGTTTTATGACACGTCAATATGTAAACTATGTTTCTTAGTTGTTTTACGACCACAGTTGGATGTGAGCCTTGTCTTCATAACATGTTATGTTGTATCAGTTGAGATTCAACATGAGTAGCCTAAGATGAGTTATAGGAAGTTCTTAGGTGAACAATGTATAGTCTAGGTGTTGTAACTATAACTTGGTTAAGATGATGTAGTCGAGGCAGGATTTGGTTGGGTTCCCATGTTGCAAAAAATGTTAGGGTAGTTGTGAGGGTATGATAGCTAAGGAGTGCTAGGGCATGCTAAGGAACGAAAAGGCATGCTAACACATGTCAGATAATGTGATTGCATGTCAAGGAGTGTTGGGGAGTGTCAGGGCATCACAAGGGAGAACTAGGTCAACATTCATGGAAATGAACAAATACGAGTGTGTGCCAGGGAGTGTTAGTGAATTCAAGGTGTCCCAAGGGTGAAGTGTATTAGGGGAATTTTAGACTAGGACTTGTAGGAGGCAAGACTATGATTGTGATAAGGGGCTGGACAAAGCAGTTTCAGACAAAGGGATACTTTGGGCTAGGCACAACATTATTTTTTCAATGACCTGGTTGGTTTCCCAAGTCGCAAAAAAAGTAATGCTATCTATAAGGACATAACAACTAGGGAGTGCCAACCTATGCTAGGGAATTCCAAGAAGCACTGACATATGATATACAGTTCCAAGGCATGTTAGGCATGCCAAGATGTTCCAAGTGCTAGGGTGTGGTGTCAATGCATTCTAGGGAGTATTAGGGGGTGCCAAGAAACACAAGGGAGCACTAGTTTCAATTGCATGGAAATGAGTGAATAAGAGTCTGTGATGGGGAGTGTTAGTGAGTTACAAGTGTGCTAAGGAGGGAGTGATAAGGTATTCTAGGTAGTGTCAAGGCATACTAGAGTGCTAGGGAAGCATGCCAAGATGTACCAAGTGCCAAGGTGTGCCAATGCATTCTAAGGAGTGTTACTGAGTGCCAGGGAAGCACAAGGGAGAACTAGGTCAAAATGCATGGAAATGAATGAATAAGAGTGTGTGAAAAGGAGTTTCAATGAGTTCCAAGTGTGTAAAGGATGGAGTGACATGGTATGCTAGGCAATGCTAATGCATGCTAAAGTTCTAGGGTAGCATGCAGCCAAGATGTTCTAGGTGCGAAGGTGTGCCAACACGTGCTGGGAATTATTACAGAGTGCCAGGCAAACAGAAGGGAGCACTAGGTAAAAATAATGCATGGAAATGAATGAATAATATTTTGTGACAGGAAGCGACAGTGAGTTTTATGTGTGCTAAGGAGGGAGTGAAAATATATTCTAGGTAGTGCTAAGGCATGCTAGAGGCCAGAGAAACATGGAAAGATGTGCTAGGTGTTAGGGAGTGTTAGGGAGTGCCACAAAAACACAAGGGAGCACTAGTTTCAAATGAATGGAAATGAATGAATAAGAGTGTGTGACAAGGAGTGTTAGTGAGTTCTAGCTATGTTAAGGAGGGATTGAAAATGTATGCTAGGTAGTGCCAAGGAATGCTAGAGTGCAAGGGAAACATGCCAAGATATGCCAGGTGCCAAGGTGTGTCAATGCATGCCAAAGAGTTTTAGGGATTGCCATGAAAAAAATTGGAGAAATAGTTCAAAATGCATGGAAATGAAGGTCAAATAAGAGTGTGCGATAGGGAGTGTTAGTGAGTTTCAGGTGTGTTAAGGAGGGGGTGACAAGGTTATATGTTAGGCAATGCCAAGGCATGCTATAGTGCCAAAGAATGTCAGGGAGCGATAGGGTGTGCTAGGGGGTTCTAAAGCATGCCAAGGAATGCAGGGGGTGCTAACACATGCCACATAGTGCCAAGGGATTGCTAGATGTGCCAAGTGTTATGGCATGTCAAAATGTAAACTATGCTGCTTAGTTGTTTTATGGCAATAGTTGGACATGAGCCTTGACTTGGTAACTTGTAACTTGTTAAGTGGGATAAGTTGAGATTGTACATGAGTAGCATAATATGAGTTATAGTCAATTCTTAGGTGAAAACGACATAGTCTAGTTGTAGTAACCATAACTTGGTCAAGTTGTTGTAGTCGAGGAAAGACTTGGTTGGGTTCCCAAATCCCAAAAAAAAGTAAAGGTAGTTGTGAGGGCATGATAGCTAAGGAGTGCTAGGGCGCCAAGGAATGAAGAAGCATGATAGCACATCTAAGAAATTTTCAATGCATTTTGAGGAGTGTTAAGGAGTGCCAAGGCATCATAAGGGAGAACTAGGTCAAAATGCATGGAAATGATCGATTAAGGGTGTGTGCCAAGGAGTGTCAATGAATTCCAAGTGTCTTAAGGACATAGTGTGTTAGGAGAAGGTCATAATAGGACTTGTAGGAGGGAAGTCTATGATTACAATAAGGGGCTAGTCAAAGAAGTTTTAGATAAAGGGAGACTTTGGGTTGTGCTCAACACTGCTTTTCCAATGAGTTGGTTGGGTTCCCAAGTCACAAAAAAGGTAAGGCTATCTATGAGGGCATGATAGATAGGGAACGCCAAGGTGTTCCAGGGAATGTAGGAAGTACTAACACATGATAGACAATTCCAAGGAATGTTAGGCATGCCAAGACAAGCCAACTGCTAATCCATGCTAAGATGTGCAAGGTGCCAAGGTTTAGTGTGAACACATTCTAGGGAGTGTTAGGGCCAAGTGCCTGGGAAAAACAAGGGGGCACTAGTTTCAAATGCATGGAGATGAAGTGTCAACGAGTTCCAAGTGTGCTAAGGAGGCAGTGACAAGGTATGCTATGTAGTGCCAAGGAATGATAGAGTGTTAGGGAAGCATACCAAGATGTTCCAAGCACTAAGGTGTGCTAATGTGTGCTAAGGAGTGTCAGGGAGTGCCATGGAAACACAAAGGAGAACTAGGTCAAAATGCATGGAAATGAATGAATAATACTATGTGACAAGGAGTGTCAGCAAGTTCCAGATTTACTAAGGAGAGAGTGACATTGTGTGCTAGGCAATGCTAAGTCATGCTAGATTGATAAGGTGGCATGCAGCCAAGATGTTCCAGGTGCCAGGGTGTGCCAACATGTGCTAGGAAGTGCTAGGGAGTGTTAGGGAAACACAAGGGAGAACTAGGTCAAATTAATGCATGCAAATGAACAAATATGAGTTTACGACATACAGTGTTAGTGAGTTCTAGGTGTGCTAAGGAGGGAGTGAGAAGGTATGCTAGGAAGTGCTAAGGAATTCTAGAGGCTAGGGAAACATGCTAAGATGTGTGAGGTGCTACGATGTGCTAATGCATGCTAGGGAGTGTTATGGAGTGCCAAGGAAATTCAAGGGAGCACTAGTTTCAAATGTATGGAAATGAATGAATAAGAGTGTGTGATAGGGAGTCTCAGTGAGTTCTGGGTGTGCTAAGGAGGGAGTGAAAATGTATGCTAGGTAGTGCTAAGGAATTCTAGAGTGCCAGGGATACATACCAAGATGTGCCAGGTGCTAGGGTGTGCCAATGTGTGCCAGTTAGTGTTAGGGAGTGCCACAAAAACACAAGGGAGAACTAGTTAAAAATGCATGGAAATAAATAGATAAGAGTGTGTGATAGGGAGTGTCAATGAGTTCCAAGTTTTGTAAGGAGGAAGTGATAGGGTTATATGCTAGGCAATGCCAATGATGCTAGAGTGCCAAGGCATGTCAGGGAGTGCTAGAGTGTGTTAGGGAGTAAAAAACATGCCAAGAAATGTAGGATATCCTAACACGCACCACATAGTGCTAAAGGTTTGTTAGACATGTCAGGAATTATGCCATGTCAAGATGTAAACTATGTTGCTTAGTTGTTTTATGGACACAGTTGGACATGAACCTTGACTTGGTAACTTGTTAAGTGGGATGAGTTGAGATTGGACATGAGTAGACTAAGATGAGTTATAGGCAGTTCTTAGGTGAGCAAGGCATAATCTAGTTGTAGTAACTGTAACATGGTCAAGCTATTGTAGTTGAGGTAGGACTTGGTTGGGTTCCCAAGTCTTAAAAAAAGTAAGGGTAGATGCGAGGGAATGATAGCTAAGGAGTGATAAGGCATGCCAAGGAATGAAAAGGCATGCTAATACATGGCGAAAAATGTCATTGCATGCTACAGAGTGTTAGGGAGTTCCAAGGGAAAACAAGGGAGAACTAGGTAAAAATGCTTGGAAATGAACAAATAAGAGTGTGTGCCAAGGAGCGTCAGTGAATTCTAGGTGTCCCAAGGATGGAGTGTTTTAGGATAAGTTTAGAATAGGACTTGTAGGAGGGAAGCCTATGGTTGTGATAAGGTGTGGAAAAAGAGATTTTCAGAGAAATGGAGACTTTCGGTTACGCACAACATTGTTTTTCTAATGACTTGGTTGGGTTCCCAAGTTGCAAAAAAAGTAAGGCTATCTATGAGGGCATGACAACTAGGGAATGCCAAGGTGTTCTAGTGAATGTAAGGTTCCCAATTTGTGGGAAAATGTAAGGATAGTTGTGAGGGCATGAGTGCCAAGGTGTGCTTGGGAATGCTACATGTTCCAGATAGTGCAAAAGCATGTCAAACATGCTAAGATGTGCCAAGTGCTAAGGCATGCCAAGATTTGAAAGGGTGTGACAATGCGTGCCAGGGACTGTTAAGGAAACAAAAGGGAGAAACAAGTTAAAGTATAAGGAAATGAACACACAACAGGGTTAATAATTCATCAATTTACCTTTTCCATGAGGGGAATGCTAGGCACACCAACACTAGGTGCCAATAGGTTCCAAGTGCCAAGTGTTAGTGCATTCTAAGTGCCAAATCTTCCTATGTTGCTTCTCATCTACTTTCCAATAATTTATCTCAAATAAATTTAATATTAAACCATGTCAAATCATACAAGTCATCTCAACGGATGCCATACATGGTAAGACTTTCCAAGCACCAACACGTGCCAAGTGCTAATGTTTGTCAAGGAGTGTTATGCATGTAATGAAGTGACAGGGCATGTCGAAGAGTGCTAAGGTGTGCTAGAGTGTGCCAATGAATGTTGAGGAGTGTTAAGGAGTACTAGGACAACACAAGGGAGCACTAGTTAAAAATGCATGGAAGTGAATGAATATGAGGGTGTGCTAGGGAGTGTCAATGAGTACTTGTTGTCATGCTAAGGAGGGAGGGAAACGGTATGCTAAGCACTGGTAAGGCACGCTAGGTAATATTAGGGCATGTCAAGAAGGGCCAGAGTGTGCTAGGTAGTTCCAGGGTGTGCTAACATGTTCCAATTAGTGCCAAGGCATGCCAAGACATACCAGGGGCTAAGGCATGTTAGGATGTGTAGGGTGCTAGGTTATGCCAATATGTGTCAAGAAGTGTCAATGAAACAAAAGGAAGAACCAATATAAAATGCAAGGAAATCAACACATAAGAGGGTTAATAAGTCAGTACTTTATCCTTTTCAAAAGGCGCATGTTAGGCACAATAATAATAATTTCTAACACATTTCATGTGCTAATGTATGTCAATGCATGCCAAGGTGTTCCAAGGCATGCTAGAGACTATAGGGGATTCAAACACATAGTAGGAGAGTTCTATGATATGCTAGGGCATGCTAAAATGTTATTGGGTGTCCTAGTCATGGCAAAATTTTCTAGGTACAAAGATGTTCCAAGACATACAAGGTGCCAAGGAATGTTAGTATGTGCCAAAGCATGTTAAGGTGTGCTAGGAGTGTTGAGGAGTGCTAGGTTTCTCTAATTAATAGAATTGACAGAGATTGATTATGTATTAAATAATATAGTTCCTACACACATTAATGGAACTTTATCTAAAGGGAATTTTCTAGTTAATAAACCTAATTGAGATGAATCATGTGTTGATTCATAAGAAAACTATATTCTCCTTACTTGAGGGAAATGATACACACTAATTACTTCTAAACAAATAAAATGAATCTAACCACCATGGCCTTATACACATAATGAAAACGACTCCCCAATAATGGTCTTAAATCATTATCTTTTGAAAAAAATATAGTAACATGCACATAGCATCATCAAAAACTCATTGGAATGATAAATGACGATGAACATTTTTTGACCGTCACCAAAAGTAACAAAAAAGAGCATTGATGAGGGTCAATAAAATATCGTCACTAGAAGTGTCACCAAAGAGAGAATTAGTGACAGGCCTTTAACAAATCTCACCAAAATTGTCATTGAAAATGGCTTTGGAAACAAACCTTAAAGGACCATCACTATACACACTTATAACAATCATTTTATAGGGACCATCACCATATGCGACATTGGTGACAGACCTTAAAGGTTCGTCATAGGCATGACCCTCACCAATGAACTTTTTTGTTGTAGTGATTTGAATGGGAACTTTATTACACTATACTATTTTAATTCCACTTAGGTAGGAAAATTCTACCCTCAATATGTTCTTAATTTGAATAACTCATTTCCAAAACTTAACACTAGAAATAACCACACCCTTTACTATTTTGGGCTTGGGAGAACATGTGAAATATAGTGTTTTTGTTCTCAAGATGTATGATCATTTCATTAAACTAAACCAAACTTTACAAATATTTCATGTCTTATGCACACTAGGGGTGGATTTAAATAATAAAGTTAAGGTTTACACTAAGGATGGAATTCAACACAAGGACATTAACATTATAAGGTGGTAGGACATCTTAAGCAATATAAACACACCATGTCACATGAATATGGTTAATACAAAAGGATTAATAACATAGGTATAATTTCTAAGATGTGATTTGTGGCATTGTTGCAAGTAAACAAACCCCTGCTTTATCAAAATTCTTCAAAGTATTCAAGCCCCAAATCAGATGGACTCTTCATGTGGTCCCAATCTTTAATCTTTTATCGTACCCCAGGGTTCCTTGGTGTTCTTATCTCATGATTATCTTTTCTCCTCATCTCCTTAAGTGTCATCTAGCATGTCCTCCTTCTTTATCTCCTTCTTCATCATCTTGCCATAGCATGGTAGAATTCCTGTATCTGCAATCCACTCATGACAAGACAGTATTAGTATGATAAACCGCTAGTCTAAGGTGTTTTGTGATAATCCATTGACTGAGCCAAAACTGGTGGTAGGTCAAGGGGGGAGGCTTAGTGACTAGGATGGAATGAGGGATAAGATTGCACAGTTCCCGTTGAGGGAAAAATTTGTGCAGTTAAAGCAGGCAGTGGAGGTTGTGGGATGGGGCCTTGGGAGGATAAACTACATAGTTTTAGAAGGAAAGGGGGATTGGGAAACTGAGAGTGCACAATGAGCAACTTATGGAGGCTTGAAGGACATAAATACACAGTTTCTGGAGGTAGTGAGGTCTAGTTGAGGGAAATGACAGTTGAGGGAAATGACACAAGGAGAAGCATCTACACAATTTTGGGTGCCAAGGGAGGCTGGGATTCTGCACATTGCGTAGTTCCAGTAGACAAGGGAAAATATTGAGGGTTGAAGATTTGAAGTGTGTAGTTCAAGGTAGATTGGGAGACACAACTACATAATTATGGAGGTTGAGATCGGGAGCTAGGATCAGGAATTGTATAGAGAAACATCCCTAGAGGATAGGGACTACACATTTCGTGGTTCCAAGTAGAAAGGTCACTTCCTAGAGAGGTGAGACTACACAATGTGTAGTTCAGTTGGGGCCTGATGAAGCTAAGTTGCTTGGTCGGGAAGACTTTATGAAAATGGTTAAGTCTGGGATAGGTGATGAACCGGGATGAACCTTGAGTATGGTCACACACTTAGCATAATTTGATGAAATGATAACATATATCATCGGAACATGTAAATAAAGCATCTCCCTTTGTGTGACCGCCTCATGAAAAGATACGACAAGTGTGACACTTAACATAAATTTTAGGGCAACCCTGATGACACTTGGGTGATGGTGCTCAAGACTTTGTGTATGGATGTGAAAGATGTTTACATGGTTGGAACAACTCATATACACAAATACCAACCTTTGAAACCATTAGAAAAGGCTTGCAAAAATTGCACGACATTCAAACATGCCAAGATATGACAATTAACCCAACATACAAAGGGGACTCGAGAACTGCGAGAAAGCTCATGAAATGAGCTCTAGTGTTTGCAAAAGAAATGTAAAAGACCATGGAAGGCTTCAAAATTTGAGTGTAGGCCAAAATGTTGGAGGGTGTTACAGCAGCTGCAACACAAGGAAAGTCAGAAACAATGGACAATGAATATGTAACTATGTCAAGCTATGGTAATTATAAACAATGGAAAGAAAAGATGAAGTCTAATCTAATGAACCTTGATGTTTGGTATTTAGTATGCAATGGCTTCACCAAAATTCCTCCATCAGTTGAAGAAGTGCAAAATAATAGTAAGGCATTAAGTGAAATCATTAATGGCATACCAGTTCAACATTAAATAGGGTTATGCATTATTGAAATGCAAAGGAAGTATGGGATAAGATATAGGAAATCCATGAAGAAAAACCAAAGCAAGTTTTTCATCAGGAGAACTATCAGGTAATCTTATTTCTAACAATGTGTCAAAATTTGAACATGATGATAAAACAACCTTTGTTGTGTCAAATGGATTAACTGATTTACAAGAATATAGGTTAGAAGAAATTTCTAATCATAGAAGAAGACTTGATCTTGCTTTGAAAAAGATTATTAATCTTAAAGATAAGTTGTAGGCATATGATAACAGGGATCATATTAAATCAGTAAATGTTGCAGTAGAATCTAAATAATATTGTGAAGGCCTTGAAGCAAAGATTGTATCTCTAAAATAAGATCCCTAAAAGTCAAAAAAGAGAAATGAAGAACCGCTTCAATCAGTTGAAGAACGAGAGAATGGGATGAAGGAAGAAATTATCAACTTAAAGGAGAAAATGGAACAAGGAAGAAAGGTTGAAGAAGGAATGAGAAAGCAGTATCTTGAAAAGGAAAAACAATACCAAAGAATGGAGGTCCACGTAAAAATTCTAAAAGGTAAATTATAAGAAAAGGATAAACACTTGAGATTTCAAGATAGTACTAAGATTTTGGATAACATTCTTAGTAGTCAAATGTCTCCTTCCATTAAATTTGGTCTTGGTTTTCATGAAACTATTAAAGGAGAATCTAGTTCACAAGCTAGTGCAAGGAATCTAAAGGGTAACAATGAAAAACCTGAAGTGCTCAATAAAGAGATAAGAAGTCAACCTGATCAACAAACAAGGAAAGTAAATCTTCAAAGGAAATCATCTGCTCCTAACTATATAAGTGTTAATCGATTCTCTCCTCTAATCAATATTTTTGAATGATTTATATGTCATAATTATGGACATGTTGCAGCCAATTATAGAAGAAGATTGTTTCAAGCAAGGAGTCATCTCACAAGAAGTACATCAGCTCCTAGGTACTCAGGTTTCTTCAAGGGATATTGTTTTACTTGCAACATATTTTGTCACAAAGCTATTGATTGCAATAGAAGGAATATGAAACATAAATATTATGATTCCTCTACTCTCTTTTCTGGTCATATAAGATGTTATGCTTGTAACAAGTTTGGGAATATAGAAAAAGAATGCAGGAATAAATCAATGAATCTCCATAGACAACATGGAAATCCATCAGATAAGAATATTGATAGACCTGAAAATGATGAGTCCTCCGACATTTCTCATAATAAGCAAAGAGCAAAAGAATACATAAGGTGTGGTAATTCTCTCTTTGTTTGAAGATGAAGATGAATGGTACATAGAAAATGGATGATCTCATCACATGACTAGAGATAAACGTAATATGGAGTCTCTCAAGAAAGACAAAGATGATAAGGTTACTCTTGGAAATAGTGCTCCAACAAAAGTTCTAGGAAAAGGTAGAGCTAGAATTAATAAACATAGAAGAGCAGATGATACTTTATCAGTTCAAGGGCTAAAGAAGAATATTCTAAGTGTAGGTCAAATGGAGGATAAAGGAAATGTAATTGTGTAAACATGAATGAAATGCAAGGTCATAGATGAAGAAACTAGAAAGGTCATAGCAAGAGGATACATATATCCAGATAAATTATACGTGTATAAAGAGATAAATTCTCACAAAAATGAGGAGGATAGTTCCTCTTATTTGGACTCAGAGTAAAATAAGATGGTCTCTATTGTAGTACATTGTTCACTCATAGTGATTGCAGAAGTGATGCGAGGTACATTACCTCATGAGGAGAAGAAGATGATTATTAGATCCTTAGGATCACTGATGTATGATCACACAGGGAGCAATACATATGTATAACTTGAGAATAATTTCCATGTTGATTTGATATTCATGTTGCTTATATTATTGACAGTGCATCTGATGTTGTAACAGTGAAAGAGGAACATACAGTACAGGCTCAGGGGGAGTTGTGGCAATGAAATTTCAACATTTTACTTTATGTATGTGGATCTTATGAAGAACAGTCGCGTATATGTGTGAGGTTTGATCTCGACAGTCATGTATGTTTTCTCTAAGATGAATAAATAGTGGGACAAACTCAAGGAGAGGTTGTTATATGTTTCGGTTAGTTATTATTTGGATTTCTAGTTATGATATTGATTGGTTACAGTATGTTGATGCTCAGATACTACTTAGAAGTTGTATTGAATTTTTATGGTTATGAGTTGTTGCAATATGAAATTGTTTCTTTGGTTATTTTGATGGATTTATTGATTGAAGAAGATGGATATGGTCATAACTAAAAGTGAATAGTTGGAACAAGTTCAGGGGGAGCATTTTCTATGCTTCTAATAGTCCATTATTGGTATTATGATTTATTGAGAATTTCTAGTTGCTGTTAGGTCCCTATAATACTAGTGATCACTCCATTACTATTGTAGTTGTATCCCTTATTAATATTGTTGTGCCCCTATTGTCCCCATATTGTTATTATTGTGCCCCATAAAATTCCTCTATTGTTATTTTTGTGCCTTTATATTATTATTGTTAGGTCGGCTGGGTTATATTGTGACTCCTTAGACTCCTATATATAGAAACGAGGTTTTGTCATTTGAATCATCAAAGAATCATTCATTTGTGTAATGTAAAGGAGGTTTCCCCCTTGAAGAGGCTAGATTCTAAGGCATTGATTTGTCTTTTCTATCTTTTTGTGAGCTGGTTTCATAACATTTGGTATCAGAGCTTTGGATTCTAGGGTTTCGTTACTCCAAATAGGTCATCGTGGCATTTTCGCTATAACTTGTTTTATGTGACATTTTAGAATCTAAAAAAAACCCATTTGAGATGAAATCGCACTGAAGCTTGGGTCCGAATTTCAGAGCTTTTTGTGTTATATTTGCGAAGATATGATATGAGGAAGTTGGTCTTTTTGCAGACTCCTGAATTACATTCCAAATAGGTGACCTGGGGAAAATAATCATAACTTTCTCTCTGAGCATCGGATTGAAATTTCATAAGAAGGTACAGAAAGAGAACAGACTGTAGTTTCTTGTATATATTTTTTAGAGCCAAAGGTTGAAACAGGGACATGTGGCACGTCATACAAGTTCGCTCTACTGAACTAGTCTATAATCAGGTCACTGTGGGAGATTTGGCATAACTCTTCCTTGGAGAATCCAATTGGGATAAAACTGGTGGCAGTGGAAAGAGGACATAGAGGGCTACTGCAGATCAAAATTTCAGAACTGGATGATTTGAAATTACAGAGATACATCAGAGGCAATATCGAGCTCCTACAAAGTGAAAAAAGGTGTGTAGGTTTTTTTTAAATTTTTGCTTAAGCTTGGTTTGAAAACTTATTTTGAAGGAATTCAAAGGGCATAGTAGAGAATTATTATTGGTAACTGATGCCCCAAGGAAAGAAAATGCAAACACCTAGTAAGCAACCTGAAATCTCTAGCGTGACTCATGAAGAAGAGGAAGAAATGCTACATGATATATCAAAATTACAAGACCAAGTGCAACAAATTTCACTGTCATAAAAGCTAACAGAAGTTAAGATAGATGGCATGGAATCTAAGATAAAGGCATGGAAGCTAAGATGAATGGCATGGAAGCTAAGATTGACGATTTGAAGACAGATTTGGCAAATTTTCTACAAGAAATACTTACTAATGGTGAAAGGGTAGTAAAGGAAACTCATGATGCGAACAAAAGAAATGTTAATCATGATTTCATAGACTCTAATGTTGGATCGAATACCCATCATATCCCAAAAATCGATATGAGGAAGTTTTATGGGAAGGATCCCGCAACATGGATATTACAGATGGAGCAATTTTTCGATCTCAATAATGTGCAAAACACACAAAATGTACGTATTGCAACTTTATATTTGGAACCAAATCAGTTTGTATGGTATCAATGGCTTTGCGCTCATAAACAAATTATCACTTGGGCAATTTTTATGGAAGAATTGATAGCACATTATGAGGATACAAAAAGAAACACTTTTTTTAGCCAATTGATAAGTCTCAAACAAAAGGGTTCAATAATGGATCACATTGAGGAGTTCCAAAAATTGAACATAAGGGTAAAAAATATTCCAAAGGAGCATAGGATTCATGTGTTCATAGGGACTTTAAAGGATAATATCCAACATGATGTTCACCTTTGGGAACCTGATTCATTAGAGAAGGCATTCAGGTTAGCAAGAAAAATGGAAAGCAAAATTATGGTAACCAGGAAGCATACCACTCACAACTATAAAGATGGAAGTATTGTTCCCCCTAGTCTTCCACAACCTATAAGGTTGACACCACAACAATTGGAAGAAAAAGGAGCAAAAGGGATTTGTTACAGTTGTGATATCAAATGCACTAAAGGTCATAAGTGTGCTGAGAAGAAATTATTCTACATAGAATGTGAAGAGGAAGAAGAAAAGGAGCAAGAAAGGTCAAAAGAAGAGGATATAATCCAGGAACAAAGCCTAGATAAAGAAGAATGAATCCGACCATATCTTGTAATGCATTGGCTGGAATTACCACTCCTCAAACCATCAAGATAGAAGGAAAAATCAAGAAGAGAAAGGTCATAGTGTTGATTGATTCAGGAAGTACCCACAATTCTATTCATTGTAAGGTAGAAAAAGAATTGAATTGCTTCCTATATCCAGCACCAGAGTGTCAAGTGATGGTTGCAAATGGAGGAACAATAAATTGCTCTGGAAAGTGCCATAATGTCAATCTATCCATGGGAGAATATGTATTGACTAGCCCAATGCTTTCCATTCTAATGGGAGGTGCTAATGTTGTACTAGGAGTCTAATGGATACAATCCTTGGGTACAATAGCTTTTAATTTTCAAGAATTTTTCATGAAATTTTATGCGGAAGGAAAGGAAGTTGAATTAAGGGGTATTGCAAGGAAATCAAGAAAGATAATAAGCTCTAACGGTATGACAAAGCTTCTAAAAAAGGAACAAAGGGGTGTAATTGCACAATTATGTTTGCTAGATGTTTCCACATCGAAATCATCTATTTCTCCAGATCTCCAAAAAGTCTTGGACAATCATTCCAAGGTATTTGAGACTCCCAAAGGTCTCCCACCTATTTGTGATCATGATCATGCTATTCATCTGATTCCAAGAAGTGTTCCTCCAAACATCAGGCCGTATAGATATCCCTATGCCCAAAAGAGTGAAATTGAACATATGGTTGCAGAAATGCTAGAGGCCAGTATAATTCAACCTATTCAAAGTTCTTTCTCTACTCCAGTAGTATTGGTGCACAAGAAGGATGGATCATGGTGCATGTGTCCGGATTATAGAGAGCTCAACAAGCTCACTATTAAAGATAAGTTTCCCATTCCTGTCATTGATGAATTACTGGATGAATTGCATGGATCAATTTACTTCACCAAGTTGGATCTTTATTCAGGATATCATCAAATCAGAATGAAGACTAAAGAGATTCCAAAAATAGCATTTAGAACTCATGAGGGTCATTATGAATTTTTTGTCATGCCTTTTGGCCTTACCAATGCACCTTCTACATTTCAAAGTTTGATGAATTCCATTTTCAAACCCTTCTTTAGAAAATTTGTGTTAGTATTTTTTGATGATATACTAATCTATAGCAGGTCTTGGAAGGGTCATGTTGAACATATTGACAGGGTGCTACAACTATTTGAGGAGAAACAATTATATGCAGAAAGATCCAAATGTTTCTTTGGAGTACAAGAGGTGGAATATCTGGGTCATGTTGTATCTCATGAACGAGTTAAGGTAGACCCTAGCAAAATTAAAGCCATTAAGGAATGGAAAATCCGCACATCCATAAAGCATCTACGAGGATTTCTCGGGTTGACAGGGTATTATCGCAAGTTTGTTAAGAATTATGGGAGAATAGCAGCACCTCTAACAACATTATTGAAGAAAGATGCATTTTCATGGACTCCAGAAGAAACAAAGGCCTTTGAACATCTTAAAGAGGCAACGTGCCAAGCACTGGTCTTAGCTACATTGGACTTCACAAAAACCTTTATTGTGGAATGTGATGCTTTAGGAAATGGAATTGGTGTTGTTTTAATGCAAGATGAAAGACCCATTGCTTTTGAAAGTCATCCAATCAAGGGAAAGTTTTTACACAAAGCTATTTATGAGAAGGAAATGTTGGCAATACTACATGCACTTAAGAAATGGCGACCCTACCTAATGGGAAGACACTTCAAGGTAAAAACGGATCATGATAGCCTTAAATACTTTTTAGAACAAAGATTATCCTCTTAAGAGCAACAAAAGTGGGTCACAAAGATGTTGGGTTATGACTTTGAAATCATCTACAAAAAAGGGAAGCAAAATGTGGTGGCAGATGCACTCTCAAGAAAGGATGAGGATGTGGAAGCATTGTTGTGCACCATTTCTATTATCCAGCCAGATTGGATAAACGAAGCAAGGGAAGAATGGAAGAATGATGAAGAAATGTGGGCACTTATTCGAAAATTACAGCAAGATTCCAGTACATCTGATACATTTAGCTGGAAAAATGATTCGTTATGGTACAAAGATCGCTTATACCTCTGTAAGAATTCCCAACTCAAACAAAATATTCTTAAGGAATTGCACACTTCTCCCTTAGGAGGGCACTCAAGATTTTTAAAAAATTACCACAGGGTTAAGAAGGAATTTTTCTGGGATGGCCTTAAATCGGATATTCAAAATTTTGTGGCGGAATGTTTCGTTTGCCAACAAAATAAAGTTGAAACAATTAAGACCTCGGGTCTATTACAACCTTTATCCATTCCAAACCAACATTGGGAGGAGGTTTCAATGGATTTTATCACAGGTTTACCCAAGTCTGAGGGAAAGAGTCTCATCATGGTGGTAGTTGATAGACTTACCAAGTATGCACACTTTTGTGCATTATCACATCCATTTAAAGCCAGTACAGTTTCTACTGCATTTATGGAAACAATTCAAAAGCTACATGGAAACCCAAAGATTATTGCAAGTGACAGGGATCCCATTTTCACTGGAAATTTTTGGACAGAATTATTTTCTTGTCTTGTAACACAGTTAGCTCATAGATCATCTTATCATCCTCAATCTGATGGGCAAACTGAGATAGTAAACAAATGTTTGGAAGGATATCTTCGTTGCTTTGTATTTGATAAACAAACACAATGGGTCAAATGGTTTCCTCTAGCTGAATGGTGGTATAACACTTCCTTCCATACAGCAACAAAAATGACCCCATTTATGGCACTTTATGGATATCAGCCACCATCCATCACATCATATTTAAGAGAAAATTTTAAGGTTCAAGCAGTGGAACATCACATCGATCAGCAACAACAAGTCCTCCAACTCTTAAAGGATAACCTCGTGTTGGCACAGAATAGAATGAAACAACAGGCATATCAACATCACAGTGAAAGAGGTTTTGATTAGGTGATTGGTTATTCCTACGGCTACAACCATATAAACAAATGTCCCTCGAGAAAGCTAAGAAGGATAATAAATTATCACCAAAGTATTATGGTCTGTACAAGGTGTTGCAAAAGATTGGTACTATGGCATACAAATTGGAGCTTCTTGCAGCATCTCGAGTGCACCTAGTTTTCCATGTTTCATGTTTAAATAAGGTTATGGCGACAAGCTCCCAGTTCAAACAATATTGCCAGAACTTGATGAGGAAGGAAAAATTATATTGGAACTAGAAGCAGTCATAGAAACAAGAACTCGACAACTATGAAATCGATCAATTTTGGAGTATCTCATCAAGTGGAAGAACTTATCCACTGAAGATTCCACATGGGGCGATGAGAATTTTATGCAGAAGCATCCAGAACTACTCAAGCGTTGAGGATAACACTTTTTTGAAGGAGAGGGGCATGTTAGGTCCCTATAATACTAGTGATTACCCCATTACTATTGTAATTGTATCCCTTATTAATATTGTTGTGCCCCTATTGTCCCCATATTGTTATTATTGTGCCCCATAGAATCCCTCTATTATTATTTTTGTGCCTTTATATTACTATTGTTAGGTTAGATGGGTTATATTGTGACTCCTTAGACTCCTATATATAGAAAGGAAGTTTTGTCATTTGAATCATCAAAGAATCATTCATTTGTGTAATGTAAAGGAGGTTGCCCCCTCGAAGAGGCTGAATTCTAAGGCATTGTTCTATCTTTTCTATCTTTTTGTGAGTTGGTTTCATAACAGTTTCTTAATTTTGTTCATGAAAAACATATATCATTGGTGATGCTACGAAAGGCACATATGTTGCTGAAGTTTTTATATAATGCTTAAGTTTCACTTAGTAAAGTTAATTGAAGAAGATATGCATGCTATGGTTAATGACTCACTAACTACTATTTGACATTTATATGTTGTTTTGATTATGTATTATATAATGCACAGGGTGCATATGGTGAAGCTATGAGTTGCATAGTTGTTATAATGCTACTAATCAGATTTATGATTCTCTTTACTTGCACACATGGTATTGATGCATGTACATGATATGCTACACATGGTATGTTGCTTGAGGATTGTGGTTCTTCGTATATAAAGCATGTTGATATTGGTGATATGTGATCAAGAAGATGGGATACTAATAGAGCTTGATTGTATAATCTCATGCTATGATTGGTTGTTGATGATGAATTGTTACATATTGTTATCTCTATGTCATGGGATATCAATAAATTGTAGATAGGAATCTTATGGTGATCACTTGAGTTTCCTATGGTGTGATGATTCTTCTTGATACACTTGATTGATGTTGAAGTTTCTATTATCTTTGGTAGATGCATATGATGACATCATGATCCAAGAGAATGGTATTGCTTCCTATGAGAAAAAGGAAAGATACATGAAGATAAGAGGATGGTTATTGATATACTACTGCTACAACTATTGGGTGATGCTTGGAGACATTGCATAGTTAGTCACATATTGATGATGTTGAAGGTTGATGCTACATTTGCCTATCTTAATTTATGATGCATGAAAGGATATGTTGTTGTGTTGCAAAAGATCTATATGTCTTTGATGTACATGGATTGAGGTTCCTCCTACAAAGGGAGAGAGAAATTTGACCTTGATAAGGTCAAGGGGATGAGTTGATAATAGACCTATATGGAACAATAGTATGTTGTTGCTACAATTTGGTAATGTTGATTACTTGGTCAAATGTTGATGATATTGAAGATACATTGTCTTATCTTGCATATTGATGATGAGGATGTGCATGTTACTGTTCATATTGTTTCTATCTATGTTGCAATATCCTATGATGACTATTATGGTCTTGCTACCACATGGTTGAGGTCCTTGTCTTTGGTTTTGATCATAAATGTCATATATGTCTCTTGATGTAAAGGCCATGTAAATACCCATGATGTAATAATTTTAATAATGAGTCATGTTTGGACTATTGGAGTCAAGTCAATTATATGTAATCCCATTTTGGGCATTTGATATAATGTTTATTCAAATATGTAACCCCACTGTGTTGGGTGATTCATGTAAGCATTAGTCCTTAGTGATAAGAAAGGTCATACTTGGTTGAGTCATATAATCATGTACTTCATTGAAAATATTCTAGAAGGTTCAGTATATGCTTAGGGGGAGCATGGTCAATATTCATATTTAAAAAATCATACCTACAATGATCCTCTCTATAAAGGGAGAAAAAAATATTGATCAGCATTGGTCAACCCTTTTCCCTTGATGTCAAAGGGGGATAGTAGCTTGGTGTTTGAACAATAATGCTTGGAGAGAAGCTTGGTGTGCTTACAAATGCTTTTGTAGGTATTTACAGGTGATGGCGACCAAACACCAAAGTGGTTTCCATTAAGTCCAAAGGGGGAGATTGTTAGCATTATGACTAATGTCTTGTCCTTGATGGAAACCTACATGATGGATATGTAGTGTGACAGAGAGAATGGAAAAAGGTTTTCCTTGATGGAAACCTACCTGATAAATATGTCAACATGATGGTTATGAAGATGTTATAGGTGAGATGGAAAAAGGAATATTAGTTCAGAGACAGAAAGATGATAAAGGTGAAGTTTAGTAAAGTATAAGGAATTCCTGTGAAGATAAGATGCATACGTACACATGTATGATGAAGAGAATTTATGTACAATTTCTGCACTATGGTATTATGAATACCGAAGGCCTTTACCATGGTATTGGCCCATAGTAATGGGTAAGAAAATAGATATTTCATCCCATCAAAGAATACCATTGACATTACTAAGGTATTGGCCTAAGGTATTGGATAAGGCCTAAGCTATATAAGGAGATGCAAATCAAAGTGTTAGGGTGTGCATGTGATGGATTATTTATGAATGACTTGATCTAAAATAGTTGTGCACCAGGGAGCATGAATATGGATAAGATCTAATAGATCTGAAATGACCACATATTGAATAATTTGTTTATGGTTTGATAGATATATGATGAGGATATTATGATGTGTGTCTGTAATAGTTTGTATGCCGAGATTTGGGTTTTCCAGATGTTGTAACGTGTCGTGAAGGTAAAACTTAATTATTATATATCTGCACATTGGTATGCCAATAAGAAGTCACATACATACAATGATCTACTTCTTGGAAGTCGCGTATATATTCTATAGTATGGATAGATTTGCACGCAAGTGTGATGAAAGAGAAGCACGTACATATGCGGAAGTGCTTTATAAGAGTCACGTACATTTCTAAAGTTTTGCGTTATGAGTCGTTAATGATGTTTAATCAATTATGTTATGTTTGTTGTTGTTTGTCGATGATGTTTCTCTCATGATAATCTATGTTTGATAGTGCTAGCTAGGTTGAATTGTTTATGGAATGATATATTGACTAAGATGATGTTATTGTGTGGTGATTTGTATTTGGTTCGATGATTTGTGATGGGTTCAGTATGTGATTTAGTGATTTATTCAGTGTGACAGTGATTTAGACTCAGTTCTTCGGTATTTTGATATTTGTACGTAGGTCCTCTTAAGAAGAAGCATGTACATATGCGGGTGTGACTCAGAACAGTAGCGTATATATTCTAACATATGGTTGATCAATGTTTGTAGTAGCAGCGCTTGGATTCTATGATGGGTAATAGTGTTTGGCTTATTGATTAATAACTGTGCATTGATATGATCTATCCTGGTTTAGTTTGATATAGTTGTATTGATTGATTAAGATTCAGCGATTGCTTTGATGATTCAGTTGGTTTAGTAATTGAGTGATTTGATACAGTGATTTATTTTAGTATTGTTATTTGATATTAGGCTTAAATGATGGTAGTGGGTCCAGTCTGAAAATATGATGAAAAGTGGCCTACAGGTTTGATGTTGTGAGTCAGGTGGATCCAGTATGAAATATTATGAAACGTGGTCCATAGAGGTGTTGAGGGTTGGAGCCTTCAGTGAGGAAGTCGAAGCTTCCTTCTAGTAGTAGCTTGAAAATATGATAAGGGGGTTGGAGCTCCCTTCCAATAGGAGCTGTAAATGAGATCATGGGGTTGGAGCTCCCTTCCAATGGGTGATGGAGAATGAGAGAAGGTTGTAGCTTTCTACAGGTGGGTTCTTGCATACTGGTATGAGTCTAGGCCAGTACAATATTGTAAGATTTTTTTCTTTATAAAAAAATATGAAGACGAAGATGACGACATCGATGGTTTTCTCCCACATTGAGTTTCCACCTAAAAATCCTAGTGTCCTCATGTGTTGTTGTGTTGCTTATGTGTGATGGTTTATTCTATTCTTGATACTCATGGTTACTATTTCGTTAAAGGCTAATGAAGTAAAAATACACTGGTTAAAGTAGAAAAAATGATAAAAAATATAAAAGTTAGTTAACTCGATATATGCAGTTTTCCTTCATCATAGTCTTGTACATACATTGTTTGACTTAATGAAAGTAGTGTACACAAATTTGAATAAAAAATTGAATGGTTTAAGTGAGTTTTAAAATATTGTTTCACCCCCCCCCCCCCCAGTATTTTTCCCAATAGGGTGGACATAGTAGTACGATAAAGCAGTACCAATGGAATTACAGCTGGGCTAGCATGGCAAAGACAATGTAGTAGTGGTAGACACATCAATAGGAGAAGATTTTTAGAGTGGGAGGCCCCTACCTGATGGTTAAATGGTGTGCATGTTATTAGGAGAATCAAAAGCCACGAGTTCCCATTAATACATTAAAGGAATTGCATAGGGGTCCACAATTGAACCATTAATGGAAAGAGGGGGTTGGATAATGAATGACTTTCCCATACTGCCGATCGCAAAATCAACGGTGGAGGTGAATTGCATTACCCCCCCCTGACCTCTCAAAACCCAAAAACTCTATGGGGGTGCATAAACCATAAGTGGTTTTGTGGCCATGGAGGAAGACCGGGCAACATGGTAGTCATATAATGGATGGGACCTATAGAATTGTTATAGAATAAAAATGATACAAAACCAAAGGCTTGGACCCCTATTTCTCTCTCCTCTAATAACAAACATGTTGTGCAATATGATTGGCTTGTAGGGATGATGTTTTAGTACAGGATGATGATGATGTCAGCAGTGATGTGGCCCAATCAAAGCGAGACACATGACAAGTGTTTTTGGCCTTTTTGGGTAGTCATGTGGACCATTTTAGGGTGACATGTGGGCCGTTTTAGGGTGACATGTGGACCACTCACAGAGCGCCATGTTGCACGAGTAATGTAAGCATGGCGTCATCCCATTACATCGACTTCAGTAGGATTGGCTGAGGTGCAAAGGAAGACCAGTGGGATGACTAGCCGTCAGGCTGATAGGGTGGGTGTCAGTGACAAGTAAGCTCGGGTGTGTAGTAATTGGGTGCAAAGGCGCCAGGAAAACCCCACCAAGACACGTTAGAATTGATAGAAGGCAACGAAAGCAAATTATAAGTGGGTAGGATGGCCTCACGAGACAACTCATCATGGTAGTAACACCCCAGAGGTTTTAAAAGGGCTTAATAAGGATTGCGGCATGGTAAAGGTGTCGAGGGCCAAGGCACAAGGGCCAACACTTTGTTCAGTGCACCAATTATGACTATGGGTGCATAGGTGTTTGTGTTATAAGTTGAGTCCTTAAAGATTTAACATAATAAGCCCACAGAGTTAGTGTTTCTAATGGAAATCCTTTGGGATTTGGCATGAATGAGTTGGTAGCTAAATATGACAGCACTTTGGAATAGGGGTATGACAATGTTTTTGCATGGATGGATGAGTCGATAGCTTTGAGTTTAGTAGTTATGTTAAACATAACAGCCATCACATAGGGGCTAGAGGTAGTCATCGCAACATAGATGAGTTAGGCTGAGATTTTGATATTGTTTCCAAATATAATGACAACTAAAGTTGGAACCAGAGTTAAAACTATAGCTTAAACCTTTAAAAGTTCCAGATTTCCAGAATAAGAAGATTTAATTAGTTCAACTTGTATAAATAGGTGATCAGGGTGTAATGACTTGAAGAAAAAATCTAGAAGATTGAAATTAATAGGACAAGGAAAAGAATGAGAAGACTCGTGAAAAGACTCAAAGTGAAGTTAAATAAAAACTCATGCCAAGAATATCTAGTCAAATTCTTTATAAGCATAATTTATTGAGGAATTCTGTAAGTTTGTCATAGCAGTGTGGAAGTTTGATTGAGCCAGCTAGATGGTGTATCTCTAGTAATCACAGATTGTAGAAGGTGATGTTGTGTTGTGGCCACCAACAACCCCCCTCCTTATTTAGTATTAGAAATAACACTAAGTAAGTGGGGACCCTTAGTGAAAAATTCAAAAAAAAAAAAGTCAATTAAGGCTTATGTATTCTACTCCTTAAGAAAACATCGCATTGCGCAAAGACTGATAGGGCACTTCCTTATGATTAAAAATGATAAACTGCGAAAGTGTGGTGCAAATTTCATCACATCGCATGTATTAAGAAACACTCATATTGGAATAACCTTAAAAATTGCCGATGGCTGATATGCGATATCGCATATCACAGTATCGCATAAAAACACATAAACGATTATAACAATCTTGTGATCGCACGATATTGCGATCTGCGATTTTTCGATAAGCGCGATCGGGCAACCCTGCGATAACACATCTTAATGAAAATGTGATAATGCGATACTGCGATGACGCGATGCTGCGATGCGAATCGCAGAAACTGTCCATCGCAGATTTTCCCCGGCTCAACATTCAAGAAAAGCTGTCCATAAACCAAAAATTGGGTGCGCGCTTTAATGAAAATTAATGAATGATACGCCAAGTGTTAATGAAAGACAATTTTGTGTTTTTCAAAGAGTTAGTTCACGTCAGGTGGCATGTTTTTGTACATCCGTAGAGTTCAGAGCTTTCTTGTCGATTTTTATTATCATTACTCTCTCCTCATGTGTGAACTGCAGGAACAAAAAACAGAAACAACATGAAGCAATGTGCAGGAAGTGATAAAGGAAAAGGGTAAAAGCTCCAAATGCTTAGAAACAGAAAAGAGATTCTCTCATAAATGGATACCGCATGCAACAGAGCCGCAAATTCACAGAGCGCTGCAGAGCTATACATTACAAATCTTTCAGTCACAGCCATGGTTGAATGAGTAGTTGGACAATGTTGATATCAATAGGCGATTTAACGCTCAAGGTCAGAAGCTCACGAAAGCAGTATGTTTACAAAATTTTGAAGCTTATACCCGGTGAAGGAAAAGGCGCTAAAGGCGAAAAATGCACTAGAAAGGCCCAGATCAAAGAACGGAGGCAGTTTCCGATGCACGATTAGTGCCTAGCGCTAATCGCGCATCGCTGAGAAAATTGCTCAAAAAGCAAAGTCCCTAACTGCTTAGTCACTCATAAGCCCGGAAAAACGCAAGAAAGCAAAGGCAGAAGCAATTCAAGGATTAACCAAGTAGAACTTGGATTATTACTGGGCATACACAGTAAATCCACATAGCCAGAGGATGACTCTCGAGTATATCTTCTATTTTGCTGAAAAATGGTGCCAGCACTTACCATTTCTATTTGCTTAGCTCAACCAAAAGCGGAAGATAGTCAGCCGACTCTACCCAGGCAAATATTGAATGCTCACAACGTTAAGGAGCAAATGCAGAAATAGTTAGATATTAGATTTAATTTTTAGAAATAGTTTTTCTTAGAAAAAGGGTGGTCATTTAAACCGTATCCTGAATCTGTGTAATTAAGTTATTTAGTTAGTAGTATTTAAACCCTTCTCATGCATTTAGAGAAGGGTCCAGAAATTTATCAAAAACTTGTCCTCAGAACATGCACTTTTGCACCCTTAGAGGAGGTTTTGGTGAATGAATGGATCAAGATTTGTTGATGTTTGCATTTGATATCTGCTACTGATGTTGCACTTCTGTACTCTTAGTAGATCTTAGAGCAAGGAAAGATAAATCATTGTTGCTTGAAGCTTATGAGTAGGACCAGTCATAAATGGTACTTTTATCTCTTGACCATTTCTACTTATATGTTAAAGTGATATATAGTTTTCAGTTCTTTATATGTTATTGCATGAATGCTTGAGTTATCATTTGGCACTTTTGTACGGTGGTAGCTATTTATTTATGTTTGATATATGAATAGCTCATTACGCGATATGTTGTCCACAACTGTTTCGTAACTTTTTATGCGAAGTGGTTCATCTTAATTGATTTCCTTTCTTATAATCGATGAATGATCTTTATTACCAGTTGTTATTTGAAATCTCTTTAGATCGCATAATAGAAGAATTACATCCCGGGTTAGCATAGATTTAGATGTGTTGTTTTTTTTTAGATTACAATAGCATAGAATTAGATTAAAGTTTGAATTAGAATAGCTTAGATAGGAACTGTTAGATCAGCAACATCCAATTCTACACACACACACCCATAGATTGGGAAACTGGTCCCATTATCCCCAGTCAGACCCGCTATACCAAACGGGTAAGGAGCTGCCAACCAAGGTCCGGACCGGGCGGGTATCCCCCTTGTTGTCGACCCAATTTTTGGGGCTTCAACATATTTGGTGCTAGAAAGAGGGCCTGAACTATGAATGGCAAGTAAATCCAAATCTGAATACCATTCTGAGAGTAAATCACCCTCATCATCTCCCCTGAATTCCCATTACATTTAAATCCAGAGTCAGAAGTCGCTCGAGTATCAACCGCTGCTACACACCCTGATATTTCAGAACAATCTACCGTTGAACTTCCTGAAGTCGAATCCCTGATTCACAAAATTCAACGATTTTCCATTTCTCCTCAAAGGTCTGATAAATCTCAAGGCAGCGTGACTTCGCAGTACAACCCTGCTCATCCCCTAACCAGGCTAAAGAGTGAAAAGTTTGGAATCTAGCCAATCGAATTACCTCTTCCCACTAGGAAAAGAGCGAGGAAGTCACCGCAAGAGTCTGACAGTGATACTCTTTCATCTGCATCATCCATCTCAACTACTTCACCACGAAGTCAACCATCCACACCTCCACTCCAAATCGTCATCCATCCGTCCACTGGAACCCCCACAACCCCTCTTCAATCATCTACAATCGTAGTATCCTCATCCTCCCACCCGCAGGGATCATCTTCTGCACTTTCCTCTGTTAGCAGTTCAACAATGGCCCAGTCTCCATGGAATAACCCTGGGGCAGTCTTAATGCCTGCACCCTTGAGTCAAATACCGGCCCATCCTGAGAAATGGCTGCCTAAATTCAATCTCGAGGCAGGCATGCTAGCAGAAGAGCACATAAACAACTTCATGCTTTCCATTAATCTCAATGGAGTTACTAATGAATATGTTGTTGTTCGGCCTTTTCCCTATACACTGCAAGGAACAGCTGGGTCATGGTACTTTTCATTACCCTCCGGATCCATCACAAGTTGTGACATCTTCTAGGACCAATTCCTAACCAAGTTTGGTGATGACAGGTCGACGGCAATGTTAATCAATGACCTATCCAATCTTAAAGCCGAAGCTAGAGAGCCTATCAAAGATTTCAATTTACGGTTCAACAAAATTTTCAACAAAATTCCTACTGCTTCCCAGCCTAGCAAAGAAGTACGATGTGAATGGTATATCACTGCTCTGCCATCCAATATAGCAATCTTCATGGACAGGGCTAATAAAATAACCTTAGCTGATAACATGAAAGAGGCAATAGCAGTAGAGAAACGAATAATAGCCCTGGAAAAGAGATCCGCAATAGAGGAACGTAAGTCCAAAAAAGTCACCTTCAAGGAAGACTCCAAGAAGAAACAAGCAAAAGATCCTTTTGATTTGGAAGGATTGCAGAAAGTTCTAAAAACCATGTCTATTGAGATGGTTGACATAAAAAAGCAAGTAGCAGAAACTTCTTCGAAAAAGCCCTACAGAGCTTTTAAAAGATGTCCTTCAATGGATGCAAAGCCACCTAATGCCATTTCAAGTGCTGAATCCGAGGAAGAGGAAGAGGAAATTGCCACTGAAGGGAAAACCGATGACGAAGAAGTTGTGGAATTACAAGGAATGTGGGATTTCATCCTCCCACAAGAAGAAGATCAAGAAGTATTTCCAATTAGCACACAAAGCAAAAATCAGCTTGATCCTCCCCAAACTACCCCTAAGCCGAAGAGCGCAAGCTCTGCAACAAAGGATAAAATCGCAACAAAGAAAATGACATCTAAAGCGACTCAAACTAGCCCAGTCCAAGCAGATGAAACAACTCCATCTAAAACACTGATAGTGTCGGATGAAATGGAGTACAATATTATTGATGACATGAAGAAGACTAGGGCTAATATCACTCTTTACGAATTGAGCAAGTTGAAACATCAACAGAAGATAATGATGAAATAATTACATGCCGTGCCAGTTGCACCTTTGCCTGCCGCTGTACTTTCTCAAGCTTCCCATAACATGGGAAGACCTCCAACTAACGCGATCAATAAGATTGATCCAAATGACATCTCCTTAATTGGAGGAAGATCAAGATCTCACACTCCCCCATTTCTCCTTACTTACGAAATCTTCAATAAAAATGTGAACAATTGTTTGGTAGATTCTGGTGCTTCATCGAATATTTTACCCAAATCTATATGTGCCAAGTTAAATGTTCAACCACAGAAATCCGAAGTGTGCATAGTTTAGCTAGATCGATCTCAAGTCGAAGTGATTGGCGAACTAAATCAAGTAACCATAAGATTGTCATCCAACCCGAAGGTATGTCAGGTTATTGACATTCTAGTTGTTGATATCCCAGAATTCTATGGCTTAATTCTTAGCAGGGATTGTTTAGAGAAACTCCATGGATACTTCGCAACCGACTGGTCGCACATGTGGTTGCCCTATAACGGTAAACCAAATCAAATAAAAGTTGAACAAGAGCTACACCAGAAGTACATAGTAACGGAGTTAGAGGGAGAAAATGAACCAGTAGCGTATAACAACAGCATTATTGGTAATTACTCGGTAGATTCTTTCCTCGGCAATTTCAATGCTCATGCATCACCCTATTTAGAACACTCTGTTTTGTCCGAAGTCAAAAATTTTTCTCAAACTGATAGTTCGAAATGTATCAATTTTTTAGATAAACCTGTAAATAAATCTTTATTTTGGAAATTATTTTTTGATGGTTCTAGATCTAACGAAGGAGCAAGAGCAAGATGCGTTCTGATTAGTCCAGAAGGAGATAAAATCATGCTCACATGCAGAATCAAATTTGATTGCACAAACAATACAACAGAATACGAGGCTTTGGTTCAAGGCCTGTACAAAGCAATCGGGTTAGACGTCAAGTATCTTCAAGTTTTTGGAGACTCTGAGATTGTGATTAAGCAGGTACGTAACACTATACATTGCTTATCAGGTCATTTAAAACACTATCAATCCTTAGTACAAGATCTGACTGAGCATTTCATAGCGTTTAATATTTCTTCAATCCCTAGACTCCAAAACGCAAGTGCAGACCTTTTGGCTAACATAGCTTCTAAGCTTATTCCGTCAGAAGATTTTAGTCCAGATAGATTCTCAATAGAATTAATCTTTAGACCATCCATTCTTGACAACATCACAAATTGGTGAGTATTCAATGACGATCTTGATATCATAAATTTCCTCACGTCTGAAGGATCCTACTCTAATCAAATAATTGACGAAGACTAGCACGATCGACAATTGCAACAAAATAGCACTAATAATGCTATACCTAAGTCGGTGGTCAAGTTAGAAGACTTATACGATTTGAAAGATCGGTTTAAGAGGTCTACCAATTCAAAACTCTACATTTCAATCTTGAACTACGAATTAGTAAACCTAGGAACTGATGCTAAACCACAAAACATTAATCTAGGCCTCGGCCTAGCCCCTAAAGAGAAACTAGCGTATATTCGTCTTTTGAGACAATATAAAAATGTTTTTTCCTGGAATTATGATGAGCTGAAAACATACCACACTTCTATCATCCAACATACTATTCCCATGATCGATAACGAAAAACCTATCCAACAAAAGATGAGAAAGATCCACCCCAATTTAGAAAATCAGATAAAAACTGAGCTCAATAAGTTACTGAAAGCCAGGATAATCTTTCCCATCAGACATTCCAAATTGGTCTCCAATATGGTACCAGTTAGAAAGAAAAACGAAGATATTAGGATTTGCATTGACTTTCGGAACCTTAACAAAGCCTGTCAAAAAGACAATTTTCCTCTTCCACCTATGGAGCAGATACTGCAGGCAGTGGCGGGCTCAGAATTAATGTCTTTCTTGGATGGATTTTCAAGATACAATCAAGTGTTGGTACATCCTGATGATCAGTTGAAAACCACATTCAGAACTAAATGGGGCACATACGCATATCGGAAGATGCCATTTGGTTTGATCAATGCTGGTGCCACATTTCAGAGAGCCATGGACATCACATTCAAAGGTTTAGTTAATAAATCCGTAGTAATTTATTTGGATGATATAACAGTGTACTCGAAGAAGCAAAGCGACCATCTCAAAGACCTGAAACAAATCTTTCAACGGTGTTTAAGGTATGGAATTTCACTTAACCCAAAGAAATCTTTTTTCGCACTAAGTGAAGGGAAACTTCTGGGATTCATAGTGAAAATCCGGTATTCACATTGATCCCGACAGAATCAAAGAAATTTCTGAAATATCCCTACCTCATAACAAAAAAGCCATGCAATCTTTCCTTGGTCAAATCAATTTTGTAAAGAGATTCGTTCCAGGTTTTTCACGAATCGTGTCTCCCTTGCAAACCATGATTAAAAAGAATTCAAATTTTAAATGGGGTCAAGATGAACATGAAGCATTCAACCTGATCAATCAAGCTATTATTAATGCTCCATCTTTAGCAACTCCAAATTTTTCAGAACCTTTTATTTTATACACATTTGCCTCAGATAAGTCATATGCTGCGATTCTAACTCAAACAAATCAAGAAAAAGCAGAAGCTCCAATTGCGTTTTTTAGCTCAAATTTACAGGGTGCCGAACTCAATTATTCAGATGTGGAGAAACAGGTTTATGCTGTTTTCAAAGCGGTCAAATACTCTAGACCTTTCTTACTTAAAACCCATACTAAGATCATAGTACCGTTTCCAGCGGTAAGGAATCTTCTAGTACAGAAAGATGCGGGTGAGAAAAGGGCCAATTGGGTTACTGCCTTACAGGAATATGACCTTGAGATCAAACCAGCAAACATTGTAAGAGGTCAAGGCTTCTGCAAAATGTTGGCCGGAGCATCGCAAATTTATGAAATTCCGTCTGAAGAGGTACAAATCTGTGAAGTAAGCCTAAACGATGCAGAATAATTATATGCTGATGTCATTTATTATCTTAAGAATGGGTATGCTCCTTCACACCTTGATCATACTAAGAAAAGAGCTCTAAGATTGAAAGCTAAACAATATCAGCTCATAAATGATATTCTTTTTAGAAAAAATTATGATTCTGTTCTTCATAGGTGTCTTGAGAAAGCTGAAGCTGAAAAAGTTTTGCAGGAACTCCACGATGGGCCAGTAGGCAGACACTACGCTGGAGATGCTACTGCACATAAAATCTTATGCACAGAATATTACTGGCCCACGCTGTTCAAAGACTCGCACAGTTACGTGAGAAAATGTCAAGTCTGCCAAACTACTGCTAGTAGACAAAAGAAGCCGTCCCTGCCACTACAGCCGGTAAACATCGAGCAACCTTTCAGTCAGTGGGGCTTGGACATAATAGGTGAGATTGTTCCTCACTCTTCTAAGCAGCATAGATACATCCTCACGGCAACATATTATTTTACTAAATGGGTAGAAGTAGTTCCACTCAAGACAACTAATTCTGAAAATATCATTGAGTTCATAGATCAATTTATAATCACCAAGTTTGGATTGCCATCCGCTTTAATGTTTGATAATGCATCATATTTTTCTGGAAATGCAATGACTGAAGTTTCACTTAAAAGAGGATTTAAACTTAAATATTCGGCCAATTACTATCCACAAGGTAACGGGTTAGCTGAGTCAACAAATAAAAACCTAATCAGGACTATTAAAAGAACAGTTGACCAAAATCAAAAGAATTGGCATAAGGCTTTGATATATGCTTTATGGGCAGATAGGATAACGCAAAAAGCTTCTATCGGCACTTCCCCCTTTAATTTAGGTTATGGGAAAGAAGTGGTTCTTCTGACTCACTTAGCCATTCCTTCTTTGTCTTTAGTACAATACATTGATGAAGTACCTGCTTCCTCCTTACAGCTAATACAAATGGAAATAATTAAATTAGAAGAACAACAAGAACAAGCTAAGAAAATGCATGCCCATCATCAGGCACTAGTAAAATCCTCCTTTGATTCAAACATAATGACCAGAAAATATTTTCAGCTGGGAGATTTAGTTTTAAAGTGGGACAAGGCTCATGAAGAAAAGGGCAAACATACAAAATTTCAAAGGATGTGGCTTGGTCCTTTTCAGATTATTGAAGTCATAGGTCCATCAACGTTTGTGTTACAGGATTTAGCAGGTAAAAGAGATCCTTTGCCTGTTAATGGACAAATTCTCAAGAAATATTTTCCATAAAAGATTATTCTTCTATTTTTGTAGAATAGTTTTTCTTTTCATAATAAAACCAGTTGTGAGTGGTTACATTACGAAAAAGACACCAATTCTCTTTCAGATTTTGAACTTTTCACTTGTATAAATAGCAAATCTTTTTGAAAACTGATCTTTATTATTGACAGATACAGTTAAAAAACTTTAGCCTAGATATGATACTAGTTTCAACTTCAAAAAATTTGATGAAAGCAACCTTTAGTGAAGAAATTGTTTTATCTCAGTACAATGAAAGGTATCAATAACAAAATAAAGATTCTCTGTAGAACAGCTATTTCCAAAAACTCTATTATTGTCGTCCAGAGCTATCTTAAGGAAACAATGACTTCCTCCCTGCTAAGGAAATCGCAGCTTTCAGAGGAATAATCCAAAGATACACTTTATCTTGAAGAATGAGAGGTCTCATCACGAGCCGGCTTATCATTATCACAGATATTATAACTTGCTGACTTTGCTAATACTGTCTACCACAACAGGGCAATGACTCAATATTGTTGCAATCAAAAGACAAGGGGTCTCATCACGAGCTAGCTTGTTTAGCAAAGATATAAATCAAGTGAGTGACTGTGTCATAATTTGGCTACCAAACCAAGACATTGTTCTTTAAGAATAAAAAAGAAAATCAAATCAATAAGTGTGGATATGTATTTTCCTTTGAAAGTTGTAGGTCACCTTAAGTAGGATACAGGATCATTGCTGGGTAACAGGTAACCCTGTCGAGGCTATAAACGCCTGCTGGCAGCAGAGGCTCTACCTACGACAAATGAGCATATTTAAAACTGGTTTACAGAGGAGACTTTATTTTATCTTTACAAGACCAAGTAATGGCTTATGTAAATACAAGGACTAGCCCGAGGAAGCAAATAATTAAAGTAGAAAGAAGTTGAAACAAAATATCATTGACAGTTTAAAGCATAATGTACTCTATATTTCCATAACAAAATTTAATTTTCTGAAAAATTTTCTGTTTTGGAAGTTTGAAAAATTCAATAAAAAACAGAGATAACTGGTTCTTCCAAGTGAATCGCCAATTGTTGTGGCCACCAACAACCCCCCTCCTTATTTAGTATTAGCAATAACACTAAGTAAGTGGGGACCCTTAGTGAAAAATTCAAAAAAAAAAAATCAATTAAGGCTTATGTATTCTACTTCTTAAGAAAACATCGCATTGCGCAAAGACTGATAGGGCACTTCCTTATGATTAAAAATGATAAACTGCGAAAGTGCGGCGCAAATTTCATTGCATCGCATGTATTAAGAAACACTCATATTGGAATAACCTTAAAAATTGCCGATGGCGGATATGCGATATCGCATATCACAGTATCGCATAAAAACACATAAACGATTATAAAAATCTTGCGATCGCACGATATTGGGATCTGCAATTTTGCGATAAGCGCGATTGGGCAACCCTGCGATAACACATCTTAATGAAAATGCAATAATGCGATACTGCGATGATGCGATGCTGCGATGCGAATCGCATAAATTGTCCATCGCAGATTTTCCCCGGCTCAACATTCAAGAAAAGCTGTCCATAAACCAAAAAATGGGTGCACGCTTTAATGAAAATTAATGAATGATACGCCAAGTGTTAATGAAAGACAGTTTTGTGTTTTTCGAAGAGTTAGTTCATGTCAGGTGGCATGTTTTTGTACATCCGTAGAGCTTAGAGCTTTCTTGTCGATTTTTATTATCATTACTCTCTCCTCATGTGTGAACTGCAGGAACAAAAAACAGAAACAACATGAAGCAATGTGCAGGAAGCGATAAAGGAAAAGGGTAAAAGCTCCAAATGCTCAGAAATAGAGAAGAGATGCTCTCATAAACGGATACTGCATGCAACAGAGCCGCAAATTCACAGAGCGCTGCAGAGCTATACATTACAGATCTTTCAGTCACAACCATGGTTGAATGAGTAGTTGGACAATGCTGATATCAATAGGTGATTTAACGCTCAAGGTCAGAAGCTTACGAAAGCAGTATGTTTACAAAATTTTGAATCTTATACCCGGTGAAGGAAAAGGCGCTAAAGGCGAAAAACGCACCAGAAAGGCCCGAATCAGAGAACGGAGGCAGTTTCTGATGCGCGATTAGCGCGCGCATCGCTGAGAAAATTGCTCAAAAAGCAAAGTCCCTAACTGCTCAGTCACTCATAAGCTCGGAAAAACGCAAGAAAGCAAAGGCAAAAGCAATTCAAGGATTAACCAAGTAGAACTTGGATTATTACTGGGCATACACAGTAAATCCACATAGCCAGAGGATGACTCTCGAGTATATCTTCTATTTTGCTGAAAAATGGTGCCAGCACTTACCATTTCTGTTTGCTTAGCTCAACCAAAAGCAGAAGGCAGTCAGCCGACTCTACCCAGGCAAATATTGAATGCTCACAACATTAAGGAGCAAATGTAGAAATAGTTAGATATTAGATTTAATTTTTAGAAATAGTTTTGCTTAGAAAAAGGGTGGTCATTTAAGCCATATCCTGAATCTGTGTAATTAAGTTATTTAGTTAGCAGTATTTAAACCCTTCTCATGCATTTAGAGAAGGGTCCAGAGATTTATCAAAAACTTGTCCTCAGAACATGCACTTTTTCACCCTCAGAGGAGGTTTTGGTGAATGAATGGATCAAGATTTGTTGATGTTTGCATTTGATATCTGCTACTGATGTTGCACTTCTGTACTCTTAGTAGATCTTAGAGCAAGGAAAGATAAATCATTGTTGCTTGAAGCTTATGAGTAGGACCAGTCATAAATGGTGCTTTTATCTCTTGACCATTTCTGCTTATATGTTAAAGTGACATACAGTTTTCAGTTGTTTATATGTTTTTGCATGAATGCTTGAGTTATCATTTGGCACTTTTGTACGGTGGTATCTATTTATTTATGTTTGATATATGAATAGCTCATTATGCAATATGCTGTTCACAACTGTTTCGTCTAACTTTTTATGTGAAGTGGTTCATCTTAATTGATTTCCTTTCTTATAATCGTTGAATGATCTTTATTACCAGTTGTTATTTGAAATCTCTTTAGATCGCATAATAGAAGAATTACATCCTGGGTTAGCATAGATTTAGATGTGCTGTTTTTTTTAGATTACAATAGCATAGAATTAGATTAAAGTTTGAATTAGAATAGCTTAGATAGGAACTGTTAGATCAGCAACATCCAATTCTACACACACACACCCATAGATTGGGAAACTGGTCCCATTATCCCCAGTCGGACCCGCTATACCAAACGGATAAGGAGATGCCAACCAAGGTCCGGACCGGGCAGGTATCCCTCTTGTTGTCGACCCGATTTTTGGGGCTTCAACATGTTGGAAAAATTATTTTGTTTTGCAAGTAGAGGTGGCATTCATGGTTCGAGTTTGAAAATGGATGAGAAATGAATCATTGATGATAAGCAAGTTATAACTTACAAATCAGGGGTTGTAGCTCCTTTTGGTAGGTGCTAGTAAATATTTGGGGTTGTAGCTCCATTTATTTGTGGTTGATAAGTCAAGGAGTTGTAGCTTCCTATTGGTTGTAGCCAGAGAAATTTGTAACAACACGTTGTAGCTTTCCTCATGAAGAAACTAAAGAGATGTTTGAAGAATTTGTTTATTCCTTGTGTTACTGACATTATTTCATTTAATGCTCATATGAATTAATTTTTGAAGTCCTTTATGGTGTCCTAATATCATTTCATAAGTAAAATAAAGTTTAAATTGTGAAAATCCTTACAACAGTGCTTCACCACCCCCTCTTCGTATTATCTCTGTTTCTAACAATTGGTATCAGATCCTCATTACTTCAAATCAGTTTAATAGTTGGAAGAAAGATCAGGGACCATGGAAAACTAGGAAGGAGGATCTACCAATAGGGCAACTATGTTCAATGGAAACTATGTGTTTTGAAAAGTAAGGATGAAGATTACATTCAATCACTTGGAGATGATGTATGTGATGTTGTGGAAGAAGAATATCAATAGCCTCCAATAGTAATTACAAACAATCAGAATATGGAGTTTACATGCAATGCTAAAGCGGAATTCCATGCTTGCTATCCCACTTGAATCAAAACTTGTCAAAGTGATGGACTGCACATCTACCAAAGCTATCTATGACAAGATGAGTAACTTCTATGAAGGTAAAAACAAGGTACGGAAAGCTAAACTTTAAGGTTTTAGACTGCAATTCGAGTCTTTGAGGATGCATGATGATGAAGATATTGTAAAATATTTTTTAAGATTTGATGAGGTTGTGAACATTATAAGAGGCTTTAATGAGAAGCTAGATGAGGTTGTGGTAGCTCAAAAGTTTTTGAGATATCCTCCTGAGAGATTCAATCCCAAGGTTTTAGCCATTGAATAAATGACCAATATAAACACTCTCACTCTAAACCAATTACATGGCATCCTTACTGCCTATGAGATGAGAATATTAAATGGCAAGCCTGTAGCAAAAGAATCAATGTTCAAATAAGATAAGAAGCCCAAGGAAGAGCATGATGATTCATGTTGTGAATTTGACAACGAAGAAGCCAAGTTTGTGAGAAAGCTCACGAGAGGCTCAGGAAATTATAAAGGTAAGCTACCTTTTAAGTGTTTTAATTCTGGAAATGTTGGTAGGATATGCATCAAAGTGTCCTAAAAAGAAGAAGAAAGATTATGATCCAAGAGAAAAATTTAGAAAGTACAAAAAAGATAGTAAGAAGGCTAAAAAGATAGGTCTTTACATTCAAGAAGACAAATCCTTTGAAAGTGAAGTCAACTATTACTTACATGAGGACATAGATGATGAAATCCCAAAAGAATTCATGTTGATGGCCATAGACAATCTGCAAGTCAAAGCTATCAATTCATGTGATGAGGTGGACCTAGAAGGAGAACTGGTAAGTGTGATTGAAGAAATAGAAAGGTAGAGAAAGAAAAATAGAGCCATGAAGTAGTTATTGATTAAGGAAAAAGATGAAGTTGTTGAACCATTTCTCTTGCAAGTAGAAGAAGGTAAGAAGATTGAAGAATTCCAAAACTAGTAGTTGAATGAGAAGAATCAATCTTGTGAAAGGCTTGAAGGTGAAATTGTTTTGTTGAAGAAAGAGTTATAAAAGGAAAAAAAAAGTAGCTAATTTTCATTCAAAAATTTGGAAAAGGGACTGATAATTTAAATGAAATATTGGAAGCACTGCTAGTCTCTAAAGATTATCATCTTAGATTTGAGGCTGAGTCTAGCGTAGCAGCAAAATTAAAGGGTAAGAAATAAATCAATTTTGTGCCAACAACAAAATAAGATACAATGCATAAGCAAAAAGGAGATATGCAAACCAAAAACCAGTCAAATAATTATCATTAGTAGCAAAAGAAAAACACAAGCCAAGTAGATTGAAATACCCAAAAATAAACCCATTGTAGAAGACATAATTCTAGGTATGCTGATATTTTTCTAGGATATTGTTCCACTTGCATCAATTATGGTCATAAAGTAGAAAAATGTAGAGTCAATCTATCTTACAACCAACTCAGATATAGAAGAAGAATCATCAAATTAGATAGAGGAATAGCAAACCCAAGTAGAAAAAATCTTTTTCTCCTTTGAATAATCAGATACGATGTTTTAAAAGTCGAAATTTTTGGGATATAACAATTGACTGTAGACTTAAGGAGAAGAGGCATGAACCATTTATTGAACAAATTGAAAAAAATCAAAATGTATAGAAAGAAAAAGAGAAAAAAAAGCAATGTGATATTTTTTTGTATGCTCATAATGAAGGGAGTCATTGGTACATGGACAGCGGTTTTTCTAGGCACATGTTAGGAGACAAAATCAAGTTCTTAACATGGAAACTAGTGGACAAGGGTAATGTAAGCTTTGGCAATAATGCACCTAGTAAAATTATTGGAAAAGGAGTTTTTGTCCTGTCTAATGTTAAAGGTAAAGCGAAGAATGTCTTATATGTTGATGGGATGAAGCATAACCTACTCGTTGTGTCTCAGATATGTGATCAAGGCTATGATGTGATTTTTAAAGCTAAAAATTATCAAATCAAGTTTGTTGGCATAGGTAAGATATTTGTTGAAGCAGTGAGAACGAAAAACAATGTGCACATTCTCAAGGAGTAGAAAAAGAGGTGTTTCTTATCAAAATTTGATGAGAGTTGGTTGTGGCATAGGAGACTTGGACATCTGAAATTTGGTTAGATAGTCATATTGAGTAAGAAGAATGTTGTCAAGGAGTTACCCAGGTTGTCAAAACTAGAGAATAAAATTTGTAAATATTTTCAACTAGCTAAGAAAACTCAGGTACCATTCAAGTCAAAGGAGATCTCATCATCAAAGCCATTGCAACTAGTACACATGGACCTGTGTGGACCATCAAGAACACAATCAACCGCTTGCAAATTGTATTTCATGCTAATAATTAATGATTTCAGCAGGATGATGTGGGTTTCTTTTCTTAGAGATAAATCTGAAGCCTTTGAAAAGTTTAAAGAGTTCAAAGCCATGGCTGAAAATGAAACTGATTGCAAAATCAAGAGCATAAGATCTGATAATGGAGGTGAATTCACTTCAAAAGAGATCAATGATTTTTTTAAGAAGCATGGCATCAAAGGCTATTCACAATAGCATATACTCTCCAACAAAATGGTGTTGCAAAGAGAGAAAGCATATTTGTATAGTAGTTGGACAAAGCTATGATGGATGAAAGAAAATTTCAACAGAGATTTTTGGCCGAAGCCATTCACACAACAATGGTCATTATTAGCAAAGCTCATTTTAGACCAAACAGTGAAAAAACTCCCTATGAGCTTTGGTATGGAAAACCTGCAACAGTCAAACATTTTCAAGTTTTTGGTAGCAAGTGTTACATCAAGAAGAATGATGATAAGTTTGGTAAGTTTGATGCAAGGGACGATGAAGGAATTTTTCTTGGATATTCTCAAAGTATCAAAGGGTGATGGATGTTATAATAAGAATACTAAAAGATTTTTGATTGTATTGATGTCAAAGTGCATGAATATCTTGAATATGAAGACAAAAAACCAATAAATACCAACATTAATTAGAAAGTTACCAATAATCAGGTGGACCATGAGCCACTTTTAGAAGAAGAAAATGAAGAGCCCATTAGACCTCAAGCCAAGGATCCTTCAAGTTATGTGCACAAATATCACCTAACTAACCATATTGTTGGTGATTTAAAAATGGGTGTTCAAACAAGAAGGAAATTGCTCAATCCTCCTATGCAAGAACATGTGCCCTGTTATACATGGAGGAACTAAATGATGTTGCACAAGCTAGTCAATATCATAATTTGTTAAAAGTTATGCATGAATAATTGGACCAAATAGAGAAAAACCAAGCATGGGAACTTTTTCCAAGACCAACAAACAAGAATGTGAATGTCATGAAATGGGTCTTCAGGAATAAGCTAAATGATCATGGAGAAGTGGTAAGAAATAAGGCAAGGTTGGTATGAAAAGGTTATGCTCAAATTAAAGGTCTAGATTTTGATGAAACTTTTTCTACCGTTGCAGGATTAGAGGAAATCAAAATGTTTTTGGATTTTTCCCGTTTTAAGAAATTAAAAATATATCAAACGGATGTCAAATCTTCCTTTCTAGTTGGGGAACTACATGAAGAAGTCTACATAGAACAGCTAGATGGTTTTTAGCTAACATAGAATTTTGATTATGTTTGAAAGCTTAAGAATGCCTTGTATGGTCTCAAACAAGCCCCTCAGGCTTTGCATTCTAAGTTGGACAACTACCTGCTCAAGTGTGGATTCAAAAGAGGTGCAGTTGACAACAATTTATGTGTCAAATAAAAGGATGAAAAGTGCATAGTGGTTGTTGTATATGTTGATGACATTATTTTTTCCAGTGATTCAGACTTCTTAACATGTCAGTTTGCAGCATATATGAAGGCCGAGTTTGAGATGTCCATGCTTGGAGAGATTTCTTATTTCCTTGGATTTCAAATTGTGTAGACTCCCAAAGGGATCTTCATTTCACAAATAAAATATCTCAAGGAAGTGTTGAAGAAGTTTGGCATGGAGGAATGCTCTTTAGTGAGCACACCAATGGTGATAGGTTACAAGCTTAGTAAGACTGATGAATCACCAACAATTTATCATACTTTATACAAATATATCATTGACACCCTACTATATTTGAAAACTTCAAGACTAAACATTATGGAGGCCATTGGTATTGTTGGAATATTTCAAGTAGCCCCTTGAAAAAGCCATCTTCTAGCAGCCAAGAGGATTCTCTGATATCTCATACCTATAATGGATTGTGGACTATGGTAACCAAGAGGTAAATATTTTTCATTGACTATTTATACTGATGCTAGGTGATGTAGATCGTTAGAAGAGCACTCGTGATGGTTCTTTATTTCTTGGAGAATGTCTAGTTTCATGGTTGAGCAAGAAGTAAGATTCCATGTCTTCATCTACAACTGAAGGAGAATATATTGCAGCAACCTCCTATTGCACTCAAGTATTGTGGATGAAGTAGACCTTGCAAGATGTACAAGTGTTTTATGAGTAGCCTATAATTTTTACTTATGGAAACAAAATTGTCATTAACATGTCAAAGAATCTTGTTTTCTACTCCAAGGCAAAGAATATTCCATTGAAGTATCACTTGTTGAGAGATCAAGCTACCAATTAGATTGTAAAACTTGGGTATGTACCTACCAAAGAACAGGTTGTTGATATTTTCACCAAATGTCTCCCAAGAGAATAGTTTGAGTACTTGGGAAAAATATTGGGATTTGTTCCTCTTTCCTCCCTCCACTAGCTCTTCCTTCAAGAGGAATAAAGGCAACTGATCTACCTTCAACATATCACTATGAAGCTTCCATATCTATAGGATCAACATGAAAGAGGTGGATTGTTGATAGGTGGAGTAAGGTTGCAATGGGAGCATCTTGGTGTCTTTGCCATTGATGTCAAAGGGGGAGAGGTCTTAGTGATAAAAAAAAGAAAGAAGATTCTTCATGCAGTCACGGTGCAGTAGAATAACAATGACTTCACAACAACAATACACATAAGAGAAGTGTGTCTCATGGGAGAAACATTAAAACTATAGATATGCATCCAAAGGACATATCTGAGACAATCATATTTGATATGTCTTGGTGATAATATTTTGTTTGAATATGGTGTTTCCATCAATGCCAAAGGGGACGGATGTTAGAAATGTGTTGTCATTAATGGTAAAAGATGGAAAAAGATGTCAAGGGAGGACACAGGTGTTCAGGATCAGGTACAAGAAGAAGCACTAGTGGAGAATGGTGCAGTTAATTTGAAGGAATTTCTAGTGCAATAGATCATCTCCAAAGTAGATGGAACCTACATAAGAGGATAGATATTTGAAAGTGTTTTCCAGTGTTTTGTGTGGAAATCTAGAAATGGCCTCCTGGATCAAAAGTTAGAGCTAGTCAAAGTTGAGGACGCAAAATTTAAATTTTGTAGAGCTAAAGGTGGTTAGAGAGCCTTTTGGCACATAGTTAAGTTTGGAAGCATTTCCAAACACAATGGACCCTTTGACGTAGCCACTGTCCAAAGCATCAAGAAAATGTGGAGTAGCCAAAAAGAGCTCTGGGCGGACATGGAGCAAACAAGGCAGTGGCAAGAAGCATTGCTATTGGCCCAAGGCGAAGCCCACATAACAACTATGCTCAATGGGTGTATCTCAAAGAAACCTTAAGGAGCACTTAAAGAATTAGTGGGATGATGTCAACCAGGTGAGCACGATGGTACAATGAAGAAGGACTAATGGAATTACAACTGGGATGTAGTGGTAGAGACAACATAACAATGGAAAGCTCGTTGATTGACGAATGTTTTTAGAACGGGAGGCCCCCATCGACAATTAAATGGCGTGCATATTTTGGCACAGATCAGGTGCCACGAGTACCCACCAACGCATCAAGGGAATTACGCAAGGGTCCATAGCTCAGTTGTTAATGGAAAGAGGGGATCATGCAATGGGTGATGTTCCCATGTTGTCGATATCCATATCGACAATAGAGGTGAATTGCACTACCTCCTTTCAAAACCACAAACAACTTGAGGGGTCGTGCAAACCATAAGTGATTTCATGACTATGGAGGAAGGTCGGGTAATGTGGCAGTTTTACAATGAATTGGACCCATAGATTTTTTATAGAAGAAAAATGGCGTAAAACTAAAGGCCTAAAACCCTCTTTCTCTCTTCCCTCATAGCAGACAAGTGGCACAATATGATTGGATCGCAAGGATGAAATAGTAGTACAATTGGATGATGACATCAGTAGTGATGTGACCCAACCCAAGTGAGACACATGGCACGTGTTTTTAGCGTTTTTGTGTGTTAACGTGGGCCATTTCTGGCTGACACATGGGCCACTCATAGAGTGCCATTTGGCTAAGGTGATGTAAGCATGACATCATCCTGGTCCATCTACCTTTGTAGGCTTGAGTGAGGTGTAAAGGAAGACCAGTGGGATGATTGGGCATCGGGTTGACAGGGCCAGTGTTAGTTACAACTAAGTGCAGGTGTGTAGTGATTGAGTGTAAAGGCACCTAACAGATCCCATCGGTACACGTCGACACTAACATGAGGTAGTGGAAAACAACGAGAAGTGGGAATGATGGCCCCATGGGATAGATCATCTCGTTAGTAATAAATTGAAGGTTTTAAAAAGACTTGATAAGGATTGTGCTGAGATAAAGACACTAGAGGCTAAGGCACAATGGCCAACACTTGATTCTGTATGAAAATTGTGACTATGGGTCCAACGGTGTTTACGTTACAAGTTGAGCCCTTGGGGCTATAACATAATAAGCTTGCAAAGCTAGCATTTCCAATGGAAATCCTTTGGACTTTGGTATGAATGAGTCAACAACGAAATATGGAAGCACTTTGGAATAAGTGGTATGATAGTGATTTTGCATGGATGGACGAATCAACAACTTTGAGTTTGTTAGTTATGCTCAACATAACAGCCAGTGCATGGGGGCTATAAGCAGTAATCGATGACATAGTTGAGTTAGGAAGAGTTTTTGGCTTTCTTTCAAAATATAGTGGCAACTAAAGTTGGAGATGGAGTTAAAACTATAGCTAAACCTTGTAAAATTCCCAGATTTCCATAATATGCATATTTGACCAATTTAACTTGTAGAATCAGGTGATCAGGGTCTGATGACTTGAAGAATATATGTACAAGCTTGAAATGAATAGGAAAAAGACAAAAAATAGAAGACTCATGCAAAGACTCAAAGTGAAGTTAACTAAAAAAATCATGCTAGAAATATCAAGTCAAATGACTTATAAGCATAATCAATTGAGGAATTATACAAGAGTGTCATAGTAGTGTGCAAGTTGGATTGAGCCTACTAGTGTGATGGTGTATTTCTTAGTAATCATAGAATGTTGAAGGTGGTGTTGGAATTTTTTTTTTAATTTTGTAAGGAGAGGTGACATTCATGGTTCTAGTTTAAAAATGAATGAAAAATTAATCATTGATGTCAAGCAAGATGTAGATTGCACATCAAGGTTTGTAGTTCCTTCTAGTAGGTGTTGCTAAATATTTGGGGTTGCAAATCCAGTCAATTGTAGCTAATAAATCGGGGAGTTGTAGCTTCCTGCTAGTTGTAGCTAGAGAAATTTGTAACAAGAAGTTGTAGTTTGCCTTGTGAATAAATTGAAGAGCATTTTGAATAATTTGTTTGTTCCTTTTGTTACTGATATTATTTCATGTCATACTCTTATGAATTAATTTTTGAAGCCCTTTATGGTTTCCTAATATCATTGCATAAGTAAAAGAAAGTTTAAATTGTGAAAATCCCTACAATATTAATTCACCCACCTCTTATTATTTTCCTAGTTTATAAGAGAAACACACTCCATAACACCAAGTGGCAAGAGTTTCTAGTGGGGAAAGGGTCAACAAAAGGATTTTGAGGAGCTAAAGAAGAATATTAGTCAAGCACTCTTTTTGGAATTACAAAACTTGCAATTGTCAATAGCCCTTTGATGTGGAAATAGATGTGATTGGGTATGTTATGGTATTTGTATTGATGTAGTGAGGAATGCTTGTATGCTACCATTCTGAAGTATTTCATGGGGAATTTCTTAACTACCCTACCTGCAACAATGAGCTCTATGCCCCGGTGAAAGATGTGAAGAAGTGGAACCACTATCTGATGGGAAAGGAGAGAGTAATACACACAAATCACCAGCCACTATAGTAATTGTAGGTCCATAGTAAGCTACAACAAACCAGGCATACCAAGTGGATGGGGTTTCTATAGCAGTTTCATTTGGTGATCAAATACAAGAAGGGTAGCATAAACAAGTTGGACGGCATGGTTTAAAGGCCACCCACACCAAAGATCACAAATTTGGGAACTCTTATACACATGGAGCCATTCACCCATGATGCATACAAAGAGGCATATTTAGAGGATGAGGACCTCAAAGAGGTGTTTCATTAGTTGCAGAGTCAGATTCATGTGCATGATGGAGACAACACCATTGAATACCAAATCTACGATGGGTTACTCTACAAAATGGATAAGCTATGTGTTCCTAAAGGTGACTGATTATAGCTAATTAGAGAGGCTCAATCCTCCAAGTTTGTAGTGCACTTTGGTGTAGGGAAGATTGTGGCCAACTTGTAGAGGTATATGTGTTGGCCCAAGATGCAAGAACAGGTAGCTAGGTTCATAAGAGGATGCATAAGTTTTTGTACCAACAAGATTAGCAATAGGAAACAAGGTGTATATCATCCCTTTTTCCCATACCCACTCATCAATGGGAAATAATTTCCATGGAATTTGTGGGAGGTTTACCAACAACCACGAAGGAACATGAGTACATGTTCGTGGTAGTTGACAGGTCCAGAAAGATGTGTGTTCCAATGCCCTGTAAAAATACCATAAGTGGACAAGAAGCAGTGAACTTGTTATTTGGATAGGTCTAGGTGCACTTTTGATGTGTGGTTTTCTAAAAGTAGAGAAGTGCAAGAGTGTTGCTCACACTTGTTGGGAACTATCAATATTTATTTTTCAAAACATAGAAAAATGCTAAAGTGTTGTTCACAATTCCTAAAAATTTTCAATGCTTATTATAGTGTCTGGGGTTGGCCTTATGTTGGTCTAGCAAAGGGTGATGTGCAAGATATGGAGAGAAATTTTATAAAACAAAAAAAACAAAAAAGAAGAAACAAAAAATAATAGATTGAAAGTTAAATTTCACACAAAGTTCCTTGAAGATGAGTATGTATGCCCCACACTATTTAAAATAATAATAATAAAATAAATAAGTGAATATCATAAAACAAACTATTAATAAAAGTAAAGGAGTAAAAATAATTGAAAGTGACTTTATGGAAAAGCTAAATTAATAAAAATTTAAGATAAAATAAAAATTTCATAATTACATGTGGATTATGTGCATGAAGTTTTTCTTTCCATTTTTGGAATAAAAGAGTTATATATAGTAAATGAGGACAAGGATGTGAGGCACATTTTTCAAAAAAAAAAAAGGTGAGGTTTAAGTGTTGGTGGGAGTAGTTGGTTGAGGGTTTGTGGGCTCTCAAATGAACTTAGGAGTTAGTTGGGTGGAGAATCATCCCTCGCATTTTGGTTGTGGTCAATTGGATCAATGTAGCACAACAATTATTAAACTACAAGTAAGTTGGTTTCTTTATTCCGCAAGTAAATTTCTCATCAATCGCTGGTCTATGGATTATACAATTAATAACAAAATTTTCTTTATGTTTTTCAGTTAATTGTCTTCAATTTCTATAAGAAATTTTTTTTGCATATTTATATTTAAAGTTTTGGTCATCATACATAAGGTATTTTTTTAATTAACACTTATTTATATTACTTTATGGAGGTTTCCATACCTCACCCTTTTAGATTTGAACATATGTATGTATCTTTTAAGCATCTACATTTTCCATAAATAGAGTTCCAATACCCATCCTAGTGTGATGTTTTCGTTAAGGACCTATATCTACAAAATAATTTGGTTTTTTGGTTAAATTTTGATTATCCACATGGTCACACATTATAACACTATTATAAAGATGATGAGATAATTCAAAAATTCATGCATTTCATGTCAATAAAAGCTCTAATAAATTTGTGTGAACATAAATGTCTACAAATTCTCTTTCATGTAGGAAAATATCTATTGGTAAACTAGCATAGATCCATCTTATGTTAGATATATCGAGAATTGAAAGGGATCAAATCTCTCAAAATGGAAACTTCTTTTTGAGTGAAAAAATGAAAGAAATGTTTGCACATTGAGATATTTGTTTCCCTTTAGTGTTTGGTAGATTTATAGCTAAGACACATCTATGTTGGTTCTTTAAATACATATATATGTGTGTGTGTGTGTGTGTGTGTGTGTGTTTGTGGAGAGAAATATGGGCCCATGTGGCCCTATCATGTTGCTCGATGGTGGGTAAGGTCTTTTTTTTATATAGGTCTAAATTGGATTTTACTATTCCAATGATCACTCTCTACCTTCTCCAACCAAAATTTCATCAATTTTACAACATGGAATATTTGGGGGAGATGAGGTGGACTACTTTTCTAGCCTCATGTCCCACACCACTTATATTTCATAGCTATAGTTTTCCACGTCATACCATTGCATTGTCCAGTCCTCCATAAAATCCATCATTTGTTAGGACCTCTAATTTTATCCTTTTTCCCACTTCTATATTTCCATTTCCTCAACCCCCTTCTTAGTATGAGCCTCTCTTATCCTACATTTTGACCATTTTCACTAATCCTTGAAATTTTTTTGGGAAGGAAAGGAAGTTGAATTAAGGGGTATCACAGGGAAACCAAGAAATATAATCAACTCTAACAACATGAAAAAGCTTCTAAAGAAAGAACAACGGGGCATAATTTCACAATTATGTTCACTAGAGGTTCCCACATCGAAATCATCTATTTCTCCAGATCTCCAAAATGTTTTGGAAAATCATTCCAAGGTATTTGAGACTCCCAAAGGCCTCCCACCTATTTGTAATCATGATCATGATATTAATTTGATTCCAGGAAGTGTTCCCCCAAACATCAGTCCTTACAGATATCCATATGCCCAAAAGAGTGAAATTGAACATATGGTTGCAGAAATGCTAGAGGTTGGTATAATTCAACCTAGTCAAAGTTCTTTCTCTTCTCTAGTGGTATTGGTACACAAGAAGGATGGATCATGGTGCATGTGTCCGGATTATAGGGAGATCAACAAGATTATTATTAAAGATAAATTTACCATTCCCGTCATTGATGAATTGTTGGATGAATTACATGGAGCAATTTACTTCACCAAGTTGGATCTTCATTCAGGACATCATCAGATCACAATGAAGACAGAAGACATTCCAAACAACAACATTTAGAACTCATGAGTGTCATTATGAATTTTTGGTCATGTATTTTGGCCTTACCAATTCACCTTCTACATTTCAATGTTTGATGAATTCCATTTTCAAACCCTTCTTTAGAAAATTTGTGTTAGTATTTTTTGATGATATACTAATCTAAAACAAGTCTTGGAAGGATCATGTTCAACATGTTGACAGGGTGCTCAAACGATTGGAGGAGAAACAATTATATGAAAAAAGCTCAAAATGTTCCTTTGTAGTATAGGAGGTGGAATATTTGGGTACTCAGTTAGCTCATACTTCATCTTATCATCCTCAATTTGATGGGAAAACTGAGATAGTGAAAAAATGTTTGGAAGGATATCTTCGTTTCTTTGTATCTGATAAACAGACACAATGCATTAAGTGGTTGCCTCTGGCTGAATGGTGGTATAACACTTCCTTCCATACTACAGCAAAAATGACCCATTTATGGCACTTTATGGATATCACCCATCATCCATCACATAATCTTTAAAAGAAAATTCTAAGGTTCAAGCAGTGGAAGATCACATCGAGCATCAACAACAAGTTCTCAAAATATTAAAGGATAACCTCACTTTGGTGCATAATAGAATGAAACAACAGGCAGATCAACATCGCAGTGAAGGAAGTTTTGATGTAGGTGACTGGGTACTTCTATGACTACAACCATACAAACAAATTCCCCTCAAGAAAGCTAAGAAGGATAATAAATTATCACCAAAGTATTATGGTCTATACATAGTGTTACAAAAGATTGGTACTATGGCATATAAATTGGAGCTTCCTACATCTTCCCGAGTGTACCCAATTTTCCATGTTTCATGCTTAAAGAAGGTTATAGGTGAGAAGATCTGAGTTCAAACAATATTTCCAGAACTTGACGAGGAAGGAAAAATCATATTGGAACCAGAAGCAGTCATAAAAACAAGAAATCGATAGGTACGAAATTGATCAATTTTAGAGTATCTCATAAAGTCGAAGAACTTATGCACTGCAAATTCCACATGGGAGGATGATAATTTTATATATAAGGATCTAGAACTACTCAATGTTGGCTTGTTTGGGCCTGACCCAGGTTCAGAAGTGATTTAGCCAAACAAATCCCGAAACTACTGGCCCTTTCGGGAACAGTCCGCGGCGTCCGGACTAAGGTCTCACTCGAGGTAGTACGGGAGGGTGCTGGAAATAGGTTTCCGCACCTTAGGGATGTCTTGATGAAGTTTGGGAAGTTCGTGAACCGATCCTGCATGCTTGTGCTGCTCCACGCAGCTGTCTGACCTTCACATAGCTTTGTAAAGGGCGCGAAGAGGTGCTGTCTAGATCCTTTATCCTTACTGTGTTATATTATAGATCTAACTTAATTTTGTGGGCCCAGTAGTCTTATCAATCATTCAATCATTCATAAAAAGTGCGTGCAATTATAAATTGTAAAGAGATGCATAAGACTATAACAGAAGCATAAACACACAGATCTACAAGTAGATGCACAATATTTCAAAATCAACTTATCTTTTATTAACTTCTGTTGCATTACAATCCCAACTCCACCCTATGCACTCAGCTGTAGGGGTCCACATACACAGTTGCGGACTCTACCAGGCCTCACCGCACTTAGATTTAGAGCCTCTCTCTACTACTATGACCCAAGACTCAGACTTAAAAACTCAGAGCGAAATTTCGCATTCAAAAACCCATATTACTTAATATCAAGACTAAAAGCTGACTTCTACACTTAGAGCCTCGCTCTATTTATACATTCCCATGGTCTGCAGACCATGGGTAGGCTGACACATTCTATATTAAATTACAATATTTTAGGGTGGACAACCCTAGATTCTCACGCTTTGCGCCCACATTTCGCAGGGTCTTACATTACTTTTAACCAAAATTTGGGCTACAAGCCCCAAAAGTCTGCTATGGGGGGATCCGCTACCCAACAGGCCCCTAACACAATCATCGTGACTTGTCCTGAGTCACTCGGTTGGTGCGGTGATCTTTGCTCAGAGTCCATCCAGCAACTTCTATGCTTCGCTGACATCTGCCACACATTCCTCCATTGTCTGCTGTATCAATTGTGCACGACTCTTTGATGCATCGTTGTTAGACGCACCCTCTTGTCTTTGCGCATATGTATCCTACATTTGGGCTAGCTTCCCCTCGATCGTGGTGGTGACTGTGAACGCTTCCTCGAGCCAAGGCTAGATGTGTGCTTTAAGCCTTGCTTCTTTTTGGCATGTGGCATCCACCTGTTCCTTCAAAGCCTGGGCCTCCCTCATCTTGGCCAATCACTGAGTAAGGGCGACCGTCTGTGCGGTCCCCCAAACATTGTCATAGGCTTGCTACAACTCCTGTGCTTCTATCTCTAACTGCTGTAGCATTGGCTCCTCCTACAGTGAAGTGAGTGTGAAGAGGGACTGATTCAACAATCCTGTGCAGTCCTGTATAGTGTGCTTTATCACTTCCAACCCTGATTGAATGGCACGGTGGCACTTCTCTCGGACTTTCGGGGGTGTAGAGGGTTACGCCTTCAGTTGCAGCTCTGAAATCTACAAGTTCAGCTCCAACTAAACCTTTGCAGCCTCCTCCTGGGTCTTGCAGACTCCAACTGCTAGTTGATGAATCTTTTCTGCGGTGGGGAGTGCCGCTGGCATGGCCAAATTTGGTATGCTGCTACAAGCATCCTCCACAGCCTATTCTAATCGCTAGTTTTGTGCGACCAAGTTGTCGTGCTGCAGGCTGAGATGTTCTAAATTTAACTTTTGCTCACTTAAGACTTGGAGGGTGCGGCCCTCCCTGGTGCAAAGCTCAGCAGTTACCCCATCCTGCAACTGGTATAAGGTTTCTCTGGGAAGGGTGGCCAAATTCAACTCCCAACCCCTCATGTCACCTTTGGATTTTGCTAAGACGACACCTTCTAGTAACACCAAAGTGTTTGTTGTGCAGGCGCACAACATCTGCTCAGCTTCGGATGCACCTTCCGCAAGGTGTAGTGTCATCACTCCTAGGGGTCACACCTATAATGCCTGCAACTGAATTCTGAGTGCCCCCAACATAGTTGTCTGCTCCGTCATTAATTCTCAAGAGCATCCTTAGTGACATCGCGAACTGGTTCACCACTGTCAAGAAGGGCTCCTTCAGAGGTCTTCGTTGTCTTTGTCTTCTTCCGTGCGGTTGGCTTCTCTTGGATGCATGACCTCTTGAGTTGGGTTGATATTTTTGTACGTTCATCTGCCTCAGCCTCCCCCTGTATGTCCTGCTTCGCAGACATTTACTGACCTTTCCCAGTCTCTTTGGTGGGCGCGGTTGTGGTTTCTGTTGTCTCTGCTGTCATTGCTTGATCGGCTTTGCATTCGGTTTCAGAGTGATCTTCATCACCCCTAAGTCACCAATGATCCCCTTTAAATCCGTGATTTTTGTTGGGAAAAAATCTTGATATTCGTGGAGTAACTCGGCGATCTTATCCATTGTCGCATCATCCTAATAGTCCCCAAGCGTCGTGTACTTCGGCTCCGCATCTGAACCAATGTTTACTTTCTTTGTCTTTAGTGGCACAGTGATGTTGGGGTCCTCAATTGATGCTCCTCGAACTTCGCGACAGCCTTCAGTTTCTGGAATATTAATGTTTTGGGGGTCGTCATCATCCTCCCCTACTTGGATGTTATAACATTCTAGGGCACGGCTTAACTGGGTTGCCCATGCTGGTTGAACTACTTCCCATGGTTCCTGTGGTATTTTGAAGATGGTGGCTTTCACGGCTTGTAGTGCATCGTCAATAGTATCTAACCATCGGTCATGAAATGTGAATGTTAACGAAAATCCCTCGCGCAAAAGATCCCACTCACCCATACCATGTTGCAGTTCCATCTCGGTATACCAATTCATGGGTATGATAGAATAAATGTACCCATTCAGGCTGAGGCTCTTCTCCATAGGCCTTGGTCCATTTTGCAAGGTGCGTGCGCGGGTCATCACATCCATCATATTTATCTGCTAGCCATGGTTCTAGTTTCCCAAATCATAGTTGTATCATCCTCCTGCAGTTGCACCAATTCTCCAAATTTCCTTGATGTGTTGATGTTCCCCACCAATGTGTAGGTGTCGCACGCAGTGCCCACTTCAATGCATTGAACCGTTGTTGCTCCAGTACTACACTCGCAAACTTGCTTAAGAATTCATCCACCGCTGTCAATCCATCATTTTTCGGTAGATCTCGGGCCTGGGTTGTTACACAATGCAATGATCTAGTCATCATGTTGTAATTCAATGCTGTCACTTTGATCAGCCGATTGTGCCAACGTTCATCTTCTTCGTCTGAATCCGAGGTGTAGGAATCTGTATGCTCCCACTAGATCCTTCCATTTGCAGTTGGATTCACCCAATCCTGATCTCGTGTATTTATCTTATAGATACAGTCCAGCTCATCGTCATTTCCATCATCACGCATGGGTTCAGTGTAGCACACTCCTTCGGCTGGGTCTAGTGGAACTACTACGCGTAGGGACTTTTTCTCAAATATCATCTTCCACTTCTTTAGATTGATGACTCCATTCATATCAGTGGCCCAGTCTATTCCTAGCAACGCAGGGTAAGGGTTGCTGTCATCAACAATCTCTATCACCTCAAAGTACGTTTGCATGCTCGCACCTTCGATATCAACTATTATGCCTTGCAACCTCCACATGGGCAAGATCTTTTGTTGGTTTTCCATCTGTAATTGAATAGGGGACCACTACAATTGAGCCTGCCCATGCGTTCCCAGGTCTTCTTTGGTAACACATTCGCGTCCGAACCTAGGTCTAGAATTACCTGATCCATTTCATATTCACCAATCTGCACCATTAATCTCATCTCCCTCCTAGTGTGCAATGTATGCTTTCCTAGTTTCCAGACTACACGCAGTTCCCCTGACCCTGTGCACCTAGTTATCAACTCCTGTAGTCCTTTAACTACCTTATTATCATGCAACAATTTCATGCATGTCTCTAGAAAGGTAGTTAGCATAGAAGGATCCATCCCTGTCTCTGGTTGATCCTTACTATCTAAAGTAGAGGCCTCCGCGAAGCTCTTCTTAGCTTCCATAAATGTCTCCTTTGCGCATTCCAAGTCAAACTCAAGTTCCTTTGTAGGAGCCTTGCGAACCCATGTATCTTCCTTGGGCTACTTCCCCTTATCTTCCCCTGTGGTCATGCCGCTTCTAAGCACCATGTTCATGTTGGGGTCTTCTTCGCACGGTTCAGACCTCATCATTTGGATATTCTGCGTCGGAGTAGGCTGAAGTACCCCTTTCTTGTGCATATGTCGATCAACATAGGACAATCTACTGCTTCATGATCGAATTGAGAATAGTACGAACAAGATATTCTCGTTGGGTTGGTACAATCGCGAGTGTAGTACCCCGGTCCTCTGCAATTGTAACAAATTAACTGTCTGTGGCCCCTTCTTGGTCCCATTCCTCCTCATCCTCGACCTTGTCCCTAAAATCCAGTGCACGCCATCCTCGTGGCTGGGTCGAGGCCTCACGTTTTCATCTGCATTCAATATGTTGGGGTCCGATCCATTATTAACTCGTAGCTACAATAAGTATGCTCATCGTGGCCCATCAATCTACAAAAATTGCAAAATAGCTGCTAGGGAGTCTGTGTATACTTCTGCAATGAATGACAGTTGTCCGTCATGTGCTTTCCTCCTATCTGAAAAATCGCACACTAGAGTGTGGGTGCCCCACTTGGCCCTACCTGTGCCTCTGGTCTCAACGACATTGGTCCTCCTCCTGCCAAGTAGTTCGTGAATACTGGACAGTGGTCTTAGTCATGGCCCTAGCCTTTACATTTTATGCACCACATTTCTTCATGCGCCTCTAGCTGTGGCGCCCTATCCTGCTTCAAAATCTGCATCTCCAAGCATAGATTATGTAGTTGCGCGTGGATTTGCTGGACTCCTAACCCTAGATCCTATATCGGTGTTTCATGCAACCTCATTGCCATTTACAACGCTTCATCCTAGGTTTAAAGCTTCTATTGTGACAGCGTTGTCCTCAGGTGTTGTGTCAAAGACACCACAAACCATGAGCGGTCTTGCACATCCGTCAATGTCATATTAGCCTCGCGGATTGTACTCTTCAACCTCTGATCTAGATCCTAGGTGGTCTCACCTGGAAGCATCACGATCTCTTTAAATCCGATGATTGACTGTCTCTGATTTCGGCAGGCTAAATTCTCTGTTCAATGCATTCTGGATCTCTGTTATTCCTGCATTTTGGTGATCATTCGAGTCCTTGATATACCATGTCAACGCATGATCTTGTAGCGCATTGACCAATGTGTCCTTCTTAATGTTGTCATTCGTGACCCCTTGTGCTTCCCACACTACTCTTACCATGAACCAGAACTAGTTCGGATCCTCATTCCCTACTCCTCTGAATACAGGTAGCTTGATCGTGCTCACCATGCTGAACCGTGGGGGTGGTGGAGGTGGGGTGGGTGAAGATGGAGGTGAAGTAGGTGAAGCGGGTGATGGCGTAAGTGGAGGTGATAACTGCGGAATGCACTGCCTTATCAAACTGACCGCACTTCTCGAAGAAACCTGAGTGCACTCTTCCTCGCTCTCTCATGAAGGTGATATTAAAGGATTATTTCCTAATCCCTCGGTCTCTTTGTATATCCTTTCGCTCCACGTCGTTCCAAACATTAATGTATTCGCATCACCCATTTTTCACATAACATCATCTTAATCCAGGTGTTTAGGGATTTAATGTACCTACCTCGCGGTCCCTTGAGAAAACATAATTTTGCTTCGATATAGCTCACGGTTGTGTCTATCGTGAACTCAGTGATAAATCCCCCTCTTATCTAGTCAAGCCAATGATCCATGACTCACACGATCTTATCTTTTGATGCCTCTAGTCTGTGCACTAACTCTGGAGTCCACACTATCGGTTGATCGAGCTTATACCTTCCTTGGTTGTCGGCTAACCTCGCGATCCAATAATATAGGTTTGAAGAGAAGGACACGAAGAAGATCTCATGGATTTCAGTACATACGCAGTGATCTAGCCACCTCTTCTTGGATATTTGCAGAGTTTTGTTTTCCTATGCCACGAACTTGTGAAGTTTCTGATCCAACCACCCTTCAATTTCCTTCTTCGCAGGGTTCTAGTGTTCCGACATCAGACATCTCTTAGGTAGATCCCAATCCTGACAACAGAACCATTAGTTGGCTTGTTGGGGCCTAACCCAGGTTTAGAAGTGATTTAGCCAAACAAATCCCAAAACTACCAGCCCTTTTGGCAACAATCCCCGATGCGCGAACTGAGGTCTCATTTGAGGTAGTATGGGAGGGTACTAGAACCAGGTTTCCACACCCTAGGGATGTCTTGATGAAGTCTGGGAAGTTCGTGAACTGATCCTGCATGCTTGCGCTGCTCCGCTTAGCTGTCTGACCTTCGTGTAGCTTTGTAAAGTGTGCGAAGTGGTGCTATCTAGATCCTTTATCCTTACTGTGTTATTATTATAGATCTAACATAATTTTGTGGGCCCAGTAGTCTTATCAACCATTCAATCATTCATAACAAGTGCGCACAATTATAAACTATAAAGAGATGCATAAGACTGTAATAGAAGCATAAACACACAGATCTACAAGTAGATGCACAATATTTCAGAATCAACTTATCTTTTATTAACTTCTATTCCATTACAATCACAACTCCGCCCTGTACTCAGCTACAGGGGTCCGCGCACATAGCTACGGACTCTACTAGGCCTCTATGCACTCAGCTGCAGAGCCTCTCTCTACTACTATGACCCAAGACTCAGACTTACAGACTCAGAGCGAATTTTTTCATTCAAAAACCCATATTACTTAAGATCAAGACTAAAAATTGACTTCTACACTTAGATCCTTGCTCTATTTATACATTCCCATGGTCTATAGACCATGGGTAGGCCGACACATTCTATATTAAATTACAATATTTTAGGGTGGACAAAGCTAGACTCTGGCGCTCCGCGCCTGCATTTCACGAGGTCTTACATTACTTTTGACCAAAATTCAGGCTACAAGCCCCAAAAAGCTGCTATGGGGGGATCCAATGCCCAAAACGCAAGCATTGAGGACAACATGTTTTGAAGGAGAGGGGCGTGTTGGGTCCCTATACTACTATTGTAACCCCTTATTATTATTAGTGCAACCCCCTTATTGTATTATTGTGCCCATATAGTCCTAGTTTTTTAATTATTAAGCCCCATATAAGCCCACTATTGTTATTGTTGTGCCCCTACAATATTATTATTATGTAGGCTCTGATTGTATTGGGACCCTTTAGACTCCTATATATAGAAAGGAGGTCTTGTGATTTGTATCATCCAAGAATTGTTCATTTGTGTTATGTAAAGGAGGTTTCCCCCTCAAAGAGGCTTATTTTTAAGTTATTGATCATATTTTTAAGTTATTGATCTATCTTTTCTATCTTTTTTTGAGCTGGTTTCATAACATCTCCTGCGAAAAACAATCAAAATTCAGAAATTAAAATAAATTTGGTGCACAAAATAGAATTTAAACCACTACTCAACAAATTGTTAAATTAAAATCTAAAACAATTCTCATGCCACGATTGCTTCAAATGGATCATATCAGCCTTTGAGTATTGTTGGGAATGAATTATTGACAATAGTTTTCTCCAGCCGATGAAATTTTCCCAAATCAAAATAGAAAAATTATTTTTTTTGTTGCAAATTCATCACTTTGTCTTCTACTGATTTTTTGCGCTATTAAATGACTAACTCTACTAAACTTAACATTCCAAAATTTTCCTCCTCGATCTTAGCTTTCCAACGAGCTATTATGGGCCTCATTTGGCCAAGTAAAAATCCAAGTATGCTTCTCCAAAGTTGAAGTGTCAAAACTACCAGAATTACTAAAAAAATACAATTGTTAATTAATTATATTTATTAATTAAATATACACAAATTATTAAACTAATTTATAGTTAAAATTAATTAAATTAGTTAGTGGTTAATTTATTTACAAATTAAATGTTATAAAAATATTATATTTAAACTAAAAACAAACCAAAATATTTCATACCAAACAAAACCTTGCATGTCATCAAAGTTGAATGAAGGATTGACATTTGGCATCAGGGGTTATTAATCTCAGAGGTCTTTTCGAAAATTCCTTGATACATATAGAAATTGATATGCCGATATCGATTCTAATAGACCATCAGAGATATGCCATAGAGTAATATTAGAACTTATGGATTCATCAAAGGTATGAATAATATCAGAACCTCAGAGGTGTAAGAATATCGGAATATCAAAAAAAGATGATTTGGCCAAAATTTATGAAAATGGTCCTCATTATTATTACAAAATAATAATTTAAAAATGGGGGTGTTGTGATTTCACCACAACAATGGCGACACACGGGGAAGAACCAATTAACTTTGGTTAAAATATGATGAACTTCACTTTACCCAAAGGTTAAAAATGATGGAATCTATCAAGTCATCAAATAGTAAAACCTTTCCAAGGGTCCCATTAATGAATTAAGCCATATAGGTTTAAAAAGATAATTAATCAAGGCAGACTAATTCTAACGTTATGAATCCAAATTATAAGAAGTGTTTAATATTTAATATTACCTCGTATGAAAAAAATAGAAGAAGGTTAGATAGGAGTTTTTGTTAAAGCATATATCCATCGATACGAATGCTATCTGACATTGTTTTGCTACCAATGAACTTGGTCAGTGAGAGTGTCCATAACCTCAAGGAGTTTACTTGTATTTCTCATGCTTCCCCTTTTGATCACCCTTTTGATAAGCACATTTGTGAGCTAATTTTATGATGTATATGAGTGAAAGATGTTGGATGGTAATAGACACTTATGTTAATTGATATAATACTTCCATAATTTCAACTCCCATATCTTTCCCCTCGACTATTCATTCATAGATTTTATAAGTGGAGGTATGGGAGATATCCATTGAGTTAAACTCGGGCCATTTCTTTCCTTGAAATGGTGAACTACATTACTTTGAAAGGATGTTCCTCCATGGAAAATATTTAAAGCAAGAGGGCTTTAGGATTCCATAAATATAGACCTTTAAGGTAAATGAAATTCATTGAAGTAGACAGAGTAGAAATTTCCCATGTATGCCATCCAATGTTGGGTGATAAAAATTCCTTTTACATAAATTTTGGTGGAGTCACTAAGTCAAAACAATAACCAATAGCGAAAAGGAAAAGAAAATTCCAAACTAAAGTGAAAAAAAACTCATCAAACTCCAAAAATGTCAAACATGGAAAGGAGAACTGGAAGGAAAGCATAAATTAATAGAAAACCTCAACAAGACTAATTATAAAAATGTCTCAACAAAGAGTAAAATAAGACAAGCATGAGTACTCGTCTTATGTTGATATTTTAGTAAATTATATCTTGCAGGGTTATCACAAAATTAGGCTCACAAACCATAAAGTGAATAGCATTCATGAGGTAAATGAGAAGTTTTTTTCCTTTGCAAATTTTATAGTTTCAAAACAAAGCCTGCATGAAAACATCTCAACAATTTTTTAACAAAACCAATGATTATGAAAAAAATTGAAGTTTCAAGGATGTTGAAGAAAGTGTAACTAGGTTCATTCTTCATAATGACATGACCTTTGTAAACGGTGTAATAAAAGGAAATAAATTATTTTTGTAATATTGCTACATGGGTTTCATGAGCAAGAAAGTGTCACTGGGTGAAAGACTTCTTCTTGATGTCTTTAGGATTTATTTATATATATCAAAGAGTCATATCATGTGTATAGAAATTGTTCATGAGTTTATTTAAATGTGTACAAGTCTTCAAAGTTGTGTAACATCCCTCCAAGACCAAGATCAATACCTCAAAAGCAAAGTATGCAAGCTATGCAACGAAGAAATCCTCATGTTGGCTCCAAAAATGAATTAAAAGGAAATTATTGAATAAATGGAAGTCATGCTGACTTGGCTAAAATGATATGTCGGTTCATGGTTCACGTCAGCTCAAATAAATGACACTAACCACTATAAATATCCATGAAGGGACAGTGCAAAACATACAAGGAAAAATCTTGAATATTTCTCTCTGAATTTTTTGAGTGACTAAGGAGCAGAAGATCTGCATTTTTAATGGGATAGATCTACGGTTCAGTTGCCTCCTTGGATGGGTATAAGGAGCAACAAAACCTAGATTAATTTGATCTCGGCATACCTGTGAGGATCTCAGATGAATGCAGTAGTGAAGATCTCGGTCGAAGTTGCAGTGTGGATGCATCTTGTATAGCAGTCCTGTCATGTATACTTCAGATACATCGAGGAGCAGACAGGACCTTGGTTGGATGGTTATCCTCGGCATAAGAATTTCTCCATAGTCCTGGTAAGCTGCAATATTAACATGATTAGTCTCGAATCCATACCCATCTCATCAATCTCATGATGAAGATAATTCAAGTGATGTCTTTGTTATAGTCTCACCATAATGCGAAGCAGTGACAAGGGTTACAAGTTATGATAAGGGTTTCAATGGTGTAAGATCTTGCAGGTTACAGTGACATCACAACAGCATATAATTGTTATCCTACTAATCATTTTGATGATGAGAGGTGTAACACTTCTTGTTAACATTCCAGAACAGTGAAGTATTTGTTGACATATATCTCAGTAGTATACTTGTGTGAAGGTATTGCAGAGTTGCAGCAATAGTGACCTTAACTAATGGTACTTCAATGATGATCTTAGTAAAGGAGCAAGGATGATCTCAGTGAATTTGCAGTAGTAGTAAGTATAGCAACAGTAATAAGGATGACCTCAGCAGTCAATAAAGGAAAGGATTGATGATCTTGGTCTTAGAGAGGCAGAGTGTGTCAAGGGTGATGGTCTTGGTATTCGTCAATGGAATCTCTATAAGAATAATATTGCATATGTTTTCCTCTCCAAGAGGGAGAGGTTTTGGCCCTGGCAGAAAGCCAAATACTTTTGTTCTCATCTCTTTTCGTTTTGATATTAGTTTGATGAAGTAAACACACACACTAATAATGAATGGAACATTAAGCTAAGATAAATTGTTTAAATACTTCACAAATTGTTGTCATGTTAAAGAAGAATCACCCTTAATTATGATTTCCCTAGATTCTTCAACATGGTATCAGAGGGATTGTTTCACTAGTCAAGGAAAGGGGTAGAAAAGAGTCATTTATAGGTCAAGGCATCAAACTAGCTGAAGGATCTACAATCAAAGAACAAGACCTAGATTCAAGAATAAGTCTACATCATCAAATATACAACAAAGGGTTTGAAGGACAACAATCAAAGCATGAAGCAGTCATAGCAATGAATTTGGTGACTCCCACAGTTTTGATCTATACCAAAGTGATCTCAATCATTTCACAATGGCATGATATCAACATACACATGATTGAATTACTTCTATAAAGAGAATAGTCTTGACAACTCGAATTGTCAAAAACTTGATAATCAAGGGCATACAGAATTAGACCATGGGTCTCACTACACTTCAGTCATAAGTTGCATGGACAATACTCGATGTAGAATGAAGATTCTTGCTGACATGACCATAATAACTCTGTCTGATGAGTCTCTATACATCATGGTAATCAACCTCAAGCCAATGCTGCAATGATCAAATATTCAAGATAATTATTTTTGAAGAATTGAAGATAAGCATCAGCAAGGATCCTATCCGGAGGAAGCATCAATGCATCTACCTCAAAAATAGCCAACATGATCAAGGTGAAGATCTTGTCTTCACATATCAAGTAAGTATCTTTTATTCTATAATCAATTTTGGTTCATTGACTTCAACATCGCAAGAAGATCTATGGGTTAGGTGGGTCATCAAAAGTTCTTGTAGTAGGATTGATAGAATCATTATGAAGAAGTGAAGTCAATACATCAAGGTCTCCTTTGAAGTCATGAGAACTCTTAAGGTTCTATGAATTAAGAAAGAAGACATAAGAAGGTTACATGAAATACTAGAGGATATACTCTCTTAAAGGAAGTATATAAGATTCCAAAGAATGAAGAAATATCTTCATGAAATCTCAATTGAGAGATCAGAGCAAATGATGAATAAATAATCATCATTGATAAGAAAGGTGAAAACTGTCTACAAACAAGAAGGTCACCTCTGTAGAAAATATGTGATAGGTTAACCCGATAATGCAATATAAATCAAAGTAGAATACTATAACCTACTTCTACTATCAATTTGTGGAAGCTTAAATATCAAACTGAACAATATAACCAGAAGAAGAAGAATCAATGGCATAATACACATGAAAATACTTTGGGGAAGTCTCAGATAAAAAACCCACACTATTGTATTATCATACATGGTGGAAATACATAGGAATTATACAAAGCCTTAGCGCTCACATCTAGCCAGATCTCATTACAATCCTTATAGATGCTCACAGGTAATCTTGGCTTCTCTCCAGCCTTCCTCTCTACCCTCCAATCTCCTATTTCCTTGCGTTGTTCCTTGTGGATGATTAGCCTTCAAAACTATGAAATCCTCAAGGATGAATCCTTGAATGCATGCATGAGTTTTCTCCATGAGAAAACATATGCAACTGATAGTACACTATCCTTGAACATTAATCTCAACTAGGTCTTTCTTGGAATAGACATGCATGAGTTTCTGATGAGGGAATCTTCAGTTAACTGGAGTAGCACTAGTTGAGTCCATTAATGCATCAACTGACTATTAGTTCCTCAAACATTTTGGAACTAATTTAACTGGACTTAACTCAGTAACTGAGTTAACTAATTACAACTCAAATATAACTCAATCTTATCTCCTTAATTTACAAGATAACTATTGCATGACTTCAGAAAGACTTCTAACTTGAATTTCTCCAACTAATTAATTTAAAATAAATTAATTAATTATTTCCAAGTAGCTGTTAAGACTAAAATAGATTTTAAGTCACAATTTAATTCAAGGAAAAATTAAATTGGAATATTCATGTTGCCATATGTCAACACTTCCTCTCAACAAGAAAGGGATTATCTACCACCGCGATCCTGTCCCTATGGAACTCGAATTTACACTTTGACAATGCCTTTGTCAAAATGTCAGCATCTTGCTCCTCTGTCGAAATATATTGAAACAACATGATCCTCCTCACCCTGTCAAAAGCCATGGGCAACAAATCTTGCCTTATGCTTCTCCACACTACCATCAGTAGCTTGCTTTACCTTGTAAAGCCAACGGGAACTCACAACTGACTTGTTCTTTGGTCTCAGAACCACATCCCAAACACTATTACGAACTACGGAGTCATACTCCACCATAGCATCAACCCAAATCAGCTGTTGCATTGCTTCCTCAAAGGAAGATGGCTCAGTCTCAACACATTCCCTAGCAAGGGCCATGTATCCAGTGTACCTCTCAGGTGACCTCCTCTGTCTGCGCTGAGAAGATGGTGCTCCCACATTCTCTCTCGCATCCTCCAACAATTTGTCAGCTTCTCTTGTGCGCTTCCATCCATCTCTGGAAGACTCTGCTTGAGTGGATGTCTCCACTCTTGGAACCTCTGCATGCGGCTGCTTCGCATCAGTCTAAGGCTCCTCCTCCTTAGGAACCAAAAGTTCCTCCATAGCCTGTAGTTGGAGCTCCCTCTTAAGGGAAACTTGCATGGCCTTCTGCTCATGAGATCTCTATGACCCACTGTCCTTCGACTGGTAGGCAAGTACACCCGATAGTTGTAAGGTGTATCAATGTACCCCACAAATATCCCTAACTCCGTTGTCGGCTCAAGCTTCTTCCATGCATCCTTTGTCACATGGCAATATACCTATGAGCCAAAGATCTTTAAGTGACCCACATCTAGTTTCTCACCGGAGAAAGCTTCCTCTGGTGTCTTCATCCCAAGTATGTGATGCGAGCTTCTATTCTAAAAATAGACCACTGTGTTACATGCCTCAGCCCACAATTGAAGTGGTAGGCCTTGGTCATGCAACATTTACCATGCTACCCCTACAATAGTTTTTCTCTTCCTCTCGACCACCCCATTCTGTTGTGGGTTATGAGGTGCTGTCAACTCTCGTTTAATTCCCTTCGCTGCACAGAAGTCCTTAAACTCTTGAGAGACATATTCTCCACCATTGTCGCTTCCCAAGGCCTTGATCTTCTTCCCTGACTCTTTCTTGACAAAAGCTTTGAACTCACAAAAATTTGTGAAAGTTTGATCCTTCTTCTACATGAAATAAATCCAGCATTTACGAGCATAGACACCAATGAAAATTATATAATACCTTTGCTTCACTGTGGATGCCATCAAGAATGGTCCACACAAATCAGTATGAACTCGCTCTAAGATAGCCTCTTCTCGACTGTCTTGATCATGAAAGGAAGACTCGGTGTACTTTCCCAAGGTACAACCTTTTCATGTGTCAACTTGCTCAACTTTAGCTTTGGGAAGTCCTATAGATATCTGTTGCATTATCTTCAAAGCCCCATGATGCAAATGGCCCAACCACCTGTGCCACAACTCACCAATATCTTGGCTTTGCACAAATTCTGCTTTCATACTCAATGTTGCACAATCATCTACCTATATTTTATAGAGATTCTTCACTCGAATCCCTATCCTCTTGGTCTAACCTGTGGCTATGTGTCTTAGGAACACCTTTCCTTTACTAAATACAACATCGTAGCCTTTTTCCTCCAACATCATGACTGATACCAAGTTCTTCTTCAGTCCAAGCACATACATCACATCTGCCAAGGTGAGAGGAGCTCCATGCTCCCTCTGAAAAGCAACCGTGCCCACTCCTGAAACACTATACCTTCCATCATCACCCATCTTTAAGTGCATCTTGAGATCTTTCTCCTCCAAGGCACTGAATAAGTTTTTATCACCGGTGATGTGGAATGAGGCTCCACTGTCAAGATACCAGACACAACCCATCATCGATGGCACCATGCATGCAATGAGGGTAAAGTCCATTTTGAACTAAGAGGCTAATGCCTCACCTTCCAATCCTTTCGAGGATCACTTCTTGGACTTCTTCGATGGGCAATTAATCACATAATGTCCCATCTTGTGACAATTAAAGCATCTTCCTTTAGACATGTCACCCTTCTTCCCTCCATGAGAAGAATTTGATTTGAAATGGGGAGCCTTCCCCTTTCCTTTCCTTTCCTTATTTGCTAAGGCCCGGTTTTCTTCATCATCATTCTTGGATGAAGAACCATCTCGTGTGCTCCTCCTGATCTCCTCCTGCATAAGATTTGACCACAATCGTTCCCAATCCGTCAGTTTCTCCCTTCCATTCATAGAGTCCTGGTAGTTATTCCAACTCTTTGGAAGGCCAAGGAGAGTGAGGCTCACCATATCATCATCGGCAATAGTTATTCCCACACTGCCAAGCTCATCTCTACAGGTGGTGAGCTTGTTCAGATAAAAGGAAATAGTATCGCCCTTCTCCATCTTGATTCCTCGAAGCTTATCCTTGAGCGCTAACTTCCTATGGTCACTACTGTTCTGGTAGAGGTCCTTCAATGTATTCCACATTGAAAATGGGGTATCCTTCCCATGGAGATGTGAGGCAATATGGTCTTGAGCTCCCTCAAGGATGATCCATATCACCTTCGCCACACACTTCTTCCACTCAACCAACTCTTGTGCATTAGTTGAAGTTGGCTTTGGGATTTCTTGATCAATGAATTCCTTCAAGCCATTGTCTTCTAATACAGCCTCCATTCTATCTTTCCATGCTATGTAATTCAAGCTACCTTCCAAGGCATACTCGATTCTCAAGCCATAGAACGCCATTGGCCGACCTTGCAGTATGATATGAATTCGATTTTCACCTGCAACTCCGAATTTCAAACTTCGAATTCTCTTCTCAGTATACTGTTCACAGCTCTGATACCATATAGAAAATATGGTGGTAGGTTAACCCGATAATGCAATATAAATAAAAGAAGAATACTATAACCTACTTCTACTATCAATTTGCGGAAGCTTAAAGATCGAGCTGAACAATATAACCAAAAGAAGAAGAATCAATGGTACAATACACATGACAATACTTTGGGGAAAGTCTCAGATAAAAACCCCACACTATTGTATTATCATACATGGTGGAAATACATAGGAATTATACAAAGCCTTAGCTCTCATAGCTATCCAGCTCTCAGTACAATCCTCACAGATGCTCACAAGAAATCTTGGTTTCTCTCCAGCCTTCCTCTCTGCCCTCCAAGCTCCTATTTCCTTGTGCTCTTCCTTATGGATGATTAGCCTTCAAAACTGCGCAATCCTCAAGGATGAATCCTTGAATGGATGCATGAGTTTCCTCCATGAGAAAACACATGCAGCTGATAGTACACTGTCCTTGAACATTAATCTCAATTGAGTCTTTCTCAGACTAGACATGCATGAGTTTCTGACAAGGGAATCTTCAATTAACTGGAGTAGCACTAGTTAAGTGCATTAATGCATCAACTGACTGTTAACTCACTATTAGTTCCTCAAACAATTTGAAACTAATTTAACTGGACTTAACTCATTAAACTGAGTTAACTAATTACAACTCAAATATATCTCAATCTTATCTCCTTAATTTAAGGGATAACTCTTGCATGACTTCAAAAAGACTTCTAACTTGAATTTCTCCAACTAATTAATTTAAAATTAATTAATTAATTATTTCCAAGTAGCCATTAAGACTAAATTCGATTTTAATTCAAGGAAAAATTAAATTGGAATATTCTCATTGCCATATTTCAACAACCTCAATCAACAATTTGTGGTCTCTATGCCAGAAAGAGAAGGACACTATGTGCAAAGGAAAGGTTGGCAGGACAGTACTATGAAGGATTATGAAAAGGTATTCATATCATTTGAAAGATAGAGGAAAGGAAAGAGGGAGTAATAGATCTCCAGTATGAGTGAGATGGTGTCCCTCTCAAAATGATCATATTAGAAGTCCTTGTAGATATGATCATCATAAGAATATGCATCGTGGCATCATGAAAATAAGAGCTCGTATGAATCATGAAGGATATAGCTCTTGGAAATATCATTGTACATTAAAGGAAAGGAAGAAGTCATCCAGGACAAAGGAATTATTTGTCATATGCGGATATACCAAATCTTGAAGATTCTCGAATGGAAATCTCAGCAGAGGATCCCCTAAGACTGGGAAGGAAACAAATGCTTCATCAGGAATTCCAACTTATGGAAATCATGAGATGAAGGATTGATGACATAATGATGCAGATCAAGGGATTGAAGATCCATTCAATCAAGAAAGCTACTGAAAGTAGTGTGAAGGGAAAATGAGGTATGTATGCTTGTATTTGATATTATAATGTCATGATATATGGTTGCAGGTAAAATGGACTGAGCATGATCAAAAGGGAAAGGATATCCTCCTCTGAAATGATGCAGAAAGACATAAGTCAAACTAGATGAAATCAACTTAATATCTCCTCATAATGAAATTTGAGGTTGTTGATTACAATTGAAGAACTTTGAGAGATCCTAGGAATGAAAGACATGAGGATGGAAGAGATCATGAAATATGTAACCATGATAAAGGAAATCGACATCTAGAGGATCAGGAAGACTTGACTAGGAAATCTCCTAGAATGATGTGAAGACTCTGATAAAAGCATGAAAAGGTGAAGACCCTTGACAACGAATATCATTGGGACATGAGTCAACATGTATGCAGGATGTTGATACCTACAAGAAGATGTCACTGGAAAAAGGCCATCACCAAAAGATAATATGTGATTTGTTTTTAGTGTCTGACCTCTTGAAAAAGACTCGTTATGTGTTCAGGGCCAAGATAAGGAGAATTGTGAAGGATGTCACAACTATGTACCTTGTGAATCACCATTGAATAAAAGGTGAATATAGATGGCCTTATGAAGGAAGCCCTAGATGTAAACCCAAGGAGGATGCTTTCCGAGAAAGTAGGAATGACATGAGGGAGGAAAGTGATGGATGGTTGAACCCTACATGTGAAGAAATTGATGACATCGAAGTCTTGGATCAATAGTCAAGTAGAAGACCCTATAAAGCACTGATGATAGAGTCCTTGGATAAGAGGGAGCTCTGGGACATTCCTATGAGTAACGGAACTCGAGCAAGTTTCTGAGTGAAGAGAAACTTGGAACTCGTCTCTGGTTAAGAGGGAGAGTTAGACATGACATTATTGTCTTCAGTTTGGAAGAAAGAATGGAGGATTGCGTAATCATTTGGCATATGACACTCTTTGAGGATGTGGTAGGACATCCAAGACAAGAGTTGGAAAGAGGACCAATATTCTTGAGGGTTGGGAACCCAAGATGAGAATAGTCCTAGTAGGGCATACTCAGAGAACACCTGGGTGGGTATGACCCTAAGAGTGACAATGATGATGTGTGTCTATCATTCATTGGTCTCACCAACATTGTGCTCTGATCTAAGTGAGAGATGGAGCGATTAGTCAAGGCCTTTCTATATGGAAACAATGTTGGTTGAAATGATGCTATAACAGATGGATTTGCAAATCCCATTCTTCTTATGAGAAATTCTTCAAATTGAGAATGACCAAATACCATTATGAATACCTCCCTAGTTAAGAGGGAGTGTTGAAGAAAGTGTAACTAGGTTCAGTCTTCATAATGACATGATATTTGTAAACAATATAATAAAAGGAAACAAATTAATTTTGTAATCTTGCTACATGGGTTTCATGAGCAAGAAAGTGTCACTAGGTGAAGGACTTCTTCTTGATGTCTTTAGGATTTATTTATATATATCAAAGAGTCATATCATGTGCATAGAAACTCTTCATGAGTTTATGTAAATGTGTACAAGTCTTCAAAGTTGTGTAACAACCATCCAAGACCAAGATCAATACCTCAAAAGCAAAGTTTACAAGCTATGCAACGTAGAAATCCTCATGTTGGCTCCAAAAATGAATTAAAAGGAAATTATTGAATAAATGGAAGTCATGTCGGCTTGGTTAAAATGACATGTCGGTTCATGGTTCATGTCAACTCAAATAAATGACACTAACCACTATAAATACCCATGAAGGGCCAGTGCAAAACATAAAAGGAAAAATCTCGCATATTTCTCTCTGAATTTTTCGGGTAACTAAGGAGAAGAAGATCCATATTTTTGGTTGGATGGATCTAGGGTTCAATTGCCTCCTCAGATGGGTATAAGGAGTAGCATAACATAGATTAATCTGATCTCAGCATACCTATGAGGATCTTGGATGAAGTAGTGAAGATCTCGGTCAAAGGTGCAGTGTGGATGGATATCGCATAGCAGTCCTGGCATGTAGATTTTTGATACCATGGAGGAGTAGACAAGACCTCGGTTGGATGGTTATCCTCGGCATAATAATGTCTCCATAGTCCTGGTAAGCCGCAGTATTAACATGGTCAGTCTCGGATCCATAACCATCTCGACATTCCCATGATGAACATAATCCAAGTGATGTCTTTGTTATAGTCTCAGCATAATGTGAAGTAGTGACAAGGGTTACAATCTATGATAAGGGTTTCAATGGTCTAATATCCTACAGGTCACAGTGACATCATAGAAACATATAGTTGTTATCCTACTCTGCATTCCAAAGGTGTAACACTTCTTTTTAACATTCCGGACAAGCGAAGTATTTGTTGACATATATCTCAGTAGTATACTTGTGTGAAGGTCTTGCAGTGTTGCAGCAATAGTGACCCTAACTGATGGTGCATCAATGATGATCTTAGTAAAGGAGCAAGGATGATCTCAATGAATTTGCAGCAGCAGTAAGTACAATAGCCATAATAAGGATGACCTCAGCAGTAAACAAAGGAAGGGATTGATGATCTTGGTCCTGGAGAGGCAGAGTGTGTCAAGGTTCATGGTCTTGGTATTCATCAATGGAATCTCTATAAGAAGAATTTTTCTTAGGTTTTCCTCTCCAAGAGGGAGAGGTTTTGGCCCTGGAAGAAAGCCAAATACTTGCGTTCTCATCTCCTTTCATTTTGATAGCAGTTTGATGAAGTAAGCACACACAGTAATAATGAATGGAACTTCAAGCTAAGATAAATTGTTTAAATACTTCACAAATTGTTATCATGTTAAATAAGAATCACCCTTAATTACGATTTCCCTAGATCCTTCAAAAGGGACTCCCTGATTTAGATGATTTTAAACATTATAACTACTCTCCCAAAATTTTGAAAGCAAACGACAAGGAAAATGAATGCCAAATCTGAGCAAGCAGGGGTGTGAAAAATTCTTAAATACTTGCAAAACGGAATTTATATCGGAAAAAACTAAAACAAATCTAAAACAAAAATGGAAAAGGATGAAAATGGGCATCTGAAGCTTACCATTTGAAGAATCCCATTAAAATTTTACCTGAGAAATATTGTTTTCTCCATCAAAAGATAAATTCTTCTTTAAATTGGGATTAAAAGCATGAAAAAGTTATATTCTATGAAATTTCATTGGCCCAAAACTTATTAAATCTAAACTAAAGCAAGCAGTAAAGCTAGGAAAATAATGATTCATATTCAAGGAATCTGAATAAAATTCATCAGAAATGAAAATGAAGATGTGCTTCTTTAAGAATTGTAGCGACGATTGTTCTCTTTGTTTTTTCATATTTCATATCCACTCCATGGTTTTCATAAACTCTCAAAAATCAAGACCAAGTCCCAATCTATGTGACGCATATGTGTAGATGGAGAGGACTTGAATCTTTGCATGATAAGTGTGGAGCGATATATCAAAAGTAAGAGGACCACCAGAGAATTCAAACATAAATTGATATGATCCATTACCTTTACCTGTTCCAAATTTCCTTACCAGTTGGTTGCATCATCATAGTGGCTGCTCAAGAGTGTCTTTGAAAAGAAAATGAGGATGCACACTATAAACGACTGGGATGATGAAATGAGAATCCAATAGTAAAATAAAGACAAAAATGGAAGTGAGCTACAAGTGATGAATTTTTCATTAACCAGGAAGATTTCCAAGTAGAGTAAGAAGAGGCACAACAATTCATGTGAGTTCCAATAAAGGAACAACAATAAGATCCATGAGCACACACCTTGATGAATGGATATCCCAAAAGTCACTAAGTCATCTCGAGGAATAGATGCTTGGAAGTTTGTTGAAATTACAATTATAATTAAAAAAACATCCAAGTTTTTGAGTACTAGGGTAACATGGAAGTGAACGTGAAGATACAAAGATAAGAAAAGAGGACTCCAAGTCAATATAATGGTAAATCATACTATATAGTAATGGATGAATTGACGAGAGGCCAACAAGATTATATTAGTCCAATATCTCACCAATCTGAAAAACTAAGAAGCATCACAAAAGAAATGGAAATCTCAGAAGAATGAATAACAGAAGATCAAAATTCTAAGATTTACCATTTAGAGGCTCTAAGTTGGAAGAAAGAAACGTGACTAAAGCGAATGAATGATAATGAGCGTAGTGTAATGGTTCAACTCAACTCAGCAAATATAAGATTTAGAATGGGAAAAGTTGGATAGGAGCACTTTTTGCAACTCCCTGCAATAGTTTTTGTGCTATTTTCCTTTTCTTGTAGGATCTTTGGTTAAATATGTGAAATGTAGGAAGCTACAGTCCTGTGACAAATCTAGACAAGAAGAGGCCAAGCATTCAATTTCAGCTACATCAACGCAAAGCGAAATATGATTCTTGACTAATCTCGAAAATTTGCAAAAGCAAAGAAATATGAACATAAGCATTAATATAGAGCTAAAATCATAAATATTTATGATGAGAAAGAAAAATACTTCCATGAACATGTCGCAGGTTTAAAAGACTAATTGTTCTCTTATTTCTAAAGCTAATTAAATTTTATAATAAAAATCAAGTCTCCAAATCAAGCCAATGAAGACCTGTAAAAGAAGAAAATCAAAAATAATGAGTAAACTATCAAAAGAGAAAACTAACAACAAATGAAGATGAACATATATATGCATACTTGGAAGAGTCGAATTGTAAGAATACCTTATAGATCTTGCCATTCTCCCATGTATTATCTTCAATTTGGCATATATTCAAAATTATATACTTATTCAATTTAAATTAACTACGAAGTAGTGAGCTATTAATTTGTATCCACTTCATATTGAAGCACAAGAGTGGTGGAAGAGCAAGAGATGCAAATGAGATCACTTAGAGCTGCTTGAGAAATTACTGTTTCAAAAGTACCTAGCTATAATGGAGCGAAATAAACAAGTGCATCATAAGCATGAACATGATCTGCAAATATTAGATGATAAATATGCTCTGAACCACTCTTTACCAAAAATCAAGTGAATATTAAGGTAAATGTTTGGGCTTCATTACCTATTTATTAGAAATCAACAATATTAAAATAAATAAAAATAGGAAAGAGAAATATAACTAAACTAATTATATTCCTAATCTAACTAACTAAGAAAGTATATGACTAAGTATACTCATACTTCCAATGAAGCCACTCTCTCAGTTTTATTTATGCACTAATGAAAATATCAAAAATCAACAAAAATAAAACTGCAACTAAATTATTAAAAGGAAAACTCAACCTACTATTTACATCAAAATTTGGCAAAATAAATTTATTTACAAAATTCATACCTTGAAATTCTTCCAACCATATGCCTACAGGATCATAAAAATCAACATGTATTTCAGTGAATGATTGGAATATGTTCAAAGGAAGAGGAAACATCAGGGCAAGCTTGAATGATATATTTTCAAATATTGAACCCTACTAAAAACTAACAAAATCAGAAATCATATTGAAAACTGGAATTTCCAAATATTTTCCAAATGAATCAACAAAGTATGAATGAACATTTACAATATTTCTACAAGTGTTCCATTATTGACCAAAATGTAATGATGCACTCTCAAGAGCTTGAGTTTGTGAAAAACTCATTTGGAAATCATAAATAAATTAGCCAAACATGATTATGAAATAAAATTTCAAAATAAGTAGTCGATGTTCATGCTTGAAATTTTGGAATTGATTTTCATATAATCTTATTAATGTACCTGATGAGTGTTGAGAGTTTGAATTCTCAAAGTGCCAGTACAATGTGCTTAGAAATTTAAAAATGAAATTTGAAAGAAAAACAAACTCAAATTGGGGAAAATGAAAATGAAGCAAATTCAAATTTACATTAATGTTACAAATAATGGTACAACATGGTTGGGATTCATTTGCAAAATTTTCCTTCCCACAAGTGTCAACAGAAATTATGAAGTTAAAATTATTGTTTGCATTCACTTGCGGGGATGAGAAAATTTCAAGATTATGATTTAAAAAGGCTATCTCATCATTGTATGAATCATAAATTGGAATGGAGTCATGACTACTGAAATCACTATGATGATTTTGAGAATGAGAATAGACCGAAATTATTTCTTGATTAGTGTTCTTTTGATCTTCAAAAATAGATTTTCTTAAGGAATTAGGAATATGAGAGTCAAACAAAACCATTTCTGAAGAGAGAAGAGGCTCAACGTTCTCATACATTAAGTCATCATCATAAATAATTTTGTAAGTGTTATATTCCCTTGAATAATGTAAATCAGAACTAGGTGGGTAATTAAATTCCAGATTGAGAGAATTTCTAGGATAATTGAAAATATTATTGATTGAATTTTCTCTACCCATATCAGAAGTAAACAATAATTCATCATTAATGACAATTCCTCTATTTCCTAAAATTAAATTTGTGTTCAAAGGGACTTCTAATTGATTATGAATTATATTATTGTTGCTAAAAATATCGGGATAGAGACAAAAATAAGAAGTTGAAGATATATACCTGAAATTTTCTCTATGTACAATGATTGCTCATTTCCAAAATAGACTCTTCCACATTTTTTCCATTGCACAATTCATATTGTTGATCAATGTCTTGAAAAAAATCAGATTTACCAGATGTTTCAGTGATATGAAAATTATTGATGGTAGGTTGTTTTGAAGTTTGGGATTTATTACCAGCAGAAGAATATTCTAAATTAGTTGTAGCAATTTGTAAGTTGCTGATGTTCTTTAGCTAATATGCTTGTTGTTGATTTAGTTGTCATTGAATTACATGATGTTGATTGTTGTTAGTGAACTGTGTATCTTGCTGATTTTCCAATTCATTAGATATGGCAACATTATTTAAATTCATAATGGATCTGAAAACAACATCATTTAATTGAGCAACAACAAAAAATTCTGATTGAGATTGATGAGCAGTATTTGCAATTTCAAGTTGTGGATTATTGAAATTGTTATTTTGAGCAATCGATTCTTTATCAGCAATGGATGTGCTTTCTGGCTCTTCATAATCATCATAGGACAAAGACAGTAAATGTATTAACCATCCAATTAATTGGAGTCGAGGAGGAAAATTTTTGGACCGATATTGAATTAAAGTTAATTTAAATCTAATGTGAAAATAATCTAAAGACTCACCTTCCATCCTACACAATTCTTCTAATTGATCACACACCTTTTCATAGTCATATTCCTAAAATGTGTGAAGGAAAATCTTCAAAAAATCATCCCAGCTATGTATGGATGAAACTAGAAGAGATAAGCACCAGTCTTTGGCTTTACTTGTCAAAGTAAGAGTGAATATCCTGCAAATAATATCTTCATCAATATTGATTTTTTTGCAACTTAAAATAAATTGGAGATGATTAAATCAGATGACTTACCATTATAGTTTACCTTAGACAAGATGTGGATTTCCTTTATCCGAGTTGTAGTTGGATGAGGTCCAGTAAAGCAACTCCAAGGAGGTCTTTTAAGTGGAGCCATAATATTAATATAAAATCTTAAAGCACAAAATCTTCATAGACAAAATTTACTTAGGCCCTCCTTCTAGCGCCAAAAATGTTGATGGTCAAAAATGACCTCATCAACATGTGAGAGAGACACTCGATCAGAGTCCCAAATCAAACTCCTATCCATTTATGTTATGGATCTAACTAGTTCAGTTGGGTCCAATTACCCACTCTCTCTCTCTGCTAGCTTATAGTATGTCAATTACTTGCCAATAGAAAGAGAGAAATTAGATATGCCCTCTTGCTGTGCACGTGCAAGTAAACAAATGCTTAAGATGAATTTATGGCTCATCTAAGCCACAACTAAGGTCTTGCCCTGTGTAAGGGGATTTCTAAAATGCAAAATTAAATCTAAATTCAAATCTACTCTAAGATGTAGGGAATAAAAATAAATTCTAAATCTATCTCGATTAAGAAGATATAGATATGTAAAAAATATTGATGGTCAAAAATGACCTCATCAACATGTGAGAGAGACACTTGGCCAGAGTCCTAAATCAAACTCCTATTCATTTAAGTTATGGATCTAACTAGTTCAACTAGGTCCAATTACCCTCTCTCTCTCTGCCAGCTTATAGTATGTCAATTACTTTCCAATAGAAAGAGAGAAATCAGATATTCCCTCTTGCTGTGCACGTGCAAGTAAACATATGCTTAAGATGACTTTATGGCTCATCTAAGCCACAACTAAGGTCTTTCCCTATGTAAGGGGACTTCTAAAATGTAAAATTAAATCTAAATTCAAATCTAATCTAAGATGTAGGGAGTAAAAATAAATTCTAAATCTATCTCGATTACGAAGATATAGATATGTCCCAACCGAGAGAAAAAAACTAAATAATTGGGGATTTTAACATGTCTGGTTTATGATGAATATATGGCTAATGAAATAGTTCTACTAGATGACATTATAATTACCAAAACATGCTATGTTTGAAGATCAATTAACAATGAATAATTGCCTATCAAAACCAAGAAAAGTTCTCATAATTTCAATAGTAATTAAATCAACTTTTGATGACAGATTTCAAAGTAAATAGTTACTTAGAAATATGATTTAAATACTTGAGCAAAAAGAATTAATAACATATCTATGTGACTATGAATTAGATAGCTAATCCAAAATACATTTGTCCTCACATCAAACATGAATGCACAATATGAGCAAACATTACACAGATCCACCATTACATAAATGAAATTTGTAATTAAACAAAAGTATTCAAATTACAAACTAATGAAACCTGGACACTTGCTCTGTTCCTTGAACTGATCTCCAACATTCTTTCAAAGATCATAAACTCTACCACTAAAAGAAAGAGTTGCAATAGTGCAAACTCTACCCCCAATACAAAGTCTAGATTTGAAAAAGAAAAATCTCATTAACTTAGATTTGAGATTTCCTCTCAAAGACAATTATAATCCCCTAAACAATAGTTCCATTAGAGCCTCTAGTTGCAGAGAATAGGAACCCCCTCTCAATTCTACAAAAGCCATACTTATAATTACAAAAGAAAATTAAAATGAGAGAGTTGTTGGAGGATAAATTTGATCCAACAAATTTTAGTTGGCCAAAATTCTTTTTTTTTTTTCTCTTGCTAGTGCAATTTCAATGCTCCAAGTCTTCTCTTTCTCATTTCCCCAACTGCTCTATTGCTAAAAATCAATCAAAATTCAAAAATTAAAACAAATTTGGTGCACAAAATAGAAATCAAACCACTTCTCAACAAATTGTTAAATTAAAAATAAATTAAAATTCAAATAAATTCGTGCTATGATTGCTTCAAATGGATCATATTAGCCTTTGAGTATTGTTGGGAATGAATTATTGATAGGAGTTTTCTCTAGGAAATGAAATTTTCCCAAATCAAAATAGAAAAACTATTTTTTTGTTGCAAATTAATCACTTTGTATTCTGTTGATTTTTTAGGATCTGAAATGATTGAATCTGCTAAAATTTACATTCCCAAATTTTCCTCATCGATCTTATTTTTCCAATGAGCTATTATGGACCTAATTTGGCCAAGTAAAACTTCAGATATATTTCTCCAAAATTGATGTGTCAAAACTCCCAAAATTATTGAAATTGGACATTTTTAATTAAAAATTATAATTGCTAATTAAATTAAATTATAATTACAATTAATTAAAATAATTAGTGGTTAATTTATTTACAAATTAAATGTTACTAAAATATTGTATTTAAACTAAAAACAAACCAAACTATTTCATACCAAACAAAACCTTGCATGCCATCGAAGTTGAATGAACAATTGACATTGGGCATTAGGGGTTATTAATCTTGGAGGTCTTTCTGAAGAGGCCCCGATACATATAAAAGTCGATATACCGATATCGATTCTAATAAACCATCAGAGATATGTCATCAAATAATATCAGAACTTATAGAATCATCGTAGGTACGAATAAAGGTTTTACTAAATGAGTTCCAAGATGAAGTCAACACCGAGATGCTGAGACTCTTCATATGCCATCGGAGTTATAGTAATATCGAAGGATTGGTAGTTATGTATATCAGGGGTTCATTTTAATAGGCCTCAATATATGAAATGGATGAGGCTCCGATGAAATCTCTCAAGGTAGTGTAAAATGCTGAGATTATTATTTTTTCCAAGATTATTATATAATATCAGAACCTATGGAATGTTGGGGGGTATTATTATATCATAACATTAGAGGTTTTTAATATTGGTTCTATGACCATAAGATCCTAAGATGCCGAGAAATATTATGGGTTATATAACTATTAAGGGAAGTATAAGAGTCTCCGGGTTAAGGAGATGAGGGATCTTGGAAGCCTTAGAAATTAAATTATGAGATGGGAATGCTCCGAGATTATAAGATGAGGGAGGTGAGGTGAGAGGACGTGAGGAGGGCCATGTGGAGTGGGACCTGAACTTCGAACAAGCACCATTTACAAATCGTGCATCCAAATGAGATGAAACGAGCACCGATGGAAAGTTAGAAAAGATTTGAATGCAATGAAGTAGTGGGAATGGAATTCTGAAGCAAACGAAAATATGGCAAAATTGTCAAACGCTTAACAAAAAGAAAATGTGAAAATAAAAAGCGATTTGGCCAAAATTTATGAAAAGGGTTCCCATTATTATTATGAAATATAAGTTAAAAATGGGGGTGTTGTGATTTCACCATAATGGAAGGGGAAGAAGAAGAAAAAAGGGAGAAATATAAAAAGATGATAACCACATCACATCAGTGCAAATATCTTAGCAACCACTGTAACCAATGCAACATTAACAACCATATAGAGGAGAAGTGCTAGAAGTTCCATCCAGAGGTTAACTCAAAGAACAAGAAGAAAGACAAAAGAAGAAGAATCTCATGGTCATTGATTCAAGCAATCACGTTGAAAGAAATTTGAATGTGCATGAGAATATCATCTGTATGTTAGTGTAGAAGGAGGTGAGTCCGAGTAGCCTTGAACAACAAGAAGAGAAGTAAATGACCAAACACTTCCATATAAATATACAGGTTAAGAAGACCAATATTTATGTTATATTTGACCCAGGATCGCAAACGAATCTCACTGCAACAGAGCTGATCAATAAGTTGGGGTTATAAATTTGTGATCATCCAAAACCATATCCACTGGGATGGGTAAATAGGGATGCAGAGGTGAAGGCAAAACAATGCAAAATTAGATTTTCTATTAGTGTTGATTTGATTGATGAAGTAGAACTACATATGGTTCCCATTGATGAATGTGGAGTCATGTTTGGGAGTCCCTACATGTACATGTGAGATGCAATATTCATGTAGAGATCCAACCAGTATCGGCTCATCAAGGATGGAAAATTGTTCATCATCAACGCGCATAATGGCAAGTCAAAAATTTCACTAGTAAATGCCAAGCAAGCTAATAAATTGATGAGTTCCAACAAGAAGTATGTTTTGTTATTTTTAAGAGAAAATTAGTTCGTAGATGAGTTAATGAGAGGCAAGGTGTTTCTGGAGGGGTGTAATAAGAAACAAAAACAACAACTGGAGGAGTTGTTACAGGCATATAGGGATGTTTTTCGAGAGCCTAAAGGGTTACCACCTAAGAGGGAAGTGGAGCACGAGATCTAGTTATTGTCAAACTCCTAATTGCCAAAGATTGGGCTATACAGGCAATTTTTGAGAGAAGTAAGTGAGGTGAATAAATAGTTGCAACAAATACTAGAACAGGGTATCATTTGACTAAGTACATCACCCTATGGGTCACCCATCATCATTGTGACAAAGAAGGACATGACTTGGCAGATGTGTATATATTATTGGGCATTGAATAAAATCACACTCAAGAATAGATGCCCCTTGCCCACGATAGATGATCTGTTGGATTAGTTGCAACAAGCAAAATACTTCACCAAGTTGGACTTAAAGTCTAGATATCACCAAGTGCGAGTGAAAGAAGAAGATACCTGGAAGAATTCCTTCAAAACCAAGTAAGGTTTGTATGAGTGATTATTCATGACATTCGGCCTATGTAATGCACCAACTAAATTTATGAGATTTATGAATGATGTACTACACTCTTTTATAGATTCATTTGTTATTGTCTATTTGGATGATATATTGGTATATAGTGCTATGTGAGAGAAGCAAATATAGCATTTGACGCAGTTGTTGGAGACATTAAAGAAGCACCATTTTCTTGCAAACCTCAAGAAGTGTGAGTTTCCACAACAATATTTGGTGTATATGGGGTATGTGATTGATGGAGGAGAGGTGAAAATAGATCTTGCAAAGATGGGGGCCATCATGAAATGGATTGTGCCTATTAGTTTTTTTGAGGCTAGGAGTTTCATTACGGAAAGACAATACCTAAGTAAATTCGTAGCCTCATTTTCAGTGCTGGTATTAATGCTCCATGCCATAATAGCAAGTGACAAGAGTTTGTAGTGGGGAAAGGGTCATCAAAAGGATTTCAAGGAGTTAAAGAAGAAGATTAGTTAAGCACGAGTTCTCGAATTACCAAACTTGAAGCAACCCTTTGAAGTGGAGACATATGCGAGTGGGTATGCTATGAGAGTCGTCTTGATGCAGGGATGAAGGCCTATATGCTACCATTCTGAAGTATTTTAGGGGGCAAGTTTTAACTACCTTACCTATGACAATGATCTCTATGCCCTCGTATAAGATATGAAGAAGTGGGAGCCCTGGTAATCCATATAAATCACTAGCCAGTACAATACTTACAGGCCCAAATTAAGCTACAATAGACCAAGCATTACAAGTGGATGGGATTTCTACAACAATTTCATTTGGTGATCAAATACAAGAAGGGAAGCATAAACAAGTTGGAAGATGTGCTTTCAAGCCCACCCACACTAAATATAATAGCTTTGGTAACTATTATGCACATGGAGCCATTCATCCATGATGCATACAAAGTGGCATATTCAGAGGATGAGGACTTCAAGGAGGTGTTTCAATAGTTGCATATTCAAATTCATCTGCATAATGGCGACAACACCATTGAATACCATCTCTAGGATGGATTAGTCAACAAAATGGATCAGCTATGTGTTCCTAAAGGTGAGTGATTGTAGCTGATTAGAGAGGCTCACACCTCCAAGATTGCAAGGCACTTTGGTGTAGGGAAGACTGTGGCCAACTTGCAAAGGTATGTGTATTGGCCCAATATGCAAGAACATGTAGCTAGGTTCAACCTTTTTTGTACCAACAAGACTAGCAACATGAAGCAAGGGCTAACCATCCCTTACCCATACTCACTCGTCCTTGGGAAAGAAATTCGATAGAATTTGTAGGAGGTTTACCAACAACTACATTGAGGACATGACTAGGTATTCATGGTAGTTAATAGGTTCAATAATATGTGTGTTCTAATGCCCTGTAAAAAGACCATGAATGGGCAAGAAGTAGTAAACTTGTTCTTTGGATAGGTTTGGGTGCACTTTGGGATACCAGGTAGCATCATTTCAAATAGGGATACAAGATTTCTCTATGCATTTTGGACTACATTGTGGGATAAGATAGACTTAAAGTTGAAGAGATTTATGACATTCCATCCATATACCGATCGATAGACAAAAGTAGTCAACAGGAATTTGGTGTAGCTTCTAAGAGGATACAACCAAAAGCATCTGAATACCTAGGATGAAAATATGGTATATATACAACATTCTTATGACAAAGCAGTCCACACTTCTACTAGAAAGTCCCCATTTGAAACCTTTTTAGATATTTGTTGCCTTCAACTTTGTATATGGAATATGGGAAGCAAGGAGGAGTGAGGGAATATCTTATAAGAGATGTTTTGAGGGATGAAAAATTATAGAGAATATTAGGTAGACCCATCTACAATTACAATTGAACAAGGAGAGGTTGTAGGGGCTTGGTAAGAAAATTAAGGTTTAGAGGTATGGTCCCTTTGAGATACTGGAAAAGGTGGGTGATAATACCTATCGATTGAGTGTACCACCATATATGCACATTTACTCAGTTGTGAATGTAGATAATTTGTAACTCTATGAGCCTTCCATGCTAGAACAAGAAGAGGAATGGATCTTACCTTCTATAGATGATTTGGGACTTGATGCTAAGGTAGAGTTGACAGAAGATACATTTTTGAAGAAGAGGTCCATAACTATAAGAGAAGGGTAGCATGATATTTTTCATATTGGGTTAAAAGGACAACTTCTAGGTAAAGCTAAATGGTACCCCAAAGAGAGGGTGAAGGAAAAAATTCCTCACATCATTTAGTAAAAACTTTTGGGGACCAAAATCCTTCCAAAATGGGGAGGTGTGATCCATATTGGATCATTATATTTTTTTTCATCCATCTCAATGCATTCAAGAGTGTAAAGAGTAGAGGAATCATCTCACAAGACCATTTTTATTGGTGGAAGCCAGTTTTCAAAACATGTTCTGAAACCTTCCAGGAGTGCTTTGAGGCATCAAATGACATTTTTTGGGGGGTAAAACCTTGTTGCTCTAGCATAATACCTTTTTATGTTATTCTAAACAAAGTGACCATTCGAACGACATAAAAATCACATCAATCAGAGTCTGTATGTAAAGGTTATGCCACTAAGAAGTTGACCTTTCTGTTTTCACCACCATGATTAGAGAGCATGCCACGTCAACCCCCATTATTCATAGAAAAGGGGTTAGCCACATGATTATGATTTAGAAAACTCTAGAGGAGTCTATATTGTATCTCTCATTAATAGTTGACGTAGTCAAACCTAACCATTAGTAGGATATCATGCTATCTTATAACTGGGCCACTATAAGGAAAAGGGGTTCCATTCTTTCAAGTGCATTTGCTCCATGGCTGAGAAAAAATAGTTGAGAGGGATAAGATGTAGAGCACACAAAGAAGATTTGTGCATTGTAGTAGCCCACGGGCCACATGCCATACTTCTTTGTACTTGCAACTATATTTCCATTCAAAGAAAGAGAGTGGAGAAACCTCACCTTTTAGTTGGGTTTTTCTCCCGAAAGGTCTTCCCATAAAATATCTTGTGTTATATGTGTGTGTGAAATTTTATTTTGTATTTCTCTATTTTCTGCATAATTTTCATTCACATGCATGCAATATTAACAGTAAATATACAAATCTAGAAATATAATAAAATTGTAATAGTCTAGAATTTCATATTTTTAATATAATAATATTAGATATATTGTGACAAATTATCCAGCAGAATATCCAAAATAGTTTGCGAATTAGTCAACTCAGTAATTAGGTCTAGAAAGGTACCTTGTTGAGGAATGTAGCTAAAACATATAAGTTCTGTCATAAAAATTAATTTCACTCAAGTTAGATATTTTAAACACACTCTGTTGGTCAAAAATTCCTTGTATTGGTGAGTTGACTACAAAGCTAGGATATAAGGTATGGGGTGAAGAGGCTCTATAGGGTCGCAAACAGGTTGTGGAAATCCATCTGGAAGGTCAATTCCACCCCGCCACCTCCACCCCCACTCCCCCCCAAAACAAATATTTATACCTTGTTAGAAATTAACAACAAGCTCCTTACATGGGATGTCCTTACCTTGCATGGATGGCAGGGCCCTAGAATATTCCCTCTTTGGAATACTTAAAAAGAGTTAGCATATCATCTCTTTATTATATGTTCATTTGTTTGAAAGATATATACTTTCATGCAATCAGAAATCTCCCCAAATCCCATTTGATTGTTCCTTCTATTAAGGGCAGTGTTCGACTATGGATCTTGGATAAATTAGTTTCCTCCTTCTCCAAATTGACTTGCATTCTCATTGATGACATCTGGTAAGCTCACAATACCTTATTATTTAAAAATAAGGAAGCTTCTCATGAGATGTTTTTTAATATAATCATTTCTCTTGGTAAGGATTTAAAGTCAAAATAGAAATCTCCCTCTCATTGAGTCCCTCAAATGCTAGAGATTGACTATGAAATCCATTGGGGATATTTCAATGGAGCAAGTCAAGGACACCCTCCCCTTTGTGATGTAGGAGTTTTTGTATATTTTAACCAAATACATTTCATTTATAGCAGGTACTCGCCAAACATAGGTTCTAATAATAAGGTTGAATTTATAGGCTATATCTACTTGTGGAAATTGCAAAGATGAAAAACATCTCCAGAACACAAGTTTTAGGTGACCCTAATCTTGTCATTAGCTATGAAAATGGTCGGGCTTCTGTGCAAAATATTGGCCTTGATCAGATCCTATAGGACATCTAGCATTTTGCATCCACATTTGAGTGGATTACTTACAACCATATATTACTAGAATTAAATGTGGACACAAATGGTCTCTCCAAAGAAGCGTTAGAGCTTCACTTATGCTCTTCAGGCATATTTTAATACAACAATGGGGGATTAGATCACTGAGATGAGTCTCTGAGTGTAACTCTTCTTACTTTATTGCTTATTGATGATTGTGTATTTTTTGTATTTTTATTTATTTTTAATAATATTTGAAAGGGTCACAAAAGACCAAAAAAAAATATGGATTAGAAAAAAAATGTAAAGAAGAAAATGGACCTTTCCTTTTACTCTAGGAGGATTGATGAAAATCCACTTAAAGCTCTCTCAAGACCACATACTCAAATATTTAAATCTATATATTTTTTTATATGAATATATAAGACATTTTTTATTTGGATATATATATACGCACACCATGTGTCAACTCCATGTTGACCATAAAAATAAGTAAACATGTTTTTTTAATTTTTATTTTCAATTGATTTTTATACTATACACATATTCATTAAAATATTGTTTTTTTAATAACTTATTTATAAATACACATTTACCTCATACCTTGAATAGGAAAGTACTTATCAATGGAACAAAAATCTCTCTCTTATATATATTCACATTAAATATTAAAATATTTTAATAAATATCACACACACACATAAAGTTGATATAAAATATGTTACTTAATACGAAGATTGATATACTTTATTTATCGTTAACATTTTTTTGTTATTAATAATTTTTTTGAAATACCACATGTCAACTCTATATTGAACATTGAATGAATTACATATCTCCTTTCTACTCGGGTGTAAAATCCATATTAATAGTCGCAGCCAAGGTAGGACTCTAGCAATAGATTTGCATGTTGACCACTATTAGTCTAACATTGACCAATATAACTTATAATGTTTAACTTTGGAAAAAAATTATTTATTTTTTAATATTATCGAAAAAGTTATTTTTAAAACATTTGATTGAACCATAAACTTGAAAGTCTTATGGTAGCCTTTGTGCCATGTGGAGAATAGCCTCATATTTTTTTGCCATTATATTTGGATAGAGTTACACTATTTATGCCATGAATCTTATATATTTGTGGAGTGTCTTTTCATTTGACAAGCTTTGTAAGAAAACCAACCAAAATTATAATCTTTGAAAATTCAAGCAAATATTTGCATAAAAAATGGATAGTAAAAAGATATAAATAAATATACTTACCAAGAGTTATTGCACACTACTATTTAAATGTTGTTTAGCATGTTTTTAAGCATGAGTAAAACTTCAAATGTGCATACTTATTAGTGGTCACTACATACCAAAATTATGCAAATCCTTACTGCCTAGTTGGAAATTAATTTTTCCATTTCATATATCAATTTGAAATTTTTATGAAAACACAATTTTAACTTAAGTGGGAGGGACTAAGCTACCTTGGTGGTCTAATGCATTTCACTTCATGAAAAGAAAAATTGATTTTTTCTTGGTAACATTCTTTAGGTATCCCATACCTAACCTAACTACTTAGAATAAATCGAGGTTAGAGTACGATCGTTCTTATCTATTACGACGAGAGCATGCATATAGAGCATTGCTTTTAGGTTTTGTGCTGGTTGAATTAAAGACTTTGTCATTGTAGAAGTTGCTCACATATAAGATATTACTTAAGTGTAGAGCATATACCACATACAGAGAGTTGTTCTTACAAAGATTATCTTACAAATATATAGTTTAGATTCATAATATTGAAATAGAGAGTAGAATATTATATATTTTTAGCTTCTAAGTTATTTGATTATGAAATGTGTAATTGTATAATAGGCTTAGAATATGAAAGGAGTAGTAGGTGAATGTAGTGGAGCCCATTGTCCACCCCATATACATGAAATGAGACATTTTCTTCTGTCAAATTAGGCATAGTGGAAAGGCTTCTCATATGCATTGCTATCTATAAATTCCTTCCATGCAGATTGTGTGTGTTAGATTTAAATTCCTTCCATACAGATTGTGTGTGTCAGATTTATAATTTGTATTTGGAAATTCTTTTAAAGTTGATAATTTGTATTAGAATAAAATTAATTTTATATTAAAAAAATATTTTATTGGTTAGTATGGAAACAATTTTTTTTTTTTCCAAGGAAACTATTTTGCCTATTAATTAGATTAAACTAATATTATTATTTTGACTTCAAGAATAATCACACCATAAAAAAAATGAAGGTTTGATTGTTCGAGAGGAACTATCTCAAAACAAGCTTGAACTCAGGCATAATATTATTATATTATTACATATTTTTTAATTGAAAAACATTTGTCTTCTGTTTCTTTAAATGTAGCAGGTTCATGGAATGCAGATTATCAACCCAACTGGTAGTCTTCCTAGTCTTCCATTTCATCATCAGACAGATCCAAAAATATAGGGAAAGATTCTTTTGAGCAACCACATGTATATTGCAAATTATCTTACTCCTAGAGCTCTTAAAACTTCCACAAATTGTTAATGATTTTCGTGTTGCTTCTATAAACACTATCATGCAGCTGATTGTCATCCATATTTTGACATTTAGCCACTTAATGAGTTATTGTTTCCATAATTGAGTGAAGTTTTACAAACTAATTTTATTTATTTATTTTAATTAATATTATATTTATTTTCCTTTTCTTAAAATTAAATAGTTGTTATATAAATAATTTTGGATTTAGAAATTATCAATGGAATTTCTTAGTTGTTATTAATTTCTTTTAATAATATGTATTGAATAATATTTATAAGTTTTCCATTTCAACCTTATGATATACCATTTCTTTTAATATTTATTAATAATTTTTAGATATTTTATTGTTAATTAATAATTATTAATAATTAATATTACTATTATGATATATTATTTTGCTACCAATTAATATTATTAATTGATATTATTTCATATATACTAACTGCTTATTATTTAATAATAGTAATAATTATATATATAATATTTTATTTCACAATAAGTTTATAGATATCTTCAAATCATTAAGAATTTTTATATTCAAATTATTTGAGGACTATGTTGCATGCATGTGCTTGAATAGTGATGAATTACTCTTCCCATATTAAAAAATAGAAAGCAATTATAAAAAATTTCACTCTCTATTACATTATCTCTATAAAAATAATGCAAGATTAAAATGAATATTGAAATATTTTTTTATGAGATATTGTAATATTTTTTTAATGTGTTAACCTAAATATTATTTTATTATTATTAAATATAGCTTTATAAACATATATGGAATATATATCATTTATCAATTTAAATAAATCTCAAAACAAAAATTTTAAACATTAAAATAATCAAATTTATTAATACATTAAATTTTCAATAATATAATATATAAAAAAAAATAATAATAACAAAAATAAAACAAAACCAAATTAAATATCAATAAATTTAATAATAGCTCTCTTATATAAAAATTTAAATTAATTAGTATATCTAAAATCAATTTAACTTCTTATTTTAAATTTTAATAAGATATTATTAAAATTCAATCCAGCACGAGTTTGGGTGAGATTGCCAAACCTACCCTTGCATTTCTAGAATTTTTACTTGCTAAAACCCATTGGAAAGGCAATTGGGAAATTTTATTGCAGTGCCCAGAGAACCACCTATCCGACTTAAGTGCCAGATTCCCAACTGAAATACACCTAACAAGTAAAGACTAGCTGAAATACACCTAACAAGTAAAGACTATGTGTGGAACTAGAAAGATCATGAAAGTGTCCTCTTCAATACAGGGCACCTACCAAAAATTCTACATAGTACATAGTGATGGAGGACAAAAAGAACATTACACTGTAATCAAAGAAGAATACTCTCCAGAAAACTCTGAATCACAAGAAATCTCGCAAACAACTCTCAAAGACAATAAGGGGAAAGTCCCGCCCAACAATAAAAACTAAAGAATGAACTCGACAATCCCTCAACCATCAACAGTTATGAGGATTGAATACGGCACAAAATAAATATTCATTTAACAGCAAAGCAGATCTCCTAGACCAAACTTCTTCTCCGACGATCTTCAAAATGACGAACACAACAGATCACGAAGTTAAGACACCAATGTCCCAATTAGAAGAGATGAAAGAGATGAAGATAAAGAAAGTTGTAACACGGTAGAGGAAAAAAAGAAAGCTACAACACCAATGTAGCCAAGAAAGACAAGGAATTAAAAACTAAGAAAGTTGTAGGTCTGATAGACCAATTTGGTCTCAATAGATGTTAACCACCACCATCATGATTATCATCATTATATCATATTAAATAATAATAACAACTCAACAACATTCTATACTGAAAACTCTTAATACTATGAGCTATATCCTACCTTTACACCAATCTATCAAACATCCCAACAATATGAATAAAAGTGTTATGAGATATAAACTACCGTTAAATTATATAACAAACAACATTATTAAATTATATAACAACAACATCATTACACATCAATGTAACTTCAACCCTGCTGAATAATGCATTAATGAACAACTATTTCCATCTCTCCAAACTTGTGACCCGATTACTTCATTAACGAAGAACGATTTTATTTTCATGACCAACCATTCTTTTTATCCTCTAAACGTTGACTGAAAATATAACTATGGACTGTTCTGAAAACAAGTTTATATGAATTGGTGTCAACAATTCTTGGTAATTCCATCACATGGGGTATATATTAGATGTACTTTATACAAACCAGTGTAACTTGTTTTTTCAGTAATTACTTCACATGGTTTATATTAGATGCTCTTTAACCTCGGAACATTTACCGAAAAAGCTTTTAGTGGCAGTTCAGTGAAGCTATGATGCACCGTTCTGACAATAAGTTTATGTGAATGGATGAAAAGAATATAATGTTAATACCCTCACATGGTAAATATTACATAGAAGCTCTCGCCGAAGGAAAAACAAAGTTAAATGGCGTATTCTAAGTTTTTTTGGTGGGTATATTTTGGTTATTCTTATTTAAGTGTGCATTTTTAAGATTATTGATTTTAAGAATGGTTATTCTGGAATTTAATAAATAACAATGAGATTAAAGTTTAAATAATTGATTTTCGATGGATAACAACGATTGATTTGGGATAGAATTGAACTTGATGGTTAACAATGAGGTCAAAGTTCAAATAATTGATTTTGGATAGAATTTGATGCATAACAACCAGCTTAACTTTCAAATAATTAATTTTGAATAAAATTTGATAGATAATAATGAGGTCAAAGATCAAATAATTGATTTTACTAAGGATCTGTTAAATTAAAAGAATTTACAGTTTAATTAAGTTTATATGGAATATTTTTTTAATATTGATGAATATAATAATATATAATATTTTATAATTTAATTGATATAATTTTACAAATAATTGAGGAACTAACTTCAAAAAACCAAAAGGTAAAGTAGAAAAGTTAGACACTTTTAATAGTAGAGAAATTTCAAATCTGAAACACCCTATTTAGTACATATTTAATGTTTGTTTTGATCATTTTAACTCAAAAAAATATATTTGATTCATATATATATATATATATATTTACTATGTTTTACAAGGAGAAACACATAATGTTGAACACTTTTCTTATCAAATTCCAAATTCTATACCTGAAGGTTAGGTTGGAATTTCAATACAGACCCAACCATCAAATTCACACATCTTTAGCTAGTCTCTACAGTTTAAGAGAAAGATCTTTGAAGGTTTTTTTTTTATAATTCTAACACAAAAAAATATTGATTCATGGAATTTTTTTGACTATATTACACAAGGAAAAACTCACAATGTAGAACAATTTACATATCAAATTCTATACATGAAAGCCTCAGTTTGAATTTCAAAACAAAACCACCATTTTCTAACCTTTCTTTACAGTTTGAAGGAAAGATATTCAAAACAGACTCACCCATCAAATTCACACATCTTTGGCCAGTGTTTACAGTTTGAAGGAAAGATCTTTGACTGATTTTTTATGATTTTAACACAAAAAAATGTTGACTCATAGCAATTTTTTTTAACTATATTTCACAAGGAAAAACTCACAATGTAGAACAATTCACTTATCAAATTCCATACATGAAAGTTTGAGTTTGAATTTCAAGACAAAACCACAGGTTTCTAACCCTTCTTTACAGTTTGAAGGAAAGATCTTCAAAACGGACCCACCCATCAAATTCACACATCTCTAGCTAGTGTTTATCTTTAAAAGATATTTAATAATTGTAACACAAAAAAAAGTTCCCATCCCAATTTTTTTTTTTTTTTTAACTATATTTCACAAGAAAAAACTCACAATGTGGAACAATTTACCTACCAAATTCTATACATAAAAGCCAGAATTTGAATTTCAAAACAAAACCAATGGTTTCTGATTTTTCTTTACAGTTTGAAGGAAAGATCTTCAAAACAAACTCACCCATCAAATTCACACCTCTGGCCAGTGTTTACAGTTTGAAGAAAAGATCTTTAAGGGAATTTTTTATCATTTAGGGCCCAAAAAATTATTCTCCCAGAGATTTTATTATTATTATATTTCAAAAAAAACTCACAATGTGGAACAATTTACCTACCAAATTCCATACATGGAAGCCTGAATTTGAATTTCAAAACAAAACCACCAGTTTCTGATCCTTGTTTATAGTTTGAAGGAAAGATCTTGACCATTTAACTGTTTTTGACTAGCAATTCCATCCCCGCCGACGGCCACTTAAATAATTTATGTACGCATGCTTACATACTCACGCTATCTTCCACCATGATCGGTTCATAACAATTTTATTCACTTCTTAATCATTAAATCCGTTGTCAAAGTTCGGTACAACAGGCATTTTGCCCTCTTATTGTGTTGTACATCACCATTGTCGTGGGCATGAGAATTTAAAAATCAGGTTGACAGGCAATCGCCCCCTCACAGCAACAAAACAGGTCCGACAAAGGCAGAGAACCCAATAAATATTTAAATCAAGGCACTCGCATACCCGACAAAAATACCAGATTCGCTCAGCCCATTGAACCCTGATGATTGCGCCGATTCAATGTTGTCACCTTAATTGCTGCCAAGTCCGTATTACGGCACTGCAAAAATTCGAGTTGTCCAGAGATATGGCCGACAGGGCAGGCGGCCATTGCAACTGTTCAGCCCCTTCTTTTCCTTACAAAACACACAGCGAAGCCCAATCATTTCACCAATTCTGCTGTCGTCGAGAAGGCAATCTCGACAGCGCGCGCCTTTTGTTTCTGCAATGTCGTGGCAATAATTACATCAAATATACTGCACATTAAATACTGAGTAAGGGTTTCGTGAAATCGACTTAGGGTTTCATTGAGGGCGACTTAGGGTTTAGGATTTCATTGTGGCTTCGAGACGAAATCATGAGCAAACCCTCAGAAGCAGCGCTGCGGACACTAGTGGTGATGATTATTGTTTTGTGCGTCGAAATGGACCTTGGAGTTTATTGCTCTAGGGCATCGATGAGGATCGGTCCAGCAATTATCAGCCGCGCTCAAAAATTCGAAGTAGCAGAGATCCCTTCTGCGAATTCAGTGACGATTGAAAGGATTGATAATGCCAAGGGCGGTTCAGCATGTGGGTCTGCACCAGTTTATGAGGCCATGTTGCCCAAGGCTCGCGTTACGCCGTCGGGGCCGAGCAGACGAAGAAATGCAGTCCATGTAGCAGGACATGACTAGGCCAAATTGTTGGAATAGGGTTTCAGGATGGGTTTTGATATAGGCTCGGAAAGTTGGCATTTTCAAAACTGTTTACCATGGAATTTTCAGCATCTCAAATTCAAGATCAATTCCACAGAAATTTACAAACCCTAGGAAGAAAAATCCTGATCCCATAGCAGATTTTCAAACGTACTGTTTCCATTCAAGCGCATGGAGGAAGACTAGCTAGATCTGGAATTGACCATTATCAGACTAAGGTTTTTCCTATACAGTTCAAAGGGTAAGATTCAAAAACCTAATTCTGGACATGGACTGATACTATAGGAAGTGCAGTGCAGAATATAAGATGCTAGGGTAGTGATATGAGCAATGGAAATTGTATTCAAGTAACAAAACAATTTTGTTGAACGGAGTGTTGATGAGTAGATTACATGCAAAGCATATACAGCTTGTATAGTTGCAGGATGGCCCTGCCTCGGCCCAAAATAGTTCAGAAGAGAGAACAAATTTATATGTTATTTTTTCACATTGGAATGCATTATATTTTGTTCAACGGACTATGTTTTGTCTGTGATTAATCTGCATTAGGGTTATCATTCTCATATCCTTCATTATATTTTTTTTTTCTACATTATATTATGAAATAGGTGAATTGATCACGCATCGCCATGGCTCTCAATCTTGTTTTGGGAGCCAGGTGGCGGATTCACTGGTATAATCTTGCACATTTTAACTTTCTTGACTTGTATCACCTTGTACATTTTAACTTTTCTGGGAGCGAAAATAAACCTGATTGGAAAAATCCAAAATCATCAACCTTCACCTAAACTAAATTTTTCACAAACATGTACAAGAGTTTCATCAGGGAAGATAAAACAATCAGAGCTGATATCAACATCCTCCATTTTACCATAAAAATAGACATGGGCATGGTAGAATTAGAATCATTGGCATGGGGAAGAAAGAATTAATAGTATAATGACAAAGTTAATTTAAAAAGAAAATATATATCTAATTGTTTGAAATGAGATCAGAATAATAGTATAACCGTATTGAAATTGAATTAACCGTATTGGAATTGAATTATATTTTAATGTGTGTTGTTAAATTTTGATAATGTTTAAATTTGTGTTGTTTTTTAATTATAATTTAAATTATTTAATTATTATTATTTTTAAATATTTAAATACACTAATATTTGAAAGATTAAAAGAATGTATTTAGAAAATGTTAAAATTATAAATGTGGTAAATTCAGTAATTATATTGGATATAAGTGAATTTTTTTATCTAGTCTCAAAATTAAATATATTTGAAGTTCATTAAATTAAATATATTTGAACATTGTGTAACTCAATTAAAGTAACACTCTATAATATTTATAATATTATAAAAAATATTGAATACTGTGTTACATGTCTAAAATTTATATATGTTAAAGAAAAATTAGAATGGACATTGCTTATATACCATATTTCTATATAAAAAGAGATAAAGCATTAGGGTATCATAAATAATAAAGAAATTACTTTGAGGGAATCTAAATTAAGTGATATAAAAAGCATTAAAGAGTAGGTTGAAATTTTAGCAATGTGGAAAGTAAATATCTTTTTCTTGGGGAAACCCACATAAAGAAACACACATGAAACACATTTCATGTTGATCTAGGTACAAACTTTGACAATCTCAAAGATATGAGAATTACATGTTCATCTTACAAAGTATTCCTTACATTTATTAAAATTAAATTTGAAAAATGAATATTTAATAAAAAAAAATACAAAATAAGAACTTATAAAATAAAAGAACCTCACAATAGAAAGAACAAAGAAATTTTGAAAAATAGCATTTTATCAAATTTTCTCAAATAATATTCTTAGTCAATTGGCCTTAAACTGTGTTAGGATTGTCTTGAATTCCAAGTTAGCATAAGAAAGTTTGATCAAATTGATGCCTTAAATGATTCAAATAAAGAAGTATTTTTTCATTACCAAAAAATATTGATAATGTCTAAATACAACCCTAGTAATGACAATTTTAGCCAAAACCATATCGATGTTAATAGACTAAACCAATAAACACAAATTTTTAATAAACATACTTCATAGTTACAAATATTTCTCATGAAACTTAAGGGCATAAGCCATAAACTTTATTGGAAATTTTCACAAGAGGCTTAAAAACAATAATAGACATGTAATTAGGATACAAATCATAACATGATTGATGAAGCCATGAATTCATCTATACACATTAAGGCTAAAGGTATAGCTTTCTAAGAGTTCATCATAACATCTATTACAAGAAATAAGGACTAACATTTTCCTTCTTCTAATCCATCAAAGTCCTACATCAAATAAAATTGAAAAAAGGAAAGTCAGTGATAATTCATTGTGTGCAATAACAAGTGGCTTAAGACACCTAAACCCAAAATTTTCATAAAAACTTCAATAAGAGGGACATGAAGAAATTGTACTCCAAAATAGTTAAAAAAGGAACTAATAGCTATATCATTGTGCTTGGCAAGTACCTCTACTGTTTAAAAGATATATATTGTAAGATATATCAACAATCAAAAGTTCATCTTATGGATTTAGGTAATACTCCAATATAAAAGTAATCGAACATCTTACCTATTCCACTTACCTTATGTCAAATTCCGAGTGATGGTTGTCCCTAGTGTCAAATTTCCAACCTATTCCACTTACCTTATGTCAAATTCCGAGTGATGGTTGTCCCTAGTGTCAAATTTCCATGTGATGGTTTTAAACCAAGGAAAATTTTCTAATGATGAAAAATGTTGCAAGGCAAAATTTAGTATGGGAGATTAAAATGTATGTTCCATCATGTATTGAAGTACTTTTGGAAGAATAATTTGTGGCTTCTAAGAGTGTTAAGGTTAACCACCCTTGTAATATTACCGTGAACTATAAAGATTTATTAGAAGTTAGGTTCCTTTGTTAACTATGAGAATATCACATGAATAACAACCTAATGGACTAGTGACATGTCCTTCCAATTATCCAAGCTCACATATAATGAAAAATATCTTAAAATTAAATTTCAAAGGATTTATTGTAAGATTTTATTTTAATGGAATTTTGTTAAGCTTTATTTTGTGTGTGTACATTGAAGTTGAAATTATTCATTTAAAATTACAACATAACTTGGGTAAGAATCGAGTGTCTTCCAAGAAACTTTAAAGGCCAGACCTTCAGCTAGAGATGTGAACTCCCAATTAAACTCACATGCTGCAATACATTATACGAGCATAAGGCTTTATAAATATCCTTATTACGGAAATAAGAAAATAATACCAAAAATATTGGATTAAAATATTATTAGACAAAACAATACGAAATTATTATAAAAAGGAAAGGAAACTCATCTTAGATATTCCTAACATTTAAATATTTAAATAAAATCACTATCTAATATACATTTCTCATTCCTAATTTTCATCAAATTATATATAACCTTCATGGTGTGATTTCTTTCCTAAATTAAGATCTTAAATATGGGTACCATAAAGTAGAAATTCCTAATTTTCATCAAATTATATATAACCTTCATGGTGTGATTTCTTTCCTAAATTAAGATCTTAAATATGGGTACCATAAAGTTGAATTTAGAGAGAAAAATACAAAAACAACTTCTCAAATAAATGAGGATATATGAGTTTTTTTAGCATGGGCGGGTGACTAGTAAACACATACAAATATTATGTGAGTGCATACAAGGGATATTTATTCTTTTCAAATTCTATTCTTTATAATGGTAAAAAAAATGTGGTTGGGAACATTAGAATTAGATGAGAGAGTACCTTTTCAATAATTAATAAAATTTTATGACAAAAGATAAAATTTCTATTAGAGACTATCCATAATTATGTATCAATTTACTATTAATGAATTAGATATACAAAAAAAAGATATTGCAAATAATCAAATATGGACATTTTTTATAAGTCTAAGAATACATATATTATAAACATTTTACAATAAGTGATGTTGTTCTCAATCATGTATCTTTTATTAGCTAATAATTATTCTACTTTCAAAATATCCATGAATAATATTTTTTAGCTTTTATTAAAAAATATTTTGTTTGTATTCTTAGGTGATATACTTATCTATAAAAATTATAAAAACATGAATTTCTATATTTGCAGAAAATACTCCAAATTATTGAGTACAATCAAATATATTATCATCCAAAGTTGATCATCTAAACCAAAATACTAAATTCACACTATAGTATGGGTTCGATGTATTTAAATCCACTTCTACCCTCTCATTTTACTAAAATGACTTAAAAAACCTCTTATCTTCTTGAATTATCCAAAAAAATAAATTAAATTAAATTAAAAGTGATAAAAATAATTCTTATATTTAATTTGGTGAACTAATCATATTTTATTATCATGACCCTATCCAAGATAACTATGGCTTTGCTTATAAATTAGGGTTTTCCATATTCACCATCAAATATTTTCCTGAGTATTGTGTTTATGGAGATTATTTGGTATCATTCAACCCTACTTTTATGGCCCCAAAAGTAAGGAGCCAAGCTTTAACAACACACTTGTAAAATAAAAAAACCCTCCCAAGGACGAGGCCAAGGAGATCATTTACTATCTCGGGTTGTCTCCCATGTGTTGTAAAAAAAATAAAATCTATATGTCATTTATTCTTTCTTTTGTAAGATTGTTTTTTGTTTATTTTTAACTATTGTTTATTCTTTTAATGAATAGCGTAAATTTAAGAATGAATCATTTCCATTACGTCTATGGTTTTTAGTTTTATTTCTCGTTTTTGGTTGTAATCTAACACAGCCTCTATATTAGTGGATTTTGCTAATCCTAATTGCAAATTCTACATAGATATACATAAATCCTAATCCATCATCCTTGATCGTGGGTGTGTGGATAAATACTCTTTCCTTTGAGGTCTTTTTTTGAAAAGTTTCAATCACTTTTTATAAGCTTCCTCCGAAAACATCTATCAACTATCAGAAACCCTTCATATTAGCTTCAAGCTTAAGCACATGAATACGAGCTCCTCGGAGCCAACATAATTCATAGTCATTATATATTTTTACTAATGCATTAGTTGGCCCTATATATACATTATTCATTGTGTTTTCTGGATGGATTTCTACAAGGGGCAATGCAGGTTTTCTTGTAAGTTTTTGCATTGCATGTAAAACTCAAAATTTTCAAATTTTATGTTTTGTTTCTAATTATGCTAGTGTTTTTTTTAGGACCTATAGGTTACTTTTGAATAATAATTTCATAATTAAGCTTTATATTTAAGAGATCCATAGTATGCAGAGGTAAGTCCCTTAGGGTGTTAGTACCATTCCACCACTTGATTTCTTTCCAATTTTGGTTGTTATTTTTACTATATTGGGTTATAGATCAGATCTTTTCGTTGTTGGCTAGTTACTAGGAATTATATTTTACATATATTTTTGGCAGAGAAAAGATTACATTATTTAGCCAGTATTTGTTTTTGAGATAGGTTTTCATAAATGGACATTGTCTTTATTTTTTCTATTATAGTTGTAAATTATATTTAATTTTTATCTAACATTTCCATTTATTTCAAAATTTAATAGTCTCTTAGTGAAAAAAACTAGTCTCATAGGACCCCTAGTACTTTACTTGCTAATAACTATTCTCTTTTTTGGAATTCATTTTCTTGTGAGACAAAGATTAGAGTAGATTGTTTTTTGTTTTGATATTTGATTTTTTGCAAGTTAATTTAGTTTTAAAAAGTAACTTGGATAAGGAAATATGAAATTTCATTTGAGTACTTCTCTTTTTTACTTGCTTGCACATTAGTTTAGATATCAATTTATTACAATTTACTTTTCATTACAAGCAATTTCCTTTTCAAATAGTCATAGTAAGTTTGCATGGAGGGTAACACCATAAAATTTTATTCTTGCTTCATGATGTAAATCTAAACCTAATTAACCCTCTAATTTAACACATCTAATCCCACTTGGGCACCAAAAAGAATATTGTAACCAGCTAGGCCTTGGGATATAAGTCCAAATAATTCTCGAATTTAGGTTTATGTGATCCATATCAATTTAGAGAAGAATTTTCGGCCAATATTACATAGAGATAATTTTTTGTCGAGGCGTTTCGAACCAACCAGTGTGGTTCATCGTCAGGACAAGTTGAATGAGCAGATCTTGCTATGCATTATAAATAGATCGGGCAAAATATCCAGGTAACGGTTAGATTTGACCAGGAAATGACTAGTTAGACCAAAATATTTATTTATTTTTATTATTAATTTTCTTAATTTTCTTATTAATGTAAATAGAAAATTTTATAAATATATATTAAAATAAGTGAGTTAATATACTATAAACATAAAATAATCGAGTAATTAAAAATAGATAATAGTTGACTATAAACTAAGTTAATTATATTTCAAATAAAATATCAGATAAAGGGAGATTTAAATCTTAAAATAAATTAATTATAAATCAACGAGGTTATATAAATATAGAATAGTTAATTCTAAAATATAAATAAATAATAAATAAGTTTCATATTCATAGTCAAAGAATAACCTGATAAAAGTAATTACTTAATAGTTATTAAAGGTAAAAAATTAGTATATTAGTCCAAAAAAAAAAAAAAAAAATTAAATAAAAAATTAATTTTAATTTAAGAATCAAAGAGCTTGTCAAAAAATAAAAATAAAAATAAATAATAATAATAATAATAATAATAATAAATAAATAAATAAATAATAATAAAATAAATATATATATATATATATATATATATATATATATATATATATATATATATATAGATATATTTTAAATTTAAGAATCAAAGAACTTGCAAAAAAAAAAAAAACACTCAAGGGAGAAAACGACTAGGAGGAGATGGCTGGGACCCAGCAACTACTAATCTTCTAGCCATCCTCTCTATTGAGATTGTTTGGCCTTTTTTCAATCTCAAGGGCTTCCCTAAATTTCCGGTGATGGAATTGCGACACTCTAGCAATCACACTAGCTTCTTCGATGCAGACATGGTGATTGGTTTTCTCCACATGCTCTGCTAAAGCAGAAGACTTGGTTCTCATATGCTTGAGGTCCGCAACATGCTCACTAATCTTTTGGTTAATGGAGCGACGAGTCTCACCGATATAGGGGGTCCCACATGAACAAGGAATAATATAAACACCTTTCATGTCCTTGGGGTCGATAGGATCCTTCATAGATCTGAGGGACTTACGAATGGTGTTAAGAGGTCTAAAGGTTGCGGGGACATTGTGCTTCTTAAGAATCCTCACAATCCTATCCGTGGTCCCTTGAACATACGGAAGATGGACACCAGGAATCCGATCCTTAGGTTCTCTTCTGGATAACGAATTCTTAGTCGCTTTGAGGAAAGCCTTATGTCCCAAATGTCTGCTATAACCGTTTTCAACAAAGACATTAAGGAGATGGGACTTCTCCTCCTTGAAGCTCCTTTCATCAGAGATCCTCAAGGCACGAGTCGCTAGAGTGTTGAGAACCCCCAACTTCTGGGCAGGGAAATGGTGGGAACTAGCATGAAAATACTGCACTGTATGAGTTTTCTTGCGAAACACTTAGTGGGAGAGGGAACCATCCTTATTCCTAGAGATAAGAATATCAAGGAATGGGAGGCAACCATCAACTTCTTGTTCCTTAGTGAGCTTGATGGTCGATGATTGATTATTGAGATGATCGAAGAAGAGATCTAACTCACCTTGGCCGTGAGACTAGATGACATTAGTGTCATCCACATATCTCTTCCAGAGCTTGGGTAGGAGACGGGCTGAGTTCAGAGCCTTAGATTCAAAATCCTCCATAAAAAGATTTGCAACAACAGGAGATGGGGGGAGCCCATGGCAACTCCACAGGTTTGCTCAAAGAACTCCCCTTCAAAACTGAAAAAGGTCGAAGTGAGGTAGATCTCAACTAACCAAGCAGTATCAAGATCAGTTAGACGGTTGATCACTTCCATGGCCTCATTTATAGGGATGCAAGTGTAGAGTGAGACAACATCAAAACTGACAAGAATGTCTCCAGAGTCCAGCTTGATATCCTTGAGCTCCTTAAGGATTTTGAATCTAAGGCTCTGAACTCAGCCCGTCTCCTACCCAAGCTCTGGAAGAGATATGTGGATGACACTAATGTCATCTGGTCTCACGGCCAAGATGAGTTAGATCTCTTCTTCGATCATCTCAATAATCAATCATCGGCCATCAAGTTCACTAAGGAACAAGAAGTCGATGGTTGCCTCCCATTCCTTGATATTCTTATCTCTAGGAATAAGGATGGTTTCCTCTCCCACCGAGTGTTTCACAAGAAAACTCATACAGAGCAATATCTTCATGCTAGTTCCCACCATTTCCCTACCCAGAAGTTGGGGGTTCTCAACACTCTGGCGACTCGTGCCTTGAGGATCTCTGATGAAAGGAGCTTAGAGGAGGAGAGGTCCCATCTCCTTAATGTCTTTGTTGAAAACGGTTATAGCATACATTTGGGACATAAGGGTTTCCTCAAAGCGACTAAGAATTCATTATCCAGAAGAGAACCTAAGGATCGGATTCCTGGTGTCCATCTTCCGTATGTTCAAGGGACCACGGATAGGATTGCGAGGGTTCTTAAGAAGCACAATGTCCCCGCAACCTTTAGACCTCTTAACACCATTCGTAAGTCCCTTAGATCTGTGAAGGATCCTATCGACCCCAAGGACATGAAAGGTGTTTATATTATTCCTTGTTCATGTGGGACCCCTATATCGGTGAGACTAGTCGCTCCATTAACCAAAGGATTAGTGAGCATGCAGCAGACCTCAAGCATATGAGAACCAAGTCTTCTGCTTTAGCAGAGCATGTGGAGAAAACCAATCACCATGTCTGCATCGAAGAAGCTAGTGTGATTGCTAGAGTGTCGCAATTCCATCACCGGAAATTTAGGGAAGCCCTTGAGATTGAAAAAAGGTCAAACAATCTCAATAGAGAGGATGGCTGGAAGATTAGTAGTTGCTGGGTCCCAGCCATCTCCTCCTAGTCGTTTTCTCCCTTGAGTGTTTTTTTTTGTTTGCAAGTTCTTTGATTCTTAAATTTAAAATTAATATATTTTATTATTATTATTATTATTATTATTATTTATTTATTTATTTTATTCTTAAATTTAATATATCTATATATCTATATATATATATATATATATATATATATATATATATATATATATATATATATATATATATATATATATGAGATCTTCATTAAAATTAACATTTTTATTTTTTTATTTATTATTTTTTCTCGGTAAATCTATTCTATTCTATTATGTACAGAAAAAACATTACAGGCATATATTCAGATTGCCTAAGGCCGACTGTGGCTCTTTGGAGCATGATTTCCCAGCACTAGACCCACCCTCGCAGGGGCAGCGCGCCCAGACAAAACTATCTTCACAGGACATCATAATATGACAGTGAATCCATACCTTACAAAAAACATCCTGCGCATGGGCACCGGAGCAGAGAAGTACATCCCTCGCAGGGGCATCAAAAGAGTTATAGACATAGCCAGAGCAGACATAGACATAAACGTAAACTAGAGAGACATAGCCATAGCAGACATAGACAGAAACATAAACCAGAGAGACATAGACATAGACATAAAACCGGAACAGGACCTGCACAATTGTGGAAGACGAAAGGTTGAACCAGTGGAGGTTAGTCCTCCGGCTTCTCCTCGACAATTCTGCATCATCCATACTTCTCTCGTTCTTCTGCAATGGGGAAGGAGTCCTAGTCTTCAGCAGTGTTCTCCTTGGAGGTCGACGCCTGCTGAGCCTGAGGGCGATTGGGAGCTTGCACGGGAGCCCCCGCTGGTCTCTCCTCGTCGCTTTCCATGCTTTCATCTGGGAGCTCCTCCTTACTGCGCAAACCACCTTCACCATCCTGAGTTTCCTCGATGAATAAGACCGAAATGTGAGCATTAATGCGGGGTTTATTCTTCGAGCTGCCAAAAGTGAAGATGGCGGAGCCAAACGCAGGAAGAGGGTCTGGTTCAGAGCTTGGACTGCTCGCGTCCATGAACTGGCTCGCCTGGAGGGGATTGGCCTCTGCCCTTCTGTGGCAATTACAGCGACAACAGTGGAGATGGGGCTCTGTAGCTGGAGGACGAGAAGACCCTCCCCGAGCAGAACCTCGTCGACTGAGCAGTCTTTGCCGGGGTCTAACCATTTTTGCAGGAGTACCGGCGGCTTGAAGCAGTATAGCAATTGAAGACCTTCCCAGCTTGAGACAGCCCCCAACTGAATTAGAGCCGCTCCCAGCAGACCTGGGATAACACTCAACAGAGCAGAGGCGGCAACCAGCAGAGTTTCCGGGCTGGAGACAACCCTCACCAGCTTGAAAATTGGCCTTAACAGCAAGAGCTATGGCCTGTAGAACAAAACAACAAGCAGGAGCCTGAACCTCGTAACCACAGTGCTGAGCGTGAACCTGCTCCATACCATCACCCACCTTAATATCCTCAACATTCCCTTGAGACCTGTTCTCCATAACTGCAAATTGTCGTCGCACCAATTAACCGGACGCTACATTGAATTCCCTTCACCCACACCTGAGCTTTTAATCCTCGGCGGCGAGAGACGCAATAACATTTAAGATTGAACTCGGGGCACCACATGGCTGGCATGTGGCTCCTCCCTGCCACCCGTACTATCACCCGCATCCGGGTCAGCAGCATCACATTGGACCAGGTTATCGCATTCCTGAGCCTGGACAATATTTGGAATTATGGTGGTATTTCCAGTGAGAAGGGTGTTCTCGCTTTCCACTCCTATATTGGCGAGAAGGTCAGCAACCTTGTTGCCTTCCCTTTTTATATGAGTAAAAGAGATGGCTCTGTTGCTGCGAAGCAATTGTTCAATAGCCTCCAGCCTTGCTTCGAGCCTCCAGCTAGTGGCGATTTTCCTTGCTTGGGATCCATTCTGGATGCGCTTGGCCATGTTAATGAGAATCTGGGAGTCTCCTTCCACGACCAATGGTTGGAGGTTGAGATTCCAAGCTAGAATGAGCCCTTGCCAAAGTCCTTCTAGCTCAGCTGAGTTATTAGTGTCCCATCCTATATTGCCAAAGTATATCTGCATGGGAGAGCCTTCGTGATTTCTTAGAATACCTCCGAAACCAGCCATACCAGGGTTGCCTTTGGAAGCACCATCGAAGTTGAGCTTGTAGGAATGCTTTGGAGGGGGGGTCCATTTGCCTTTGTTGCTATTGCTACTTTTGGCAGAGCCTTTCTTATGAAGTTCCTTAGGAAGATGCAGTTGCCAGTTGTCTAGGATACTTTTCTCATTGTTTAGAGAGGGTAGATCCTCCTGTGCCCATGATCTTAGCAGTAGCGTTTCTTTGAGATTTCCACAAAACCTCCTCCATATGTCCTCGATCGGAGAACATTGGTTTTTGAATATTCATTTGTTTCTTTCCTTCCATATGCTCCAGAGGATTAGACCAGGGATTATGTTCCATAGACAGTTGAGGAGCTCGCTTTTGTAAGGTTTCTGAGGCCATTGTCTTAAAGAGTTGGTAATGTCGTTCTCCATTCTGCATCTTCTTTGACATCTGAAGCTTGCCTTTTCCCATAGCTGATTGGCTAAGGGGCAGGAGTCCAGGAGGTGTTGGAGAGTTTCCTCATTACAATTGCAGTTGAAGCAAATGGACGGACCATGAAAGTTTCTTCTTCTTAATTTATCCCAGGTGAGTATCCTTTTATGTCCTATTAACCATAGAAAGTGAGAGACATTTTTTTATTTATTATTATTTATTATTAATTAATTAATTAATTTATTATTATTATTATTACTATTATTATTTTTTTTCTTCAACTTCTTTGATTCTTAAATTAAAATTAAAATTTTATTTTATTTTATTTTTATTTTTATTTTTTAAACTAACATACTAATTTTTTACCCTTAATAACTATTAAGTAAATACTTTTATCAGGTTATTCTTTGACTATGAATATCAAACTTATTTATTTATTTATATATATTTTAGAATTAACTATTCTATATTTATATAACCTCGTTGATTTATAATTAATTTATTTTAAGATTTAAATCTCCCTTTATCTGATATTTTATTTGAAATATAATTAACTTATGTTTATAGTCAACTATTATCTATTTTAAATTACTCGATTATTTTATGTTTATAGTATATTAACTCACTTATTTTAATATATATTTATAAAATTGTCTATTTACGTTAATAAGAAAATTAATAACCCAATTAACTAATTTGAATAAAAATAAATATTTTGGTCTAACTAGTCATTTCCTGGTCAAATCTAGCCGTTACCTGGATATTCTACCCTATCTATTTATAATGCATAGCAAGATCTGCTCATTCAATTTGTCCCGACGATGAACCACACTGGTTGGTTCGAAATGCGTCGACAAAAAATTATCTCTATGTGATTTTTGCCGAAGATTCTTCTCTAAACAAATAATTCTCCTTGGTCATTTCACATGAAAACATAGAGGTCCACTATTAAGGAACTTTTAAAAATCATTTCTAACGGAAACAGTCCCATCCCATTTAGCAATATGAACTCTCTTTCAAAGAATGATAAGGTTTGGACTAGATGTGTGATTGTAACTCCTATCTCTTTCACTATTAAAGATCTCCAAACAATTTTATTTCAACTTAAAGGCAAGGAAACCTATTGCACGTGTCTATGAAGAGGTGAATTAATGGCCATATCATTAGGTATCCTTTATAAGTTGAATCTCATAGGAGGGAAGTCATATGAGGTAGATTACTCTCAATCATTTGGAATTCATCACTATTTGGCTCCTTGTGATAATCATCTCATTTATACCTTAACTCATCCATGCAAGGACCTCATCCTTTTGTTGTTAACTATTTGAAATGCTCCCATCCATAGTCTAGTATTTGTTTGAGTGTAATTAGTTCATCTTCTAGGCTAAGGTCATTTTCTCGTAATGGGATGGAACTATTTTTAGGTTAGCTTATATTAGTATATTCACATCAAACCACTTTTTCACCACCTATGCACATAGTGATTTATTATTCGATCATCTTGTTTAATACTTTGGTCTATTTATTTAAGATTGGACTTGAATTTCATTTAATACTATGATACTTTCATTCAATCATCGTAGCTTCCCCCAAGAGGTAATATAATAAATTACTAGGTCATCAACATCAATTCCTTACTAGGCACATTACCTCACCCACTCAAAGAGCTATGATTCTCCCTCTAACCCACCTTTAGGTTCTATCTCTTTATCTTCTAAATCCCCTCACCACCAAGGGTTGTAAGTACATTTAGTTCCTTTTCCTCTAGCTCATCCTCATCTCACCCTAGTTCCACTGTGGCTAGAAGTAATGCTAGAGATAATACCAACCAACCCTTCCCTCCTTATACAATTGACTGAACCAATTACCCAATGATCCTATATGTCATGATCCTAACTAGCCATTTATGCCAATGAAGCTTCCCTCTAACATTCCCAAGTTTGAGGGTATTCCTAGATATGATCCCCTCAACCATGTCAGGTATTTCCACGTTCAATGTTCCTCCAACTCTATAAAAGAGGATTATAACTAGTTGAGGTTATTCCAACATACTCTTATGGGTGTTGCTTCTAAAAAATATGCATACTAGCCTCCAAACACTCATAGGATATTTTCATCCATAAAAAATGTTTTCCTTTATTAATTTGAGATTTTCCTTCACCACAATGAATGTATCTAAATCTCTACCAACTTCCATCAATAAACTACCACTCACATTATGGATCAAATCCATGAATGATAGAGGAGACATCGTTTGCATAAATCACATGGAATATAATTCCTCTTGGATTGGTTTCTAAAGTACCTTATTCCCCCCATTTCTAAGGACATGGTGAAGGACATGGTGGTGACCATGATTAGATCTAAGGAAGAGACCATACAAAAGGAACAATAGCATGATCTTATTTATGACCAATTAATGAATTTATATACCATCTTTCTGAGTTCCCCTTGTTCTCACTTAGGTGACTTGTTAACACTAGGAGCATCCCATGTGACCAATGGTTTTAGAGGATATATGTCTTATGTTCATCCACACCCATATCTCCTTATAACTAATGGATATGTTAGTCGAGGTGTGAGTACGCCTTACTCTTATCCACCTTAAGATCCATATTACCTTTCATGTTAGGTAAGTACTAGAAAATAATATGAAACACCACATGCACATGGGAAATCTTGTAATTTTTCTTCTACAATGGTAATAATGAAGCTATATTATCATTTCTTTATCTCACTACAAGTCGCCTTAGTTAGATCCTATAGTAATAATACTCTAATTTCCTTTTAGTCAACCTACACCTCCCCCTAAGGGACAAGTGTATGCATAGTTGAATGTTCCCAACCACCCCAATCAATATCCTATGAAGAAGAAAAATGGGAAGGGTAAACATAATACCAAAAAATAGGGGAACCATGGAATCAAGCTTAACATCCTAATACTAATAGTATAAGAAGCCAGAATGCCACCAATCAAGGTTAAGGTAAAAATCCCTAACCCAACTAAGGGATGAATGTTAAACTTCACACCAATAAACCTTATGTGAGTTTTGGTGTTTATGGAATTATACCGAATAGTTTCCTTCATTACCCAGGATACATTATATGTGGGAGGCATCTAAAGTTTCCAAGCAAGGTAATCACACTCCTTTAACTCAACCCTCATCTTTGTAACTAGCTATGTTGAGAAACAATTTTCCCAAAGAATACTATGTAATGATCTGATAATCACCCTATGAGTGACATCAGTTAAAGATTTATTGATTAAAGGTATTACAGACTCATGTGCTGGTCTGGGTGTCTATGTTATTTAAGCAATGGATCGATTAGATTATAAATACACAGACAATTGAAATGCAAAGATAGCAGAGAAATATAGTAAGAAAATACAAAGACACAAGAAATTAATAAGGAGTTCACCCTATCCTCCAGGGCTACATCTCCGGTCTAGCTCTCAGTGGTGGCCTTATTTTATTGTGTCTTAACCAGAGAATTACAATGCAGGAGCTCAATATGAGTCACCTGGAACAGGTTTTGCTTGGCAGGGTGGTTCTTGGATTCCCGAGCCACTAGAGTGCACACACTCATTTACCTACCAGCTATGTGACCTTCTGGTCTACAATGGGGAGAGCCCAATGTGGTGCTTAGCCCAGATAGATCCTCTCTGGGATGGCTTGAATCTCTCAAGCTCTCTAGTGCTCGATGCTGCCTTTGGTCAGCTCGGTCCTCTGTCTTCCATTTTTCTTTTCGTTCACTGTCTTCTTCTCTCTATGTTCCATCCTCCTCTCGATATTCTGGTCTCTCTGTCTCTGTGTCTCTCTCTCTTTTTGTGTCTTATGTCTCTGTTCATGGCTTCAAGGCCATTCGAGACCAAGATTGTTCAGTTCCTCTTCCACCTCCGTCAAATCGCCTTCTACAGCTGCGCTTGGAGTTACTTGTTTGGCATCATCATTAGCCTCACAGGGAGTGGCCACATGTCCTCCTGTAAACAGCGCCAACCTGCTTTGTCGGTTCAATTATTCTATTACATTCGTGGAATGAGTCTTCCTCCACCGTGGCAGTCAAAATGGACCTCAATCCTTCTAAAACGCAGCTTAATCCCTCGTCAATTCCACTTCCCCATCGAGCACGATCTCAGTCATTCGATCTGGATCCCCCAGATCCAACGTCGTTCGCTCATTTTGCGCAGTTCTCTTGCTCGACCATTAGCACGCGATGAGTGGCATTTTTCTCTCTCCTCCACTTGCCAAGCGTCAATCGCTGAATGGGATCGCTCCAATTTCTCCAAAACTGCTTACTGTTCAAGGAGCCCTCGATCAATACCATTGGTTTCAGAGTGAGTCTTTCCTTTAGCTTTTAGCCCTTCTACCTTTTCCCTACGGTTCTCCGGCTCTTCCATACCATCGTCACTCGAGGTTTCTCCATTTTGATCCTTTTTGTGCTAATCGCGCATCAAAAACTTCCTCTGTTTCCTAATCTGGGCCTCCCAGGGGCTAATTTCCACCTCCCGTGTAGTCTCCATGGGCCTCGGTTAGCGCGCTTTGACGGAGGTCCTCATCCTTCCACACTGGCTGCCACTGCCACTGGTTCAGGGGTGTTTTTGATCACTGTTTTGAATTCTTAGAAGTTTTTCCCAACCTGATACAGTCATGGTTCTTTTGACAGTTCTTTATGGATCCAATTCGGATCACGGCCTTCCCACTGAAAGAGCTTTTGGACCACAAAAAGTTGGTTTTCAAGCATCGACTAAGTGAGGGTATTGCTTTCTCACTTGTCCAATCTCAATCCACTTTGCACTGCTTGGCTTTGAACCCTTGAGCCCGATTCTGAGGTACTCAACATCTCCCCTGCGCGTTGTCCTCACCTTCCTGTCTAGCATTGTGTCTTCCTGCAATTCATTAAGATATTTAGGTAGTAGGTCATCAATAGAAGGCAATTGACTTTTCTCTTCAGGGTCCTCAATCATTGAAGGTTCAAACAATCTCAAGCAATCTGCATTTATGACTGAGTAGATGTGCATGTAAGTTGGTAGATCAAGGCGAAAAATCATTTTCACCAATCTTCTCAAGTATCCTAAAGGGTCCATACCTGATAGGCTTTAGATTTTTACCTTCACCTTGCATCCTGTCCTTGCTGATATACAGCCAGACCTGGTCGCCAACTTGAAAACTATGCTACATCCGATGCTTGTCATGCCTAGCCTTGTACTTGGCTTGGCTCTTTTCCAGCTATTCCTGTACTGCTTGGTGGATCTCCCAGATCTGTTTAATGAACCTAGTTTCCCTGTCCACATCACTGTGTCCATCAACCATGGTATCTTTACCAAAGACAAAATCCAAAGGAGACCTTGGTTTGAAACCAAAACAGGTCTCAAAAGGAGATCTCTGTGTAGAAGAATTCTTTGCTCTATTGTAAACATGCTGCACATAACACAATTGTTCATCCCAAAGCTTAGGATGTTTGCTGCAATATCCCCTCAGTAACTGGATCACTGTCCTGTTAACTACTTCTGTCTGGCCATCTATTTGTGGATGAAAAGCTGTGCTTTTCTTCAGTTTGGTGTCCATCAATTCCCACAGACTTGACCAAAACTTCCCCACAAATCGGGTGTCTCGATCAGATACAATGGAAGTGGGTAATCCAAAATGAACCCATACATGTTCAAAGAATAGTTTTGCAGTTTGTTCGATTGTAATCTGTTTATTAGAAGGTATCAAAATACACATTTTACTGAACCTATCCACAACAACATATAGATAATCATGACCTTTCCTAGATTTAGGTAGTCCTCCAACAAAATCCATGGAAACACTTTCCCAAGGGTGAGAAGGAATTGGCAATGGAGTGTACAAGCCTAGTTTTCTGTTACTAGGCTTGCTTTTAGCATGCATAGAACACCCTCTTAAATATCTAGAAATTGTCTCATTCATTTTCGGCCAATTAAAAAACCTTTGCAGCTGTGCAACTATTTTACTTACCCCAAAGTGACATGATATCAGAGAAGTGTGTGCTTCCCTAATTATCTTTACTCTCTCAATTTGTGGAATGCAGAGTTTCCCACAATGGTATAAGAGTCGGTCCTTCACATGATAGTCCAATTCTTCTACTCTTTTTCCTTGACTCAAAGTTGCATATACATCTTTAAAGTCCATATCCTAAGCATATTGTTCAATGTAGCTTTCATGTAGTACAAAATTATGCTTAAGTATGGTAGATGCATTTATAATGGGTCTAGATAACATGTCTGCAACCTTGTTATGTATGCCCTTTTTATATCTGATGACTAAATGAAACTGTTGTAGAAAACCCATCCATATGTAATGTCTTGATTGTTGCAACTTAGTTTGGGAGTGTAGATATTGAAGTGGTTGATGATAAGTATGTATTACTATCTCTTTGCCCATTAAGTAATGTTTCCACTTTTTCACACTCTGAATTAATGCATACAATTCTTTATCATATGTAAGATAGTTAACTATTGCAGGATTAAAAGTCTCAGAATGATAACATATGGGTTTACCATGCTGTGTCAACACTGCTCCAATGGCATAGTCAATGGCATCAATTTGGATCTCAAATGGTCTTTGTAGATCTGGCAGTGCTAGTACAGGTGATGTACTAATCTTTTCTTTCAAGGTGTCAAAGGCTTTCTGATGTTTGCCTCCCCACTGAAACACCTTATTCAATCATGTTAAAGCATGTAAGGGAGCTGCAATTGAGGAAAAGTTAGAAATGAACTTCCTCCAATATTGTGCTACTCCTAAGAAGCTTCTCACTTCTGTAGCAGACTTGGGTGTAGGCCAATTTACAATGACTGCCACTTTAGAGGGATCTATTTTCAATTCACCTCACCCTACTATATGACCCAAGTAGTTTAGAGATGTTTTGCCAAATTCACATTTTGAGAGTTTAACATAAAGTTTTTCTCTTTTCAAAACATCTAGTGTCTGCTTAACATGCTTTAAATGTTCTTCCCACATTTTACTAAAAATCAGAATGTCATCCAGGTACACAATAAGAAAATCATCAAGAAAAGGTCGGAGTACATCATTCATTAATCTCATGAAAGTAGCAGGAGCATTAGTTAAGCGAAAAGGCATAACCAGCCATTCATACAATCCATACTTTTTTTTGAAAGTAGTATTCCATGCATCTTGCTCTATAAACCTGACCTAATGGTATCCACTATGCAAATCCAGCTTGGTGAAATAAACAACTTCCTTCAATTGATCTAGAAGATCATCTATGCGAGGAAGGGGATAACGATTTTTTATTGTTATCTTATTCAGTGCTCGGTAATCAATGCACATTCTCCACGAGCCATCTTTCTTTCTCACCAAAATGATTGGTGACCCACATGGTGATGTGCTAGGCCTAATGAAGCCCTTCTTGAGAAACTCCTGTACTTGCTTCTTGATTTTAGCATTCTCTAAAGCAGACAACCTGTACATCCCAATGTTAGGCAATGGAAGATCTTCTTGCAAAATAATATCATGTACTATTCCCTTTTTGGGTGGCAGACCTTTAGGTTCTTGAAATAAGACATCATACTCTGAAACAACCTTTTCTATATCAACTTGTTGTTCAGCATTACAACCCTCAAATACATTGGTTTTATCAAGTTTCTTTTCCTTTACAACCATCAGTAAGAATCGTTTGCATGAATTTAAAATTCTTTTCATCTTCCCTGAGTTTATGAGAGTATAATTATTCTTGAGCTTATGAGCTCTTACAAAGTATTCAATTCCATCTTTAACAAGTAGATACTTGTTCTCAGCTCTATAGAAAATAACCTTCCTATCATACAGTAAGGGCTTCCTAAAACAATTCCACATATATCCAAAGGAATTATGTCTAACTCCACCTCATCTACAAATGCTGACCCAAAAGAAAACTTGAGTTTGCACTATCTAGTCACTTGTAGTTGTGCTTTATCATTCAACCATCCTAATGGGTATGGTTTCTTATGAGGTGTAGTTGCTAATCCCAATTTCTTTACAATTTCTTCAGAAATCAAATTTACTTGAGAGCCACTATCAAACAAATTATCAATCTTTTGATTTTTGGAAATAACTCGAAAAAGGAAAAACTCATGTCTTTTTCTCTCATTTTCTTCATTAATAACAGATTGAGCAGAATTACTAGTAGATGCTTTAGAATTCTTACCTTTTATACCTGTGGCTACAATAGTTGTTTCATCTCCTGAGTCTGACCCCAAATATTTCTGAATAGCTACAGCAGTCTTCTTCTTCTTGCCCTCAGACTTCTTAGGTCTCAACCTCTAGATGTAGTATCCAACAATGCTCATCATCATGCCCATCCTTTTTACAGTGAGTGAATGAAGCTTTTCTTTTCTATGCAGTGTTAGCCTTCCTTACTTTCCACTTCTGCTTTCTTTTCTCCTTGCTCTTGCTTGCAGTGGGTTGGGATGGTCCCCCAACTTCTGGATTTCCATTCTTTCCTCTAGCTTCTAGATGAGTAGCTTATACAGATACCTCATCTATACTAGTGGGATTAAACATGAGGATGGTATGCCTCATGTAGCTGTGTAGACCACCAATGTACTTCAAAAGAGTCTCTGGTGAGTCTAATGAGATACCCAACATCAATGCTCTTTTTCTAAATTCTTGAGTGTACCCTTGCACACTTTGCCCTTTCAATTATCGAAGAGTTTGCCAACTCATCATGGAAAGTTGCATGTAGGCCAATGGATATAACTGCTTTTTGATTGCAGAAACAAATTCACTCCAGACAGAGATGGTCTACCATGTCCTTTCATATCAACTTGGGTTCTGCCTTCCCACCAAACCAAGGCAGTGCCTCCTAGGCGTATGCTTGCGAGATGATTCTTACTCTTGTTTGAATCTATGTTCTGTACTCTGCAATACACATCAATTTGTCTAATCCAATTGTCCAACTTTTCATCATTTAGCTCTCCATCATATATAGGAAAATCAAATTTAACATCTAGCTTGATCAAAGATGCTTTCTTACTATGCACAGGGCTATTAGGAGGTGTGAGAAAGCTTTCCTCTTTCTCTTTTCCTTTGGAGTGGTCATGGAAGTGAGACTCATCTTCTTCTTTATCTTGTTTGGAACCTGAGGAGTCTTCATCCTTATGCTTTCTAAAGTCCTTATACATTTCTTCTACCATAGACTTTATAGCTAGGAAACTCTCTATCAATTGAGGGTCTAGCCTCATAGAACCTTCCTCTGACATTGTCGTCCAAGGATAAACTCTCCTAATTTCAGGATTAGTTTCCACCAACTCTCCTTCTCCTAATTTGAGCTTTGATATAGTGAGCATTCAACAGCTAAACCAACACAAGCTTGTCTAACCATATAGCCTGGAGCTCTGATACCACTTGATCTGATAATCACCCTATGAGTGACATTAGTTAAATATTTATTGATTAAAGGTATTACAGACTCATGTGTTGGTGTGGGTGTCTATGTTATTTAAGCAGCGGATCGATCAGATTGCAAATACACAGACAATTGAAATGGAAAGACAACAGAAAAATATAGTAAGAAAATACAAAGACACAAGAAATTAATAAGGATTTCACCCTATCTTCCAGGGCTACATCTCCGATCCAACTCTTAGTGGTGGCCTTATTTTATTATGTCTTAAGCAGAGAATTACAATGCAAGAGCTCAATATGAGTCACGTGGAACAGATTTTACTTAGCAAGGTGGTTCTTGGATTCCCCAAGCCACTGGAGTGCACAGACTCATTTGCCTACTAGCTCTGTGACCTTTTGGTCTACAATGGGGAGAGCCCAATATGGTGCTTATCCCGAACAGATCCTCTTTGGCATGGCTTGAATCTCTCAAGCTCTCTCGTGCTCGATGTTGCCTTTGGTCAGCTCGGCCCTCTGTCTTCCATTCTGCTTTTGCTTCACTGTCTTCTTCTCTTTTTGTTCCGTCCTCCTCTCAGGATTCTGGTCTCTCTGTCTCTCTGTCTCTCTGTCTCTCTCTCTATCTTTCTGTGTCTTCTATCTCTGTTCATGGCTTCAAGACCATTTGAGCCTAAGACTATTCAGTTCCTCTTCCACCTCCGTCAAATCACCTTCTGCAGTTGTGCTTGGAGTTCTTTGTTCGGCGTCATCATCAAGCTCATAGGGAGTGGTCACATGTCCTCCTGTAAACGGTGCCAGCCTACTTTGTCGATTCAATTCTTTGGTTACATTCGTGGAATGAGTCTTCCTCCACCATGGTAGTCAAAACGAACCTCAGTCCTTCTAAAACGCGGCTTAATCCCTCATTGATTCTGCTTCCCCATTGGGCATGATCTCAGCCATCCAATCTGGATACCTCAGATCCAACGACGTTCACTCATTTCGTGCGGTTGACTTTCTCGACCGTTAGCACACGATTAGTGGCGGTTTTCTCTCTCCTCCACTTGCCACACGTCGATCGCTGAATGGGATTGATCCAATTTCTCCAAAACTGCTTACCGTTCAAGGAGCCCCAAATCAACACTGCTGGTTTTGGAGCAGGTCCCACCTTTAGCTTTTAGCCCTTTTGCCTTTGCCCTATGGTTCTCTGGCTCTTCCATGCGACCGTCACTCGAGGTTTCTCCATTTCGAGCCTTTTCACCCAGCAATCAAAAACTTCCTCTGTTTCTCGATCCGAGCCTCGCAGGGGCTAGTTTCTGCCTCCCCCGCAGTCTCCATGGGCCTCCTTTGACCGAGGTCCTCGTCGTTCCACGCTGGCTGCCACTGCCACTGGTTTAGGGGTGTTTTTCATCGTTGTTTTGAATTTTTAGAAGTTTGTCCCGACCTGAGACAGTCATGGTTCTTTTGACAGTTCTTTATGGATCCAATTCGGATCATGTAACCACGCCCAAAACCAATCCTTCAAGGCCATCTAAAATTTCCAATTATCCTAGAAATGAAACTTACCAAATCTTGTACATGGATTTCACTGATCATAACCTAACTATCTAATATCATCAGCACTAGATACCCAACCTATTAAGTTTGAATATCCTCCTTTATCTAATAATGGATCTTTTCACATTCCTTTACCTAGTGTTGAGCCAAAGACAAAGACACTAAGAATTCCATTGTGATGAAATTTTGCTAATGCTCATGTGTAAACAACCCATATTTATAGTATGGTTAAAAACTTAACTTAATCCCCTACTACTATGTTGGATTTAGAATTCCTTCAAATGTGTTCAATGCAAAGGAAGTTTTAATATCTATTATGGGCATTTTTGACCCTTCATACAATTAGAAGATATAATTTGATATTAACAAATCCAATAATTTGTGGCCTTTGAGATTCCAATGTCATCATTCGATGATGTACCATCATAAGGTGTATCTACATGCATGATGTCATCCTATGTTTGGAATAAATTATGTGCATTTCAACTCATTCCATCTATAATCACCTTCCATTTGTATGACGGTTAACCCTCTCAACCAAACAAGTTGTATCAGAATTTTCCTATCTAGGTGAGAGGAAAGTAGATACTCATTGACATAAAAGTTATAGATGCCCCATTGGACTATAATCTACTCTTAGGCTATAATTTTATGTATGTAATAAAGGAAGGTTTCTCATTAGTTTACTATACCATGAGATTCCCTCATAACATGGATATAGTCACCATTAACTAGCTTACATACTATGACCTTAAGATTTAACTCAAACCTAAGAATTTCATTTCCTCCATGGTTGGGGTGTAACTTATTCCTTCCTTTTCTGAAAACATCTCTAAAGTATACAAAGACTCTACCTTTCTTAGTGCATATTACGGTCCTCCATCTCTTACTAATCCAATAAGCTCATCCCAAGTGGGCATAGTATAGTCCCACCATGATTCCAATAAGTCAATGGGATCATCTTCATATCATTTTTCTCCACATAAAAATCATACATCTTCAAGCCACACATCCAAAGGAATTCCCCCTAGACAATCATACATCTTCAAAACACACATCCAAAGGAATTCCCCCTAGACAATCATACATCTTCAAAACACACATTCAAAGGTATTCCCCCTAGACACCACCCCTTTGGCCAAATTCCTTTCTTATTTCTATAACCTAGATTAGTAAGTACCCTTGTTATGGCCATATTGAACTTTCCTAACATCACCTTGTGGATTCTAGTTTCACATTTAGATCCTCCTACCCCTACTAAACCATTTGATAAGACTTAGTATTTAGCATTGAAAATTGTTTAGTCAATAGAAACTTCCGTAGTAACTACTATAACACATATGTAGGCCCACCCCATTCCTACCAAATTTTGGAAAGGAGTTGACAAAGAGGGCCAAATTCAAGAAGAAATGGGGCACCCATAATATTAGACAAGCTAAAGTCACCCTAAGTAGTGCACCTAAAGCCCCAATCCACGTGATTTATTTGATCTCACTAATCATGCTACTAATAATTCTCCTTCATTATCTAAACTCAAAGGAGTTCTTAATGTGGATGAATTAGAATTTGATCCATCCATTCTTATGGTTCAAGTTACACTTCTTGAGTCATCCAAATGTATTAAATATTGTCACATAAATCACTCATGTACTTTGTGCAATATGTATGCCTATTTCTCTCACCATTGTCCTAAACTATTGCAATTATATCATGCCCTTGAAATCATGTTCAAGAGAAAGTAGTGCTTTTAGGATAATTCCAAAATTGTTATGGAGATTGAGGTCATCCTGATGTATTGATGGATGAGAATTCCATGCATACCCTTTATTTCTCAACTACCATGGTATTGGTATCATGTGTAAATCCTTATTTTTATGGTAGTGTATATCATAGTACTCCTTGCACACCTCATATCACTTTGGTCTTGTTGATCTTTGAGACTATTACTAGTCTTGGAGATAACATTATATGTAAATCTCCTCTTCGTTTCCGAGACGAGATACTATATTTTATCGACAAATGCAAAATTCCTAATATAGGGCCAGGCATTTAGAAAGTAGAGGAATGGATTATCAACAATGGATTATATAATATAGAACTTAAAATAATACAAAAAAAATACTTCCATGACAAATCATTTTCACATATTAGAAATAAAACATAACACATCATTGGGGTATATCAAACAAATAAAATGGATAACATTTGCAAAAATCTTAACAATATAATTCAATTAACTCATAAAAATATAATGAAAACACACACTTGCAATCATATTCTTTAAACTAAAGTCAAATATCACACTATCTATGTGCTCATGAGAGTTCTCTCTAAACTTAAAAACTCTCAAATTATAAATTATAAATGTCTAGAAGGAATTCATAATACTTATAAACATAAATACATTCATTCAAATGGATTGAGATGGGCTATGGTGGTTCAAATAAGTAAGACAAATTCATAATACTTATAAACATAAATGCATTCATTCAAATGGATTGAGATGGGCTATGGTGGTTCAAATAAGTAAGACAAAAACTTGGAACGAAGAAGGAAATGCAATTAGAAATCAACCTTTAACATTTAAGGAAACATTAAAATAAAAGCTTTAACATTTAAGGAGACATTAAAATAAAAGCATGGATGGTAATTGATCGGGAAAGATTATTAAAATCTCAATGAGAGTATTTTTACTTACTGTCCTAGATTCTTTTTTTTTTAATCTCTTTTAAAAAAAGCACCTTGAGCAGCCTTAACTATCATAACCACTTTTTCGTTGTTGGATAATCAGTTACTTTCGATACCACATCTTTGATCCAGTGTTCAATAAGTTTCTGATGATGATGATGATGGTGGTTACCGTCCACTGAGACCAAATTAGTCTATCGGACCTATAATATTTTTAATTTTTAATTGTCTGGCTCCTTGTCTTTCTTGGCGAGATTGGTGTTGTAGCTCTCTTTTTTTTCTCTACGGTCTTCCAACTTCCTTTATCTTGCATCTCCTTCATCTCTTCTAGTTCTTGAAACAATGGTGTCTTAGCTTCGCGATCAATTGTGTTCGTCCTTTTGAAGATAGTCGGAGAAGAGGTTTGGTCTAGGAGATCTGCTTTGTTGTCAAATGAAGATTTATTTTGCACGATAATCGAATCCTCATAACTGTTGACACTTGAGGGGTTGTCGAGTGCACTTTTTTGTTGTTGGGCAGGGCTTTCTCCATGCTTGTCTTGAGAGTTGTTTCTGTCTTGCCCAATTTCTTGTGATTCAGAGTTTTCTCTAGAGTATTCTTCTTTGATGACAGTGTAGTGTTCTTTTTGTGCTCCTTCCCACCAAGTAGATCTGTGGTGGCTTTTTTTACCAGGATTTTTCTGGGAGGCTTTTGGGCAATTTTTGGCTAGATGGCATGTCTCAAAACAGGATCGACATCGGAAGAGGACACTTTCATAATCGAGTTTCTGGTTCCACACATAATCTTTAGTTGTTAGGTTTATTTCCGCTGGGAATCCGGCACTGAAGTCCATTTCCACACAAATGCGTGCATAGGTGGTTCTGGCATATTCCTCTGTTTCTGGACACCTGCAGTAAAATTTCCCAATTGCATTTCCAATGGCTTTTAGCGAGGAGAGATTCCAGAGATGCAAGGGTAGGCTTGGCAATCTCACCCAAACTGGTGCTGAGGTTATCACTGCTGTTGAGGGATCGAATGATGGGTTCCATGGCTTCATGAATAAGCCTGATTTTTCCCAAAACCAAGGGCCGGAATCCATAATACATTGTCTGCTTTCAGGATTTTCAAAATCTACTATAAAGAAACCCCTAGCACAGGGGTAGATATTAATGTCATCAGAAATTACAGGCTTCCATACCTCAGAGATCCAATTGTGGAGAGCTGTTAGTCACGGCCAAAAACCATTGAACCGACAAATTAGGGCACTTTCAGAAAACTTCAAAGCCTCATCGAGTGAGGCTTGGACCACCTGGACAGTGGGTGCTGGGGCTTCACTGACAATATGGGCAGGAGCTTGCCCTCCAGGAGCTGACGGCACTGAGCCAGCTGCTATTTTCGCGAAGCTGGGAGCCATATTTTACTTCCTTGTAGAACCCAGCCGTAGAGGAAAAAGACAAAAGATTAGATCTAGATCTAGCTATAGAGGATTAGAACCCAGCCGCAAAGAGATAACCCAGAATATTAAATCTATCGCAGCCAGAAGAAACCTATCGCAGCCAGAAGCTGCGTTCAGAAAGGGATTATTGCCTTCCGAAGAAACCTATCGCAGCCAGAAGCTGCGTTCAGAAATAAATCTAGATCTATGTATATATCTAGATCTGCGTTCAGAAGCTGCGTTCAGAAATAAATCTAGATCTGCGTTCAGAAATAAATCTAGATCTATGTGAAGCTGCGTTCACGGCGAGATAACCAGCCAGAAGAAACCTATCGCAGCCAGAAGCTGCGTTCAGAAAAATCTCTCGTGAGAAAAAGCTGCGTTCAGAAGAGAGGAATAACCGCAGACGAAGTCACCGAAGTCTATAATGGTGATACCATTGTCTCAAGCTTGATTATAGAATCTGACAACACATCTTCAATTTCTTTCAACTTGAAACCCAATTGATGAAAGATGGTGATACTATTATCTCATGCTTGATTCTAGAATCTGACAACTCAACTTCATATCCCTTCTGCTAATTCAGAATCAGTGGCGATCGAAACGATTGATAATGCCAAGTGCTGTTTAGCATGTGGGTCTGCACCAGTTTATGAGGCCATGTTGCCCAAGGCTCGAGTCACGCCCTCGGGACCGACCATAAAATGAAATGCAGCCCATGTGACTAGGCGATACTATTGGAATAGGGTTTCAGAAAACAAATTTACTGAACTCTGCCAATCGAGTAAAAAGAAACATTAAGAATAGTGATATACGATGCCAGGAAGTGCAGAATATATGATGACAGGATAGTGATATAAGCCATGAAAATTGTATTCAAATAACAAAACAATTTTGTTTAACCAATCATTGCTGAGTAGACTATAGGCAAAGCATATACAGCTTGTATAGCTGCAGGAGCCATCCTGACCGCCCCGGCCCAAAGATTTCAGAAGTGAGAACACATTTATATGTTATTTTTCACATTGGAATGCATTATATTTTGTTCAATAGACTTTGTTTGTCTGATCAATCTGCATAATTTTATTTGAGTGTTATCATTCTCGTATGCTTCATTTTATTAATTTTGCCACATTATATGATTAAATAGGTGAACTGATCCTGATGCTTCTCAATCTTGTGGGAACCATGGTCACCAAAATAGACGTGATCTGACAAATACAAAATAATCAACCTCAACCATACGGGAAACTAATTTCACAAAATTGCATAGGAGTTGTATGAGCGAAGATAAAACAACTTTTTATCCATAAAAATAGACATAGGCATCGTAGAATTAGAATCATTACTAAGGGAAGAAAAAAATATAGAATTAATACTATAATGAAAATAATGGATTTCCCAAAAAATGTATATCTAATTGTTTGAAATAAGACCCGAATAACATTTTTGAAAGTGACTTATATTTTAATGTGATTTGTTGAATTTAATAATATTTAGTTTTATGTAATTTTCTAAAATGTTATATATATATATATATTAATTATAATATATAATATAATATAATATAATGATAGTTTTAAAAATATGTTTAAATTGAATATAAGTTGAAGGATTTAAAAAAATTATTTAAAATGGAATGTTAAAATTATAAATGTGAAGATTTTTCAATTATATGGAATACGAATTAAGGTTTTTATTTAGTTTCAAAACTTTTTCAAAGTAATGTAGTTCATTAAATTAAATATATTTGAAAATTGTGTGGTTTGAATGAAAATGAGACTAGATAATATTTAAAAGAATATTGAATAATATATTACATCTCTAAAATTCTTATATGTTAAAGAAAATTTAAGATAAACATTGCTCATACATTATGTCTCTAGATAAAAGGGGATGAAACATTAGGATCTCATAAATAATAATCAAAGAATCTAAAAAAAGTGAGATTAGAATCATTAAAGAGTTCAAATAAATTTTAGGTTTAAATTTTAGTAATATAGAAAATAAACCTCTTTCTTTCGGGGAAACCAAATTTTTTGAGACTAATGACATAAAGAAACACACAAGTTTCATGTTAATCTAGATTCAAATTTTGACAATCTCAAAGAAGAAATCTGAAAGATATGAGAGTAAAAGTTCATCTTACAAAACATTTCATGAATAGTTTAAAAAGGTTTCGAAAAAATAATATTTATAAAACAAAGACAAAGTAGGAACATATAAGAATCAATGAAGGTGGCAATAGAAAGAACAAAAAAAGTTTGAGAAATTCTAAAAATAACATTTTATCAGGTTCTCCCCCAAAAAAAAAACCAAAAAACAATATGCTTAGCGATTTCACTTTGAAGTGTTAGTTTGGTCTTAAGTTCCAAAGGTGAGAATAAGAAAGTTCAATCAAATCAATGCCTTAAATTAGGTGATTCAAATAAATAAGTATTTTACATTACAAAACATTATTGATAATAATATAACCTTGGTTATGATATTTTTAGACAAAACCATATCAATATTACTAGACTAAGAAAATCCACGAGTTTTTGATGAATAAACTTCATAGTTCCCAATATCGGCCATGAAAGCTAATGATGTAAACCATGCAATTTATTGAAAATTTGCATAAGAGGTTTAAAAACAATATTAGACATGCACTTGTCATACAAATCTGAAGGTGATTGATGAAGCCATGAATTCATCTATACACATTAAGGCAAAAATATACCATTATAAGAGTTCATCATAGCATCTATTACAAGAAATAAGGATTAATATTTTCCTATTGATGTAGAAAAACCATCCTAACCCACCAAAATATTACATAAAATATATATATATATGGAAGAAAGGAAATACAATGATAATTCTTTGTATCTAATAACAGGTGACATAAATTCCCTAAAGCAAGATTTTGATATTATAAATAATGATAATGATAATTCTTTGTATCTAATAACAAGTGACATAAATTCCCTAAAGCAATATTTTGATATTATAAATAATGATAAAGCTGAATAGGAGCCTCAACCAGAGGGAGAGGAAGAAATTCTGCACCAAAATAGCAAAAAGAGGAACTAAGAGCCATATTAGTGCACTTGGCAAGTACCTATGTAAGATATATAAATAATCAAAAACTCATTTTATGGATTTACTTAACAATCAAAATTTAATTGATATAAAAGTAGTAGAGTATCTTACCTATTTGATATACTCTACGTCAAAATCCTAATTGATGGTTGTGTCTAGTGATGGTTTTAAACCAAGGAAATATTGTTAATGATGGAAAAAATTACAACTTAAAAGTTAGCATGGGAGATTAAAATATATATAGATTCATGAATTTCATTACTTTTGGAGGAATAATTGTGGTTCTAGGAGTGTAAGGGTTAAAAATGCTTATACTATCACCATGAACTATGAAGAGCTATTAGAGGTCCCTTTGTGAACTATGATAATAACACATTAATAAAAAATCAATGGACTCATGACCCATCCCTCCAAGGATCCCAACTCACATAATGGAAAATATTCTAAAATTAAATTTCAAAGGAGTTACTGTCACATTCTATTTTATTGGAGTCATTGTTAGACTTCATTTTGTGTGTGTACATTAAAAGTTAAAGATACTCATTTAGAATTATAACATACCTTGGATAAGTGGACAACTTGTAAGGATATGTGCACTGGCCCAAGATGCAAAAAGAGGTAGCCAGGTTCATAACATGATGCATCCTTTGTTTCACCAAAAAGCTTGGTAATAGGAAATAAGGTCTATACCATCCCTTGCCTGTACTCGCTCCTCCTTGGGAAAAAAATTCCATAGACATTGTTTGAGTTTTACCAACTACTATGAAGGGATGTGAATACCTGTTCATGGTAGTTGACATATTTAACAATATGTTTGTTCTCATGCATTGTAAAAAGACCATCATTGAGAAACAAGAAACAAAATTATTCTTTGGACATGTTTGGGTGCACTTTAGGATATGAATGAGCATCATTTTAGATAGGGACACAATATTCATTAGTGAATTTTGGACTACATTGTGGGAGAAGATGGAAACGAAGTTGAAGAGTTCTACAACAATTCATCCATAGACAAATGGGAAAATAGAAGTAGCCAATAGACTTTGGTGTATCTTTCAAAGAGTAACAATTAGAGGCATCTAGATACTTGGGATGAAATTATTTTATACATATGTAAATCTTATAATAGAAAATTCACACTTCTACCAGTGAGTCCCCATTTAAAACTTATTTTGGATATTTTCCAGTTTCATTTTTGGGTATTGCATATGGACAATAAGGAGTGAGGAAGGATCTTATAGGGGATGAATTAAGGGTAGAATTTTTTTTTAGAACATAAAGAAGATCCATTTATAGGTACATGAGATGCTAGTAAATTCACAAGAAAAATACAAGGGTAGACATTATTATTGTAGAATAGAGAAGTCATTTAGAGTGGGAGATAGAGTATGCTTACAGTTGAATAAGGGGAGGTTATAGGGTCCTCATAAGAAAATCAAGGTTCTATGATATGGCCCCTTTGAGATACTGAAAATTTTGTAGATAAAACATATAGACTCAGTACACCCCATACATGTGCATTTACATAGTGGTGAATGTAGAAAATATAAAACTCTATGAGGCTTCCATGTTGGATTAAGAAGATAAAGAGGTCCTACCTTTTGTAGAGGATTTAGCATCAGATGCTCAAGAAGAGTTTAAAAAGGATATAATTTTTTCTCAAATAACTACATGACTACAAGAGAGGGGCATCATAACCTTTGGTGGATTGGGTTGAAAGGACAACTTCCAATTCAAGCTAAATGCATTTAAGAGAAGGTGGAGGAAGAATTTCCTCACCTCATTTAGTAAAATATTTTAGTGACCAAAAGCCTCCCATAATGAGAAGGTGTGCTCTAGATTGTCTCATTATATTATTTTTCATCCATATTGATGTTTTCATACTAAAAAAATAGGAGGAATCAAATCACTAAACCATTCTTACCAGTAGGTCCATGGTTGGCAAATTGGAGTCTAAAAACATTTAGAAGTAGTTTAAGCAATTAAATGAAGTTTTCTTGGGCTAAAAATTTTCCACTTAAGAGCTACACCCCCTAGCACTATTATACACTCAAATACCTTTCAAGTAGCGAAAAAAATACCTCAATAGGAGGCCATAGGAAAATAATATGCCACATAAAAGTTGTCCTTCCTATTTTGACCACCATGATTCGAGATGATACAATGTTAGCCCTCATTATTCATGGAAAATAGGATAATAACATGAACATGATGAATAATACTACAGAAGGGTCAATATTGTAACTCTAGTTAAGAGTTGAAGTATTGAAATGTAACCACTAGTAGGATATCAAGCTATGTTATAATTGGGGCATCGGGGGGGAGAATCGCATTTTATTTGAGTGCATTTTGTTCCATATAGGAGAAGAGTAGCTGAGAGTGGATAGATAGAGAGAGAGAGAGAGAGAGAAAATAGAGATAGCTTGTAAACTATAGGATATTATGGGCCATGGGTCTCACTCATTTTTACTTGTATCTATTTCCATTCAAAGAAAGACAACACAGACTTTCAGATGGGTTTTCTCCCTAAAGGGTTTCTCATATCATATCTTGTGTTGTTATTGTTGTGAGTGATTTTATTTTTGTTTGTTCTCTATTTTCAGAATTTTATGTATTGATGCATGAAAAAATTAAATTAACAAATCTATAAGTCTAAGGAAAATAACCCTCATAGTACAGATTTCATATTTTAAGTATAATTGTATCAAATTTATTGTGACAAATTGTCTAGTGGAATATCCACGTTAATTTATGGATCACTTCTGATGTAGAGAAAATATATAAAAACTGATATTTTGATATAACAAAATGATGTCTATTGAAAAAGCAGAAAATAATTGTTGTTAACAAAGAATTATGTAGCTTTTGATTAGTAGTTGAAAAAGGTTGGCATCCCGTAGAATCTTGTAATTGTAAAGTTAAATAGTCCAATCTTGCAATTGTCATGTTAATAATGTAATATCATTACTTTCCTAAGAAAACTCATTCATTTCTATGGCATCCCAACCATAAAAATATAGTCTTGGAATAGCAGAGTGAAGTGAAATTTTCTAAATAGTTGTACTGGAAGGATTAAAGAATAAGAAAAAATATGGCATAAAGCATGATTGGGAAAGGGAAACTACCAAATTTGTTGGTGAGAATTATTGAATTTTGGTTACAACTTGGATTCCATTTATTCTACATCCTAGTGTTGAGCCTCATGCATATCTACTCATCTTTTGATAGGCATTATCCCATAGACTTCCACACTATTGGTGGAATCTATTTTATTTCCACATATTATAATCACCCTATGTCATCCACACAACAAAAAATTTTCATTTATATACCACCATCCACCCACCCTAAAGGACATTATCATTCATGCCCATACCCCTAGTCACTTCTGTTATGCTCTTGACCTGCGAGAAGATACCAGAATACCAAATATGTGAAGAAATATACCCAGAACACAGAACAATAAGAAAAAAAAGCATGTATTTTATTATTCAGAAAGGAAAGCAATGTTCACTTGCCTCTTCAAGGGGGCAACCTCCAATAGAGCTGGGCTCAATTACAAAATAAGACATGATGCTCCTTAATGGGAGTCTCTATCCTTTATATAGAATTCATACATGCAATACCATGGATTAGTACCATGGTTCTTATTAATATCATCTATCTAATACCATGGCCCATTTGCAACTAACTGTGGTCCCTTCTTTAAATGCGGGTCAACCACTTACAATTATTAATATGGGCTTTATTGACTCTTTAACTAACTATAACTATGACTCGACCTTATTACATAAATAAGGGGGTTAGGGTTGGACCCTAACATGCCCTCCCCCATAAAAATAGCCTTGTCCTCAAGGCTGAAGCTGCGGAAACTGTTGAAGAACAGTGGTTGGTTCCCAGGTCGCATCTTCTGGAGAGGTTTCTTTCCACTTGACGAGGACTTCCTTGATCGTGCGGCAGCGCAGGTGCTGTTCTCGCGTGTTAAGAACCTGTTCAGGTTGGAGCCAGATTGAACCTTCTTCATCCAATTCTGTAAATTGGTTTGAATTCTACAATGGTTCCCAAACACTTTCTTGAGGCATGAGACATGGAAGACGAGATGGATTTTTGCAATGGGTGGCAAGGCTAGCTTGTAGGCTACTTCTCCGATGCGCTGAAGTATTTGATACAGTCCGTAGAATTTTGGAGATAATTTCTGACAACCCTTGTCTTTGAGTGATGTTTGCTTATATGGTTGCAGCCTCAAGAATACTTGATCCCCTTCTTGAAATTTGTGCTTTGAACGATGTTGGTCTGCATGTTGCTTCATGCGATTTTGAGCTTGATGGAGATTCTCTTTGAGGTGGGCCAGCATGGTTGCACAGTTCTCTAGGAGTTGATCCATTGCTTGTACCTTTGAGCATCCGTGGATATAAGAAGTAGGTGAAGGAGGGATTTGACCATAAACTGCTTCATATGGAGTCATTTTGGTGGTGGCATGATAGTTAGTATTATACCACCATTCAGCTAGAGGTAACCACTGTACCCATAGATGTTGCTTTTCTGAAGTGAAACACCTGAGGTAGGTCTCCAGACATTTTTTGACTGCTTCAGTTTGACCATTAGTTTGGGGATGATAGGAAGTACTAAGTTGTAGTTGGGTACCTTGTAGCCTGAAGAGTTCCAGCCAAAAGTTACTTGTGAAGATCGGGTCACGATCAGACACAATGGAAGTGGGCATGCCATGCAATTTGAAGATCTGGTCCATGAAATATTGAGCCACCAAAGCTAGTGTAAAAGGATGGGGTAGGGCACAAAAATGAGCATACTTAGAAATTCTGTCGGACAACCACCATGATGACTGACTTGTTGCCTGACTTTGGAAGACCCGTAATGAAATCCATAGAAACCTCTATCCAGATTGAGGCAGGGATGGGAAATGACTGTAATGTGCTTGTGGATTTGACTGTTTCTCCTTTGTGGCGTTGACACACATCACACTCAGCTACAAAAGTAAGAATGTCCTTTTTCATGCCTATCCAAAAAAATGAACGTCGAGTGTGAGCATAAGTCTTCTAAAAGCTTGAATGGACTATAGTGGGAGATGAGTGCAACTCTATAAAAATATGACTTTTGAGGGTGGATGTTGGTGATATCACTATTTTGTCCTTGTAGTGAAGAATCTCATCCTGCCAAGAGTAGCCCGCTGTGGAATTTGGATCCAGCTACAATTTATTAATGAGTTTGGAGAGCAAAGGATGTGAAAACCATTCCTTGCGAGCCTCTTCAATCCACTCTAGAATGGGAAGAGAGATTGCTAGCAGGGTGCTTTCCTCCTCAAATTGGCGTGATAAAGCATCCGCTACGACATTTTCACGCCCTTTCTTGTAAATTATCTCATAATCATATCCAAACATTTTGGATAGCCATTTATTTTGTTGTGGCGAGGATAGGTATTGCTCCAAAAAATATTTAAGGCTTTGATGGTCTGTGTGGATTTGGAAACACCACCCCAATAAGTATGGTCACCAGGTATCCACTGCATGTAAGATGGCCATCATCTCCTTCTCATAGGTAGATTGTCCCAGATTTGTCCCACTTAGTTGTTGGCTAGTGAAGGCCAAGGGTCGACCTTCCTGCATTAAGACAACCCCAATACCCATACCTGAAGCATCACATTCAATCACAAAAGATTTGGTGAAGTTGGGTAGTGCCAATATGGGAGTGGAACACATGGCATGTTTGAGAGCTATAAATGCCTGTTGCGCTTCATCATTCTAGAGGAATGAATTTTTCTTGAGAAGGTGAGTGAGGGTTCTAGCAATGTGACCATAATTGCGAACAAATTTGCGATAGTAGCCAGTGAGATGCAAAAATCCTCTCAAGCTCTTCAAGGTCTTTGGTTGAGGCCAATCCTGCATTGCCTGGATCTTTTTGGGATCCACCCTGACACCTTCATGCCCCACAATGTGGCCCAAATACTCAACTTCTTCCATGCCAAAAGAGAACTTGGACAACTTGACAAATAATTTATGCTTCAGGAGTAGTTGCAAGAGCAGATCTACATGCTGAAGATGTTTTTCCTAGGTGAGGCTGTAGATGAGGATGTCATCAAAGGAAACAAGGGAAAATTTTCTGAGATATGGTTTGAGCAGGTGATTCATGAGGCTCTGAAAAGTGGATGGGGCATTACAGAGACCAAATGGCATGACCAGTCTTTGGAATGTCTACTTCTTTCATGCGAATTTGGTGATAGCCTGAGCGAAGGTCGAGCTTAGTAAAGAATTGAGCCCCATTTACTTCATCCAACAAATCATCAACAACCAGGATGGGAAATTTATCTTTGACCATCAGCTTGTTGAGGGCCCTGAAGTCTGGACACATACGCCATTCCCCATCTTTTTTGAGCACCATGACCATAGGCGATGAATAAGGACTAATGTTAGGATGAATGACACCGGCTTCTAGGAGTTCCTTGATGATTTTTTCAATTTCATTCTTTTGGGCGAAATGATATCTATATGGGCGCACATTTGGTGGTTGTGCCCCTGGGACCAAAGTAATGCTATGATCATGTTCCCCTCTCGAGGGTGGAAGCTCATGAGGCTTGTCAAAGACCTGCAGATGGTTGTTTAAGACCTATTGCATCTCAGGATGAATATGAAGGGAAGTGGGTTCGAAGGCCTGGATGGCATTAAATTGGGCTATAACTCCATGGTGGCCCTTTTTTAACAATTTTTCCATCCTATGCGAGCTGATGATAGAAGGAGCACCTACCTGGAGTCCGCGGAGGGTATGTGTGTAGTTATTCTACTTAAAGCTCATATATAACTCCTAGAAATCCATTGTGATTGGGCTGAGTGTGCGGAGCCATTCAACACCCAAGACAATGTCACACCCACCCATGTTGATGGCAAACATGTGGGTCTTTAGGTGATAATCCCCCATTTGAAGTTTGAAATTTTCATAGCAGCCTTCACATTTCATTGTCCCCCCATCAACAATCTGGACCTGGAAATTAGAGACTGCTCTGACAAAACAATGCACTGCTTCAGCAACTCTTTGATGGATAAAGTTATGTGTACTTCCACTATCAATCAAGACTACTACAGGGCGATCCTTAATAAAACCTTTGATTTTGAGATTTTGGGAAGAAGAAATTCCTGCCAAATCATGAAGCGAGATAACTGGTTCTTCAGGTGTAGCTGGGAGCTCATTGTCCGGCTGGTTGTCCTCATCTTCCTCCTCTGGTCCCTCAAATGGTGGGGCTTCCTCAGATGAACTGTGATCAGTAGCATCAATTTGAAAGAATTTGGGTTCCTTGCATTTATGCCCCGGGGAGTATTTCTCATCACAGTAGTAACACAATCCTTGCTTTCTTCTTTCTGCCATTTCCGCTGGTGACACCTTTTGAACCTTAAGTGTTTAGGTAGTGCTCGGAGCCTGGGTGGGGCGTCCCTTGGCTATGAATTTGAAAGAATTTGGGTTCCTTGCATTTATGCCCTGGGGAGTATTTCTCATCACAGTAGTAACACAATCCTTGCTTTCTTCTTTTTGCCATTTCCGCTGGTGACACCTTTTGAACCTTAAGTGTTTGGGTAGTGCTCGGAGCCTGGGTGGGGTGTCCCTTGGCTATGAAATTTGGACAAGTCGACTGGGCCGCTAATGCGCGTTCTACTTCACAAGCTATCTTGCAAGCTGCCAGCCATGAGACTGGGTGTTGCAATCGGATGTGGGCTTGTATGGCGTCTTTGAGACCACTGACAAAACATTCCAAGTAGAATTCATCTGCTAGACCTCCTGTGCGGAAGGCTAATGCTTCAAAGGCTTTAATATATTCTTGCACTATGCCTGTCTGTCGGAGCTTAGTAAGACGGCCCAAAAAGTTAGATTCATGGTCAAAGCGATCAGAAAGGGATTTTGAGAATATCTGCCAAGTCATTAGCATTGCATAGCAGTGTTTATGCCACTACCACCATTGCCATCTTTCTTGTTCCAAGTACAGGCTTCCCACACTTATCTTAGTCGCATCATCTCTGATGTGATTCAATGTGAAATATTGCTCCATTTGTGCTAGCCATATGGCCAGATGAGAGCCATCAAATTTATACATGTCCAGCTTGGGTGGTGGTTGGGACTATTGGTGGTTTCCATAGAAGTGAAGAGAATGGCTAGACTCGCCCCCAAGGTTTTCATTAAAATCATATGCCTTTGATTATTCCCCCGACTTGCCCTTTGTGATTGTGTGATTTAAGTTCTGGATCTGCTTCGTTAATGCCTCCAACATTTTTTCAAGGGTGTCTATCTTCTCATTGGCCATAGCTTGAGCTCTGGTTTGTACCATGCACAGATCTGGTGCACTTGTCGTTACTGTGGAAAAAAATTTGGGACCACCCGAAATTTTGACACTGACAAGTGAATGGTACCACCTTGCTCAGCCCGTTGACCTGATTCTTATGGGCTAAGTCTCCTATAAGCGTCCCGGGAGGGTCTCAGACTTTTTTTTTTTTACTTTACTCCGAAAGGAGTTTTACTCCTCGCTTAGGAATACTGCAGTAGCCGATTCCCAGAAAAGTTAATTCTGCCCAATGTCCTGCGAGAATCACGCCCAGGTATAGGAGCCACACAAATAGTCAGATCTGTCAGCGAAATCCTCAATTGCAGAGTATGAGTAGGAATGTGGCAGTGATCGAACCCCTGCTGCTAGATCTGAATGGCGAATCTGATTGTTGCAACTGCTACAGAACCCAAACTTTTGGATCTGAATGGAGGATCTGATAGATCTGATTGGCAGATCTGATAGATCTGAATGGTGGATCTGATAGATCTGAATGGTAGAACTAATTGTTGTGGCTGCGACAGAACCCAATCTGATTGTTATCATTCATATTTTTTCCTTAGAAGTTATCAAAGAAGGAATAGTCCGAGGTAACCACAAACCAACCATTTAGACTCAGGTTCTAGCCAACCTAAGTCCAGAGAGGGCTCTCTCTTTGTAATTTAGCTTTGTTTAAATAAGATTTCAGGCTAGTTCTTAATGTTCAGGATTGTTTGTTTTGATTGGGTGGTGGAATTAAGAAGACAAATGGGCAGAGCAAATATTTAGGCCATTGGGCTATGGAGTCAATCAAGAAAGGTTTAACTAGATTTGATCTATCACTGAGGTAAGAGTCCACAGGGCAGGCTAGCACAATGAGAGCAAATCTGTGGGTTCAAATGGGTGAAAGTCCTAACTACGGCCAAGGGCAAAGAAGAATCCTTAACCAGGATTGGGATGAAGAAAGGAAGGATGGATAGTAGTAAAGGGAAATGAAGAATCCTCAACTATGGGCCAAAGGGAGGGTAAACTACAAAAGTAAGGGGGCAATTGAGAGTCCTAAGACCAAGGTAGTTTAGTAGAAAACATAAATAAAACAAACAGTTAAAACAGAGAGCACTTAAGCTAATTCTGATGATATCATTCCTTGTTTGCTTTTAAGATTGTATAAGAAACACATATGAATATTTCATAACATAAAGAGAATACAGTATTTAAACATGAGAAAATGATACTTATTTGTTCCAATTGTGCACAATAATCCAGTGAAATGTCCTCAGCTTTATTTCATTTCCAGTAAAACCAGTCCAGTCTTGAGTACAATAGCTCCTTGGCCCAAAAATAATATGTCTACAAAAATGTATTTTTATCCACACTAATTACTTCGATTTGTGAAGTATTTATACAAAAATTAATACAAAATATCTCATAACTATATGAGAATTATTCTAGGAAACAGAAATATCTTCAACACGAAGATAGAGACAGATGGAGAACTGTCTTCTAGCTGTCCCTTTTATCGTGAATTTGCTGGTTGTTATGACTCGCATTTGGCTCTTGCAGTTGCTTTGTAATTATGTGCTAGAATCACTTTCATCTTTGACCTACTGATACTTTTTACCTATGTTGTTTTCATCCTATTTTACCTGTTTTTCCTAGCAGTTATCTTTCATATTATAGATTTACTACAGTAACTTATAGTAAATCAATCAAACTAGTCCACCATTCAATGTCAGGTAACTTCATCCTTATCATTTTCCTGTAGATTTCATCGGCTTCTGGGTACTTAGAAAAATTTGGTTTGCTTGTGAATAAGTGCTTGACTTCATGTTCTATGTAGAACAAATTCTCCAGGCCATCATAAAGTACTTTTCCAGTGGGTAAAGATTTCACTCTTGAAGTACTAGCTTGGCTTTTGGCCAGCTTTTTTAACTTGTCAACATAATCTTCCTTGGTCATCAACTTATCATGGATCACCATAGGACTGGGAAGTCCTTTTTCTGTTAAGATGCCATACTTTAGCATAAAGCTATCAATGTCTGTTTGGATGCTCTAACATCTTTTCTCCAGATTAAGCATTAAGTTCCTTTTGGTGAGAACTTTTTTGATTTCTGTGATTGTTGTTGTTATGTCGTCTATCTCCAGTTCATCAAGCTGATATCTGTTTTTGTTGTTCAAAAAGGTGATCAACTGATTGGCTTCTTTTGGTTTATTTCCCAATTCTTCCACTGTCTTGTGGATTGCCTCTGTAGCCATTTTGACTAATTCTGTTTGCTCAGAAAAACTTTGAATAGAAGGCCAAACATCATTGATGGAATCAATGATGTTGGCCAAAGGATTTCTTTCATTTCTCCCAATGGTTCTTGCAGTGTTAAATCCTTCTCAAGGGCTTTATCCTTTCTGCCATCCTTAGGTTCCTATGGGTTTCTTCTTTATGCTATATATGTGCAAGTTTACAATTGGTTCTAAACTTGTCACTTGTTCTCTGAGTTTCTTGAGCTCAGTGGCCTGGATACTCATTTATTGCATGGCCTTGATCAACTTTGTAGTTTTCTTTGTTAGTGACTCTATGTTGGTCGATGTACCTGTGCCTGATGTAGTACCTGTTACTGGCAATGTTGTAGCTGGAGGAAGTGTAGGTGCCAAGGCAGCTGCCAAGGTGGAGGGTACTGCTGTGGAAATTGTAATATTACATTCTGAGGAGCGGTAGCCAACTCACTCTACTTGGACTGTATCAAATTATCCAATTCTTTCTCAATTTCCTTCAATTGGTCATTTAACTTAAGGACTAGGTCCATAAGTTCTTCCTCTTTCTGTGTTTCTAAGACTTCAGCTATTTGAGGATCATGAAGAGGAGGAATCTTGAGCTGCTTCTTCAGTGCAGTAAAATATGGTTAATTCTTCTAAGCTTCTATCTAAAAGGCTTTTGATCTTGTTTTAAGGGAATAGTGTGTTCTATTATGCTAGTATCATAGGATTTCAGGTCCTCATAACTTGAGGCAAAAACATCTTGGAATTCTTTCAACAGTTCCATATATTTCAATTTTTCATTGGGAGGTAATGATTTTGAAAGTTTTATTAGTTTGGGATGCTCTTCAGATCCTATATTACATTCCTCAATGTCTGATTTCAAGGGTTCCATTTTAGGATTTTTAGGAATATCATTTGAATTGTATAAGTCCTCGAAAGGAGTTAATCCTTTGGGTAAAAAGTTGTCTTTAAGGTTTTTGACTTCAATTTCTTCATCAATGGTTTTGTCAATTTCCATTTGTTTTAGGTTTCGAATATCTGCTTTTGTAAACTTTGTAGGATGAAATCTATCTATCTGATCACCTTCTAGTTTGTTAATTTCTACTTCATCAAAGCAATCAAAATCTATTGATATGTCTGTGTCTATGTTGCTATTTACAAACTCCTCATCTAAAGTCAAAAAATTGTTAATTTGTTGATCATTCTCAAATACTTGCCAGTTCTTTAAGTTATCAGGAATAGAAGGCCTATGCCTAACCTCAACAGTGTACTGATGGTTAGGTTGGAAAGGCAACTTACAAGTACTAGCAAACATGGCTAAGTTGTGAGCTTGCATGTTATGTTTTCTTGGAATAACAGCAAGTTTAGTTTCTAAAAATGTATTTAGTATTTCTATAACTATTCCTCTATAAAATCCTAGTCTAGGATCTCTAGTCATATAAACAACATTGATTTGTTTAATCACCAATTCAGAATCTCCCATGACAGAGACTCTTATGGCTCCTAACCTTTTGACTAGTTTCAGACATAACTTAAGTGCTTCATATTCGGCCATGTTGTTTGTACATTTAAAGTTCAATTTGTAGGAATGACCTTCTACATGATCATTTTCTAAGTTATAAATCCATACACTTGCTCCTGCACCTAGTTTGTTGACTGACCCATCAAACTCAAGATGCCATAGGATTTCATGCTCATAATTTTCATCTGGGGTAGTGGAATCCTTCTTGACTAAGGTATCTAGGTCATCTTTTTTATTTGAAATCTCACGAATTTGGACATTTTGATTTTATTTTAATACTGCAATTTCTTTTGTTTATGCTATTATACTGTTTGGAGTATCTTCTTGATTAGTTTCAGCATTGTAAAGTATGAAAGAATCAATATTAGAATGTACTGAATATATAGGAAAGTTCTGAGGTATCTCTTGGGTACTCATTACATACTTCATCAGAGTCTCTCTATACAATTTCTTGGGATGTCCAAAGATTGATATGGTAGCATATGACATGTCCAATTATAGAGATCCCTAGAGGTTGGCACCCCAAGATCTAGACAACATCATGCCATACTTAGGGGGTATATCAGCAACAACTATGTCCATAAGTATGGTCTTGGTAGGGTATTGAACTAGGGAAACACACAAATCTTTTATGAGCCCTAAACACTTAACTTGGCTTGAATCAAAGGAAAACAGATCCTTGTAAGGCCTGGTGATATCCAAGTTAAGTTTTTCCATTACAGACTTAGGCATAAGATTATGTGAGGCCCCAAAGTCTAGCATGGCATTATGTAGGATTTTATCATGGATGTTAAGGCTGATGTAGAAGGGTGGTATCCCTCCTTCAACTGGATTTCCATTAACATCTGGTCCGAAACTTAACTCAAGTTGGTCATCAAATAGATTCACAAAGTCTTCATTTTCAACGAAGTTCAAGGACTTACTAATTTGAGATCTGTAATGTTTAACCAATTCTGTCAAAGGCACTGAGATTTTTAGTTTGGCCACCTCTGCTTCCAAATTGAAAGGCGGAGGGGATTTATCTGTTTGAACATTTGAAATTTTTGCACCAAGGTTCTGAGTAGTCTTTTCTTATTTTTCATTGTTTATATTGTTTTTATCTGGATTTTCTAATATGATTTATGGAGGTTGTTCTACTATTCCCTTGAGGGGGACCGAAGTGGAAGGTTTCTCTTTAGCAGGTTGGTTATCTGTTACATCTTCAATGGTGGGACTGGGAGGATTTTGATGTGGTCTAGAAAGGATTTGTAAGGTTTTTGTAACTTGAGTATTCTGATTTGTAGCTTTTACTTTCTTAGGCTGGTTAGGCAGTGCTTTTTTATTCTGATCAGGAACAACAATGTTCTTCTTTCTTCTTAGGTTGTACTATTTATGTACCTCGAAAATAGCAAAGTCATAACCTTGCTTATAGTCGAAGGATTCTCCTGTTTGGGTGTGTAAATGTTGAAGCATATATAGTTCTTGATCATCTTGAGTTAGAAAATAGTTTCTTCATCATCTAAGCCCATAAGGTTAATTTGGGTGTCTATCTTAGGGTCTTCTTGGTGGGAAGATTCAGCATAATTTTTCTGGAAAGGTGGTATAATGTTCTAATCAGGCCCATTTTTACCAGTGCTCTGGTTTTGGTTTTTCCTAAAGTTTGCATTCCTTACTGGATTAGCCTGTTGGTTATCCCAATGAGGTTTTCTTTCAATGACTTCTATTCTATCCATTAACCTTTCCATTCCTTTAGCTAAAGCATCCATTTTCTAATCAAAGGGTGAAGTTTCATCTTTTAAAGGTGTTCTTCTCTCGTTTCTAACCCTAGCTCTTTTGGATAGTAGATTAGCTTCTACACTAACTACTACACTTTGCATATCTTCAAGTGTAGGGGGATTCCTTTCTCTAAGTTGAAAAGCCATATCTGTGTCAAATCCGTCTGGAAACTTAATCAGGGCTAAGCCAGGTGGAGGCCTAAGGTCAAGAGGGATTGCATTATACACATTGTTAAACCTGGTGCAGTAGTCCTGAACAGTTTCATTTGGTCCCCTTTTAAGGTTTTCATATTCAGATAAAATTTGAAGGGGGTTCTTTTTCTTCTCCCACCTATTTAAGAATTGTTGGTAAAGAACTTCTAAACTATCTATGCTTTGAGGGGGAAAAGATCTAAACCATGTTCTCACTTCTCCAGCTAGAGTTTGGACAAAGATTCTCATTTGAACATCTCCTATGTCAATCTCATGCAGTTCAAAATAATTTGTCATTTTCTTAGTGTGCTGCTGAGCTGTGTAGGTTCCAGTGCCATCAAATAAAGTAATTTTGCTCTGATAATCTGCTGGTAAGGCACCTTGAGGAGCAAGCATCACAAGGGGGGCATATCTAAGGGCCATAGCTCTAAGTTGTACAAGATTGAGAACAAGAGTTGGGGTAACTGGAGGATTTGGGACAACAAGGGGAGTTGGTGTAATAGGGGTAATAGGTGTTTGAGGGGTAGTGATGGGCTAATGGGGGATCGAAGGTATGAATGGGGATGAAGGATGATCTTCAGAGGTGTGGGGAAATGATGGTCAGCTAAAAGATGTGGAAGTTGACTCAAAAATTTTAGGGAGTCTATCAGTGGTAAGGGATGACTGAGGAGAGTTCAGAAGGTACTGGTCAATTGACAAGTTGGCTCGTTGGACCTCAACTTCTCTGGTGAATTCTAGATCTAGGATTGTGTCCACAAGTTCACTCTTAGACTTGGTTCTAAACAGAGAGAGATTAAAATACTCGTCAAGAGTGATATCTTCAATGAATAACCACTCAGCAGGGCATGAATTGGATCTATAAAGAGGTCTAGGGCTTACTGAACTTTCCTATCTTCTGATTATTCTCGGAATAATGTTGGGATTTTCAAATATAAGGGGAGGATTTGGATCAGGGTTGGCCCTGGTATAATGAGTTCTCCCTGAAGCCATATTTCTATTTTTTATGATTTATTTTGCTTTTTTCTATGAACTTTTTTGAAATAACTTCTAATAACCCTTTATGATGCTTAAAAATAAAAATTTGAATTTCTCAAAGGTTTATTAAAACTGAGGGTTATGAATCCCCAGTATGGTCGCCACTATGTTATCACTCAGATTTTTTCCTTAGAAGTTATCAAAGAAGGAATAGTCCGAGGTAACCACAAACCAACCTTTTAGACTCATGTTCTAGCCAACCTTAGTCCAGAGAGGGCTCTCTCTTTATAATTTAACTTTGTTTAAATAAGATTTCAGCTAGTTCTTAATGTTCAGGATTGTTCGTTTTGATTGGGTGGTGGAATTAAGATGACAAATGGGTCGATATTTAGGCCATTGGGTTATGGAGTCAATCAAGAAAGGCTTAACTAGATTTGATCTATCACTGAGGTAAGAGTCCGTAGGGCAGGCTAGCACAACGAGAGAAAATCTGCAGGTTCAAACGGGTGAAAGTCCTAACCAGGGCCAAGGGCAATGAAGAATCCTTAACCAGGATTGGGATGAAGAAAGGAAGGATGGACAATAGCAAAGGGCAATGAAGAATCCTCAACTATGGGCCAAAGGGGGGGTAAACTACAGAAGTAAGGGGGCAATTAAGAATCCCCAGACCAAGGTAGTTTAGTAGAAAACATAAATAAAACAAACAGTTAAAATAGAGAGCACTTAAGCTAATTCTGATGATATCATTCCTTGTTTGCTTTTAAGATTGTATAAGAAACACATATGAATATTTCATAACATAAAGAGAATATAGTATTTAAACATGAGAAAATGATACTTATTTGTTCCAATTGTGCACAAGAATCCAGTGAAATGTCCTCAGCTTTATTTCATTTCCAGTAAAACCAGTCCAGTCTTGAGTACAATAGCTCCTTGGCTCAAAAATAATATGTCTACAGAAATGTATTTTAATCCACACTAATTACTTCGATTTGTGAAGTATTTATACAAAAATTAATACAAAATATCTCATAACTATATGAGAATTATTCTAGGAAACAAAAAATATCTTCAACACGAAGATAGAGATAGATGGAGAACTGTCTTCTAGCTATCCCTTTTATTGTGACTGTGCTGGCTGTTATGACTTGGATTTGGCTCTTGCAGTTGCTTTGTAATTATGTGTTGGAATCACTTTCATCTTTGACCTACTGATACTCTTTACCTATGTTGTTTTGATCCTCTTTTACCTATTTTACCTGGCAGTTATCTTTTATCTTATAGATTTACTACAATAACTTATAGTAAATCAGTCAAACTGGTCCACCATTCACTGTCAGGTAACTTCATCCTTATCATTTTCCTGTAGATTTCATCGGCTTCTGTGTACTTAGAAAAATTTGGTTTTCTTGTGAATAAGTGCTTGACTTCATGTTCTATGTAGAACAGATTCTCCAGGCCATCATAAAGCACTTTTCCAGTGGGTAAAGATTTCACCCTTGAAGTACTAGCTTGGCTTTTGGCCAGCTTGTTTAATTTGTCAACATAATCATTCCTTGGTCATCAACTTATCATCGATCACCATAGGACTGGGAAGTCCTTTTTCTCTTAAGATGCCATACTTTAGCATAAAGCTATCAATGTCTGTTTTGGATGCTCTGACATCTTTTCTCCAGATTAAGCACTAAGTTCCTTTTGGTGAGAACTTTTTTGATTTCTATGATTGTTGTTGTTTTGTCATCTATCTCTAGTTCATCAAGCTGATATTCGTTTTTGTTGTTCAAAAAGTTGATCAACTGATTGGCTTCTTCTGGTTTATTTCCCAATTCTTCCACTGTCTTGTGGATTGCCTCTATAGCCATTTTGACTAATTCTGTTTCCTCAAAAATAATTTAAATAGAAGGCCAAACATCATTTATGGAATCAATGATGTTGGACCAAAGGATTTCTTTCATGTCTCCCAATGGTTCTTGTAGTGTTAAATCCTTCTCAAGGGATTTTATCCTTTCTGCCATCCTTAGGTTCCTCTGGGTTTCTTATTTGTGTTGTATCTGTGCAAGTTTACAATTGGTTTCTAAACTTGTCACTTGTTCTCTGAGTTTCTTGAGCTTAGTGGCCTGGATACTCATTTCTTCCATGGCCTTGATCAACTTTGCAGTTTTCTTTGTTGGTGTCTCTGTGCTGGTCGATGTACCTGTGCCTGATGTAGTACTTGTTACTGGCAATGCTGTAGCTGGAGGAAGTGTAGGTGCCAAGGAAACTGCCAAGGTGGAGGGTACTGTTGTGGAAACTATAGGTATTACAGTCTGAGGAGCGGTGACCAACTCACTCTGCTTGGATTGTATCAAATTATCCAATTATTTCTCAGTTTCCTTCAATTGGTCATTTAACTTAAGGACTAGGTCCATAAGTTCTTCCTCTTTCTATGTTTCTAAGACTTCAGCTGTTTGAGGATGATGAAGAGGAGGAATCTTGAGCTGCTTCTTCAGTGCAGCTATGTCATCGTTTTTCTTCTTTATCAGCTGCTCTGCTACCTTAACATCCTTGGGATCATGTCCCAGCTCTATGACCAAGTCCTCTAAGGACTTTATTCTAGTGTCTTTGGCCTGAGAAGAGGCTTTTTCCAACTGAAATTGTGTTGAGATGTTATTCAGTGAATTTTGAAGTTGGTGGGCTACTATGGCCTTGCTGGTCAAGGTGGAATATACCATTTCTCCAATTTGTTTATGCAACTCAATTTGGTCAATAGGATGGATATCCTTTGCCAATACCTCAAAATCTGTCTTAAGGTAGTCTGCCATTGATTTTGGTTGTTGTATGGTTGGCTTGAGAAAGCTCATCTGCATCTTGCCTTCTTTTATATCAAAGGCTGACATTAGCCTTGTTTGGTTGGTTGGAGCCATCCTCAGATACTGTGCATAGCTTTGCACCTTTAGCCTTTCATTCCTTGCCTTGATTTCCTTGTATTTTTCTTTGATGTCTTGGCTCTATCCTGTGGGAGCCCTAAAGGAGGATACTTCCACACTCTGTTTCCTTTCCAACATTTGAGTTTGAGAGGTGGAAGGTTCTTGTGTCCCTCCTAAAGGAGTGTTGTGCCTGCTTTCTGTCCTCTCTACCCTTGAAATCTCTATTGTTTCCTTAGTGTATTCTTGCTCCGCATATGGATTTAACCTCTGCCTCTTAGCATAGGTTTGGTCAATAGGCCTACTGGAAGGAGTGGCCTCCTCTCTGTCTCTTTTAAGGTTCCTTTCCTCATTAAGAGGAGTCTGTAAAATAGGGGGATTGCTCATGATTTGTTCAGGTTGAGCAAGTTCCTCTGAAATTTCAGGCTGTTCAGAAATCTCTGGTTGCTTTGATGGCCCTGCTTGTTCTGAAGACTCTGGTTGTCCTGATGGTCCTGCCTCTGCTGATGGACCTGCTTCTTCTGTCTGCCCACTGTGGCCCTGTGCTTGTCTCTGAGACTGAGACTCTCCTGGAACCTGTACAAAGGAATCCTCATCAAGTCTTATGTCTAAGTCCATTAATACATTATCAACAGCAACCTTTGTACTATCTCAATCTATTAAAGTGCCTTCCACCCATTCAAATTGATTAGCATATTGTTCAATTTCGGGGATCCTGTTGTGGATGTATTATTCTTTTGTCTCATATTACAAATGAAGCTGAAGGGGTCATAGGTCCACATGAAACTATGTTTCAGTTTCAACCTTTGGAGGATTTCATCCGCGTCCTTTCATGCTTCCCTACTGTTACAAATGAATGGGCCCAATTGATCTTTTATTCTAAGTTGGGCTTTCTTCTTGGATTTTACAAAGTGCACCTCATCTGAATTGATCATTTGTCTATAGTACTCCAGAGAAAATAATCTCATGGGGAGGTATTTTGGCAATTTGTAAGGTGGCAATTCACATCCATAAATTCTGATTTCAGTGTGGTTTTGGTACAAGTACCAATTCACCACTTTGTACTGCTTTGACAACTGTAGGACCCTCCTGATGTCTGCACTGATTCTAGGTGGAGGGTTTCCTAGTAGCATGGTTGTCACAGGGTAAACAAAGAGGTCTATGAAGTCTGTATAGGAGTATTGAGAATCAAACTGATGAATCAAAGAAGTCCAGAAGATCACTGATCTGGGGTTTCCTCTGGTATCTAGCTTTTGGAGGGCAATTGGAAATCTATCAACTTGGTAGTACAAGAATAAATGATACAGAACTAAGGAATACTTAAACATTCTTTCATTTTCCAACCTTATGAATTGATCATGCATTCTGTCAATAATAAACTTTGCATAGTCAAATATGATGGCTAGTGGTTGGCCAGGAGAGTAGATTGACATGATGGATATTATGATCTCATCAACAAATTCACTAGTGGTGCAACCTAGTACACTGGAAATCATATCTATAATATCTCAACCAAGGCTGGAGAATATGGTCCATAGATAAGGAGGAGGGTCCTTTGGGATATACTTTTCTTCTCTGATAAAAGTCTGGAATAACTAGGCTAGTCTAATTGAAGTGAGTGTAGGGTATCTGTTCAACATATCTCCAATGGAAAGGGGGGTTAGACTTTGTCTTGGTTATAATTGAAGCATCTGGTTAATGGATTTAGCAGTGATAGTAAACAGAACAGACTGGTCAGGAGTTCTTACTGCCCTTTGGATAGGATCATAGCTCATGTGGTAGTAATGTGCAATCTCTGGGAATACATGCACTCTAGGGAACTGGTACTTAGGCAAAACTGATTCCCAAAGTTCAATGGAGTCTGCTTGGTTCAAGTATTGGTCTTTGTATTTGCAGGAAAGTTTCAAAGGGGATTTGGAGACAGAGGTGTCTTTAATCTGGAAATCTTTGTCTACAAGTGGAAGGTGGTCTAAATCCGTGTGAGGAGTTCTAATGGGCATGACATTCAATGCAATTAGGGCTTCCATCCTTGGTTCTTGTGGATTCAAGGATGGGGTAAAGGGTTTCAGGGAAATTGGGAACAATTGGTCTATTTTAGAGTATTTCAAGTCTACCAGGCAGCTTAATTTACTAAATTACTTAATTTTTAAAGCAATTCAACTCAGGTTCGGAAAGAAAATAGGGTTTCTCAGTGGAAATGGGGTAAATACCTGGTTTTGGCTGTTTGAACAATGAAATGGTGATAGTGCACTGTTTGCAGGAAGCGCACGGGTTTGCAAGGTAGTCTGGAGTTCAGCGGCTTCGGAAAGTTGACGGTTGGTAGTAGTTTGGTAGGTGAACGTACTTTGTGCTTTGCATGGAGTTAGAATGTTCTTTTCACAATAAAAAATGAAAAACAATGAGTTTTTTGGTTTTATGCGTAAAGTCAATGATATTGGCGGGTAAATCGGAAAACGACAGTTGGCACCAACCGGGGGATGTGATATTTTGTCGTGTAGTGAAGGCAGTAAGCGGGATCCATCGCACCGCTTTTCAGGATAAATGGTTTTGGGGGGAGGCTGCCCAATGCCATTCATCGAACGCCATGTAGCGGCAGGGTGAACAGTGAAACCGCTCACATCAGGAAAGTAAAGGTCGACCTTTGGAGGCCACTCGATATGAGTGTCAGCCGTTGGATCTGAACGACGATCGGGGCATTGATTTGAATGGGGAGTTAATGGAGGGGCCCAACAAGATGTTAATTACCAATTAGGGAGGGCTTAATGACATCGGGGGTGATTTGATTGGTGGGGATAGATTATTAATTAACCACAGGTTGATTAATTAATATCTTTTATTAAACATAGGGTTTTGGTTGTTAATTAGTCGTTGATCGATGAATTAACCCACCTAATTAATTTATTTAAATAAGGTTTATATTTCAAACCTCAAGGGAGGGATATTTATCATATGGGTTTAATAAATAATACGAGAAAGGGTTATTTCCAGGAGTTAAATATATATAATGGAAATTAAAGTTAATATGAAATGAAGGCGGAAGGAAAAATGCGCTAAGTATAATGTATTGACATTTATTTATATATCCACATTTACACATCATAACTTAGGCTAAACTGCTTTTTGTGGGTTTTTTGTGAAAAAGGGGTTTTGTATGGGGGTAATTATTTTCACTAGGCAAATGGTGATTTTACCTTAGGAAAAGGGATTTTTTGGGTGATATGAATGAATTATGGAGGGAGTGAATATTGACAAGGGGGTTTTAGTACTTAGACCCTATAAGTTATTGGGCTGAGGGTCCGGTCCCTCCAGAAGTCAGAGAAATTCTCTGAGCCTCTTTCACTTAAGGTTTTAGGTACTTCTGACTTTACTTATGGGAAATCAGTGAAATTAGAGGTAAAATAATGGGGAAATTAATTATTTGACTTTGTAAATGTTTCATTATCATCCATACTTTAAGAAACTTGATGATGAAGGTAAATGATATGATTTTCTAATCAATCATCACAATTGTGCAACCATACAACTACTTACCCACCTACTCATCCTACCATTTTTTCTACTCTTTATTAGGGTGCACTTAAGCTGGAAACCCCTTATCAAAACATTTTTCTTTTCTTTTACAATAGAAATCAACCTAAATCTATCCTTATTACATCCAAGGGCTCAGATTTAATAGTTGAGCTCTTTTTATTTTCTCTACCTATCTACTTATTTTCCAAGATTAAACAGTTTGGTCAGATTTTATTCTTTATTTCTAGGCATGAAATTCAAAACATGGAATAACCAAGATTAAACTGTTTGGTTACCATGGATTGTGGCATAAATAAAAAGTTGCACACAATCATTATTATGCAGAAAAATAAACAGCAGTGGCATTTGGACTTGCACACTTTCATGGTCTTTTTATTTCTTATTGGGGTTCATTTTTCCATCTTTTTTTACCTTTTTCATTCTTTTTGTCCCTTTATTTTTCTTTTGGGACATACCCTCTTTACATTTTTTAATTTTTTTGATTTTTTGAATATGGAAAACAATTGTAGAAAGCAAAGGTATGTACATATTATAGTTTTAACCTCATCCATTCAAAAATTATGACATCTATTGGTATAGGAACATAACACTGATGATGCATGATCTAGAGAGAGACAAGGGAACTATGGTCTCAAGGAGTGTCAGGTGCTACATATCGCAATATACATAAGGGTCTGACAGTAGTACTCGGCCCAATATTTCAGGGCACTAACCAAGGAGGATCAATCATACCCTTAGCCATACAAACCGAATACCCTATTATACGCGTGAGTAATCTCGCTGAGTGCCATTCTCGGTGTACTGTAGTAGCAAGACAGTTGACGGTTTATCTATGGTGAGATTTCAAGAGAGTCTAGGGGGCTTTTGATATACCCAGAGGGTACTTGGAAAACAGTCCATGAGTGGTTCTGTCTAATGTGCTACTACTCGAAGGGGTACCGACAAGGGTTACAAGGGAGTCCAACAAGTGTGACCACCTCTTGTATTTCCTGTGTGCATGCCTCCCCAAATCTGCAGGTTTATGCACTCAACGACATATCCCGTGGTTTAAAGACGTCGGAACATGTCTCTAACCAAAAAACATTCTTCTAAAAATGGAGATCCCACCGGCCCTGGAAAGTGCTCTGCTACCACTTGTTGTGCTCTTGACCTACTAGAATATACCAGAATACCAAATATGCAAAGAAATATACCCAGAACATAGAACAATAAGAAATAACAACATGTATTTTATTATTCAGAAGGAAAGCAATGTTCACTTGCCTCTTCGAGGGGGCAACCTCCAATAGAGCTAGGCTCAATTACAAAATAAAACACGATGCTCCTCAAGGGGAGTATCTATCCTTTATATAGGATTCATACATGCAATATCATGGGTCAGTACCATGGTTCTTATTAATACCATCTATCTAATACCATGGCCCATTTGCAACTAATTGTGGTCCCTTATTTAAATGCAGGTCAACCACTTACAATTATTAATATGGGCTTTATTAACTCTTTAACTAACTATAACTATGACTCGACCTTATTACATGAATAAGGGGGTTAGGGTTGGACCCTAACAACTTCTCTTTAGAGTTTTCACTTTCAGTATTACATACATATGGTTTCTTATTGGGACCTTTATCTTTTCATATCTCATTATTTCCCCATTTTAATTTCCCCTTTTTGATCTCGTTTAGCTATTTTGTCTCTCAACACATTAATTATATTTTTGCAGTGATTTTTCACCACCTCATAGCACCCCTTTGGAAATCCTACAAGGATCTCATGCTTATAAAACACTAGTTTCATTATGGTAGCATCCCCTTGTTTCCCTTATTCAAAGAATCTATGATGAGTCATCATTGTGCCCCACATAGTCTATTAAATTCACCTTGAGTCCCATTGTGGTTTACCCTTATCGCCATGAGTTTGTTCCCATCTATCTTTGTCAAGTTTTTACCTCCATTTGTTCCTTTGGTTTGCTAATATTTCCTTAAACAATTCATTTCCTAGTTGTTATAGACATTTTTGGGCACTACAAACCCAAGCATGAAATGTCCATAAACCAAGGGCTCCTAAGTCCCTAAAAGTGTTGTTCTAACCCCTAAAGGAACAAGGTCAACTGATTATAGCTTCTCCCATGAAAAACTGCTCAGAATTGGTCAAAACAGGATCATTTCAGCTGCTCCATAGGCAAAGTGCGTTGCATCTCACCTAAACACACTGTGTGGGTGTGTTGCATTTCAAAAAGCCCTTCTATGGGGTGCGATGGGCGAGAAGTGACAAATGGCAGTGTCATTCCGTGAGGTGGAGAGGCATGGAAACTTCCAGAAACTTCTCCTGTGACACTTGCCTCTCTAAATTCGACCAAGGATGAGTAAGAGATCATCAATCTCCAAGTGGAAGCAAGAACTATCAGAGGGAAGACACTAATCAAATCACAAGCTGACTCATCTCCCTTACAGATATCTATATATGGATCCCTCATCCCAGAGATCCAGAGGCTGGAATTTTGCATATTGTAAGGAACTGTTGTTGGTTTCTTGAGACAACATCAGATTGTTGGGTGATCTAAGCTTTGTATGAGGTGAAGAGGGGCTTCTTTGCTGAGAGGATGATGCTGGGTCAGAACAACTGGTTGTAACTCCCTTGGCTCTTTCTTGTTTATCAATAAAAGCTATTCAAGTTTTCCTCCATACTCTTGTGTCATTTATGTTTGCTGCATTTGTATGGTCAATTTACATCTGATCCTAGATTGTTTATGATTATAGATCCATGTTCTTGTATAGTGCCATGCTACTGTGATCTTACAGGTACTCTATGAAGCTGGGTGTGCAAGGGAACAAGTAGCGAAAGACTATCAAGAGAGAGAGGAATCGAATCAGGAGATTAGCGCAAGACAAAGGTTGGTCTTCTTTGTTCTTATCTCATCTATACTTCATAAAGGAAAAATGAAAGTAGCTTTACTTTGTTTGTTTCTAAGGTAGCTATCACACCTTAGTGGGATAAACAGTTCTGTGTAGACACTTTTCCCTGTAACAAAATGGCGACTCCACTGGGGATGAATTAGTTTGTTTGTTTATCTTCCTTGTTGTCTATTTTATAAACTTACAGACAGAGCCTAAAGTCGATCCAGGTAGCTTTCGAATTGCATTTTTTATGCAAATGCAAAGTAGATAAATGCCGCTTCAGTCAATCTCTGGGATTTGTTTATAAATTAAACAATTGATTTACAAACTCTCTGATTGCCCCTTGTGATAGCTCTTAGATCCTCCTTAGATCTACCCCTGATTGTTGCATTACTGATTACCATTTGCTAGGCCAAAACCCATGAACTGAACTGCAAACTGTGACCCGGAACCCAAGCAAAGTCTCGTCTCTGGCCCAGCGCAGGTACTGTTATGTGAATCTGAAATTCAGCGCACTTCCCGAGTGTAGTAGGTGCGCTGCATTTCAAATTCCCTGTGTTACAGGTGTGCTGATCAGACTAGGCATTGTTCAGTTTTGGTTTCTACAGTTCATTCTTTCCAGTTCTATTCATGAATTTTGTTGCCTGTGATCAGTATATCTCTGTTTGAGACCCCTTTTCTTTGCTATTATTCTGCCTCCTTTGTAAAAAAGAACTGTAAATGTTTTTGTGTGTTTGTTTGTTGGGTCATTTTTCAGTTCTCCTTTGCAAAAGTAACGTAATCGTACTGTCGTCCTTTGATTTGAAAGCGTCGCAAGTGTCGTTTTTAGGCATAGGAAAGAGTTTGATTGCTGTAGATAGTCGATTGTCCTGTTACTATTGTATTTGGTCTGAATTTGTAATTTTCTAGTGTTGAAAACAAGTATTCATTTCCAAATCGTAAGGTATTGTGATTGCCTCCATTTTTGATTTTGAAAAGAAAATTGTTGATAACTGTCGCCTGAAAAGTAATTCAGATTTGTGCATCAACTTTCTTTTTATCATTTACACACTAAGAAAGTCGAAAAAAAATACATGCATGTGCATTTGCATTTAGACTGTTTGATTGGTTTGATTTAGGAAAGTGCATTTAGAGTGTGCTCTTTGCTCTTTGTGAAAGAATGATGTCTCTCTTTCCTTAGTAGCTAGGATTTTCATTGCACAAAGAAGATAGAAGACTGTTTATCATTTTAGATTGCATTTTAGGAATTACACATCTACATCTCGCGGTGAACCTGAAAGGAAAACTTCATAAACAAGATCAACTATAAAATAAATTCAATGAATCTAACAATGCTTTGGAACCTAATGCACAACATTTAGAAGTCTAGGCTAGAGACGTATTTCGACGTCGTAAAACCTGGTAACTGTTGTTCTCACTGATGGTTGGGTGATTCCTCCACTTTGAGATGATAAGTGCCAGTGCGGACTTGTGCTCCCACGTACCATCGAGTATATTTTGGGAGACCCCAATAGGCTTAATCCTTTATCCATAGAAAGCTGTGTCTGCCGCCCTATCGATCACAATGCACTGAGCACAGCATTCAGGAAGATTGACTGCCGTACCGTAAAAAGTATTCTGCAGTTTTGCGATTGGTGTGGTAATCCCTCTACCTAGATTTCCAGAGCAGTCCCTTTCGTTCCTTTTTAGACTCCTTAACGAAAAAGGTCCATCTGAGCACTTGTCACTTCAGGCTCATTAAAAATCGAAGGCAACTAGAGTCATCTTTTGTTTTTTCTCGACTCTTAAAAATTGAAAAAACAAGTTGTGTCAAAGCGTCTAAAATTTATTTTAAATAGAATAATCATCACCCTTTCCTACGTTGATCTTAGGTTGAGAAAATGGAACCCACCAACCAAGGAATTCCCCTTCGAGGAAATCCTAGTCCCTTCTCCTCTTGGGGAGATGTTGGTGCACCCCATATGGCCACATTGTCGCTTCCAAGATTGACAATCGGCTTGCCCGTATGGCTCTTCTCAACCTCTCTCGTTCAGAACACCACAATTCCTGAACAGTCGAGTCAGCAACTAGACGAATCCAGAGTTACCCACCAACCTTCTACTTCCTCCAATTCTTCCTCTCCTCCTTCTTCTTCACTTGATGGGGTTGGTAAAGCCAAAAATCAAGTACCTGAGAAGAAGAAGGAAAAGAAGAAGAAAGAAAGGAAGAAGGAGCCAAAAGCGAAAGGGGGCAACCAAGCGTCGTCTAGCGAAAATCCACACACTGCACCGACCAGGCCTAAATTGCCATGTGTCATTTGCAAAGGAGACCACTATCATCGAGATTGTCCCTGCATCCCTCGATCTTAAGGGACTGGTCTCCTTGTTTGCACAACCCGATGTCGTCAACTAGTGAAAGTGAAGCCCCAAGACAAAAAGGAAAATATAGATTTCCTTGTAAACTGTGCGAAGGAGACCATGCCGTCCACCGTTGTCCCTTCTTAGACGAGGCTAAAAGAGTTTTGGACGATCGTCCGGTTTCACCGTTACGACTTCCTCCTGGATATAAAAAACTCTTGCCGAATCTGTCACTAGTTGAAAAGCCAGCTGACCCACCCAGGTGGTCGGCCAAAGCGTCTATCATTGAAGACAAACCATCTAACCCATACCAGACGAAAGTCAAAAGGTCGAGGCGGCAGTTGACCCGGCCTTTCCTTCAGAGGGGTTCCATCTTCAGATGATACAATTACAGAAGAGAATAAGGATGACACCGTCCAAATTCTTTTCGTAAGCACAGACTCCGATGAACATGGGGGCAATTTACCCGTTCCTTTACCACAGGAAGGAAGTTCGTCAGAGTCATACCCGGCCATCTATTTGGTCCCACCTCCAAACAACCTAGTTGTCTCCTTCGACTGGAATCAACTAGGTAGACCCCGTTTACCAGCTAGTGTACCATTCCGAATTATTACTCAAATATATAGAATGGTTATGGCCGGTACCATCATAGATGAAGGGGCTTCTGTGAGTATCCTTTCCTCGACTGCTTGGAAAGTACTTGGTTTGCCATCGCTTTTGCCTGAGATGAGAAATCTAACAGGCTTTGACAAAGGAACCAGTCGACCGTTAGGGATCCTTCCCAATGTGCCCATAACATTGAGAGGAAAAACCGTTCACATGAATGTAACGGTAGTTCAAGGACCCCTGGATTATAATCTACTCATTGGACGAGACTATATTTATTGCATGGGAGCCATTGTCTCCTCACTCTTTAGAGTAATGTGTTTTCCGCACGAAGGAAGAGTGGTCAAGCTCGTGGACCAGCTTTCATTTCCCAGATCACGCATAGCAAATAGTCATATACCATCCCTAAATGGTCTTTTCACACAAGGAATGTCTCATCAATCTCCAGTTCGTCCACCTGATGAGCGCGAGTGATTTGGGAGACATGACTGAAACCGAGGGGGCATGCACCCTGGTCTGCTTCGGCAGGAAAACTTCGGGTATAGGGTAGGTTTCCGCGAGAGATATATGACTGGTCTGTACTCCCATCCGTGATTGGAAGAAGGAGTTATTATGGAACAAGATTCTCTTGTCAAAGTTACGTGAGTGGAGTAGCCTCCTCCACTCACCTTTGTCTATTACGGTAGACATCGCCGAAGAAGTGTTTTGTTTGCGCTGTGAATAGAACAATCTTTGGGTAACTTGAAAGAGGTATACCTTTCCTAATAAAACAAATGTTTTGTCGGTTTGAACAAAAGGTGGCCTTGAAACTTTATTTTATACCTAGGGGCATGCAAACCTTTTGGCATGCAAGCAAAGAGCGACTATTTATTTTTTAAATTTGTAGGTCCTCTAACACTTTAAACTCGTAGGATTGGTCGTTTCCTAACTTGCATAAAGAAAGGATGTGGGGCAAAACTCTAAAAATTGTCATTTTTTAATGGGACATTCTTATTATACGACTGGATTAATCGAGCAGTTTTAGCGCATAGTTCAAGCTCGTTAAAAAATAAACATAATCTATGAGCAAATGTTTCCCCCCGCATTTAAGCTCATTAAAAAAAGAACTATTTCCCGGTAAATAACCATCGTGAATGTAGTACTTCAGCCTTTAAAAGCCTTGGTCGTGTTCTCATCATCACTTCCACTCTGTATTGGCCGATCATTCACCTCTATTTGATTGTTTACCCCTTTTTGAGGAACAGCTGCGAAGAGTGATCTCACTAGCCATCCTTGTAACACTGTCGTGATTGGAACATTCCAAACCTTACCTGGAATCAACTGCTACCCAATTTTATCACTCGTTCCTCAAAAGACGAGTCTCGTTTAAGCTCTTTTCAACTGACTCGTAAAATATGAAAAGATTGCCGAGCCATTGGCCTCTCCAGCTCGTTAAAGGGACCAGAAGTGCTATCCCTCCTCTAAATTTTAATATTTTTGGACCTGAGGGATTATTACACAAAAAGATCGAGCGCTTGTTTTGTTCGGCTCGTTAAAAGTATCGAAAACTCATCCCTTCTGTATTGTTTTATACCTTTTCGGACTTAAGGGATTAGATGATGAAAAAGGAATTTTGGAGTTTCCTTTACGTTCCTTTTTGGACTCTCTAAAATTGAAAAGGACTGAGTTATCTTTGTCGTTAAACTCGTTAAAGCTTAATAGCGACAAACTTGTCCATAGCAGACAAGAACGAGTTTCACTATCGCTAGGCTCGTTAAAACATAGCGATGGGTTTGCCCGAAGGGCAAATTATAGAACAAGCATATGTTATCCTCCTCAAGCTTGACAAAAATAAAGAGGTACTGGTCAGCAATGACTGGGGAAAATTGGGAAGAAAACTTGAAGAAACTTTGTTGGTAGCAAGTCGCTCTTGAACATGACACTTTCACTCCACATCCAAGTCGGGTTGGGTTGTTTCATTCATCGGTCACATCGCCATGGTCCCATCACACCATCCACATTTGGGGTAATGCTACCAATCCATCATGTCAGTGTCGCTGATATGTTCAAGAGAAGTCATTCAGAGAATTCACCTGTGTCTCACCCGCTACAATACATTCATACTCCATTCTTTCATGACCGCCACCCTGAACTGTATGTCATCAGATCGTTTTCACCTCCATTAAAATCATTTTCTCCGTTCCGTGTCATTGATGTGGGATTCATTAAGGCCCTCCTATGACGGATCACTTCTTGTCGACATCAGCTCATTATCCAAGAAGTCAATCTAGGAACACCCCGTTCAGTACTTTGAAGCTTGCATGCCTTAATGGCAAGTTTCTCACTTCCGGCGACAGGTTTACATCAATGGCCTTCGACCGAAAGATTTTGCATGGTGTTTGACGCCAAGTCCTTTATTCACACCACGTTAATTGTACTGCAGTACCTTGAGGGTCATTATCATTATCGATGATTCCTCTCGCGCCTGTTAACAGCTTACATCATTGGCTGGTAATCAGGCGATGTCTTTCCATGTTCGACTCCAAAACATCTCTCACATGGATAGACTTGTACTTCGAGTGAAGATCGGATGAGATTGAAGACCCCGGATCTAGTTTCATCCATCCGGGCTGCGATATATATTCAGGGAAATAAAGACATCAAATGTACACAGATAATCATCCAATCAAAGGGATGATGGCTCTACCAGAATCATCAGTCTACACTCAGACGATTGTCTGTCCTATGTACATGAAAATGAATTTATAAAGCTGAGCATGGGAATGCCCGCCTCAGCTAGATCATGAAAATATTATGAAGATAATGTATTGTATTGTATCTTATTATAGGTCTCCTCCCAGCTTGAAAGAACTTCGGATCCTCATAATAAAGCATTTCACCCGACATCAAAAGATTAACGACCTCATGCTTTAGGGGGCAACTGTTATAGACATTTTTGGGCACTACAACCCCAAGCATGAAATGTCCATAAACCAAGGGCTCCTAAGACCCTAAAAGTGTTGTTCTAACCCCTAAAGGAACACGGTCAACTGATTACAGCTTCTCCCAGAAGTTCTCCATGAAAAACTGCTCAGAATTGGTTAAAACAGGATCATTTCAGCTGCTCCATAGGCAAAGTGCGTTGCATCTCACGTAAACACATTGTGTGGGTGAGTTGCATTTCAAAAATCCCTTCTATGGGGTACGATGGGTGAGAAGTGACAAATGGCAGTGTCATTCCGCGAGGTGGAGAGGCATGGAAACTTCCAGAAACTTCTCCTGTGACACTTGCCTCTCTGAATTCGACCAAGGATGAGTAAGAGATCATCAATCTCCAAGTGGAAGCAAGAAATATCAGAGGGAAGACACTAATCAAATCACAAGCTGACTCATCTCCCTTACAGATATCTATATATGGATCCCTCATCCAAGATATCCAGAGGCTGGAATTTTGCATATTGTAAGGAATTGTTGTTGGTTTCTTGAGACAACATCAGATTGTTGGGTGATCTAAGCTTTGTATGAGGTGAAGAGGGGCTTCTTTGCTGAGAGGATGATGTTGGGTCAGAACAACTGGTTGTAACTCCCTTGGCTCTTTCTTGTTTATCAATAAAAGATATTCAAGTTTTCCTCCATACTCTTGTGTCATTTATGTTTGCTGCATTTGTATGGTCAATTTACATCTGATCCTAGATTGTTTATGATTATAGATCCATGTTCTTGTATAGTGCCATGCTACTGTGATCTTACAGGTACTATGTGAAGCTAGGCGTGCAAGGGAACAAGTAGCGAAAGACTATCAACAGAGAGAGGAATCGAATCAGGAGATTAGCGCAAGACAAAGGTTGGTCTTCTTTGTTCTTCTCTCATCTATATTTCATAAAGGAAAAACGAAAGTAGCTTTACTTTGTTTGTTTCTAAGGTAGCTATCACACCTTAGTGGGATAAGCAATTCTGTGTAGACACTTTCCCTGTAACACTAGTAATCAACCATTTCCCATGAAATAATTTTACTTGCTTCCAAGCCATTGTTTCCTTTATTCTCTAAAAATGGAATTTCATGATTCCATCACTTTTTGACTTCCTATTATTCCTTCATTTCATTATTTTTTATTTATCTTGTGCTCTCTACCTCATGTTGGTTTTCAAGGATTCCTTATTCCTTTTTCTATAACAATCCTTCTCCTATACAATTCAACACTTGCATTCAAGGGGTTTGGTTTAGAGGACAATGTACATTTGGCCTATCTTCCTCATTGGTGGGTTCCTTGGACCATGCAGGAAGCATCCTCATTTCTTTCTGACTTGGTTGTGTATCATGTGCTTAGATCTATCTCAATATAACACCATTGAAATTTGTATATTTGATGGTTTTATGGTTGAGTTGATTGTTACACTAGATCATTATACATGTGTGAGTTGTATAAAATATTATAAGACATATTCCCTTTAGGTATCTCTCCACATGTTGGGCCTTGGTAATTATTTCTATAGATATAGCTCTAGTTGTCATGTTTTAGATATTGACCTTTAGGAGTTCCTCATATTCCTAGGTGCTAGTGGAATTCCCCCTATTAACACTAGAACAATGATTATAGGGGTTTTCCTATTATCCTTCTTCACATTTTCCTCATTAACGGGTTACCTTCGACCAAGTTATGAGACTCTTTATTTCTTATATGTGCTTGACTTTATTTTATTCTCACACTATTTGCATTCATACATTTATTTAAGTGATCCAACGATAGTTTCAATTCCTTATATTTCATAACCTCATTCCAATTATTTTTAAATCCATTAGTGTAAGCTTCCCTTCTACTAGCTCATTTTATATCCTCAGAGCCCCATTCCTATTCAATAGGGCTCCTTTGTTTGTTTCCTTCCATCTCCCTAGGTAGGAAGGGGGCCATCATTTCATATGTATCCAAATCAATTGTAGTCATTATTGTGGAGTACTAAAGAAGGTATGTTTTTGATGATTATTTCAGTATCCTTTCATTAGAACTTGCAAACCTTTTTGCATCATGAACTCGGAAAATAATAAAGAATTATAATAAAACATGTGATATTAATATGAAAGACTAAAACGATGACAATTGTCATTTCCTTATGCAGGGAGGAGTGAAAACGAGAAGTTGCCGTTCCAAAGGAAAGGACAAGGACGGGTTAACCACTGTCCCTTTGACAGGAGACCGAATGCAAACAAGGCAAAGAAAATCAAAGCGAATCAGCCCAGAAAAGGAGGTGGAGATATCAGCTCGGCGTAGGAGAGAAAAGAAATGACTGAGGACTAACGGTTCGACGAATCCCTCAGGATCCTTGATCCTGAGGGATCGCTATTTTATCTATTTTTGCACTTAGACATCTCTGCCGTCACCCTTATAAAAGGGACAGCACTGTTAGCTCGGGAGAGAGTTAGACATGATTATGCTTTTATGTAATTTCTTTTAAGATCAAAACTTTGATCATCGAGTCTCAATAAGAACTGGTTTATTGTAATTCTGCTTTATGCATTAATACAAACTTGGTGATTACTTCATCTCTGAGTCTGGATTAACTTCAAGCAGTGTACCCCTGGAGGCTAAGGGCCCAGCCCTGGAGGACACTTGCTCCTGTATTATTACGTTGGTTTATGCGTGGTTTGCCTATTGTCGTTATTTGGTAATCTGATGTGTTTTATAAGTTTACATCACATGCTCTGTTATGTTTAATTCATTAAGGTTTCCATAAACAAAACTATTGTATTGACTCTGCATCATATTACTGTTCTTTTAAGAGTTGATCTAATATTACTAGTCTTAACAGAATACTGTTACTATTCCATTACAGAGCTTTTGTGTTGTGCACCTGTTCATTCACGTTACGGAATTCATCTTGGGAGTTATGTTCTTTACGATTGTTGGATTTATGAACAATGTTGTTCTATTGAGAAATGCAGTCGTATTCCTTCTAACTGAGATTGATGCTTGGATCAGATTACTATTTAAGTGTGCTGTGTGCATATATGGTTTTCAAGCGTTGTTCCATAGTTCATCAGTAATCAGTGTTGTTTCATTGGTGTGTGTTGTTCGATCTGCCTTTAAGAGTGAAAGATTGTCGTTTGATTACGATTAATGCATTTGATTTGATAGATTAAGATTGTTACTGCTTGTGAGACTTAGTTGCTGTTCTATTTCTTAGCTGCTGTCCTATTTCAGAATTGTTGTTCCATTACAGACTTGATGTTCGATTTCTTATCTGCCGTTCCAATTCCTATCCTTCGTCATTTTGCTGTGAGGAACGATCTAAAGCTGTAGTGAGCATTGACATTTACTGTCCGGCTCCTAGATCCATGATCTGTTCTCTAATTTCCTTTTCCATCAGTTTCCAAAGGGATGGGTTATTGCTACTAAACCCTTGACTGATAAGTTGCTTGGCCTTTTTGAGTGTGTGATTTACTCTTTTGAAGAAGTAAAGTCGTAGACAAACATCCATTTACTCTTGTATTTCTTAACACTGTACTACTAGCATTACTCTGGAAAATGATAGCCTCAGACTGAGACACTCTTTGAAATAACAAAACGCTCCCGGATTGACATATTAATGTGAGGTAATTAGAGGTGAAAGAGACCCTTTTTATAGCTCTACATTTTGGCGCCGTTGCTGGGGAAAGAGTGTAGCCATTTGTTCTTTTTTTTAGAGTAGTGTATGAACCTGCTAGGGAAGAGTTGGATTTTAAAAACGGAAGGTAAGAACCTACGTGCGGAGCATGTAAAAGCCCTGCTCCTCTGTCCGCTTTCCTAACAGATTTGTTGTTGTTTTGTTTGAATAGAATTTAGTAGTTAATTTGAGTGCATGACTAAGCAGAAAAAGCCAGAAAAAAATTCCAAACCTCTACCCAAGCCAGAAAAAGCTAAGGGGTCGGTGACCCTTGGCCGAACAACCTTCATAGACGAAATCTACAAGAAAGCAGAATCTCAGCCATCAGTAGGACCTAGGAAAATCATTTCTAAACAGCCTACTAGTTCCCTTCAGGCCACAGGATCACCATCTGTAGCCTTTTCTGAGGTGCATAGTCAAACTGAAGAGCAGGACTTTCAAGAAATTGAAAATTCTACTCCAGAACTATTGCAGGAAGGGAATTTCAGCAATCTTTGTGAAGGAGAAGGAGAGACAGGGGAAACTGAGGAACCAAGATCTCCTATTGGAACAACTCAGCCATTAAACAACCCAGACAAGGGAAGTGCTGCAAAAATCATTGTTGAAGAAACTCAATCTCCTCAGACATCAGGCATTCTCATTATCCCAGATAGAGGAAGTGCTATTAAAACTATTCCTGTCAAAGCCATTCCCTCTCAACCTAGGAATACCCTCCTAGATATCCCAGAAGGTTATTGGCATATATTCGACCCTATGGCTCAGAACCAGCCAAACACTCAAACCTCTACATTACAATACCCTATAGTGGATTCTGCAGCAAATGTGCCTATGAAAGCAATCCCTCTTCAACATATCCCTACATTTCATGGTCTTACATCAGAAGATCCGGATGCATTTTTATTTGAATTTGATGTGTTGTGCAGGGGATATGATTACACCACCGACCCCCAGAAACTGAAACTATTTCCCTCTACATTAAAAGGGGCTGCTTTAAGATGGTTTATGGGATTAGGTGGCGGGGTTATAAATAACTGGGATCAAATGAAAGAATCTTTTCTAAAAAAATATCAGGATTATTGTAGGTCTAGAGAACTGAAGGACGAAATATTCCAGATGACAGCTAGACTGAATGAAACATTAGAGGAGTATGTGGAACGTTTCCATTATAATCTACAAAGATCTCCTTATGCATCACTACCTTTACCTGATAATGTGTTAAAAACAACATTGATAAGGGGCATGAAGGAACAATGGATTGAAACATTAAACATTATGGGAAAAGGGGATATTTATCAAGAAAATTTTGCTGACATTATTGATTTATGTATCAGGAGCTCGAGAGGCAGCACAAGAGTAAAACTGGTAGAACATGATCAGTTTGTAAGAGATAATAAAATTTCGACAGAAGGAGTAACACGTGTAGAAATTGGAAATTTATTGGAAAATTTTAAGACTGATATACTAGGGACACTGACTACACAACTTGATATTATGCAGGCCAAACAAAAGCAAATGGAGGTAGAACAGAATTTGGCGATCTTCTGTCCCTGATGCAGGAAAAAGCATAGCCACAAGGAGTGTCCACTGGATACAGTCCAAAGATGCGCCATCTGTACAAAATATCACCTTACGGAGAGCTGCCCCTCACTTCCTGGATTGAAAGCGGTATATAAGGAAGCGGAAGAAGAACCAAAATCGATGTATTTGCTCAATCAGCGCTGTCAGTGGCAGCCAAGACAGTTTGGTATGTTTCCAGACCAAAATTCTTCTTTTCAGCCTCCGCAATATAATGCTCAACAATATAATATGTGGCAAATTCAATCCCAACCCCCATTTCCAAACTAGTCACCACAGTCGTTTCCTTCTTCAAACCCCTGGCTGAATCAGGCAAGCCAATCTAGTTGGCCGAATTTTCCTTATACCCCACCATATTGGCAAAGTAACTCATATCCACCGCAATGGACTCCCCCTACCTCGCAAAGTTCAATCTGGCAGACAAACTAGCAGAGACTGATGCATCAGCCAGTAGGAACTATTCCGGTCCCTCAACCTACACTGCCAGCCTTGCAACAAAATCCCCAGTCTAATCTAACACCGCAACTCCCAGCCCAACCCAACCCCAATCCAAATAACAGACCGATCCAGTCTGTCCAAATATTAGAAACACCTGAGACAAGAGCCAATCTGAGGGAGTGTAATGGTCTTCAGTTAAGATCTAGCCGTATTATTGAAACTGAGGGAGATAAGGTAGTTCAGATTGAAGATCAGTTACCCAGAGAACATCCGTCACAACAAGAGGATGTGAATAAACAACAAACTCATAATCAAGCAACCACATCCTCTCCTTCGTTCCCAGAACGATTAGTCATACCTTGACCTATACAATATCCTGATTTTGACATTCTGGGAGAATTACAAAATCTGTACATAAAAATTCCATTCCTCCAAGCCATTCAAGACATCCCGATATACACAAAAACTATCAAAGAATTGTGCATAAAGAAACCAAGGAGGAATATAAAAAATAATCCAAGAGTCCAAGTAGTCGGCACTTTATCTGACTTACTATCAGGGAAAGAAACACCCATTAAATATGAAGACCCAGGAAATCCAATTGTAACTGTCCAAATTTATGGTCAGACCCTGTCCAATGCCTTAGTTGATCTAGGAGCTGCAATTAATATCTTAATAACCACTACTTGCCAAAAGCTAGGCATTACATCTATAGAACCCACGTCTACCTTGCTAGAATTGGCTGACCGATCCGTGGTTAGGCCGGAGGGTACTCTACATGATGTCATGGTCTCTATTTATTCCTGGGAATATCCAACCGATTTCCTGATAATAAATCCTAAAACCCGACTTGATGGACATCCACTGATTTTAGGTAGACCTTGGCATGCCACTGTCGATGCTTATATTGGCTGCCGACAAGGAAATATGACCATAACCAAAGAACCAAATATCAAGAATTTAGTTCTATATCCTCCAGCGCAGCCAAGTGTCACAATAATCAAAACTAATAAGCACCCTGTATCATACCTTACTGATAACACTAGATCTCCATTAACTATACAAGAGGCACTTGATTTCAAAGACCAAACAGAAGATGATGCCATTAATAATTTCAATAGTAAAACTAAATCTAGATCCTGCACATAGTGTCACATGATAGAAGCAGCATTTTATAATGAATTAGAAGAAGATCCTATGAAAGATACACATGATCAAACAATACCTGTTACTTCTATTGCAAATAGTAAAATTGTGGAAATTGAACCAGGAAAAACCTTAAATATTAATGCCAACCTCACACCTGAACAAGAAATGAAGCTCATCCATTTGTTAAGGAAATATAAAGAAGCATTTGCATGGGATTACCCTGATATGAAAGGAATTGACCCCCAATTATGTACACACCACATTTATATAGAAAAGGATGCCAGACCTGTTCGTCAACCTCAAAGGAGACTTAATCCTCATCTAAAAGATGTGGTAAAAGCTGAACTTCAAAAACTTTTAGATGTCAATTTCATCTATCCTATCTCTGATAGTAAATGGGTCTCTCTGCTTGTGGTGGTACCAAAAAAGAATGGGAAATGGAGAATCTGTGTGGACTACAGGGAGCTAAATAAAGCAACACAAAAAGACCACTTTCCTCTCCCATTCATCGACCAAGTATTAGATACTTTAGCAAGAAAGAAATTCTTTTCTTTCCTGGATGGCTTCAGTGGATACAATTAGATTCAGATTGCCCCTGAAGACCAAGACAAAACTACTTTTACTTGTCCTTAGGGAACATTTGCCTACCGAGTTCTACCTTTTCGCTTATGCAATGCTCCTGCCACATTCCAAAGGGCTATCCTTAGCATTTTTGCAGAGTTAATAAATGACAGACTTGAAGTATACATGGATGACTTTACACCATATGGAGATGATTTTGATCCAGCATTGGATACCCTAGAAAAAGTCCTACAACGCTGCATTGCTACCAGGCTTTGCTTAAGCCACGAAAAATGTTATATGATGATGACTGAAGGACTTATCCTAGGACACTATATTTCAGCAGCTGGCATTCAGGTAGACCCAGCCAAAATCCAAATACTTTTGCTTATTCCCACTCCTACCACTCAAATAGAGGTACACAGTTTTCTTGGATTTTCTGGTTATTATAGAAGATTTATAGAACATTATTCGCACATTGCTGCACCTCTATATGCTCTAACTGGTAACGTTGATTTTCTCTGGACAAAAAAATGTGAACGTGCTTTCAAGGATCTGAAGAAGCTTGTGTCCACAGCCCCAGTCCTTCGAGGACCAAATTGGGATTTGCCATTCCAGATATCATCTAATGCCTCAGATACAGCCATTGGAGCGGTCCTTGGGCAGGAAGAGGATAAAAGACCATATGCAATTTATTACATCAGCAAAAATTTATCCCCTACTGAATTAAATTACATTGTTACTGAAAAAGAATTTCTAGCTGTAATAAATGCTATCAATAAGTTTAGACATTACATTACTGGATATCCTGTTATCTTGTATATAGATCATTCTGCCATAAAATATCTAGCAAATAAGCCTGTCACAAATGGTAGAATAACTAGATGGTTGATTCTATTGCAGGAATTTGATATCACAATCAAGGATCGACCTGGCAAAGAAAATCATATAGCCAATTTTCTTTCAAGAATTCTAAAGACAATCGATGCAGCAGCAGTTGAAGATCAATTTCCGGACGAGCATCTATTTGTTGTTGCTGTTCAAACACCCTAGTATGCTGATGTTGCCAATTACCTAGCAGTAGGTAAACTACCAAAACATCTAACCCCTAATGAGCGGAAACAGATTGTTCAGAAGAGTGCTCGATTCTCGTGGATTGGGGGCTATTTGTTTCACACAGGGGCAGACATGCATATCAGGAGATGCGTTCGAGAAGATGAAATCTTTGACATTTTAAAAGCCTGTCATGATGGACCATGTGGTGGACATTTCGCTGAGCGCAGAACTGGACATAAAGTGTTGCAGACAGGGTATTATTGGCCCATGATTTTCAAAGACGCAAAGAAATTTGTCCAAGCCTGTGACAGTTTCCAGCGAGCAGGACGCCCTGGCCAGTGTGATGAGATGCCTCTGAAACCACAGTTAGTCATTGAACCATTCGAGCGATGGGCTCTTATTTTCGTTGGACCAATTAACCCATCATCGAACCAGAAAACATATATTTTGGTGGCAACAGAATATGTCACCAAGTGGGTTGAAGCAGAAGCATTTCCTAGAGCTACAGAGGACTCTGTCATTCAGTTCCTGTTCCATCTATTTGTACGCTATGGCCTTCCAAGAGAAATAATTACAGACGGTGGACCATAGTTTTCTGGGAACAGAATAGCTGCAACACTCAACAACTATCATGTCCAGCATAAAATCACTACTCCATACCACCCACAGGCGAATGGACAAGTAGAAAGCAGCAATAAAATAATAGAACCAATTCTAACAAAAACCATTGTGTCACATAGACGTGATTAGGCTGCCAGACTACCTGAAGCACTGTAGGCTTACAGAACAACATGGAGAAGCACTACTGGTTACTCACTTTATCAATTAGTGTTTGGAAAACAACCCATTTTCCCCATAGAATTCGAAATCCAAACATTATGAACAACACAGGAAGTTGGCTTAGATCTAACCGAGGCACGGATTAATCGATTGCAGCAGATCAATGAGTTGGACGAAATTAGGCTCTCTGCACTTCAAAACACTGCCCTGATCCAACAACAGCGAGTTAAATGGCATGATGCTCTCATTAAAAACAAAGTCTTCCACAAAGGAGACTGGGCTCTTTTGTATGACTCCAGGTTTCAGGACTTCCCCAGGAAACTCCAGACTCGTTGGTTGGGACCATACGAAATCCAGAAGGTATATGACAATGGGACCCTTACTCTAATCACTATTGATGGTTTTGGATATGCCTTCAAGGCCAATGGCCACCGAGTTCGTCTCTATCGCAAACCACTCACTCGGGAGTCCTTCTGCCAGTAGTTACACCAAGACTCTGATATGGAGATTTTGGGAGAGGAAGAGAAGTCTTCCTCACCTGTAATTCATTAAGGAATTTATTTCTTTTTACAGTTTGTACATAAGTTCTTTTTTTTTAATCATTTTTTGTACATATTTTTGAATTAATGTTTTGCTGTCATTTTTGCTGTTCCTTTTTCAAAAGAACAGCATTTTCTTCTGGCTGTTCCTTTTTCAAAAGAGAAAATCCCTTTGGATCAACCGTTATCTCGTTGTAATTTGGATCTTTTTCTTTATTTTTGCGTGTTTTGCTGTTCCTTTTTCAAAGGAACAACATTTTCAATTTTTGCCGTTCCTTTTCCGAAGGAATGGCATTTGTGTGTTTTTGTTGTTCCTTTTCCAAAGGAACAACATTCTTGATTTTTGGTGTTCCTTTTCCAAAGGAACGACATTTGCTTGTTTTGTTGTCCCTTTTCTAAAGGAACAACATTCGATTTCAGCTGCTCCTTTTTCAAAGGAACGGCATATCTGCGTGTTTTGATGTTCCTTTTCCAAAGGAACAGCATTTTCAATTTCCGCTATTCCTTTTCCAAAGGAACGACATTTTTGTATGTTTTGTTGTTCCTTTTCCAAAGGAACAACATTTTTTATTTCTGCTGTTCCTTTTCCAAAGGAACGGAATTTTTGCGCTTTTTTGTTGTTCCTTTTTCAAAGGAACGACATTTTTGGTTGCTGCTGTTCCTTTTTCAAAAGGAACGACATTTCTGTGTGTTTGCTATTCCTTTTCCAAAGGAACAACATTTTTTATTTCTACTGTTCCTTTTTCAAAGGAACGACATTGGAATGTTCTGCTATTCCTTTTCCAAAGGAACAGCATCTGTGTGTTCTGCTGTTCCTTTTCCAAAGGAACGACATTTGCATTTTCTGCTATTTGAGGTCTCTTGTTGGCCCTTTTTCCAAAAGGAACACCACTTGCATGCTTTTGCTCTCCCTGTGAAACAGCTTGTTCCTTTTGCTGATCTAAATTGAGGATGCTTATTGCTCCTATTCTTTCAAGTCTTTTAGAATATAGCTATGCACTTATGCAATGGATACAAAATCACAACATACTAAAATCAGCCAATCATAAATCACTATCTTTATAAGGCTCTGCATTGGTAAGAGGACAAAAGGAAGGACACACTTATTTATCATCTTTTGCTATCATTTTTCTACTAATTCTGCTATGATTGTTCATCTTTATCATGACGACCCCTTTTTAATCCTCTTTGATTATTATTTAGGAATAAGAGCAAAGGGTTTATATCTTCCTATTGAGATGTTAAGACTTCTTCCACCATTCCTACTCTTAAGGAGTGTTGAACCACCCCTTGTGTATAAATAAGAGAAAGTAGTTTATGAAAAAGAAAGAAAAAGTAAACATGACTTATAAGTTGTCAAATGCAGGATAGGGGGAATCATCAAGAGCCAGCCTACCATGATCATGAGGACGAAAGCAAAGTGGCATTCCCACTATGGCCACCACACCAGGGATATGGTCCAAAAGATATATCAAATAAACAACCCTTGGAACAGGAGGTCTCATCATGAGCCGGCCTGCCCACTTTTCGCTCCTTCCTCGCGAATGGCATTATGGTCAAATGGTCACCAAGCCAGCATAATGGCCTACATTTTGACATCAAACAACATTCCCTAAGTATACACAAAGGATCATGGTTCCATGGGTGAAATAAACAACTCTGCCAAGGTTATGGACACCTGTCGGCAGCAGAGCACTATTAATGGTATTGAAGTCACATTATTTACACCAATAGGTAAGTTACTAATACCCTTCTGTTTCTTATACCTTAGTAATTAATCATATATCATTTCCTGAATTATATAGCGCATGTAAATTTATTATCACCAATCATGGCAGAGTAATTGACAATGACCGCATGAGATTTGGAAAGTACGACAGATGTCCTATCCTCCCAGCCTCGCATCATATCACAGCAGCCTCTTACGTAATAAGTGATCTAACTCTATGCCTCGATTTTGGTAATTCGCTGTTTTTGTAAACATGGCATATTACCATACGTTGTTCCTTTATGACTCTGTTTTAGAGCGGGCGCTGCTCCTTTATTTGACGGCTGGGACAGCCTATCACATTGCGGGGGGGGGAGGTTAACCTCATTATTCCCTGGATTACGTGTCAGCTCACTATTTGGGAAAGTTGTGTACTAGGGTATGGCATGGCTCAACGACATACTATTTTTATTTTTTCTGCACGAATTGCTGTTCATAAGCCATTTCTATTGTATACTCTATTTTTTTGAACAAGTTTTGCGTCTATTAGCCTCTCTGTGTTTCAACAGCACGAACAACTATCGTTCCATTGAGAGCTTACAGTGAAACCATGGGAGGAAGATCGATTCGGAGGGAACCGCAGGTGTTGACAGTCTCCGTTGCTGCCCGGGAAATCCTGGCAAGAGCAGGGTGGCTGACTTATCTCAACCGCTTGCAGGAGTCTAACGAGACGGTGGCAATTGAATTCCTATAGAATTTTCAAGAGGATTACTCCATAGTGAGGGGGAGACATATAGCAGTTACCAATGACATAATCACAGAAGTCTCGGGACTACCAGCCACCAGACCTGTATGGACGTTAAAAAAGGAGAGATTGCAGAAGATTATAGAAATCTTCCGGGACAAAGGCCAGAGCCTGGCAATTAGAGGAAAAGGAGTACTACTATCAACGCTAGGAGAGCCCTGGGCAGAATTGGCAAGGACCGTTCAAAGCTACATCACCTGTGAAGGCAAAAAAGACATGGTAAGACCACGACATCTTAAACTCTTAGCTGTACTAAAGCAGAAATTCTCTGTAAATTTACCTACATTTTTGAATTCGTTACTTCATGACGTTGCACGGAGCATAAAAAAGGAACAACATGTAGAGTCAGTCGTTAGTCATCATGGGTTGATCGGTTAATTGTCAGCCATAGCCTCACCCAGCAGCAGAGTAGCTGGGAAGAGCTAATTGCCATGATAAATGGGGGATTGACAGCACCATCCCCAAAACGTAAGCATGCCACCAGTACACCTGAGCGTCCAGAAAAACGCAGGGAATTAGCAAAATAGAAACATGCCACTAGTACATCCGAGCGTCCAGAGAAATGCAAGTTTGGAAAAGTGTAAACATACCACCGGTACACCCGACGGCCAGAAAAACGCAGGAAATCAGTCCGGTTAGCACGGATACGAGGGACGCTAGAGAAGCTCCAGGAAAACACCAACTGGCCGGTAGAAATTGAAGATGAGCAATCTGAAGAAGAAGAAAAAGAAGAGGCCAGGCAATCTGAAGAAGAAGAAGAAGAGGCTGAGCAATCCGAAGAAGAAGAAGAAAATGAAGAAGGAGCCGAGCATTCTAAAGAAGAAGCTGAGCAATCCGAGTAGGAGGAGGAAATGGAACAGCAGGAAGGAAGCCCATTGCAGGACCCAGTGGGAGAAGATGAATTAGCCGAAGTCTTGGCCAATATGGGCGAATATGGCTAACCTTCCAGTCCATCAGACCTCCATGACGAAAAGAAACCCCAGGAGGAAAATGCACCTAAATAATCACATGCAAAGGAGGCAGAAGAAGAGAATCTGCCTGTTCATGATAAAGAGACGATAGGAGATACTGAACAGGAACAATCCATTCCTAACCAGAAGACACCGGAAGAAATTCTGGAGGAAGCAGGGGCAGAAAGAGAAGTCACCCAAGAAATCATAGAACGAGTTAGGGTTCCTACCCCAAAACAGCCAGAGAAGATGAAGAAACACCCCAGAAGAAAGATCCGGGAACTAGTCACAGTCCAGGCCGCAGTGAACAGCCTGTTGTTCCTTCTAAGGAAATTTTGGAAATTAAAGAACTACAAAAGGAACAGCAAAGATTATTGAATATAATAGTCCAGCTCCACTAGCAGAGTAGGATCTTGAAAGAAAGGCAAAGGGTAAAAAAGGACTTCAGGAAGGAAAAAGGTGACCACTCCAGCAAAACCCCACAAGGCAAAGGGGCGGAGGACCAGAATTCATCCTTCTGTTCAAAACCCTGTCGAGAACCAGGTTGCTGTTCCAAATGATGCTGAGGAACAGACTGTTGTTCCAATTGAAAAGGAACAGCAACAGACTGATATTCACGTTAAAATAGAAATGGATGAAATGATGACCTGTGATAATGAAATTAAGACAGAGGCACCACTTTTAGGAGTGATAAGGGTTTTGAACTCAAAGCAACGGAGTAGGAAAGTTCAGGTAAAACTCCCAACCTCCACTGCTGCATGGAGAAGAGATCCAAAAACAATAACCTTGCGAAAGGGGTTGAAGCAAGCTCAGCAAGAAGCAGAAAAGCTTAGAGAGCAAACAGTCCCTCGCGAAAAGTATGAAGAGCTATAGCAGCAGCTTAGGAACGTCAATCAATCTGAAAGCTAGCCTTTTGAAGGTTGGCGGAAGGAACAAGAGAAAGTCGCAAAGGTAACATGTAGGCTAGATATTGTTATCAAGCAGATGGATACCTTGTGTTCTTTATACAATGACATCTTAGCATGTAGAGCCCCTGCCAAGAATTATGCCCTATTTCTACTGGAACGGTATTTGCAATTAAAAATAAAAGCTGTTAAAGCAGGTGCTCCCATACAAATTAACATTGTCAATGATTTTATAGACTGCTGTAAGCACTACGGGGTAAAAGTCTAGAGACTGTTGTGTGAGTTCTATTTACATAACCTTGTATTAGACCAGGAGACCGAGCTGAACCCTGGCCCTTTTGTTGGAGACATCCAATTGCAGGCGTTCATCTCATTTGGGGTTAATCAAATTAAATGGCTTAAAGCCTATAATACTTTCCAGAGGCAAGAAAACGGCTTAGATTTGTGGGTAAGGGCTGAGCCTAGGAACCCAGTACAGTTGTGGAAAGCACATAAAAACCTCATGAAGACTTCGGGTGTAATTGAAACATTAGGACCCATGCATGGGGCACTTATTCGACAGGGATTAGAATACTTCCTTTCTATCAAATACCTTGCCATTGATGCAGTTAAATTTCGGTATCAAATCTCTAATCCAAATATCCAGCTCAGGGAACCGTTTAAGTATGAGAATTTTAAATTAGCTGCCAACCGCTTGCACCTCTATGGCGAAATCGTTTTGAGGGCAGGGCCATCCTGGTTAGGATATAGGTTCCGAAGTCCAATTATTTGGCACCCTACACCCGGATACTAAGCCTTGTATGAGATGCCCGAGGGTCAGACAGGCCATTTCTTTGACTACCTAGTTACTCATCATGGCTGTAGGCCTCCACATGAGATTCCATCTCCAGCCTATTCTCTCACTGCCTTGCATGTCAACTACAATGTTTTCATGAGGGCATGAAATAGGGTAAGCAAGGGGGTGTGTGGAGAACTAAAGAAGGTATGTTTTTTATGATTATTTCAGTATCTTTTCATTAGAACTTGCAAACCTTTTTGCATCATGAACTAGGAAAATAATAAAGAATTATAATAAAGCATATGAGATTAATATGCAAGACTAAAACGCTACCAATTGTCATTTCCTTATGCAGGGAGGAGTGAAAACGAGAAGTTTCCATTCCAAAGGAAATGACAAGGATGGTTAACCGTTGTCCCTTTGATGGGAGACCGAATGCAAACAAGGCAAAGCAAATCAAAGCGAATCAGCCCAGAAAAGGAGGTGGAGATATCAGCTCGACGCAGGAGAGAAAAGAAATGACTGAGGACTAACGGTTCGGCGAATCCCTCAGGATCCTTGATCCTGAGGGATCGTTGTTTTATCTATTTTTGCACTTAGACATCTCTGCCGTCACCCTTATAAAAGGGACAACACTGTTAGCTCGGGAGAGAGTTAGACATGATTATGCTTTTATGTAATTTCTTTTAAGATCAAAACTTTGATCATCGAGTCTCGATAAGAACTGGTTTATTGTAATTCTGCTTTATGCATTAATACAAACTTGGTGATTACTTCATCTCTGAGTCTAGATTAACTTCAAGCGGTGTACCCCTGGAGGCTAAGGGCCCGGCCCTGGAGGACACTTGCTCCTGTATTATTACGTTGGTTTATGCGTGGTTTGCCTATCGTCGTTATTTGGTAATCTGATGTGTTTTATAAGTTTACATCACATGCTCTGTTATGTTTAATTCATTAAGGTTTCCACAGACAGAACTATTGTATTGACTCTGCATCATATTACTGTTCTTTTAAGAGTTGATCTAATATTACTAGTCTTAACATAATACTATTACTATTCCATTACAGAGCTTTTGTGTTGTGCACCTGTACATTCACGTTACGGAATTCATCTTGGGAGTTATGTTCTTTACGATTGTTGGATTTATGAACAATGTTGTTCTATTTTGAAACGCAGTTGTATTCCTTCTAACTAAGATTGATGCTTGGATCATATTACTATTTAAGTGTGTTGTGTGCGTATATGGTTTTCAAGCGCTGTTCCATAGTTCATCAGTAATCAGTGTTGTTCCATTGGTGTGTGCTGTTCGATCTTCCTTTAAGAGTGAAAGATTTCTATTTGATTACGATTAATGCATTTGATTTCATAGATTAAGATTGTTACTGCTTGTGAGACTTAGTTGTTGTTCTATTTCTTAGCTGCTGACCTATTTCGGAATTGTTGTTCCATTACAGACTTGCTGTTCGATTTCTTATCTACCGTTCCATTTCCTGTCATTCGTCATTTTGGTGTGAGGAACGATCTAAAGATGTAGTGAGCATTGGCATTTACTGTCGGCTCCCAGATCCATGATTTGTTCTCTGATTTCCTTTTCCATCAGTTTCCAAAGGGATGGGTTATTGCTATTGAAGCCTTGACTGATAAGTTGCTTGGTCTTTTTGAGTGTGTGATTTACTATTTTGAAGAAGTTAAGCTGTAGACAAGCATCCATTTACTCTTGTATTTCTTGACATTGTACTACTAGCATTACTTTGGCAAATGATAGCCTTAGACTGAGTCACTCTTTGAAATAACAAAACGCTCCCGGATTGACATATTAATGTGAGGTAATTAGAGGTGAAAGAGACCCTTTTTATAGCTCTACAATTATGAGTCTTCCATTTTGAACTCGGTGGTTTTGATCCAAGCATGTATATGTAGGACTACTCACTTCATTGTATTGGACTCCAGTGCCTCCTCATTAGGATCATATTATGTTTTACTAAGACCCAATTTTGTCTCATTTTCATAGCCCATTACTGAATATGCATCATTTAACTAGAAACACAATGTACATATTTGGATCATAATATAAGCATATAAATCATTTGAATAACATGCACAACTAATAAGCAACATATAACCATCAAATCAAAACCACACAACTCATCATCTCATAGGGACACTGAATGTTAGCTGGAAAACCCAACTGGGAAAAAGCACCATTGTTGTTGTCTTCATATAATTCTTCTTATTATTCAAAATGTCCCTCTTTACATAGTCATTGGACACCACCCGTGTGCAAGCATCTACTTACAAAGCAATGCGATCCACCACTCACTCGCAAGCCACCACTCCCATAAACTATGCATGCCACCACTTGTTGAAGGCCACCACTAGTGTGCAAGCCTCCACTCTCAAAGTTGAAGGCCCCAACCTTAAAATCCACATGGGACTAATTTCATTTATTTTAAAATTACATCCCATGAAATTTGCATACAATAAACATAAGCCTTATTTCATCTTGTTTTCATACTAGTCTCACAATAAAACAATATGCGCATATAACAACCTCTCTAAAACAACCAATTTGCTCCTAGACAAAACCAACAACATACATATAAATATGAAAGATTATGGAAAATATGATATACAAATTATCACACATCAAAGCTCCAATATACACACTCTCAACACAACTTCATCAACAACATAACAAATCAAATCACAGATACTCAACCATGTCTCAACAATAGCAACCATCTAGGACACAAATTACCATGCAACAACCATATTCACCAATACCTTGAGGAATTTTCATGTCTCTGCCCTTAGGCTTTACCGTGTATCTTGCAATTATTGGTCAAGGGATTCCTGGGCCCTTGGGAATTTTCCTGGGACCACCTCATCTGGTTCCAAAACCATCTGGTAATCCAGCTCAACTAAATGAAATAACCCCATCACACCAAGGCTATCTGGAAATGTCAAAGGAAAATATGAAACCATTGTCACACCTGGAAAATCCTATGCCAATGATAGCAAGAAAACCAAATACGCACATGCATGCCAAAACTAGCAAAGAAATCATACATGCAACTCGATACCTACAAGTAATGTCATTGTAGCCACTTGATCCAACTCTTCCTTTCTTGATCTTTAGTTCCCCTTGATTTCTTGTCCTTCCTTTGCCTTCCTTTCTCCAATGCTAGAGTGCTCCAAGAATGCTCAAAGTGTGCAAGAGTGTGAGAGAATAAAGAGAATAGAGAGATAGCTCCAAAACTAAACTAACAAAAGATGTGAACTGATCCTCATAATCCTTTTTATCATTGAGGCCTCTATTTTCTTTAATTTCCATTATTTTTCCTTCAATTTACTCCTCACATGCAACCTATAACCTTTCACCTTCCTTTTCTCTTATTTTCCATTATTTTCATGTTGAAAATGCAACAAGAAAGGCTCAATTTTGATTTTTCCTTAATCAAATTGAGGAAATTCGAAATTCCACATCATCATACAACTTAGAGGAGTTAACTGAGGCGACATGGATCTTGTCACTCAGTTAAGAACACTCACTTTGAGTTAATGAGTTGAAGTTCAGTTTTCTTGTGTTGATTGCTAAAAAATAGGAGTCTAGCTCAATTAATTTGAGTTAAGGTCATGAGTTTCAGTTGTATATAGTGATTCGTAAATTTTAGGAGCCTAGGTTGAGTTAATTTCAGTTGTAATTAGTTAAACTAGTTCTAACTATGAATAGAACTAGTTGGTGGTTTTTTAAGTAGTGGGACATCAATCTAACTCAAATATCATCCAGTTAACTAATCAATCAGCTAATAATTAGCTCATGCATGCAAAGAATACGAGTTTCCCAGTTGTGGTGGAGTTTCCAAGGTAGTTAACCAACATTTGTAAACTAGTTGAGTGTACAGGTGTTGCATGAGGTCATGTGATAAACCCTAAGGAATTGCGTAAGAATTTTGGAGGAAATTCCTAATTAATCAAGCCCTAATTCCTAAAGGAGCAACGCAAGAAAATATGGGCTCAAGCAGAGGCAACAATTGACTAAGTTTGGGTGAGAGCTTCTCAGTGAGTAGAGAGATAGGTTATGCACTTGCAGGTTGTGCTAAGTTGAGGAAAGCAATTGTAATACATCTCTATTCATCAGATTGATGCAAGCAGACATTAGGTTTTTTAGCAGTTTGCTTTCCCTGGGAAAAATATTGTTTGCATGTGTGTGATTTCTTATTTCATATGTGAGATTTTTTTTTAAATTGTGAATTAACTTCCGCAAAGAAGTAGAGTAAATTCGTGTCTTACAATTTTGATTAAAACTTCATGAGAAGTTGCAAATCTACATCGTAATTTCTACATTTCATAAATAAAATGCTAATAAATGTCTCTTTTCCTTTTCATGTCCCTTTCCATTTCCTTTGCCAATTTCCCCTTAGCCATATTAAACCAAATTAACACCCACTGGGATGTTTTTCCCAACACTTGGCTTGGAATAAGTGTCCCGTGACCTTGGTTTTATTTTTTCCTTTATTAACTTTATTACATGAAATTTCAACCCGAGGTTGTTACAGACCCCTCCCCCTTATTGGAACACCATCCTCGGTGTTCAATGACACCTATAACCAACAAGACCGCTAAAACCAAAACATACTACTCATGGATCTTTATAACTTTGCTTGATGTAGTATTTACAATGAAAAACCTACTAAAAGACAAACCAACATGACAACCATACCGCTTATTGGAGCTTTATAACACAACTCGTTGTGGTATTTATAATAACAACCATACATAAATATGTACATATACCAAAACTCATTTTCCTTCATCGGAAAATAATGAAGGATACATAGCTCGTATCTGATCAACCATTTCCCATGTAGCTTCATTGGGACCAAAGTGCTTCTACTGCACTTTAACTTGCTTGATTGCTCAGTTCCAGAGCATGAGTTGTTTCCGCTGCAAAATGCATTGAGGGTCTGGCTAGATTTCTCCTTCTAGCTCCACCTTCAAGACAAACCAATCAATCACATGATCAACATCCTTTATATATCTTTTAAGCAATGAAACATGGAAAATGTCATGGACTTTCACTGTCAGAGGAAGTGAAATGTAGGCCATGGGTCCAATCTTCTCAAGGATCTCGGAAGGCCCACATTACGAAGGTGCCAAATTCACACATGACCCAATCCTCAATGAGCTCTTCTTGGTCTTGAGGCACAAGTACAACTGTTCCCCAACCTGAAATTTCTTAAACAACCTGTGCCGATCTGCATAGCTCTTCTACTTGTCATGTGCTACCTTTAGATTCTTCTTGATAACCTACATTTCTTGTTCCATCTTTTCCAACATGGCCTATCATATCAACACCCTATTAAGTGGATCACTCCATCTAATGGGAGCATTACAATTCCACCCATAAAGTGCCTCAAACAGACTGATCCTCGGTGACTATTGATACCCATTGTTGTAAGAAAAATCTATGAGTGGAAGATACTCTTCCCAGTTTCAATGTTGATACATAACATACATTCTCAACATTTCATCCAAGATCCTATTAACTCGCTCTATCTTGCCATATGACTGTGGATGATAAGTTATACTAAAAGCCAACTTTATACCCAAACCTACAAATAACTCCTTCGAAAACCTGGAAGTGAACTTGGAGTCTCTAGTGGACACAATATTCTTAAGAATACCATGCAATATCACTATCTCCCTAATGAATACCTGGGCTACCTCACTAGTCAAATAAGTAGACTTAACTGGAATAAAATGAGCTACCTTATTCAACCTGTCAACCACAACCATGATGGAATCATGTTGTCTAAATTTCCTCAGTAGACTTGTAATGAAGTCCATGGAAATGACCTCCCATTTCCACTTTGGAATCACAATTGACTATAGTAGATCACCTATATTCTTACATTCTATTTTTTACCTCTTGAAAATCCAAGCACCTAGCCACAAACTCTTCCACCTCTTTCTTCAGATTTGGCCAATAGTATAATTTCTTCATTGTTGTCAATGTATTCTGATATCTCAGGTGACTTGAATATGGATTAAAATGAAATTCCCTCAAGATAAGGTTATTTATTTCAATGTTGTCCAACACATAGATCATGTCCCTAAATCTCACCAAACCATCTACCGTAAGATGATAATATAAATCATGTTCACCTGTACCCTACTACTATAACCTATGCCTAATCTCCTTGTACTTGTCATCCTGCTATCCTGCCTGCAAGATATGATTATGTAAATCTATCCCATATGAGATTGTAGCTGCTATGTGATTCACATGTATTCTTCTGCTAAGAGCACCTGTAACCATGTCCTCCTTACCCTTGTTGTACTTGATCTCAATGTCAAAGTCACTAATCATGGCCAACCATCTACCTTTCCTGACATTCATATTAGGTTGGTCAAATAAATATCTCGACCCACTTTGGTCATTCATAAATACAAATCTCCTGCCAAGAAGATAGTGCCTCCACATCTTCAATGCATCGATGGTTGCTACCAACTTAAGATCGTCCATCACATAGTTCTTATCATGCTCATTAAGTTTCCTTGACTTGTAGCATACCACATGTCCCTCCTACATCAATACTCCACAAAGACCTCTCTTTCAAGAATATGTACACAACACAAACCCTTTATCTAGATCAACAATCTTACGAACTGGAGCATTTGTTAACAACCACTCAAAACTTGTTGCACATTCCTATGTCCATTTAAATTTCTTTCCTTTCCTCTACAATGATGTAATAGGAGAGGAAATCCATGAGAATTTCTTGATGAACCTCCTTTAGTAACCTGCAAATCCGATGAACGATCTTACCTCATCCACATTCCTAGAGCTTCCCATTTGATGATATCTCTTATATTTTCTGGATCCACTGATATGCTTTCCTTGGAAACAACATGTCCCAAGTAATGTAATATTGTATGAAAGAAACTACATTTTGCAAGATTGGCATACAACTGATGCTCTCTTAATAATCTCAATAAGATTGATAAGTGTTCGAAATGCTCTTCCTCATTCTTAGAATATATCAATGTATCATCAATGAATACAATAACAAACTTGTCAAGAGAAGAACGAAACACACTATTCATCAAACATATGAATTTAGTTGGGGAATTAGTCAAACCAAAAGGAACCACAACAAACTCATAATGCGAATACCTAGTCCGGAAAGTAGTCTTGTATGTGTCCTCTTCCTTAATGCGTACCTGATGGTATCTTGATCTCAAATAAATCTTCGAGAACACTGTTTCTCCCTTCAACTGATCAAACAAGTCATCAATCCTCAGCAACAGATACTTGTTCTAGATTTTCACCTTGTTCAACTTCTTGTAATTAATGCAAAATATAAGAGTACCATCCTTCTTCTTCACAAACAGTATCGGTGCACCCCACAATGATACACTTGGCCTAATGTATCCATTATCAAGCTTTTCCTTCAATTGCAACTTCAATTCCACTAACTCTGAAATTCTCATCCTGTACGATGCCTTTGACGCTGGTGTTGCCCATAGTACTAACTCAATAGAAAATTCCATTTCCCTATGAGGAGGAAACTTTGAAAGTTCTGTTGGGAATACATCTTGAAACTGTTGCAAAATCAGGTACCTATTCAAGACTTTTTCATCCTCAACATCCTTACCTTTATCACTGGAGATATGAATTACAAATAACACACATCCTTTTCTGTGACTATGCCTTTTCTGCATAGCTATAACCATTCTCACTAATGTTTCCTTCTTCTTACCCTACAGGATTCACTATTCTCCATTGTCATCCAAGCACTCAATATCCTTTTCATAACAATCCACCTTAGTCCTATGAAAATATAACCAATCCATACACGAATAATATTGTATGATCCCAATGGAAGTACATTCAGATGCAGTGATGTAGGAATACCATTCGACTCAAATGCACAAGCTCTTACCTAATGATGAACTCTCTTCTTAGTACCTGTAGCTAATTTCACTAACCAAGACTCTTTATGCACTTCTTTTCTCAAACCACACTTATCCACTAGGTTAGGGTTCACATATCTATAATTAGATCTAGGTTCAATCAAAATAGAAATAACACGATCACAAAGCTTACCATCCATCTAGATAATAGATGTTTGGTGATCTTCCTGCCTATTATCCAATGTTGCATAGATTCAAGGAATGCTCTACCCAACCATCTGCGCCTCCTATGCATTGTGAAACTGAGGCCTACCACCCTGATATGAGGGGAAATCCTTCTTGAGATGCTCCTTGCCACATATCCAACACTGCAATTGTCCCCTGCCATCGCTTTTATTCTAATTCTCTTTAGGCTACAACCCATATCCCTTCTCAACTGCATTAAACTTCTTGTAAGGAACACCATTGTCTTTCTCACCTACATCTTGAGTTCTTGTTCTCTTCAGTGGCCATTTACCTTTAGTCTTGTCTTTCCCTTTCCAACCTTGTTGAGACTTTGTCTTACACTTTGATTGCTCATAACATTGTTTCAACTTCCTAATGACTTCTTCCAGTGACTGAGGCTCGCCATACTCAATCTGGTGCTTAAATACTAATGATAGTCCAATGATAAATATTTGAACTTTCGCATTCTCATCCTTAAGATATGATACATACCTCAATAACTCCAAGATCTTAGTTGTGCACTCCTCATATATCATTGATCCCATCTCAACTCATATAACTCCTTGGCTTTATTTTTGTAGTACCTCTCTAACAAGTACTTCTTCCAGAAAATCCTTTTGAACTCATGCCAAATCAACTCCTCAGTCTTGATGTCTCTGACACACTTCACATCTTCCCACCAGATGTCTGCTTTCCCTTTAAGGCCTTAAAATAGCTATTTTGGCGTTCATGTTCTCTATGTAATCATGCAACTCAAATAATTTTGTCATTCCAAGCAACCATGCCTCTGCGTCTTCCAGATTCTTCAATTCTCCAACAAATGTAGGTGGCTTGTATTTCTTGAACTCATTTGGAAAATATCCTTTGTCGTTCCTCCTATAAGGATGATAGCGATGATGACCATGATACCTATCCGAACCAGAACTACAATAGAACCCATGTCCATCACCTCTCTTGTCAGGTGTATCCAAGAACCTGCCATATCTAACTGTTTCATCTCTATCTAACATGTTCCCACCATGAGACCTACTTCCATATACCCCATTAGTCTTGTCCTCCACTGCATACAAATCTGACAAGCTCTGAAGGATGACTACATTGACCTCTGCTTGTTTCTCCTATGCCCTATAAAGTCTCTCTTGTGATTGAATGATCATGTCATTATCCTCTTTGCAACTTCTTATCTCTTCCTTCAAACATATCAAGGTGTCTGCTATGTTAGGAGAGTACCCATCACCATATTTCTCATCTGATCTATAAGGAGAGTCTTGTGAACTATAATCCACGATTTTTCTACTCATCTTTGATCCTCTTCTTGCAAACATACTATGTTAGATAAATCAAATATAAACATAACCAACATACCTCAATATAATTCAAGGGAGGATATATCGTTTACAATACCAACTAGATTAGCACGATACATGTATAATCATAATCATAACAATATATCGACATCATGCATGACAATACCGACTGCATACCATGACCTCATACAAGACAACAATGACCATAACAATGCATGCATAACAACATATAAAAACTGACATGCAAGGCAAACACATCATGAAAACAACATTAACAAATTCTACATGTAAACACAACTATAGCAATGACCACCACCATGCATGCATAAGCACATCTACAACATTCATGCATGCATGACAAACACATTCCACCCATCTAGTCCAAGTGTTGAACCATGCTCTCATACTAATTTGTAACACCCTCCTCCCACACTTACCCAAGTTATTTAGTCTACTGGGGTAAATATGTAACAAGGGGTTACTGTGATATGACTCAACCTCCGAGGTGCAGTTAAGGAAGTGGAATCGACATAACAAAAATTTTACTAACTTCCCTCAGGTGCTACAGGACCCCCAAGGGCTAAACCACCCTTCTAGGTGCTCAAGACCTATGTTAACCTTATGTTTTAGTGACATAGACTCCCAGACATAAGAATAACACTCCCTAAACTCAATTGTAACCCTTTAGTCACATGGATGTGTTGGCATTTTGGCACAGGTGTGGCGCTATGGTACAAGTGATTGTCCTTGATGGAAACTCTCTTTGATGACAGATCCCCGTTCAGACTACAGAATGAAGAGAAATCTTATATACGCAGGTTAATCAAATCCAAGTTGCGTATACACGCCGGTGATCTGCATACTAAGTCGCGTATACGCAGGTGAGCTATATACTAAGGAGCGTATACACGCAGATGCATGAACAGAAAAGGGCGTATATGTCGGGAAGCTTCCCTTTGGTCCGTGGTAGTTAGTCCTCGGTACTTGAGCCTATGTCTTTGGACCAAAGTATCTCGACAGACGTGTTGATCCCTTTTTTTTAAGTTGATGGTATTGGATTTCTATGGTTTTGGCTCTTGGTATTGAGCAAGGCCTAAGGCTATATAAGGAGAAGAAGATCATTAGGCAAAGATATCTTTTGAAGAGGCTTGAACATCTGAAAAAGGAAGAGATATAGTATGCAGGTTCTGGGTTGCTTGATCTAAGCTAAGGAGAGATCACATCGGTTGATGGAAGAGTAGATCTAAGGATAGATCGGGATCTAATGGTTTGAAATGCTTTATTATGATATGGTTGATTATGCGTATTTCTAGATCTGCATACTGACGCAATGTTATGTTCTGGGTCTAACTGATGTCTGGTACAGCTGCAAGTTGAAAGAATTTATTTTTAGATCTGTACGCAGGTTGCCTTCGGTAAAAGCGCGTGTATACGCGGGTTTCTCTCATTGAAGTTGCGTGTATCTTTTGAAGCTTGATTTTGGGGTTGCAGTTGGATCTGACTGCTATTGCAGAGTTCTGTAGTCTGCTCTGTGTTCTTGTGACTGGTGTTGACAGGGTTTTAGTGGTTCAGTGATTCAAAGATTGATGATGCTAGTATTGGTTGTTTTGTGCTTCAATGATCTGTTGTGAAAGTTGAATGAATTGTGGTCTTCAGATTGTAATGTTGTGCTTCAGGAATATCCAGTTTGAAAATGTATGAAAAGTGGTACCTGAAAGAAAGAAGATTGTAGGTCAGCACCTACGTACTAGTATCTTAGCTAGTACAAGAAGCAAAGGGGATTGGAGCTCCCTTCCAAGGAAGTTTGGAGAACGAGAGAAGGTTGTAGCCTTCTGCAGGTTGTAGCCTACGTACTGGTATAAGGCTGCACCAGTACAAAAGATTGTAAACTGAAGTTTCATATTAAAGAAAGATAGAGACAACTTGCAGCAGGTGGTTTTCACCCACATTGGGTTTCCACCTTATATCTTGGTGTTCATGTGTGTGGTTTTTGTGTGATGATCTGTTCCGTTATACTGCATCTGTTTTACTATCATGGTTAATAATGTCCTGATGCATTTACTGGAGAAAAACTGCTGAATCATAAGTTTTCTTGTTATACGCTGGTTTATTTAGACACAGTAGCGTGTACACGCAGTTTTACTTAACTGAAGCAGCGTATATGTTTCTGAGCATTGAAAAAGTTTTACAGATCCGATAATACTGATTCACCCCCCCTCTCAGTATTATTTCCAACAATTGGTATCAGAGCAGGTCCTTCAGAGAAGCTTGATCGCTTGAAGGTAGATCATTCATCATGAGCAACTACGAGAGAGAAGCATCAATCAGGCCACCGGTTTTTGATGGGACAAACTTCAATTATTGGAAGGTAAGAGTTATTGCATATCTTCAATCTCTTGGTACAGAAGTTTGGGACATTGTAGAAACAGGCTATGCTTTTCCTTCATCTACTCCTACAGATCCAGCTGAGAAAAAGAAGTATGAAACAAATGCAAAAGCAGTCAGTACTCTATTAGGAAGTATATCCCAAACGGAATTCATGAAGGTAATGCACTTCAAATCCGCAAAAGAGATATGGGACAAAATGGTCACAAGCTATGAAGGAGATGAACAGGTAAAGCGTGCTAAACTTCAAACTCTCAGGATTCAGTATGAGACTCTCAAGATGTATAATGATGAAAGTGTGGCTAATTATTTTCTTCGGGTAGATGAGATTGTTAATTGTATGAAAAATTTGGGTGAAGAAATAAAAGAGGCTATAGTAGTTGAAAAGGTTCTAAGATCATTGTCCCCCAAGTTTGAATCTAAAGTATCTGCAATAGAAGAAAAGGAAAATCTACGGATTCTCACTATGTCTCAGCTTCATGGAATTCTAACTGCTTATGAAATGAGAAAGGGAGGTCCATCAGACAGAAGAGAAGCTGCCTTCAAAGCTTCAGGCAAAGAAGATTATTATGAAGCAAATCATGTGCCAGAAGATGAAGAAGAAGAATCAAATTTTGTCAGAAATCTTCAAAGGGGTTCTGGAAGATTCAGAGGTAAGTTACCTTTTAAATGTTTTTCTTGTGGAAGAGTAGGTCATTATGCTGCCAAATGTCCTCACAAAGATAAGAATGACAAGGGAAAGGAACCTATTAGATGGAACAAGAAACAGAATGAAAAGAAGAAAAGCTATTACACTCATGAGGATAGTGATGGTCTTTCAAATAGTGATGAAGATGAACAAGGTAATAGATATAAACTCTTAATGGCTTTTGAAGATGATGACTACATGGATGCTATAGATGCAGATGGATTTTATGAAGAAATGAATAATCTCAAAGTTTCCTTAGAAGAGAAAAGTGCTATTATTGATTCTCTGCAATTTCAACTGACTGAAAAGGAAAAACATCTTGAAAAATTGGAATGTGAGATTGTTTGTCTTAGAAAAGAGATTGAGAAAACTAAAGCAATTAATCTCAAATTTGTTAAAGGATCTGAAACCTTGGATGAGATTATCAATGTGCAGCGATCTCCTCTGATCAAGACAGGTCTGGGATATAATGGAGAAACATCTCAAGCCTCTACCTCTAAAAACTATCTTGATGTAGCAAGGAGAAGCGAGCAAAGGCCAAATAAAAGTCATCAGGTGAATCAGGGACAATCTACCTCAAGAACAAATAAAGACCATCAAGAAATTCGGGGACAAACTGCCTTAAGGACAAACAAAAGCTACAATCAGCCACAGGTAAAATCTTCCCAATTTGCTCCAAGAATGAATAGAAGCTACAATCGGTTGGATGACAGATCTGATTATCGCAGAAGTTTCTTTAATGGCCAATTCTTTTCTTGCCATAACTTCGGTCACAAAGCAGCTCAATGTGTTGCCTACAAAACGATCATGACTAGAGAAGCTCAAAAGCAAGGGAGAATGACTGGAACCATGAAAAGAACTTATAACACTTTTTCGGTTCTTGGAAATGAAGTTGAATGCTCTATTTGTAATAACTTTGGTCATGAAGACTCTGAATGCAGGAGCAGGTTCCGAAAGACAACTCAGAAGGAACAAACCTCAAATGCTAGAACATGGAGAATAAAAGAATCACAACCAGAAAGATGTGGGATAGCCTTTTATGCAGAAGGTCAAGAAAGTCTATGGTACATTGACAGCGAATGTTCGAAGCATATGACAGGGGACAAAGAAAAGCTTGAGTCATATACCGCATTAGAAAAGGGGAAGAAAGTTTCTTTTGGGAACGATATCTCTGCAGCCATAAAAGGAAAAGGTGTTGCTCCGTTGAAAGAGAAGGTCAAAGCAGGAAATGTCTTATATGTTGATGGACTGAAGCATAATCTTCTGAGTGTCAGTCAGATGTGCGATCAAGGAACCGAGGTAATATTCAGATCAAATGGATGTTGTGTTCGCGATCTTGATACAGGTAAAACAGTGATCAAAGGAAGAAGGACTCCAAATAATCTATATATCTTTGAAAAGAGACAACAATGCTACTTAAGCAAGGATGATGAACATTGGCTATGGCATCGAAGGTTGGGGCATCTAAGCTTTTCAAAAATAAGGAAAGCATGCAAATATCAGGCAGTTCGTGGTCTTCCAGATATCAAAATTCCAGGCAATACTATATGCAAATCTTGTCAGTTTGGAAAGCAAACCAGAACTAACTTTCCAGAAAAGGAAGGATCAGCTAGCATGCCTCTCGAGCTAGTCCATACAGATGTATGTGGTCCATTTAGGAAGAGGACACCTCGAGGAGAAGAATATCTGATATTATTCATTGATGATTTCTCTAGATTTGTTTGGTTAGGGCTCATGAAGCACAAAGATGAAGCATTCGAAAAATTCAAATCCTTCAAAGCCTTGGTTGAAAATGAATCAGGACACAAAATTAAGTGCCTCAGATCTGACAGAGGTGGGGAGTTTACCTCAAACGAATTTTTCGATTTCTGTGAAGAACATGGGATAAGAAGAGAATTCTCTACAGCTAGAACTCCTCAGCAAAATGGGGTTGTGGAAAGAATGAACAGAACAATCCAACAAATGGCTCGTGCTATGCTTGATGAATCTGGTACTCCCGCAACCTTCTGGGGTGAAGCTGCACATGCTGTGGTTATTATTCTTAACAAAACAAATGTCCGAGTAAACAGCACTCAAACTCCTCATGAGCTCTGGAGTGGTGAGACTCCTTCGGTCAAGCACTTCAAAATCTTTGGGAGCAAATGTTATATTAAGAATACTGATGAGCAACTTGGCAAACTTGAACCAAGAGCAGATGAGGGCATTCTTCTTGGTTATTCTCCACATAGCAAAGCATACAAGTGCTACAATAAAAGAATTGGCAGAATTGTTGACAGCATTGATGTAGTGGTTGATGAGAAGGGATATATTCCTAGGCAAGTTCATCATGAAGACATTGAAGAAGATGAAGGCTACCCTCAAAGGCGGAATGATGAAGAAGAAGAACCTCAAGAACAACCAGAGGAGCAGACAAGAATAGAAGAGAAGACTCCATCCAGATATGTTCAAAAGAGTCATCCAGAATCTCAGATTGTGGGGCAGAAAGAAGCAGGAGTACAAACAAGAAGGACACTTGCAGAAGCTTCAAGCTATTTGGCATTACTCTCCTCCACTGAACCACAAAATGTGAAAGAGGCATGCAAAGATGAATGTTGGGTCAAAGCAATGGATGAAGAACTTGAGCAGATCGAAAAGAACAACACTTGGGAATTAGTTCCTAGACCAAAAGATAAGAATGTAATAGGAACAAATGGGTCTTCAAGAATAAATTGAATGAAAACGGAGAAGTAATTAGAAACAAGGCCAGACTTGTTTGTAAAGGGTATGCGCAGCAAGAAGGAATAGATTTTGAAGAGACCTTTGCTCCTGTGGCAAGACTTGAGGCCATCCGAATGTTCCTTGCTCTCTCAAGCTTTCAAAACTTCAAGGTATTTCAAATGGACGTGAAATCAGCCTTCCTGAATGGAGACTTAGAAGAAGAAGTATATATTGAGCAGCCAGATGGTTTCATTCTTGGGAATGATCCAAATCGTGTATGCAGATTGAAAAAGGCTCTCTATGGACTCAAACAAGCTCCAAGGGCTTGGTACTATCGGTTGGACAAATATCTTCACCAACAAGGTTTTTCAAAAGGATCAGCAGATAGCAATCTCTATATAAAAGTTGAAAATAACAAATTGCTAATTCTTGTTGTTTATGTAGATGATATTATCTTTGGCAGTAATGAAGAGACTATGAGTCAAAACTTTGCCTTGGTTATGTAGAAAGAATTCGAAATGTCACTACTTGGAGAATTGACATAGTTTCTTGGATTGCAAATCCAACAAAATGAAGGAGGTATCTTCCTGTCTCAAACCAAATACCTCAAGCAGATCTTGAAGAAGTATGGCATGGAAGAGTCAAAGCCAGTATGTACACCCATGGTTACAGGATGCAGCCTCAGTGCAAATGATGAATCAGCAGCAGTTCACCAACCCACTTATAGATCCATGATTGGGAGTTTGCTTTATTTGACAGGTACCCGACCAGATATTACACATGCAGTAGGAATTGTTGGAAGATTTCAAGCCAACCCAAAGGAAACTCATCTTCAGGCAGTCAAAAGAATCTTCAAGTATCTTCAAGGGACCCAAAACTATGGCTTATGGTATCCTAGAAATACAGATCTCACTCTTCATGCTTACACAGATGCAGACTGGGCTGGAAGTGTGGATGATAGGAAAAGCACAAGTGGTGGTGCTTTCTTCATGGGTTCCAGATTAGTATCTTGGTTCAGCAAGAAACAGAGTTCGATTGCCTTATCTACAGCTGAAGCAGAATATGTGGCTGCGGCATCTTGTTGCACACAACTTCTTTGGATGATGCAGACCTTGCAGGACTTTCAAATCACATGCACTCCACCAGTCTCTATCCTATGTGATAATACAAGTGCAATCAGCATTTCAAAGAATCCAGTCATGCACTCAAAGACCAAGCACATACCAATCAAGTACCATTTTCTTCGGGAACAAGTACTTGAGCAGAAGGTCAAGTTGGAGTATGTTCCTTCTAAGGAACAAGTTGCTGATATTCTCACAAAACCACTGCCCAGGGAAACTTTTGAATATCTCAGACAAAAGCTGGGAGTAGTTGATGCTTCATCCTGCTGTTAAAGCTTGTCTGTTCTACAGAAAAGTTGGTATACGCAAGTTACGTAAGGGATATCGGCGTATATACGCGGATTTATGCGGGGTAAGTCGCGTGTATGTTGTAGTGTATGTTGTACGCTTGTTGCAGAAAGTATATCCGCGTACATACGCTGGTTTATGCAGGAGAAATCGCGTATATGGAGTTCTGAACAGCAAGGGCAATCTCTGGTTTGAAAAGGTCTGAGATGGGTATGTCAGAATTCTTCAGGCACAGTTTCAGGGGGTGCAGCAGGCACAGGTTCAGGGGGAGCAGCTTAAAAGTCTCATAAAGCATTGTTGGCATTTAGATGTTTTTGTTGTTGGTTTCAGGAGAAGGAGCTCCGAAAGAAATCCTGGTTGCTGATCTAAAAGATGTTTATCAGATGCTGCTGGTGACTTTCATAAGTCTTGGTCTAAGAATCTGTTGTCTCTATGTCATGTATATCTTTTGTGATATCTCTTTTATGGTGTCAAGGTCATGTAACGGCCTATGTTGGTTTCCCCACTATGCCTGGGATGAATGACGTAATCTAATTGGTTGTTTCTGATGTGTCCCCTCTTGGTAGGGAGTATGGATGTATGTATTAAGTATTTTGGTAATAGGAAGGTCCCTTATGGTGTATAAGTCTTGGTTCTTGTTGGAGAACATCTTTTGCAGATCTGGTCTACAATCAGGGGGAGCATGATTCAGCACAGCCAAGCAGAGGTATCAGCATGTCCTCAGGGGGAGCACAGCCCTTTGCCCTTGATGACAAAGGGGGAGAATGATTCTAAGGAGCTTGAGGTTGCCATCAAGTCCAAAGGGGGAGATTGTTGGCATTTTGGCACAGGCGTGGCGCTATGGTACAAGTGATTGTCCTTGATGGCAACTTTCTTTGATGACAGATCCCCGTTCAGACTACAGAATGAAGAGAAATCTTATATACGCAGGTTAATCAAATCCAAGTTGCGTATACACGCCGGTGATCTGCATACTAAGTCGCGTATACACAGGTGAACTATATACTAAGGAGCGTATACACGCAGATGCATGAACAGAAAAGGGCGTATATGTCGGGAAGCTTCCCTTTGGTCCGTGGTAGTTAGTCCTCGGTACTTGAGCCTATGTCTTTGGACCAAAGTATCTCGACAGACGTGTCGATCCCTTTTTTTTAAGTTGATGGTATTGGATTTCTATGGTTTTGGCTCTTGGTATTGAGCAAGGCCTAAGGCTATATAAGGAGAAGAAGATCATTAGGCAAAGATATCTTTTGAAGAGGCTTGAACATCTGAAAAAGGAAGAGATCTGGTATGCAGGTTCTGGGTTGCTTGATCTAAGCTAAGGAGAGATCACATCGGTTGATGGAAGACTAGATCTAAGGATAGATCGGGATCTAATGGTTTGAAATGCTTTATTATGATATGGTTGATTATGCGTATTTCTAGATCTGCATACTGATGCAATGTTATGTTCTGGGTCTAACTGATGTCTGGTACAGCTGCAAGTTGAAAGAATTTATTTTTAGATCTGTACGCAGGTTGCCTTCGGTAAAAGCGCGTGTATACGCGGGTTTCTCTCATTGAAGTTGCGTTTATCTTTTGAAGCTTGATTTTGGGGTTGCAGTTGGATCTGACTGCTATTGCAGAGTTCTGTAGTCTGCTCTGTGTTCTTGTGACTGGTGTTGATAGGGTTTCAGTGGTTCAGTGATTCAAAGATTGATGATGCTAGTATTGGTTGTTTTGTGCTTCAATGATCTGTTGTGAAAGTTGAATGAATTGTGGTATTCAGATTGTAATGTTGTGCTTCAGGAATATCCAGTCTGAAAATGTATGAAAAGTGGTACTTGAAAGAAAGAAGATTGTAGGTCAGCACCTACGTACTAGTATCTTAGCTAGTACAAGAAGCAAAGGGGGTTGGAGCTCCCTTCCAAGGAAGTTTGGAGAACGAGATAAGGTTGTAGCCTTCTGCAGGTTGTAGCCTGCGTACTGGTATAAGGCTGCACCAGTACAAAAGATTGTAAACTGAAGTTTCATATTAAAGAAAGATAGAGACAACTTGCAGCAGGTGGTTTTCACCCACATTGGGTTTCCACCTTATATCTTGGTGTTCATGTGTGTGGTTTTTGTGTGATGATCTGTTCCGTTATACTGCATCTGTTTTACTATCATGGTTAATAATGTCCTGATGCATTTACTGGAGAAAAACTACTGAATCATAAGTTTTCTTGTTATACGCTGGTTTATTTAGACACAGTAGCGTGTACACGCAGTTTTACTTAACTGAAGCAGAGTATATGTTTCTGAGCATTGAAAAAGTTTTACAGATCCGATAATACTGATTCACCCCCCCTCTCAGTATTATTTCCAACAGGATGACCCTTCCTCCCAGCTACTGTGGTATTTTTCTCCTAGTTCTATGCTGCGACTGTGAGATATGAGCAACTCTTTCAATGATAGGATCCAAACCTCTCCCCATAACTTGATAAAAAATTCTAGAATGATAAGATACATCAAGAAAAACATATATGTACAAAACTTAGTCAAGCACTTGACCTAACTAGGCTCAACCATGACATTCATTTTGTCAAACACATGGAGAACATGTAATCTACAGGTTATAAATGAAAATCTGAACATAAGGGTCTCATAATTATTTGAGAATCAACAAGAATGTATGATTCCTTCTCTTAATAGATGCAATATCATATATTAGTTCATACATTCATTAACTATTCATTTATTGATTAAAACATGATGAGAGCCATAACTAAAGTCTCTCATAAAACCATGCTTATAACCAGCATATAACCAAAATAATAACCATGATAGAACAACCATCAAAACCACATCATAACAAGTACATTTAATCATAAAATACAAGAGGAAAATTTCTCTTATTAACATATGAAAAATCCAACCAAGTAAGGGACTTCCATGTACCATCCGACCATAGATTGGGCTGAACAAAAACTTTCTTTCAGCCAATCACCCCATGCAATATTCCAAGCATATACGCGAGACTCACAAGAAAATAGCCAGGGATTCCCCAAGCTTTACTTCATATCTCTCCACTGCCAGTTAAGCAATTTCTAGGACTCAAACACTTACCTATACAACCAATATTTACCACAACCTGCCATTACTGGTCAAGGGATTCCTAGGCCCAAACAAAGAAACATACACTACTAGGCTTTACCACAATCCCGCCAAAACCGGTCAAGGGATCACTATGCCTCAAACAAGCATGGATGCCTCTGCATTTATTCACCAATACCTTGAGGAATTTTCCCGTATCCACCCTCAATATTTACTATGTATCCCACCATTACCGGTCAAGGGATTCCCAGGCCCTTGTGAATTTTCTTGATACCACCTCACCCTGTTCCAAAACCATCCGGTAATCTAGCTCAACCAAATGAAAGAACCCCATCACACCATGGCTATCCAGAAATGGAAAGGAAAATTTGAACCCATCGTCACACCTGGAAAATTACATGCCAATGGCAGAAAGAGAACCAAATACACACATGCATGTACCATGCATGCCAAAACTAGCAAGGAAATCATTCATGCAACTCGATACTTGCAAGTAATCCCACTAAAGCCACTTGATCCAACTATTCCTTGCTTGATCTTTGTTTCCCCTTGCTTTATTTTTCTTCCTTTTCCTTCCTTTCTTTAATGCTAGAGTGCTCCAAGAATGCTCTAAGTGTGCAAGCGTGTAAGAGAATAGAGAGAACAGAGAGAGGGCTTCAAAACTAAACTAACAAAAGTTGTGAACTGATCCTCAAAAGCCTTTTTATTATTGAGGCCTCTAATTTCTTCAATTTCCATTATTTTTCCTTCAATTTCCTCCTGACATACAACCTGTTACCTTTCACCTTCCTTTTCTCCTATTTTCCATTATTTTCATAAATAAAATGCCAATAAATGCCTCTTTTCCTTTTCAATTCCTTTGCCATTTCCTTTTCCAATTTCCCTTTAACCATAATAAACCAAATGAACACCCACTAGGATGTTTTCCCTAACATTAATCTTGGATTAAGTGTCCCATGTCCTTGGCCTTATTTTTTCCTATATTAACTTTATTACATAGAATTTTAACCCGGGGATGTTATAGGGGAAACTTTTAACCCAGGGATGTTATAGGGGAACAACATATTTTAACCCAAGGATGTTATAGGGGAACACCATCCTCAGTGTTCAATGACACTTACAAACCAACAAAACACATGCTTCCCATGGAGATTTATAACACAACTCATTACAACATTTACATCATATCAAACTGTGGAGGACATAACAAACAAATCATGAACACCATACCGCCTATTGGAGCTTTATAACACAACGCGATGTGGTGTTTACATACATATGCATATATAGACATAACCAAAACATAACATCAAAACATATATCGAAAGGAATCTTCTAAACCAACGAATAGAGAAGGATACATATCCCACATCTAATCATCCATCTTCCATGTATCTTCATCAGGTCCAAAGTGCTTCAACTTCACTTTAACTTGCTCAATTTATCGATTCCAGAGCATGAGTATATTTCATTGCAAAATGCACTGAAGTTCTGGCTAGAATTCTCCTTCTAGCTCGACCTACAATATAGACTAGTCAACCACATGATCATCATCTTTCACATACTTCTTAAGTAATGACACATGGAAAGCATCATGGAATTTCACTGTCGGAGGCAGTGCAAGTTGGTAGGCCACTAGTCCAATCCTCTCAAGGATCTCGAAAGGTCTGCAATACCGAGGTACTAGCTTGGCACATGATCCAATCCTCAAGGAGCTCTTCTTGTGCTTGATGTGCAAGTATACATGTCCCCCAACATGAAAATCTTTAAATACCATGTGTTGATCTGCATAGATCGTCTTCCTATATTGTGACACCTTTAAATTCTTCTTGATAACTCGCATTTTATGTTTCATCTCTGCCAACATGTTCATTCCTATCAATACCCTATTCCCTAGATCCCTCTAACTGATAGGAATATTACAACTCCACCCATAAAGTTCCTTAAACAGACTCATCCTCAGAGATTCCTTATACACATTGTCGTAAGCAAACTCGACGAGTGGAAGGTAGTCTTTGCACTTCCACTATTGGTGCATAACATATATCCTTAGCATGTCCTCTAAAATCCTATTGACCCTCTTTGAATGTTTGTCTATCTATGGATGATAAGATATACTGAAGGCCAACTTTATACCCAAACTTGCAAATAAATCTCTCCAAAAAATAGAAGTGAACTTGGCATCTTTGTCTAACACAATCTTCCTAGGAATAGGATGTAACCTCACTATCTCCCTGATGAAGACCCATGCTACCTCACTAGCTTAATTTTTAGACATTACTGGAACAAATTTAGCTACCTTAGTCAACCTGTCAACCAAAACCATATTGGAATCATGGTGTCTAGATGTACTTGGAAAACCTGTAATTAAGTCCATGGAAATGACCTCCCATTTCCACTCTGGAATCAAAATCAGCTGAAATAAACCACCTGGATGCTTACACTTTACTTTTACATGTCGACAATTCAAACATCTCACCATAACTCTACCACCTATTTCTTCAAGTTCGGCCAATGGTATAACTTTTTAACCACTTTCAATGTCTTTTGACATCTTGAGTGACTTGAATATGGATTGACATGAAATTCTCACAAGATAAGATTCTTGAGCTCACTCTTGCCTGACACATAGATCATGTCCCTAAATTAGACCAAATCATCTGTTGTGAGATGATATTCTACATTGTGTTCACCTGTACTTGTTGTTATAACCTGTGCTTAAGAATTTGGTACCTGTCATCCTATTATCCTGGATGTATCCAATCCTATAAATCTATCCCATATTAACTCATAGCTTCCATGTGATTTACCTATACTCTTATGCTAAGATAATTTTCAACCTTGTTCTCTTTTCCTTTAATGTACTTGATATCGAAGTCAAAATCACTGAGCATGGCCAACCACCTAGCTTTCCTGGCATTCATATTAGGTTTTCAAACAAGTATCTCAATCCACTATGATTACTCATCAAGATGAACCTCCTACAAAGAGGATAGTGTCTCCACAATCTTCAATGCATGGATGATAGTTGCCAACTCAAGATCATGTGTCACATAGTTATGCTTGTGCTTATTCATTTTCCTTGACTTGTAACATACTACCTGTCCCTCCTGCATCAGTACTTCACCAAGTCCTCTCTTGCAAGCATCTGTACACACCAAAAACTTTTTATCTAGATTTGTAATCTTCAAGACTGGAGCATTTGTAAGCAACTCCTTCAACTACTCAAAACTTGTTGCACATTCCTTTGTCCATTCAAATTTCTTCCCTTTTCACTGCAAAGATGTAATAGGATAGGTAATTTGTGAGAAGTTCTTGATGGACTTCCTGTAGTAACTTGCTAACCCCATGAATGATCTGATCTCATCCACATTCCTAGGAGTTTCCCATTTTGTGATAGCTCTTATCTCTTCTGGACCCACTATTATTCCTTCCTTGGAAACAACATGTCCCAAGTAATGTACCTTTTCCTAAAAGAAACTACATTTACTAAGCTTGACATACAACTGATGTTCTCTTAGAAAACTCAATACTACTGCTAAGTGTTCAACATGCTCTTCCTCATTCTTATAATATATCAATATACCATCAATGAATGCAATAATAAACTTGTCCAAATAAGGATGCAACACATTATTCATCAAACACATTAGAGTAGCTAGACCATTATCAAACCAAAAGCAACCACAACAAACTCATAATGCCCATACTTGGTCCAGAAAGTAGTCTTATAGATGTCATCTTCTTTGATGTGTACCTGGTGATATCCTGATCTCAAATAAATATTTGAGAATATTTTTTCTCCCTTCAACTGATCAAATAAATTGCCAATCTGCAGTAAAGGGTACCTATTATTAATCGTCACCTTGTTTAACTTCTTGTAATCAATACACAATCTGAGAGTGCCATATTTCTTCTTCGCAAAGAATACGGGTGCACCCCAAGGTGACACACTTGGCCTAATGTATCCCTTGTCATAGATTTCGTTCAATTGCAACTTCAGTTCCACTAATTCCAAAGTGCTCATCCTAGACAATGCCTTTGATGCTGTTGTTGTTGAGAAGTGTAGCAAGAAAGGCTCAATTTGACCTTACCTTGGTCAAATTGAGGAAACTCAAATTTCCATATCAGCAGACAACTTGGAGATAGTTAACCTGTGTGGCATGGATTTTGTCACTCAATTAGCTTATTAAATTTGAGTCAGAGGGCTTGGAGTTTAGTTAAGCATGTGTGATTGCTAAATTTTAGTAATCTAATTCATTTATTTCCATCATGTTCATTTAAACTAGTTCTAATAGTTAATGGAACTAGTGGAAATTCAATTGTGTAGTGGGACAACATTCTAACTTAGTGATAGCCTATTTAATTTATCAATCAACATAAAATAGCTAGTGCATGCAAGGAATTCGATTTCCTTGTATATGGTGGAGATTCCAAGGCAGTGTAACAAGCAGTTGTAAACTAGTTTGAGTGTACAGGTGTTGCATGTAGTCAAATGATCAATCCTTGGGAATTGTGAAATCAATTTGTTGGAATTTCCCAAAAAATAGGGGTTAATGCTTCAGGAATTATACAAGAAAATAGGGCGTCAAACTAAGGAAAAAATTGACCAAGTCTGGGTCAGAGCTTCTCATTGAGCAGAGATAAAGGTTATTCACTTGTAGTTTGAGCTCAAAGCGAGAAAAAAATTGTAATACATTATCTATTCATATAATTAATGAAAAGAGGATTGAGGGGTTTTTCCTAGTTGGGTTCCCCTAGAAAAATGTTGTGCATGTGTGGTTTTTCTTACTGCATGTTTGTAAATGTTGTTCTAAATTGTGAATTAAATTTTGCATATCAGTAGAGTAGAATTGTGTCTGTTGCTTTTAGATCAAAATTCTTGAGTAGTTGTAATTATATCACCATATTTCTAGATGGTATTATCACAAGATTCACATTAGAACAAGAATTTCAAAGTTGCTCCTCAGGAAGTTCGAATTTGCAGCTTCAGTGTAGCAGGATTTCTTTAGAGTTGGTAGAATGACCTTCAACAGACTGAGATTAGAATATTCCTTGGAAGGAAACTCAAATTTCATTGCATGGAAGGATCACATGGAGGCAGTGCTTGATGACAATGGATTGTTGGAATATGTCAAGACAAACATTCCAAAACTAGGATCAGCTGATGCCTAGAACCTAGCCCAATGGAAGAAAGATGTAGCCAAGGCAAGAAGAATAATATTAGAGGGAGTCTAAGACCACGTTGTCTAAATATCCATGGGAAAGAAACTCCATTCACAATGTAGAAGGCACTAACTGAGCTATTAAAGAATAAAAGTGACCATAGAAAATTGGCCCTTAAAGACGAACTTCAAAACATAAAAATGGAAAAGAATGATATTATTTTGTGGTATCTCACCAGATTTACACAAGTTCCTAAAAGCTTTCATAACTACCAGGACTCAATGAATGGGAGGGAGAAATTACCAAATTGGGAATGCTTATGGTCCGATTTGGAACATGAAGAGATCAAGTGGAATACCAGTTATTGAACCTCATTCAAGGGAGATGGTGAAGATAACTTTCCATTGGTTAGAAAGGGAAAGAAGGGAAAAGGGAATAAGTCTCAAACCAAACCAGAATCCAACCAAGCGGGAAAGAAGAAAGACTTGTCCAAAATAAAATGCTTCAATTGTCATGAATTCTGGCACTATGCTCCAAAGTGTCCACACAAAATGTCCAGCAAGAAGAAATTAGGAGGAGTAGGATGTGAATCATTGCTTCATAGTTAGAGCTAGTCTTCACCCTTATCGAATGCATAGCCAACACTGTGATGGGGAGTGTGTGGTACTTGGACTCAAGTGCCTCTGTTGTTGGGAAAAGTATCCAATACGGAATGACCCTATCCCACTCTAAGGGTGATAGTACCTCAGCAACAATCAAAGCAAAGCTATTCGAGATTACTTCTTTATGAGATGTAAGAGAGGGGAGAAAGAGATCGACTAACCGTTGTCTTCCGCTAATGATTGATCCAATTTTCCCTCTTTGTTGCTTGCTCCCAGCTCCTTGCTCTTTCACTGGCCCAGCTACACCAAGATCCTGCAAAATGACAAGAGAGGGAAACTACAAGAAGCATACATTCATAATTGATTCAAGGATTAGAATAAATCAAATATACAAGTATCAATACGCCATTGAGACACATGCATATAGAAGAACTTCAAATGCTTTATTAATGGAAGAAGTAAAGTTCAGGAAGTGATACAACCATAAAAGGCCCAATCCAGCATCACCTCCCAGCAGAAAGAAATCTCCTCTTCACCTCCTTCAAGCAAATCACCCAATAGTTCTATACTCAAACCAACAGCACTTCCTTACATTCACAAGATTCCAGCCTCCTTAGACCTCATGAGAGAGCTCTATATATAGGAGATTTGGAGAAAGGATGAGTCAGCTTGTAGCTGGCATGAAGCTGACTAGTGTCCTCTCCCACTTCAGTTATTCTTCAGTTCTTGAGTCCACTTGGAGGTTCTTGCTTCCACTTGGAGATCTAGATCCTCTTACTCATCACAAGTCGAATTCCCTGACCCAAGTTTCATTTTGGAAGCTTCCTGGGCATTGAAACCTTGAGGAATGACTGTGCCACATGTCCCAACTCGCCCAGCGTAGGTAGCCTTCCTTGCAGTTGACATTCAGCGCAGGTAGACAGTGTAGCTCTTGACATTCAGCGCAGATGCTCAGTGGAGCAGTTGACATGATCCAGAATTAGCCTGTTTTTGAGTGTTTTCAGGTGGAGAACTGATATTTAGTGCTGTGGTTTGCTGACCTTGTTCCTCTAGGGGTATGAACAACATGTTTAGGGACTTTGGATCCCTCAGATTATTGACATTTCATGCTTCATGCTGTAAGGCACAAAAATGTCTATAACAACCTCGTTCCACATGACAGGGTATAGAGAGCTTTTCAGTGATCTGGAGGAGAAATATCTCTAGATGCATATTGAAATTGGGGACGAAGGAAGGTATAGCGCTACTGGGATTGGTATAGTAATCTTTAAGAGGGAGTCGAGATGCCATCTTTGCCTCAAATATGTCATGTTTGTGCCATGCCTGAAGAAGAATCTCATCTCTCTAGCAATTTTGGAAGACCATGGTTATGATGTAGTCTTCAGTAAAGGGAAAGCCTTTATGAGGCACATAGCTATTGGATAGGTGAAGCATACCAGGGTTCATGTGAAGAACCTCTATAATATGGATGTGGAAGATAACGTTGCATTAAGAAGGCAGAGAAAGTGAAAATTCGTGATGTCAATGAGCTTTGGCATAGGAGATTGGGCCATTTACATCATGATGCCTTAAAAATTATGCAGCATATTACCAATGCCTCCCTAAAGGATCACTTGAGTATCAGGATGTCTGCAAGGGTTGTACCTTGGCGAATTATGTAAAATCCATATTCCATGATCGAGACAAGAAAAGCACATGCAATATTGGAAATAGTCCACTCTGATATTTTTGGACCATTCTCGACAGCCTCCACTACCAGACATAAATATTTTGTTATTTTTATTGATGATTTCTCATGAAAGTGTTTGATCTTCTTCATGTGGAAGAAGGATGAGACATTCTCAAAGTTTGTAGAATTCAAGGCACTAGTTGAGAAAGAGACTGCAAATAAAGTGAAGGCTCTTAGGAGAGAAAATGGAGGTGAGTATGTTTCGAATGACTTCAAGGATTTTTGTGTGAAAGAAGACATTTGAAGAGAGTTGACAGCACCCCACGACCCACAATAGAATGGGGTAGAAAAGAGGAAGAACCAGAGAATTATTGGAGCTACGAGAGCTATGCTACATGACTAAGGCATGCCACTGCATTTGTGGGCAAAGGCATTTAACATAGAAATCTACTTGAAGAACCAGAGTCCTCATTGGTTTTTTTGTATGATTACACCAGAGGATGCTTTCTTGGGGAGAAAGCCATATGTGTCTCACTTTAGAATTTTTGGAGCCTCTGT